>CM061039.1:21752500-23002500 GCA_030763125.1 Hippophae gyantsensis | reverse complement strand
GGGTTTCATTTCACAAAATAGACCTCTTACCATAAACTTTTCTTCATTGAAACCAACCCAAAATCCATTGCATCCGTCTACAACTACCCATAACCCATTAAGTCCAATTACCTTTGGTAAACTCAACCTTCAAGTATACTTGCCTAGATCCAATCAACCCATCCCAAGTTACATACAAACTAAGGGATATACCACTTTAGTTGAGTTTGGGTCACCCAAGAAATTCCAAGTTCCATGCAATATCTTTATCATGAACTTGATAATACCACACAATTTCTATCATCTACTCAACTCAAATCATGCTTGGAAGAACAAATTGAACACTTAAAGTTTTTTAACACTTACGAATTGAGATACAAGTTGATATCCCAATTTTTGTTGGACATAATCATACTAATAAGGTTCAAGAGTGGATGAAAATTGTTGAAAACCATTTTGAGTATATGGAAGTTGGTGAGAATGAATAATTTGAGTTGGTTGGCTGTAAATTGAAGGGATATGCTTATGGACTACTTCCACGAAATCATATTGGTTTTGTACTAATTACTCTAACCCCATTTAATTGTTTTTCAAAATTTTGGTGTCACTAATTTTGGAATAAGAAAGACATCGTTAACACCAATCCAAGGAAAGTTATCTTTGAGTTTTATCGACCCTAAATTTCGAGAAGAATTTCCTATGCACTATTGGAAGAGAATGTACATGAGTAAGGGTCTGGCAAATTACTACACAACTAGCGTTTTTTTAATTCCTAGAATTCAATACAGTGAAATGAAGTTATAATGTAGAGCTGAAATTAGATAATGACCTGAAATGTTGTTATGCGCTTATGTGACAAGAGAACTTATCATAATTGTGCTAATGTTTATGTTGTTAATTTCAATTATTGGTATAGCTATAAGTTGGCCTCATTAATGTTGAGACAAATCTAGAAGAGTTTTACCTTGAGGGAAAATATGCATCAATTAGCTTATGGTTTGGAATTGGGAGTTTACCCAAGGCTATACCCAAACATTGTTTGGGCAATTCCTAACTGCTGTTACAATGAAGTTCTATATAATTGAAGTATAGCAGCAACTTTGGAGGATATTTGGAGCATTTACTCTTCGAAACCAAAGCAACATATGAAGCGTATGCTGATCAAATTGTTATCATAGTTCATTCACAAAGTCTGAAGCTTTTACCAAACTATTGTCTGACTCAAGAAAGTAGGAAAGATAACTTCTTTTTAATCAAAAAGTATATGCATTCAAACCTGTGACTTGACTTGAGAACCTTCAGAACCATAGAAACGATCTACATATAAAAAGGAACTTTGCATGCCATATTCAAAAGTTTAAACTTGGAAAAGTTTGGATAACTGATAATTAAGGAAAACTATATTCATCTTTCAATTAGAAAATTAAAGTTTCGAGTTTCAATTATGACAAAAATTCCAACTAGCTAGTCTCTCTTCAATCTACTCAAGTTAATTCATAGACTAAAAGGTCAGAACAAATATTATTGATAAAGGTGTTGATGTCATTGCAGAAATGAATGGATCATCAGCCACGGAACACAACAAACTGAGTGTGTCTGCCCAATAGCCAACACCAGCCATCATGCCCTTGTTCGTGCAAGGCCAAGCTGCAACTAGTGTAGCGGCAAAATAGCAATGATTGTTTAGCTTTGATTTATAAAAGAATTAGTTAGATGAGCTGTCAATTAGTTGTAATTTTTCATTCACTAAAATTCTCATTATAAATACATTGTAATCAGCTTGACATTCGTGTGTGTTCTTCATGCTTTCTTTATTGCTTTGTTTCCATGGCAATTCTTCTTCATCTGCTTGCTTGTTCCCTGCATTTCAGTTTGTAAGTGTCTTTAATTATAACCAAAAGTTGTACCCAACAAAAGTAGACTAAACAATCCGATCAACTGAAACCCATTAGAATTATATTAATTCAGCAATAGAACAAATTATTCAAATATATACCTTAAAAATTTTGCAAATTGAGGACTCTCGAGTACTTAAACCCATCAGCAATAACTCAGAGATCAGATTCCATAACACCAGGATAGAAAGACATCGAAATGGACCGAGAGTGGCTCATTTCTTCAAGCCTAGAGAACCTAGCCGTCATTTTTCACCGCATGTGAAGCCCAACTCCTGCATCAAACTTTTTCCTCTCGGTACTTTGCAAGTCAAGCTACCTCTTGCAGATCATGCCGAAGGCTTCCTTGTCCCTCTCGTTCTCAAGCTTGGCCAACATTGACCGGAGCTTATCGTCTGTCTGGTTTGTGTAAACAATACCATTTTTTTTAGTCCTCGAATGTGGAAGCCTTTTGTTAGTAGGAGTGCGATCAAATTGGATTTTGTAGGGAAAAGCTAATCCAATTTCAAATTTCATTTTAGGAGTTCAATAAAAATGTTAATATATTTTTTATAAAAGTCATATATTTCAATAAATTTTAATGTATTTTTTAAATACACATACTTTTTAAGATTTCTAAAAAATCTTAATTAAATATACCTAAATTTTATAAAATATTTAAAAATCTTAATTAAATACTTTTATATTTTAAAACAACTTTCAAACTTTTAAAAATCTTAATAAAATAAAACTGGTCTTAATTACATAAAAGAATGATAGTAGTGTTTGGATTAGCAAATAGCAAGGGACGAATTCAGTTTGTCACGTACTTCATCTCGTGACCCAAAGTGTTACAAAGGTTTCTTGGGATTATATAATGTTATATATCATCTATATATACATTATATAATCATTTACAAGAATTATTGAAATTGAAATTAGAGGTTATGTATGTATAAAATCAATACTTATAAAAATAAAAATATTATTAGTTATTTTTTGAATAATTGAAAATTTTATCTCCTTAATAACTGTGGGAGTAATAAGTATATAAAAATACTTTAAGTTTTGTACTTTAGTGATACTTTGATTAAACAAAAAGTATTTATTTAAATTTATATTATCAAATTAGTTCACAATTTAACAAAATGTACAATAATGATTCAATTTTGAAAAAGAAAATTAATTTATAGGAGGACAACTTTTATTTTTTGAAAATATTTATTATTGTAAGTATTTTCTTATATATTTTTGTTCATTTCATTACAAAAACAACCCTATGCATTATAACAACCATTTACATCTCCACCATCATCTTTGTCCTACACTTAATACCACCCAATTTTTTTGCCCACCAACTACACTTTAAAGTTTGCTAAAGAACAATTAATAATAGAGTTATATAGCCATAAACTTATTTAAAGTAAAATCTCTACAAGGACAACAACTACAATCACTCATTTCTCCGATCTTCTTGAGTCTTGTATTCTATTAAAGCCACTTTCACTTTAGATTTGATCGAATATAAAGTAGTCAAAAAAATGAAGGGGTTAGTGATATCAAAGGGAATGAGCTATTAGTTGTACCAGTTAGAGATAGAGATGGATATTTCAAATGAGTTGGTCATTGCCTAATTAAAATTCGGTAAAAAAAATGATATTAGCGTTTTGGATTAGCAAATAGCAAAGGACTAATTCCAAGCTTCGAGTGTCACGTACTTGCTTCTTGTGACCAAAAGTCATATAGTTATCAAAGTTTCTTGGGATTATATATACGGTATATATTGATGATATATAACAATATGATTCATTTTTCTTTTAATAGTTTAAATTTTAAAAAAAATTATTTTTTTTAACAATTTCTATAATGATATTGGAGTTAAAAGTCATGTATACATAGAATTAATACTTATAAAAATAAAGATATTGTTAGTTATTTTTTTAATAGTTAGAGAATTTATCTCCTAACAACTTAACATTTGTGGGAGTAATAAGTATATAAAAATACTTTAAGTTCCGATACTTTAATGGTACCTTGATTAAACAAAAAGTATTCATTTGAATGCATATTATCAAATTAGTATACTAATAGTCTCCTAATTTAACAAAATGTACGACAATGATCCAATTTTGAAAAACAAAACTAATTTATAGGAGGACTATTTTTACTTTATAAAAATATTTATTATTTTATGTATTCTCTCATATATTTTTGCTCATTTCATTACGAAAACAAACTTATGTATCATAACAACCATTTCCATCTCTACCATCATCTTTGTCCTACACTTAATACCACCCAAATTGTTTGCCCACCAACTATCCATCAAAGTTTGCTAAAGAACAATTGAAAAATATATTTTTTATCGAAAATAAAGTTATATAGCCATCAACTTATTTAAAGTAAAATCTCTACCAATGACAACAACTAAAATCACTCATTTCCTACAATCTTTTTGACTCTCTTATCCTTTTTTAATCATCTTGTATTTTATTAAAGACACTTTCACTTTAGGTTTGATCGAATATAAGGTGGTCGAAAAGGATGAAGGGGTCAATGAGATCAAAGGGAATAAGCTATTAGTAGTACCAGTAAGGGATAGAGATGGGTATTTTAAATGAGTTGGTCATCACCTAATTACAAATTTAGTAAAAAATACAAGTTCAAGTTATTCTATTGTAAATAATGAAAGTTGGTTAGCTGATAAAAGAATAAAGCGATATCAGGGATAGGATGAAGATGATGGTGGAGGTTGACGGTAATTACTAAGGTAGTATGAGTACTTTTGTATTGAAATTAATAAAAAAAACTGAGAGAATGCATAATATAATAAATATTTATATAAAGATAAAATTATCCTTCTATATATTAGTTTTTTTTTTAAATTGGACTATTGGTGTATCTTTTATTAAATTAGGGTCTACTAATGCACTAATTTGATAATATGGATCCAAATTTGTACATTTTAAGGTTATCAATAAAGTACTAAATCTTGATACTTTGGTCATTTGATTTTCATAAATAAGACATTGTTCAATTTTTTTAAATTTATGTACTTTAATCATTTCTTGTTTTTTGGATATTTTTTGTTGAAAAACTTAAGGTTAATCAAATTAAACCATACTAGTACGGTATTGGTAGATGCTTGAAGTGTGAAATGTCTCGAAAGATTAAATAAAAGTGACAAAGTACTTAAAATAATCAAAATTAATCTAAAATAACTAAAATATAATCCAACAAATAATTACCAATGTGTACAATTTATGAAAATAAAGTGATCATAAATATATATATTCTTAAAAATATTGTAATCCCTATTGTTGATAAATTAAAATTTTAAAGAGTTACTTTCCAAACATTCTAATAAATCATTTCATACATTCGTATATTTTTCACCGGTGTTTTGCTTTCGTATATCTTTTCTACCAGCTATTTTGATATATTTGTTATCTACTTTTTTCATAATCTTTTCACATATTTATATATTTCTAAACAAATAAATAAATAAAAATTAAATTAAATTAAAAACTACAATTTCATTTATATTTTTCAATTACTGTTTCCATATATATATTTCTAAAGATTCATATATTTTCAAATAAATAATAACTACCAACTTTGATTTATATATTTTTCAATTATTTTTTCCCTATATTTTTTAAATAGGATAAAAGGTCAATTTGGTACTTATATAAAAGGTCTCATTGTGTCCCCTACGTTTAAGAATGTGACATTTAATTCTATTTGTTTTCAAAATTGTGCTAAAAAAATATATTTAACAATTTTGAATTTATTTAAAAAAAATTAATGTTGTTGTGAAATTCATTAAGGATTTGATATTTAGCAAATTCGGGATGCCTGAAGCAATAATAAGTTTTAGAGGTAGCCATTTTTGCAATAGACTCTTTGATAAAGTATTGAAGAAGTACAATGTTTCACATAGAGTGGCAACTACTTATCATCCTAAAACTTTTAGTCAAATGGAAGTAAGTAATAGAAAAATCAAGAGAATTTTAGAACGCACCATGTGTCCTTCAAGAAAGAACTGAGAAATCAAGTTGAATGATGCCTTATGAGCATACTGCACAACTTACAAAACACCCATTGGGATGATCCCTTACCGATTAATCTTTAGGAAAGCGTGTCACCTTCCCGTTGAACTTGAACACATGGCTTACTTGGAAATTAAAGAGTTAATCATGGATTTAGATAAAGCAGAAGTAAAATGGTTGCTCCATCTTAATGAGTTGAAAAAGATTAGGGATGAGGCTTATGAAAATGCAAAATTATACAAAAGCGTACTAAACACTATAATGACAAATAGGCTAGTTCCTAAATCTTTTCTTCCTGGTATGAAAGTTATTTTATTTAACTCTTGTTTGAGATTATTTCCAAGAAAATTGAGATCAAGATGGGATAGACCTTACACAATTGTCCAAGTTTTTCACATGGAGAAGTAGAATTATTGAATCCAAAGACACAAATAACTTTCAAAATCAATGGGCACAGTGTAGAGCCTTATTTAGAAGGAGAATACAACATGCCTAATTTTGATTCCATATTGATAAATTGATCCTGAGCACCATGAAGATGCGTCTTGTTGAGACATTAAACCAAGTGTTGGATGAGAGGCAACCCATCAATGTAACTAATTTTTCTTTTATGCAATTTTATTTAATTAGTTTCTCTTAAGTTTTTATCTTATTTTAAGCATTAATATAATTAACGTGAGCAAACTTATTTCAAGCTGATGTTGGTTGCACCTTGTTTTCCACATCAAATCATTAACTTATCAAACGTATCAGTAACTTTTCTATCTATATTCTTACAATTTACATTTCTTAAACATTGAGGACAATGTAGATTCTATGTTGGGGTGGGTATATAAAAGTTACACATTTTAGAATTTTTTTTTTTATTCTTAGATAACTTAAACAATTTTCACATAATTTTATTTATTACTTTTACTTGCTTTGTAATTTTTTTTAGAGTAATTTTAAAATTGTTCACAAAAATTGATCATGTCTTAGAATTATATTTAAACAATGATTAAGTCTTTTATGCTATTGGATTTATTTCCAAAAAACATATCATGAAATAATGTGATAATTAGTTATTTTTTGTCATGACTAGTATTTCTTGATAAGGTGTGAAAATTATATTAAACCCAAAATCGATGTTTAGGAATCAAATAGTGAAAACTATAGGACTTAACATTGAATGTATGGATTTTTACATCTTAATGAAGTGTTATATATTTATTTTTCATTTGCTTAGATTAAATTATTAAAGTAGAAATTGATAGTGTATGATTTTCTTCATTCATGCACGACTTCTATTAAAAAAGAAATATATCTAGGGTTACTTAAACAAATACAAATAGCAAAGTCAAATATTAACCACTCACCTTACCATATAAAAAATAAACAATTTGTGCATGGGTTCATCCTCTAAAAAATGGATTCTCTTATAAAATAAAATAAAAATATAAGAGAAAGAAAAAAATAGAAAGAAAGAGAGGATTAAGTGTTTTTGAGAGTATTGAATTCTAAGGAATAGAGTTGAAACGAATTTATATTCTTGACACTAAGTTTGGATGAAATTAAATTGATACATTTTTTAAATGAAATATAAAAATGATTTTCAACTAATTATTATAATAAATCATGAATGTTTAAAAAGTTGGAATAATCTATGATTAAGATTTTAATTGTGAAATTTAAAAGAGATTATAAGCATGAGATATTTTTTGTATTTCGCTTCTTTATTTTATTTTAGTCTTTTTATTTTATTTTAAATTTTAGTTAACTTCTTATTTTATTTGTTTTATTTTGTTTTCATTTTTTGTTAATGTTTGTGGGTATCATTACTGAAAACCATCACAAGACTTAAACTCATCCACTACGACAACCTAGGGGTTTAACGGCTTATTGTAAATGATAAATGCAACAATGTCAATCCACATAAGTGATTTAGGTTAGTTTAATTTTTAGTTCTTTTTGTTTTAACCACTTCTCTTGCTAGCAAACTAGCAAGAAGTTGGTTGAGGGTTGTAATAAGTGCTTAAAAAGCACTAAATATATCATGTTTTAATGTCATCAATTAATAAAATGGATTTGTATTTGCTTTATTCTATTATATTTTAGACAAATCAATTTGTTCAAATTAATGAGTATATTATAGTGTTTTGCATGTATTTTAATATATAAATATTAAAATAAAGAAAAATACTTTAAGCATGTTTATCACATTTTTTAGAGCTTAGAATATCATTTATTTGATATTATCTAAACTAAAGAAAAGAGATAATGGAAAATAAAGAGGTTTGAACTAATCAAAAATCTGGTTGCGATCCGATCGCGTCTAGCATAAACACAAATTTTTCTCACATTACTTCCTATAAATAGGACCATTGTATACCATGAAAACAAGCTTCCAAGTTGCGTTTTCAACAATTTTCTCTCCCCTTTTTTTGTAGATTTTTATGCATTTAGAATTTATTTAGTTTTTCCCTCAATTTTGAAGAAGAACATGTTTATGTTTTAGTAGTTTCTAGTTTTCGATTCAACAAATTATGGAGTGCAATTACTATTAGAGTTTTTCCAATCTTAGAATCAATTCTTCAAATTTCTATAAGGATATTGTTAAGGTATTAATTATATTCTTTTTGCGGTCTATATATCCGTGTTGCTTCTTCTGTGTCATTTTTGATTTATATGTGATCAATCATAACATGTCCTGATGATAGTGAATATGATATAATAATAACGTTATTATGCTTGTAAAATATTGAATAGGTAAAACATTTTCTTAAAATAAATTAATTTTATTTTTATTCAAGATTTTTATAAAGAATGTTATTTGAAGGAGTACATTACTCTTAATAACAAACTTAATATGAGAGTTAAAATTAAGATTAAATTACCTCGACTTAATTTGAAGTAATACTCTTTTATTTTAGATTTAATTATTTGGAAATTTAGAGCGAATTAAGCTATATTTCAAAGGGTTTTTACAAAAAACATTATTATTTGAAAATGTATTGATAACATATTTTCTTAAATATTTTTAAAACCTAAAAGTTATTTTTCATATAGTTAAATTCTTAAGTTTAATTTAGATACCTTAAATAAAGTCTAATTAAATGACTCTGCCTAAAGCTGTGATTAGATGGTTTGTTATTCTCTTAGAAATAAAGCTGAAATTTAATACTTAATTAATTAATAGACTTCGATTAAGAATATTATTTAATTAATATTAAACAAAAGAATTTGGGTCCAATCAAGGACACTTTCATACCAAAACAAAAATCAATAGATATCAATTTATATCTTTAATAACCTAAATAATATGAACAAGTATAATTACTGAATTGTTATATCCATTATTCTTCACTGTTTATGAATGTATTAAATTGCATGAGTATTTGTTGAATCTATGTCTATCTTTATATTTATGCATTAGATTAGTTTTTTTTAACCCAAATCATTGTGACAAAATGTTTCAAGTTTAATTTTATTTTTAAAATTTGAATAATATTTAAAACCACATAATATTACTTCATTAAATCGACCTTGGGAGTATACTTATCATTTCTATAAATGATTTATACACTTACGAGAATTAATAAAATTTAAAATGGATAAGTGTTTATGAAATCGATATTATCATCGATTTTCTTTATCAACTAAACAACCCCAAGTTTTAAAATAAGTTAAGTTAGGTTTCTTATTTTTTAAAAGTTCATATGGTGAAATTTTACTAGTAGATTTAGGCACTCTATTTAGCATAAAAAAATAGTTAATAAAATTTCTCCCAACCAATGGGAAGCAACATTAGAGTTTAATAATGTACAGTGTATCTGTCTTCTTCTATGTAAAGTTGATTACTAATGGTCAGTAATGCACATGCATAAATTAGATATACTTTGTATGCTAACATATTTACACATACCACAACGTTGGTTTTCGTAATATGCATACTAGGTTGAGTATTGTGTTTTTTGTTTCGTTGTGTTTGTTAGATTTTAGTATATTTTTTGTTGTCGTGTTTGTATGCTCCTCTCTTGAGTTAATACAATCAATGTTTCAAGTATGTACCAACATATTGGAGTTAAATTATGATTGAAAAAATTTTCTATTTCTCTTTTTCTTACTACTTATCTGATATTGAATACTTACTCATTTCTTATCTTATTCTAGTTTCATGTCTATTGTATTCTAATTTTTATCTTGTTGTATTAAATTAATCTGTTTGCTTTCTGATTGATTTAATCTTTATATGCTTAAATCTTGTTTTCTATTATTTTTCGTTGCTCACGAGTTTGGTGTAAGTTTCAAAGAACTCAGTATCTTTTTACCCTAGTTTTTCACCGGATGTCGGACTCATTCAATAATGAAATTGACAATTGCAATTAAAATCAAATTAAAATACTAATGAACATTATAATAATTGTCTATTATTATAAAACTAAAAGAGAAAATTAAAATTCTACTAAATATTTTTAAATTAGTATATTTAAATAAAAGTCTACTGTAAATATCAAAGTATTTTTTCATATAACATAATCGAACTATAATTTAATTTATGTAATTTATTTTTTAAATTAAATTTAGTGTAAAAAATAATTAATTATATATTTTAATTATCTCTGTGTTAGAGAATTGATGGTGAAAACAAAAGACTCATGAATTATTTGATTTAGGTGAGTTTAAAATTTATAAATTCATTTATAAAAAAATCATAAATTTTGGATTATTAGAAATTTAAAAAGTAAAAATACAAAGACTCATAATTATTATAATAATTTTTCATTATTATATAATTAACAAATAAAATTAAAAATCTCATAAATATTTTTTAAATTTTAATTTATTTTTTGAATTATATTTAGTGTAAAAATAACTGATTATATATATTAATAATTATCTTTTAGTGAAAAAATTAATTTAAAAATCCAAAAATTTCAAAAATATTTACTTTTTATGAAATATTGATTATATGGAAAAGAGTTAATAAATTGATAATTACAAAGAAAATAAAAAAATTATAAATATTATAATAATTATTTATTATTATAGAATTAAAAGAAAAAATCAAAGTTCTTTTAAACATGTGTTAAATCATTATACTTAAAAAAATTACATTACATAAAATATGATTAAAAAATTATAAAAAGAAGCACTCTTTATCTATTTGCTTCTATAATTTATAATGTTTTCAATAATTCGAGGGTTTTAATACTTTTTACATTTTCTTTTCTTAATTTTGAATGTAATGCATTGAGTTATTAATACATATAGTTCATATGAGCCAAATAATATTAAAGTAATTTTATGTTATGTTTTAGTTTGAAATAATATATAGTTATACATCTAACTATATAGTTGTTTTAATAAGTATGAAATTTAAATATTTTGAACAATAAATAAAACTTGATTTAATTAATAAATATTTAAGTTCAAAAAGTTTTTAAATGTCATTGTTATTGTTTTGGTTTTATATGTCTTAATGTAAGATTAACTATTTATTATATATATTTTTACTTTACCATATTTTAACACACAAGTTTAATTTTAATTTTGAACTTTTTATTTTATGTATTTTTGACTTTTTGAGTTGATAATATTACAAAATTTAGAAAAATAAAATTTAATAAATTTAAGATATAAAAAAACAAAATGACTATCTATTAAACTATGCATTTTTAAATCAAATTTTTACATGATATTTAAATTAATTATACTATATTATGATTAAGTGTTTTTTCATCTACAAGATACAACATACACTTTATTAGCTCGTAAAAATAAGTTGAAATATTTGAAGGACACTACTATCATTTAATAAAAAATCACACATTTTTAAAATTAATAATACTAATTTTTACGCATTACTTCTATAATTTGATAGTAATTGTGAACCCATAACCATGAGGTTTTAAATCGAAATATTTAAGAAAATAGAAATAAGCTCTTGCAATAGTCATCACATAACACAATAAATAATAATAATAATAATAATAATAAATATGAAAAACTCATCAAGCATTGTTTGAAAATAACATCATTTCTATAAAACAAGTCCTTCGAAATAGACAAGGATGCAACAATGAAAATACATCAAAGTAGTACATTGCTTGATTTCACAAACACAACATGCGGAAACAAATGCAGATTTTCTATACATGAAGGAATAAATCAATAGCTGAGGCTCAAAGAAGGCTTAAGGAATTCTACCCAATACGTGTTTGGAACTAGAACATGAAAATCAAGAACTCTTCTATGTCATTCTTGTACAACAAACGGACACCACAGTTGATAATGCTATTGGCTTGAAATGAGAACTGAATTCGACAGGAACTGTTGTCTTTCCACTGTGGACTCAAGCAAATAATACGACGCAAATAACATGATCAGCCTCTGTGGGACGGCCGTGGCTAAAACCAACACTTCTGGTATCAGATTCATTGTAGTCAATCGAGAAGTCGTATAGAAGGTTGATGGTTCCCAGTCCCCAATCTGGTCCAATATTAATTTTCACTTCACCTTGAAAACCCCGAATCGCACGTTCAGCATCATACACTAAACACAAAACAAATCCAATCCACCTTTCATTGCACCAATTTGAATACAGGTCTAACCATACAAGGCTCCACTCTAAGTTATTGTTAAAACTATAAAATTAATATCTTTAAAACTTATAAAGTTCAATTTAAGATAAATTTGTTAGTTCTATTGTTATAAATTTTAGGGTATTATTTTAAGTAATTTTCTAACTTTCGTTCTTTTATCAAAAAATAATTGATATGATTCGAATCTATAACTTAAAACAAAAAAAGATAAATATTATCGTCGATAAATTACGAGTTATTAATTAAACTTAAAAACATAAATTCACGTGTAAAACCTCGAGCTTATTTCTACTTTCCAAATTTAAGGGATATATAGTTTGCTATTTACTCAGACGTTAAAGAGTACAACTGTAAAAATGACTAATATTTTACCCGATTAAAGAAAAATAGTATTGATCTGGCAAAATAAATAAGCAAGGAGAGAAAAAAAGAGATGCCAAAACATATCTTTTAAGTGATGCCAGTAGCATCCGTTAACATCCCTTGCATTCCAAAACCAAATCAGGACGCAATCAACACAAATCATTGAGCACCGCATGCAAGTTGCGCATATGGTTGGATACCAAGAAGGCTGTGACTTAGATTCAATCTTTTTAAATAGTAAAGACGAGGAGATAAGAGGTTTATGCAAACGCTCTTACGCAAAGCTTGACTCATATTTAACTCCTAAGCTAACCCATCTGAATGCTCTATCCTCTGTGGTAAACTTGAACATGATTCAAAATTGAGAACCTTGAGAGCTTCATTAACATTAAATTAAACAAATATACACAAGATTATAAATACATACTTCAAGTTTCAAACCAACCGATTTTACCAAATGTCCCCTCCTCCAAATTCGTAATTACGTAGCATCATTGTATTTCACATCTGTAAATTTAATCTTTTAAGTTCCTTAAATAAACAAAAATGATAGAAGGGTATGTAACTAACGTTATTTAAAGAGTACACTTACCAAATTCTTACTTAAAACATGGCAGAAATCATGGTAACGCCATAACCTACTCCAACAACCTGGTTCTTTATTAGATCATTCTCTACCATCTCTTCTACCAGATCATGCAGCCAAATTTTTTCATCTCTTATTGTCAAGAGAGATTTATCAACGGGAATTATGTTGAATAAAATTATTCTAAATTTATTAATATTAAATCCAAATAAATAAACAAACTATTTGTATTATATCCATAATAAAAGATATTATAATACTTTTTAAAGACAACTCAAATTGAAAAAAATATATATAAACACTTAAAGAAAAAGCTCTTAACTCACACTCAAACTAAGAATACAAAGACTTATTTGTTTTTTATGGGATGATTAAATCAAATACAAGGTAGGTTATTTATAGTCTTCACCATGCAATTTATACCACAAATATAAAATTAAGAAATAATTCTAATTACATAAATATTATTTATATATTTCTCTTTTCTATATCCTTCAACCACTCTATTTATTTTTCTACATTATTCAACCACTCTATTTATTTTTCTACATCTTTTAATCATTCTATTCATTTTTCTACATCTTTCAACCGCTCTATTTATTGATTTGGTATTTATTTTCAATAACTCTCTTCAACCACTTCATTTATTAAATTGGTGTTAATTTTTAACAAATTTTTGTGCCCGGATAAAACCCACAATAAAGCAACTTTTGTAACGAAATATTTGTCCCTTCCTTTGAAGAAGCATGCAATGTCAAAATATATTTTTGTCTTTTTCTTTGAGTCGTTCAAAACTTAAATGAAAAACGTAAATGATGTCTCTCTTTTTTTTTTTTTTTTTTTTTGGGTATTCCACTCCTCCACTCATTTGTATTTTTTTCCATAAAGAAAGGAACCCGACAATTGAAGAGCTAATGGAAGACCCTTAGCATATGTTAAAACTTCATTGGCCAGTCCTATATATATATTCTTCAAATATTTGAATGCATTCCAAGAGAATAGTTGAATAGCTTCATCATGATTCAATTGTTCGACTTCATACACTAAGGTAACCCCATGTTTACTTAACAAACTTTTATAGATGAATTCTTTTTAGTAACAATATTAGATTTCATAAAGGGATCTATTAATGTTAGGAAGTTATGCAAATATTACTCACTTGAAAGAAAAAAAACATTAGTTGAACTTTTGAGAGATTAGAATTTCAAAACATATAATCAACCATTAAATTCCTTAGAAATTCTTCAAAATTGCTACTTACAGTCGCTAAAGATGTCAAAAGCTCTTAGCAAATTGCACGTGGACGAATTCTACAATCTAAATTGTTAGTTTACATATTACAAAAAGCAACATTGGTCTCTAAAAACTTTACCTAACTACAAGAACCAATAATATCCAGATTAATTTGTATATAATGGGACCATGCAAGTTTAATTTTTTGGGGAAAAAAATCTTAATACTTCTAGATTACTCGTTCCAGTAGCCTAGAAGTAGTAGGAGCAGTTTATGCTTAGCTTGTTGAATATGATCTGTCAAGGAAGGCTTACTAGTATTCAAGGAAGGTAACTATTTGATACAGGATACTGAATTGTATACTGCTTTTTTGATTCATAGGCAAGGCTAATTCAGTTTCTTATAAGAAGAAGGAGAACGAGGAGAACAAAAAGAGAAGAAGAATTATCTAACTAAATAGTTTTAAATCTATTACTTAACTATCTCGCATGTAATATTTTTAAAAAATGATTAATGAAATTTTATAAATAGAACAAATGTAAAATAGTTAGGTAATATAAACGAGATAAATAATAGTTTTTCAATACGAACAAAACAAATGCAATAATATGATAGCATTTTTGTAGGTTTAATCAATTCAATATTATGATATATAAAACATAAATTATTATAATGATAGTTAAATTAATAATATAAATAATTTAATAATATTAAAAATTTGTACTCTAAATTTGAACTTATTATATTTAAATACATAATAAATAAATATACCTAGATTTTAGGAATACTTAGAAGATAAAATCTATCATAATTTATTTTTTTTATGTGGAATCTCTAATACCCACGAAGAAAAAATCCAAACTTTCTATGGAAAATCTAAACCCCATGCCCGCAATATTTAAATGGGAAGGAGGATAACTTCCCCACTTCCCCTCACACTTTACATCCCTAATTAGAAGGGATTGTATCTCACATAATAAAAAGTTATTTAATATTAATTCATAATTTATTGTATAATTAAAATCTTAATATTTTTTTACTACTATAGATAAACAATAAGAAAAAATAATTAAGTTCATTTTTATGTATCAACTAACACGTGAACAAAACATATATGATTTCACCGTTCGTTTTGAGAAATATACGTTAAATCTCACAACATTTAAGGTTTTTGTGGAAGTTTGTTTCGTCTTTGTTCTAAGAAATTTGTTACTTTTGACAATGGGACAATCATCTAATATACAACCAAAACTTATTCTCAAATCTTTCACAATCAAGCATTAAAGCTATTAATAGTAAATTAGGTAGAGATGAACGTTTAATAACATTATTTTTACTTAAAACGTTTTAATCTCGTAACTTTTAAAAAAATATAAATAATTCATCTAAACACTTTTATAATTAACGTGCACCTTTTCTCAAAATTACGAAATGAAACAAAAATACTCAGTTAAAAACCACGGAACACCCGTTACCAAAAGCTACGGCACCATGCCAGGGCCCGTTTTTTCGCATTGAATTATTGTGAGCTCAAGTATATTCTCCAAGGGAAACTCGGGCGTACAACCGTTTGGAATGAAATCTTAGTGATAAAATGCGTAATATACTTGTAAAGTGGATATTGGTTGTACTTGTAATTTTGATTCATTTGGAATGAAATTATTTGTTGTTCATTATAAGAAAATAAAAAAATTAAAATAAGAAAGAAAGACATTGCTTGTATGAGTGATTGAAGGTAATCAGTATTGAATGAGAGAAACCATTTTCTATTTTGTTTGTGGTTCGTAAAGAAAAACATCCCCATGTTGCATTTAGCAATCTCTAGACCAATGACTTAATAAAACCTTGTAGGAATTAGGGAGGAAAAGAATTAATTACAATCAGTTAATCAATTATTTCCTATTGTTGAGATTGCTTGCAACAAGCAAGCCCACACTCCTCCAAAAATTGGGTTAGCTGAGAAGTGTACAATTTAGGGTCATTTCTGAAATGATCAACATGAGGCGTAGAGACAAAGTTACAAGCCCGAACTTCATGTCCAGCCTCCCGTTGCTTCTCAACGAATGACTCCACTGACCCTGCTGGAATGACTCGGTCAGCACTGCTATAGATATATAATTGTGGACAGCTCGGCTGTTGCGTCATCAATAAGCCAAGCACATCAGAAAGTCTCCTGTAATCGTATGAGTTAAAGCATAATTAAAAAGGGTCAAATGAAGCATAGTTAAGAAATATCGGTGGTGATGAATAAATAGCCATCTCTCAATACATCACTTTGTTCAAATGGCACTTCATTATAGTAGGAATTGTTTTATTTTATTTTTAAATAAACAGTTACACACATGCACACACTTTGTATTGGACGATGTTCAAACCCAAATCCTTTCAGTTCTCACTTTGTTATAGATTTGTTGACATCCCTATCAGGTGTCTGATGACCCTCCACCTTCTACACAACCCCTCTAAAAGAAATAACAATTTACATTATATAACTTAAAAACTGCATCCTTGTATCCATCAGGACCCATCAGCATCATAATAGTACCTTACACTAAATTCAGAACTCTCACTCTCTCAAAAGCCATTCAGCCCTTCTAGCGAAAAACTTCAAGAATTATGCAATATAAGTAAGCCTACATATTAATTAATTATTGATGGAAAAATTCATAATTTAATGTGTCAAAAATATCTACTCAAGTTTATTACTGTGCTTGTCAAGTCTGAGTTATAAGTTCAAAAATGAGTCAGAAAAGGTTTCCCTACGCTTACATATTGTGACAGTAAATCTATTTTCAAATCAATCAAAACTTTAGCTTAAAAACTACCATATGACCTTAAGGTCCTTAACTGAAGATAGGGTAAAATACTTTCAGAAATAGGTTACCTGTTTACATTAGGAAGATTTAGAACTACTTCAAAGAACTTCTCCAGAACTAATAGTAGCATTGATTCAGCTACAGCAGGTTTTGGTTCCACCAATAATCCCATTTCTAATTCATTTGAACCTATGAATCCTTTTGTTGCTACACTATGCCTTTTTAGAAAGGCTGCAGAGAAACCTGAAGCCCATACCTACACAGAACAAAGAGTTGAGACATTTATAATGAACAAAAATATAAAAGGGGTATCCCAACAATTGTGGGATAAAATAAAGTAGTGTAACAAGCTTCAAATTTGTCTACCTTCCCTCCCTCGAAAAGAAAATTTGTTAAGAGGGGAGATATCTTCCATTCTCAACATAACCAAACAAAATCCATAAAACATACTAACTACCATCTACCGGCAAGGGTTTTTGAAAGAATTGGATGCAGACTAAGCAGCCATCCACACACACTCACAGAACGAAAAAAAATGTCAACATTGCAAAAATAATGCCATTGTTGAGACTACTATATCCTAGAAAGAAAAATGAAGTTGATAATGTTCACAAAATGGTATGCCATCACCTATTATATGATCTTCTACAATAAAAAAGACGTCTAGCTATTTTGTCAAAAATATATCTTATTCAAAGCGAGCATAAGATACCTGAGGATCAGGTACAGCAACAGGTGCAGAATCAATAATGCAGCCCTTGATCCTTCTCATAACTGAAGGATCATGCTTCTGAAACTTCTGCAGAATAGCCCCATACCTGTCAAAAGCAATTATCCCAATCAACCAAACAAAATTTCATCACATATAAGAAAGTAAAAGAATTCTAACAAAAATTTAATTGTGCTTGTATGTGCATCTAGTGAGTAAAAGCATATAAAATGGACTCACGTTAACCATCCAGTGTTGCTAAACGTATGAAACACCAGGTTCTTCCTGTTTTCTTCTTCGAACCAATCAACCAAATGGTTCACAAGCAAATCTACATGCTCTTCAGCTTTCCCACCAACTTGGTAGCTGAGAACCTCAGACATTGGAAAAGTGAAAGTAATGGCATGAAACCCTCTTGAAGTATACCATTCCGCATATCTCTTAAGATGCTTCTGCTTTGCTCCTAACCAACCTAGCAAAACCACAACAGTTCTAGACTTTGCGGATGAACAATCAGAAGTACCCGAAACATCTACAGCGTTAGGCTCAGGCAAATGCCATCTGTACATAACATCAGGAGGAGAAGTAGATGCTACATGCTTATAGGCATTTGGCATTGGTGCCTTGGCCAACTCAGCAGATTGATACAAACTAAGAAGAACAGGAGAAGAAGCAACAGAAGAAGACACCAAGCTTGGAACAAAATTGCAACCCAAATTGGGAACATGGAAGTTAACTCTAGGCACAGGGACACGAATTCTGGTGACAAATGACAAGTTTGCGAGTTTAGAAACGGAAATATGTGAAACCAATGAAGAATTGGTTTCTTGTAAGGAATCAAAAATTGGAGAATTTGATAAACTAGAGCCAGAAGGTTTCTGAGAAGGCAGTTTAAGGGAAAAATCAGTAGAAAAAGAAGCCGCAAAAAGGGCAGTAGCCGCCGCTAGAGGACGTTGAAGTATTCCAGACAACGAGCTCATATTGCAAACAACAGTATCAAATCTCTCATACCAATATCAATCAAATCTCAATTATATCATAATATAATCTTCGAAACCCGGAAGCCAAAGTGGTTAATAGAATCACAGAAATGCGAATAATTGAACTTTTTAATCGCCTGCGCAAATTATTAAAGAAACAACAATGACCCAACAACAACAACAAAAAATATGGAAATTTAACACGCAGTTAAAATCAAATTTGAATAAAAAAAAAAGGCAGCAAAATTTCTACGCAAGAATATTTCAAAAAGAAACTAGGTATATTCTGATATTCTTCTAACCTGGGTTCTCGAATTTGGACTTATTTATTTGAAGAAAATCGGGCTGTCTACGTCCTTCGACAGCCCGACCCCTTAACGCAAATGAGAACGCCAACGAAGAACGTTCCTTTTAGAACCTTTCAAACCACGTTCGTATCTGCTGTCTGCATATAACATGTAATTATAACTCGTTTTATTGACTAAATAGGAAAAAACGAATTTGAAAAATACAAAGTGATATTTACATCTGTCAAATATTATTTTTTATTAAAAATAATTATAATATAATGTAATTAATTGCAAATATATAAGCCGCTATAATATGTTTTCTCTGAGAGTAGTCTTAAAAAGATTGGTGCGGTTAAAAATGATTTTATTATAAAAATTTAAGTATTTAAAATAAAAATATTGAAATTAATTTGGAGTGATATTGTAATTGTTAAAAATACTAAATGATTGTATTGTATTTTGTATCTTAAGGAATATATATGGTGTTTTTATATACGAGTTACAAGTAAACTAAATATGTCTAAAACTCATAACATTATATACATTAGTAGATATGATATACATTAATTTGTTAACAGATATACATTAATTTGTTAACAGATATACATTAATAGCCCCTCTTAAATTCAAGGTGGATGTAAGACCAGCTTGAAGTTGTCAACCAAATTACTAATGCGTCCCTTGGGAAGTGCCTTGATGAAGATATCTGCAAGTTGATCGTTAGAATAGAAGGGAAAAAACTTGAGAGTACCATGGATAAGATGAGAACGAATAAAATGACAATCAATCTCGATGTATTTAGTCCGTTCATGGGACATCATTGTGAGCAATATGAATGGCATTCTGATTGTTACAATAAATGGGAGTAGTAGAGGATTTGAACATACTTGAATCCTTAAGAAGTCATAGCAGCCAAAGAAGCTCAAATGTGATATCAACAAGAGCACGATATTCTATTTCAATACTGGAGCGGGCCACAAAAGTTTATTTCTTACTTCACCAAGAAATTAAAGAAGAACCAAAAAGAAAGCAATAACCTGTAGTGGACCTGTCATCAATAGGATCTCTTGTCCAATCAGCATCAGAGAATGCACGAAGTACAAGAGGAGACTGAGCTGAGTAGAAAAGGCCATGGAAGAGAGTGCCCTTCAAGTATCGTAGAATGCGTAGAACAGTAGCATAGTGAGTCGATCGTGGAGCAAACATATATTGGCTCACCTGATGAACAGCATAAGAAATGTTTGGACGAGTAACTGTAAGATAAACCAGGCTACCAACCAATCGTCTATAAAGAGATAGATTAGACAATGGTCCCCCCCTCCTGAAGGTGTCAATTGTCCATTAAGTTCAACTGGAATGTCAACAGTCTTACTGTCAGTGAGTCCAGCTTGAGATAAAAGGTCAGATGCATACTTGGCTTGAGTAATATAAAGACCATCTGTGGAACGAGTGATCTCAAGACCCAAGAAATAGCTGAGATGTCCAAGGTTTTTCATCTCAAACTGCTAATTAAGAAAATCTTTTAGTTCTTGAATGCCACTGAGGTTATCACCAGTTATGATCATTACCTTCGCTCATTTGGATCTGCATGTTTCATTCTTCTTCAACCTCATAAGCACAACAAATTTGAGCCTCGATCTAGACTTTGTTGTTTTCTTGGTTATGGTGAAACTCAAAAAGGGTATTAGTGGTATGATCCTGTCTCGCATCGTCTTCGTGTTTCCCATAATGTTGTCTTTTGGAAACATCACTTATTTGTTGAACTCTTTCACTTTCGTTCTTTTCTAACTAACTCTTATGTTTTAGAAATCTTTCCAAATGAGTCTCTTGTTCCTTCTACAGATACTCTTGATCCTGCTTTGAACTTCTCTACTCAATCTTCAGATATTTTTTATGATTCTCCTAGACAGGTTGTAGATGAACAGGTTAATGACGAGCTATCTCTCATTGAGCATATGTCCCCTACTCCTGCTTTGATACCATGTGATTATAACTTCTTTTATTGACTAAATAGGAAAAAACGAATTTGAAAAATAAAATGTGATATTTACATTTGTCAAATATTATTTTTTATTAAAAATAATTATAATATAATGTAATTAATTGTAAATATATAAGCCGTTATAATATGTTTTCTTTGAGAGTAGTCTTAAAAAGATTGGTGCGGTTAAAAATGATTTTATTATAAAAATTTAAGTATTTAAAATAAAAATATTGAAATTGATTTAGAGTAATATTGTAATTGTTAAAAATACTAAATAATTGTATTGTATTCTGTATACATTAATAGATATGATGTCTTTATATACGAGTTACAAATAAATTAAATATGCCTAAAACTCATAACATAATATACATTAATAGATATGATATACATTAACAATAATAATTATTTTAAAATTTAAATATATATTTAAAATTATTTTTTAGTATTGGCTTGACTCACTATCATATCATCACAAATTCAAGTTATAATCTAACTAGTATAATACTTTTATTTAATAAAAAAAGAGAATTTAAATATCATTTTAAAAAAATATAAATAATATTTTTTAAAATTTAAAAAAAATTATAGAGATTGTTAAATATTTTTGAAAATATTTTAATTCATTTGAAATCATATTTCATTGAAAAACATAAACGATTCTAAACGGACATGTAATATATAAAATATAATTCATATAAAGCAATTTGATTAAATAATACCCAAAATAAGCCATTAAAACATTGTTAATATTTAGAATTTGTAGTTTGATGGCAAAAGGAAATTAAAGCCGACTCGAAACACATGTGTTAATAATAATCTCGAAAGCCATTTTCAAATACTTTTTAATTTGAATTTTTTTTAGAAGACAACGATTGAGAGGTGTGACGTAACTACGTAAACCACGTATCTAATTAAAGTATATCGTCCGATCATTCGGGAGAGTAAGGTCTTAATGACGATTTTGTCCTTCGTAAACTAAAAGTCCAAAAATAAACGGCTTCAAAGTATTTTCTTGAAGATTCCGTATATACGCTATGAACTCGACAAAACAAAAGAAAACGTCTTTCAATAAAATCGTTGCAACTATTAATGTTGAACCAAAAGGGTAAAATCGTAAATTCAAGATAGCGTATGTGCTACCAAACTAAACAGGCTGGCTGAACACCCACGCCAAAGCAACGGAAAGAACTGATTCAGGTCAGTGACGATCTTCTCCACGAATCCGATTAACTTGTGATATAAAAAAGGAGAAATAAGCATTGTAATATCATAATTCTTATGTTGGATAAATAAAATCTCGTAATATAAAAATTTTAAAAACACAAATTAATATGGTTGCCGATAATTAAAATGGATGTAAATGTATATATATTTAATATTTTTATTATAAAAACTAATAAACTAAGTCTAATTAATATTACATAAATTAACACTTATGGAATTGAAAATCGAGTCTAATTTTAATTATAAAAATATATAATTATAGGTAATAGTAAAATAATAATCAATAAGAAAATTAAATGACATACAATGATTTAAGTTATTCAATTGTTCAATGCGAAAAATCTATTTCACTAACAACGGCACACCGAAAAAAATCTATTAATAATCAAATGGAGATACAAACATCAATATTCAGAGAGCTTCACAAAATATACCAAAATCCAAAATGTATCCAGAAAATATCTCTCTCTAATTTACTAGTAATATATAGCAAAATAAATTAACAAACTTGTTATTATATCAAATATTACCACACAAATGAACTTACTACATATGGTCTTTCTTCTAATATGCTCTGCAAAATTTGAGAAGAAAAATAAAAAATTATTTGACTGAAATTTTTCTTCTTCTTCTCACTCTTTAATTCAACAAGTTGGAGCTCTCTCTATTTTCTCTCTTGCGATAGCACTCAATTCTCCGGCTAGCCGGAATATCATATATATATATATATAAGAAGGGTAAGGGTTTAATTAATTATTGGGCTTTGGGCTAATATTGTTTTTGGATTTGGGCCAAATTTAACAAATCTCCACCTTGATTCAAAACAAAAAACAAGTTCTTTAGATATGAAATTTCTCATATTACCAAATAACCGTCGTCAAAAGCCCTGAAGGGTGATCATCTTCTGCAAACACCAATCTAGTCCAATTGCTTGAACTTGTTAAATAGAACTGGTTTGGTTAACATATCAATTGGATTCTCTGTAGCGATTATCTTATTGACAACAATAACACCATGAGAGACAATGTCATGAATAAAATGATATCTAACATCAATATGTTTGGTTCTTTCATGATACATAGTATTCTTGGTCAAGTGTATCGCATTCTAAGTATCACAAAATACAATAGAAGTATCATGTTATAAACCCAAATCATATAGACCAAACCTCTAAGCCAAATGACTTCTTTCACTGCTTCTGCTGCTGCCATATATTCTGCCTTTTTCATAAACAAAGCAACCGTAGATTGTAAAGTAACCTTCCAACTAATAGCATTATGAGAAAGAGTGAAGACATAACCTATCAGAGATCTTCTTCTATCCAAATCACCAGCATAATCGGAGTCCATATAACCAATAACATTGCAATTAGTATTAGAACTTCTATCATATACCAAACTAAAATTAGATATGCCTCTCAAATACCGAAGTATCCATTTCACTGCTTACCAATGACCCTTACCAGGATTACCCATACATCTGCTGATAACACTAACTACATGTGAAATGTTTGGACGAGTACAAACCATAGCGTACATCAAACTACCAATGGCACTAGCATATGAAACCTGAGACATGTACTTCTCTTCTTTTTCTAACTGTGGTGACAAATCCAAAGAAAGCCTGAAATGCACAGCTAACGACGTACTCACAAGTTTAGACTATTTCATACCAAAGCATTCAAAAACCTTTTCAATATAACTTTTATGAGTCAAATAAAGCTTGCCCGTTTGTCTATCCTTGTAAATTTTCATGCCCAAAATTTTTTTCACTACACCCAAATCTTTCATCTCAAACTCACCACTAAGTTAAGACTTTAATTTTTGAATCTCAAACTTATTCTTAGAAGCAATAAGCATGTCATTAACATAAAGCAACAAATAGACAAATGAACCATCATGAATTCTTTTATGATAAACACAACTATCATTATCACTCCTAGAGTAACCATGATCAATCATAAAAGAATCAAATCGTTTATACCATTGTTTAGGGGATTGGTTCAACCCATATAAAGACTTTTTCAATAAACAAACATAATCTTCCTTACCTGAAACAACAAACTCCTCTGGTTGATGCATATATATTTGTTCCTAAAGCTCATCATGTAATAAGATTGTCTTGACATCAAGCCGTTCTAATTCTATGTCAAACAATGCAACCATAGCAAGCAATACACGAATAGAGCTATGTTTCACAACAGGTGAAAATACTTCATTGAAATCAATACTTTTTTCTAACAATAACCATTTGCAACAACACGTGCTTTGAACCTAACTGCTTCAACCTCAGGTATACCTTCCTTTTTCTTGAAGACCCATTTGTTTCCAACAATCTTCTGGCCTTTAGGCGGTTTCACCAATTCCCAAGTATGATTCTTATGAAGAGATTCAATCTCTTCATTCATAGCAACCAACCATTAAATAGACTCATCACAAGTGACAACTTTATGATAACTAGAAGGTTCATGCACCTCAATAGACTCTATCATAGACAATGCAAAAGAAACTAAGTCTACATCTGCGTACCTCTGAAGGCATCGAATCTCTCTCACTCCTTTACCCTTAGCGATACTATATGGTTGCTCATGTTACTCTTTTGTTACATCATGAGTATAATCATTTATCTCATCCACATATGGCTGATTTGAAGTGCCCTTTTGCACTTGACTAGGAGCTCTACTCTCAAAGCTCCACCTACTCACTAACAAGGTGGTCTTTACCTACAACAATAGACTCATTTTTCTTTTCTAACATGAAAAACTCATCAAACTTAACATTTCTACTAATCAAAAATTTAGATGACTTGGGTTCAACACACCATAGTCTGTAACTCTTCACCCCAGAAGGATACCTCAAAAATATGCATTTTAATGCTCTAGGCTCAAGTTTACCATCATTAACATGAGCATAAGCAGGACAACCAAAAACTTTCAAATCAGAATAATTAGCAAGAGTACCAAAGAATACCTCAAACGGAGTCTTCAACTCAATTGTAGTTGATGCAGACCGATTCACCAAATAGCAGGCATGGTTACAAGCTTCAACCCAAAAAGATTTATCCAAGTTAGCTTGAAAAAGCATACAACGAGCTCTTTCTAAGAGAGTCCTATTCATAGGTTCTGCTACTCTATTTTGATGTAGTGTATGACGCACAGTGCGGTGTCTCACTATGTCATTTCTTTCACATAACTCATTAAATTGACTTTCACAAAACTCCAAACCATTGCCAGTCCTAAAATGCTTAATTTTCTTGCATGTTTGATTTTCTATACAAGTCTTGCATTTTATAAATTTTATAAATTTTGAGAATGCATTATTCTTGTTCTTCATAAAATACACCCAAACGTGACAACAGAAGGCATCAATAAAAGTCAACATATACCAAACATCACCCTTAGACACAACACGAGGATCTCAAAGATCTGAATGAATATAATCAATAGTACCTTTCATTTTATGGATGGTTGTACTAAACTTGACCCTGCCATGCTTTCCATAGACATAATGCTCACAGAAATCAAGCTTCTCAGTTTTCTGACCACAAAGCAAATCATGTTTGCTCAAAATAGACATTTATGCCTCACTTATATGCCCAAGCCGCATATGCCATAATCGAGTAGTATCTGAATCTTGATCTGATGAGAACAAAACTGAAACACTGCCAATAATAGTGCTACCCTAAAGCATATAGAGGCCACGCAAAAATTTCCCTTTAATTACAATGAGAGCACCCTTACAAACTCTTAAAACTCTACCTTCAACTACATACTTATAACCTTGTAAATCAAGAGTACCCAAAGATATCAAGTTCTTTTTCAAATATAGAACATGGCGAACATATTTCAAAGTCCTAACAATACCATCATGCATATTAATTTGGATAGTACTAATACCAACAACCTTACAGGACATATTGTTTCCCATCAAGACAACCCAAATCAAGAATCCAAACATCTTCAGTAGAACCAATAGATACTGATAGAACATTTTCACCATCAGAACCAGAACTATCTGCAACACTAGCAACATCATTAGTACCAGAAGACATTGTGGAAGATTTTCCTTTACCTTTGAGTTTCAGACAATTTACTTTCCAGTGCTCTTTCTGACGGCAATAGTTGCATTTATCTTTTCTTTTTCTAAATTTGGATCTAGACTTGCCTCCATTATTACTTGTGCCTTTTTCTTGATTTCTACCTCTAACAAATAAACCACTATTATTATCATTGTTGCTTGTAGATACTTTTTTCTTCAATTCTCTAGAATTCAAAGCTGCTTTGACATCCTCCAAAGAAATAGTGTTTCATTCATATAGCATGGTATCAACAAAATGTTCAAATGAATGAGGTAAAAAACATAATAGAACTAAGGCCTAATCTTCATCATCAATCTTAACACCACTATTTTTTAGATCATGAATAACTTTAGTAAGTTCATCAAGGTGATCGTGTAAAGGTGTACCTTTTGCCATTCTGAATGTATACAAACACTACTTCAAATATAAACGACTTGTCAAAGACTTGGTCATATACAAAGTCTCCAATTTAAGCCATAATCCAACAGGAGATTCTTCATCACCAACCTCGCGTAATACATCATCAAACAAGGATAACTGAATAGAACTAAGAGCATTTTTCATCAATGCATCTTTTTCTTCATCAATCAATTTTTCTAGCAATTTATCCTTGCCTTCAAGTGTCTTAACGAGTCCTTCTTTAACTAATCTGGCATACATATTCATACACCATAGACTGAAATCATTTCTACCATTGAATTTCTCAATTTCATATTTTGCCGTCATAATAGAAAACCCAATATTAAATAAACATAAGTACAACCCAATAAATATGAAACCAATTGATAACTAGAAGCTCAAAGTAAATCCAAAAAAAAAACTTGATCAGTTCTAATAAATAACAGAATAACTCAATGCTTTGATACCAATTTGTTATAAATTAGTACTTACGAAACCGAAGATCAAGTCCAATTTTGGTTGCACAAATATATAATTATGGATAACAACAAAATAATAAGCAATGAGAAAATTAAATGACACAATGATTTAAGTTGTTTAACTTTTCAATGTGAAAAGTCTATTCCACTAACGACGACATACCAAGAAAAATTCACTAATAATCAAATGGAGATATAAACACCAATATTCAAAGAACTTCACAAAATATACCAAAATCCAAAATACATCTAAAAAATTTCTCCTTCTAATTTACTGGTAATATTTAGCAAGATAAATTAACAAACTTGTTATTCAATCAAATATTAACACACAAATAAGTTTACTACATATAGCCTTTCTTCTAATCTACTCAGTAAAATATACCAAAATCTAAAATACATCTAAAAAATTTCTCCTTCTAATTTACTGGTAATATTTAGCAAGATAAATTAACAAACTTGTTATTCAATCAAATATTAACACACAAATAAGTTTACTACATATAGCCTTTCTTCTAATCTACTCAGTAAAATTTGAGAAGAAAAATATAAAATTTCTTGACTAAAAATGAAAAAACCAATAGCTGAAATTTTTATTCTCTTCCTACCTTTTAATTCGATAGCTCGGAGTTTTTTTCTATTTTCTCTCTTGCATGTGCACTCAAATTCTATCATATATATATATAAAAGAAGGTTAAAAAGTTTAATTAATTATTGGAATTTTGACTAATATTGTTTTTGAGTGCGGGCAAAATTTAACAATTATTATCAGTGCTATTTTCCTTAAAATATTGATCAGTTTCCTATGTTTAAGGAGTAATTATATTTGTACGTACAAAATAGCAATCTCACAAGCATATTTATTTTCTATTGGTCTACGATAAATTACGTAACCATAACAATTCATAATTGCCTTTACTATATATATATATATATATACATAATTCTCTTTCATTATATCATTTATACCATTAATTTTTTAAATTAAAAATATTAATATTTATTTTATTAATTTTATAAAAATTATCAATTAAAAATAAATCATATTATTTTAATAATATTTCTATCAAAATATTATTATTTTTTAATCAAAAAATTAAATGCAATTAAAATATAAGTCTTTAATAATAATACAATCACAATTAATATAAAAAAACTTAAAATATTTATTTTTTAATATTTATTAATTAATACTATTTTATTTTAATATTTTATTCATTTTTAATATTTATTAAAAATTAAAATATATATTTAAATAACTTTTTATTTAAATTTTATTATTGTTTATTTTTTAAAAAATATGTTATATTAAATTTTATTTTTATCATTGTATTTTAATTGCATTTTAATTAGTTAATAAAAAAGCAATAAAATTTTAAAAAATTATTAAAATAATATAATTTATCTTTAATTGATCATTTTTATAAAACTAAGGGACTAAATAACACAAATGATAAACTTTTATGATAAATCACCTAAATATATATATAATTCAAAACAAGTTTAATTGCATTGTATAAAATCCTTATATATAGAGTTTTATTTTTAATTTTTTTTAGGAAAAAAACATATATTTATTCTTTTTTATAAATTAAATAAACATGTTTTTTAATATTATATGAAAATAAATAATTTTTTTTAAGAGATTTAAAAGTGAAATCATATTGAATAATTAAGTGGTTTATACAAGTGATGCTCAAAATATAGAATTTTCTGTTTTTTTTAATATTTAATAAAATTTAACTAAACCTACTAATTTCCTTAAACTAATTAATATTTTCAACTTATAAATTATATTACTAAAATTCTGCTCCCAGTTTAAAATTTCAAAAAAGAGTGCAAAAATTAGAATTATGTTTATTAAAACCGACTATCGATTGGCAACTTATCATGAATTTTAGAAGACCTACTTTTATTAAAGCACATGAAAATAATTTAGATAAAAATAAGTACATGAATAACAGAAAAGTCCCTTTAGTCCTGACTTTATTTGCTTATATGTCGAGGACAAATTTTGATTAAATCACAAACACTGCCTTGATATTCCTCCAAAAATTATTAATATTAAAATTACACAATCTACGCATGAAACTGCATCATATAAAATTTTTCCACAAATATGACGGAAGAAATGAATATAATCATAATTGTGAATTACCAAATTCAATACGCAGAAGCTTCAAGTCTTGAGGACCAAAGTTACTACATATACCACTCCCATCTGGTTCGATATGAATATAAGCTTTATCAATAACTATTCTACATGGTACAACATTCCCATCAGCAATAAAAAGGGAACACTTATCATAAAGACCCTCCTTGGGCGCTAGATTTAACAAACAAGACTTGGAAGCTAACACTTTATTCTTGGTGCAACTGAATAACTCCTGATTTGGAGCCATCAAAATGAGACGATGTTGGCGACCCAAAAGTTCTGATACATATTTTATATCTCCCACAGCAAGGGCACGGCGGACACGAGTAGACGAGACTTGCCCTATGTCTTTTGAACTGCGGGAGATTGTATTTATGGGATTCACTTTCTTGTCCATAACTGAATTTATTATGTACGCCCCCAGACCATTTTCTTCACAGAGCTTCACCAACTCTGATGCATCACCAGCAGCTTTGTATCCAAATCGGTAGTTTTCACCTGCCACAATTAGCCATTGGGTTACGATAATGAGTTCTTTGATTTAAGCAAGAGTCAAGAAGGAACTGATGTAAAACTATAAAATGTTTACCTGCCACCACGCCACGCACTTTAAGATCTTTGGATAATTTCTCAACAAATTCTCGTGGGGTGAGATGTCTAACACTTGAAAAATCAATCTGAAGCTCTGCAGGGTTTACATTACCACAGTATGAGGCCCAAGAAGAAAGAACCCGGTTACGATCACATTTGGCAACTATAGGAGCCCTGTTCAAATTTATTACGAGTAATGGAATAAATAACTTGAACTGTAGATGGAAGTTATAACATTAAATATCTGGAGAAATGCATAGGAAATTTACATATTCTAATCAGGATTTTAAGCATGGCTATAAAAAAGAGCAAGCAACCATAGAAGTCAGCTTACATTAGAGTCGAAAACGAGACTATATGCAGCATTTGTCATATCAAAGAAAATAGAACAATCCCATGCTTGCAGGATGCTTTATTTAACTGTTAATCTTAGTAAACAATTTGTGAGCAAGAGAAGAAAGCAGCCTTCCAGGAGATATTGAAAAGAAGATTTGAAACAAAACTAGAAAAGAAAAAAATAAAAAATAAAAAAACAAAAAGAGAGAGAGAGAGAGATTAAAACAAAGGTCCGATGCAGGAAAGCAACAGAGAACATTAAAATGAAGGTTTGATGCAGGAAAGCGCAAGAGAACTACAATGATTCTCTACAGAAGAGCCACCAAAAGTAAAATCAGGAGTCTATTGCTAAAATAAGCCACTAACAACCAAAGAATTAAACCATAAAGATGCTTAAAATAAACAAAAACTGTCATATCCAGCAACAATACCTAGGTTCCCAACCCAGTACTTCTGACATTCCAACAAATGACAAGAGAAATGGAGGTCCAACCTTTGATGCTTGAATTGCAAGTTCTCGATGACCAATGTGAAGGGCATCAAACTTTCCCAATGCAACAACTCCTCCTGCAAAGAAAGAAAATTGAATGCTGTTGGATAGGTTCAAATTTCAAACTTGCGAAAGAGGTCCAACAACAATGTATTTAATTCTTAATTCCTTCATGCTGACATCAAGTGAAAGTAATATTTAGCCATCTTCACATATCTGCCATCAGATCTAGTCTCATTATATTGATCCTAATTTTGAGAATCATACATGGAGTTATAAAATAGATATCTTCTCACATACTCTAGGAGTTCTGCAGCATATGACAAAGGTAGACAGCAGCTTCACATTTTTAAAGCAAAATCCATCCTTTTATTTATACTTCTAAAGATCCAGATTATGGGACAAAGTAAATCTGGAAGGGAAAAAACAAAAACTCAAACCATATTCCTTACTAATGTTTAAACGTACAATACTAGGGATCTGCATAACCGTGTAAGCTGCAAAGCAAGAAAGACTTATGTTCTATCCACTGACCGAGCCATAAATTTTGTTGAGAGACGAAAACCATGTAAAATACGGGTATTTTTTTTACTTGTATTTAAGTAATATGAAAATTAAGAAAAAATATTACAATATAAAATACATAAAAAAGTCAAAATGTATATTTTTGTTGAAGACGAAAAAATATTTAGAAATAGAATTTGTGAACAAATATAAATTGTAATATAAATATTGTCATAATTGGATTTAGTATTGAAGAAGTCATGAAATTGAATGAAAATAGAGCACATGGGAAGAATAATAAATTAAAAAAAGTCAACCAAAATTCACTCAAAATCTACGACGATAACAAAATTGTCATTAATATTTCTCTCACTTCAGTTCAACATGATTGAATCAAACATGATGAAATAGATAGACATTTTATCAAAGAGAAAATTAAGGACAAGATAATTTACATGACCTACATTCCCACACTAAAACAAACAGCAAATATCTTCACCAAAAGACTTCCGCGTCAATGTTTTGAGGATTTCATAAACAAGTTCGATATAATTAATATCTATGATCCAACTTGAGGAAAAATGTAAAATCCCGAATTATTAAAGATTTAAAATTCAAAAAGATAATAAATCAGTTAGGAGAATATGATCTGTAAATAATTATTTTAGGTTTTTTATTTATTTTGATTTCATTCAAGATACAATCAATAAAATATTTTTAATCTCATTCTCTCCGCAATTACTAATATAACTCCATCTTGTTTTCTTCTCATAACATAATTTCTCTTCGGTAAAATTTAAAATAAGAAGGTAAGAATGGTACACTAACTCAACTAATCAAAAGAATATAAGCATATCAAAAGGCGTACCAATCAGGCAATAAGCAATGCCTAATTCAGCACTGTACATAAAAGATAAAAGAATGGTACCATAAGGCCACTAGAGACAATTCTAGGGGACTTATATAATCTCTCAAAAAGAAATATGGGGATAAAAACCATATTTACATAGATTATATAAGCAGTCAACATGAGAAGACAGGGAAACATCTTAAGATACCTGCCACGGAAGGCAATCCTTCAGGGGAAGCATCTCTTTCACTGTCTCCTCGGCTTTGTGAAAAGAAAGATATCAAACCTTTAATCAAATGCCTAAACAATCATATACTTGTATGTACTATAGTCAATTTAGACACTAGCAAGAATGTACATATGGAACACACGTATTTAAAAAAACATACAGATATTTTATGTAGAACACTGAAAGAAAAGAAATCAACACCGAGTAAATTGCAGGAATGTAAAAAATCCCAGTCCTTTCAATCCATGTCATCACCAAAGCCTGGTCAACTACATAGGGTAGCAATTTCTATCAGTTTCTAGGCTTCCATGACTAAAATCGTTGTTACCAACACCTTCAAGAGCTGCTTTATATATATATATATATATATATATATATATACACGCATTTTCAGCATAGAAATATGAATCAGTTCATATATTGTCATCTAGCATGAATAAAGCAAATATAGAACAATGATAATGAGTATAGGAACGGTGTGAAACCATGGCAAACCACAATTGTTGACTGCAACCTTCTTTTTTTGTAATATGCTATTAAGTATGAATCAAGTTCTTTTACTGTTTTACGTTCTGCTTAAAGCTCCCACTAGTCTCAATTTGACACCCTATCTAATACACACCTATATGCTAGAATGTTACGTTCTGCTTAAAGCTCCCACTAGTCTCAATTTGACACCCTATCTAATACACACCTATATGCTAGAATGTTACGTTCTGCTTAAAGCTCCCACTAGTCTCAAATTGACACCCTCTCTAATACACACCTATGTGCAAGAATGTTGACCAATCTCGACAATCTCTACAGTCTACCAGCAAAAGTTCAACAATTCTCAACAACAGTGCAATAGTTGGAAGCCCTAAATAATCCTCATTTTTGAAAAGATTTTATGTACGACTCCGGGAATCCTAAAAATTTAATATGTACTTGAGTGCCATCATCGAAAGTCACACACTTATTTTTCTCAAATTTTTATAAATTTTCATCAAATTAAAGTGTTCAAAACCACACTGATACCCATGTAATATAAGTTGGACACATATGCTCATTGAAAAATGAAGAATCATGTAACATAGATTATTATACATTAACTGGCAATACCTTTCTCAGCTGTCACCAACAAAACTGAATTTTCCAATAAATATGGATCATCAAAAAGAAAAGATTAGTGCTAGCTTCCCAAGCAGGGATCCATGATACCCGAGATGTAATTTTATTATATGCTATACATTAGCATGTGTTTTCAAGGAGAACCATATGAACACAATACATCAATAATATACATTTCAATCCAAATTTGAGTTAGGATTCTCTCCTTGTTTTTTTCTCTCCTTGTTTGACCTAACTGTGTATATACAATCTTAAGTGTAAGGTAATTCGAATAACATTTTAAAAAAAATAATATATTAATAATCATAAACTAGGCTGTACGTGAAATAAAAAGTCAAGAAAAAGCAATGATGGAGAAAACAAGGAGAGAATCTAATTCCAATTTGTTTATACCAACTCGAGTAACGAAACTTATACCATACTCGTGTGTATTTATTACTGCATTGTGTCAACAAGAATCCTATAAATCACATATTCCCATGTCATGTGAAATAATATATTATGGAGAAAAATGTCTAACTTAGCTTATACTAGTATGACCAATCTCATACTAAACCTAAGATGTTCTCTTTTATTTCACTCTTCCCGGTAATAGTGTCACAAGTTAATAATGAGCAAAGCATTAGCCTATGATCCTATTAACACATACAGCGGAAAAAAAAGTCTTATAAGAAAACACGGATTGAATTTCTTAAATTAAGTTATTTGTTTCGTTTAGTCTCTTAAATTATAATCCCTTAAAATTTGTAAAAATGATCGAGACAAATTATATTATTTTAATGATTTTTCTATTAAAATATTATTATTATTTTGATTAAATCTAATTAACATATGAATATTTAAAAATGATAAAATCACAATTAATATAAAATATTCATAAAATATTTAATTTTAATATTTGTTAATTTTTACTATTTTATTTTAATATTTTTTAATTTTTAATTTTTATCAAAAATTAAAATATATATTTAATTAACTTTTGTTGTAATTTAATTATTTTTTTTAAAATTATTTCATATTAAATTTTACTTTTATTTTGATAAAAATAAATATTTTAATAACATTTTAATTACTTAAAATAAATTAATAATATTTTAAATAAAAAATTATTAAAAGAATAAATGACAAAAAATTTAATATAAAAGATTAAACAAACAAATTACATCGTATTTCTGGGAGAAAATGTAGAAGAGTTGAAGTGCGTTAACATATAGTTCCCTTTCTTCTATAATTTGATTGGCAGCTAAAAGTAGAATTCCGAACTAAACTTCTCCAACCAACATTTTAAGAAACTAGTGAACACTATAAGGAAGCCAACAATTTCGTGTTCTTTTTTTTTCCAGACAACCAAACCAAAGCCAAAAATCAAAAATGGGAAAAATACAAAAACCAGAAAGTAAAATAAAAAAGAAAAAAAAATAGAACCTGAAAAAGGTAGAAAGAACAGGAATGTCTTCGCCAGGGGACTTCGAATGGATAACAGAAGGAGGAGGAGTTTGGCGTTGAAGACTTTGGGGAGATGAATAGAGGTGAGCAACTCTGGAGCCGTAAAGCTCCAACCCTAATCGCATTCGAAGGTAGTGGTGGTGGTCGCACTCTCGGATGTGCATAGACATGCGAGAGCCACCTCCGACGCACCCCAACAACATTTGCACCACCCCACTCGCAGTCTCTCTCAGGTCACTTCCTAACAAGTTAGACAACTACTTTCGATTCGAATTTAGGTCATTGTTTGTTTGAAAGTAATCAAACTGGGATTAGAAACCATCATATGCTATTAGAAAATACCAATTATTTACCAACGGTAATGCAATGGGCTTAAATTTCTATCCACTAATGGATTTCTTCGATTAAAAAAAAAAACAAATTTTACTTCCACTAAAAACATATCTTATTAGTATTAGATTAAATTAATATTTTAAATAAAATATTTATCATAAATTTTGGATAAATAAAAAATAATGCGTATATTATTGATAAGTAAAGTAAATATATAATTATAAATAATAAAAAATAATATTAATACAAAAGGAAGTGTGTGCATAATATTAGTTTTATGTTTAAAAAATTATAAAAAATAATATTTTTAAATTTATAGTAATAAAAATAATATCTTAATGATAATAAATAATATTTAATTAAATGTTATTTACCATTAAACGAATCTATTTTATCGTAATTTAATTTAAACGGTATTTAATTAGATAGCGATCAAAATTAAATTATGTATTTTTTTAATAATAAAAATATATAAGATAAATATAAAAATATTATTTTTTTATGTTTATAAATTTTAAATATATTATTTTGTTTTATTTTTTAACTAATAACTCTTATCTTTTATATTAAAATTTAAAAAATTATTTTATTTCTATCTTTTTTTCTTTTTTTTCATCCCTCCTATAAGTATAGGAAAAGAGAAAAAGAAATAATACTAAGAGATAAATTGAACAAGAAAAAGTTAATAATTTTTTTTTAAAAAAATTACCTAATTTCGACCACATGAAGGGTACAATTAAATTTTCAATTTAAATTAAATTTAAATTATTTGAAAACAAATAAATATTAGTTTTAAAATTTATAATAATAAAAATAAAATTATTAGTAAAAAAACTCATATATTTTTAACGATAAAAAAATTTTATCGCATCATTTTATATTAAAAATTATTTATTTAAATTTCGTTTAAATTAGATTGTATTAAAATATTATTTTTATTATTATAAATTTTAATTATTTTAAATTTTCAAAATATTTATTAAATAGAATAAAAATTATGAGTACCATTTAACACGATAACAACACAATTCTTATAATAGATTGTACTGAACGCATTCCAATGATCATTTCAAACAAATATATCCTCTCCGATCAATAATTTTTAATAAAATTCCATGCAACCTATTCAACATTCCAATAGGTTTCAAATATAATTTTAATAATAATAAGATATTAACTAAGTCACTAGCTGTCAAATTTCAACCCATTTAACAAATGAAACCAACCTATAAATGAAAAATATATATATATTAAATAATATATAATCTTAAAATTGAAGTCCCGACTTCTTGTCTTTTAACGACGTTGAAAGAAATCAGATATTAATCACATAAAAAAAAATAGTTTTTAATATAACATTTACCTATTCCTAAATAAATAATTATTATAAATGAAGCACGAACCTAAACTACATAAATAATATATTTGAATTCGTTACAAAACGATTAAAAATTTAAAAAAAAATGTTAAATGCCCAATATTTAGATGACATTGGGTCGTTTAAATGTGGCTATCAGATGTTACAAATCTGCTCAATTACATATTGCCATAAAACGTTGAGGGAATAGTTGAAAAATAAATTTTAAAAATCAATAATTATAATCAAAATCAAAATCAAAATCAATAAAAGTTTACAATTACAGACTCCTAATTGTACCAAGATTCAAACTCTAATAAATCTTATCCTAATTCATTAATAAAACTATAATTTAATACTAATTTATAGAATCTTAATTATTTTAAAATTATAATAATTTCGTTGTTTTATCCTAAATAGATCACCACTTAATTCCAAAACTACTCTATATGTTATTATTAATAACATGAAAAAAAATTATGATACATTGACAAAGGCAAAGCAAAACTGAGATAGTATACTCTGCAATTCTAACGATCTCATTTATCTACAAATGGCTTCAACAGGTCGTCATCGTAATGAAGACTACAAACTTTACAATATTAAATTCTATGAAGAGAGTATCCAAACCATTGTCACATCTCACACTGCAATTGTTGATCAATGGATTTCTAAGGCTTGTGATATTCAAAAAGATGATGATCAAATTATAGGCCTTGATACTGAATGGGTGATGCCCAAATCAAATCATGATCACCAAAAAGTTGAAAAAACCGTCGTTGCAATTCTTCAACTATGTGTTGGAAATAGTTGTCTAATATTCCAACTCTTTCATAAAAATGAATTTCCTCAATCACTTGTTGATTTCCTGAGCAAACCCAACTTCATATTTGTGGGTGTTTCTGTTAAAAAAGATGTGCAAATGCTTTTGGAGAAGGGGTTAACAGTTTCAAATGCCATGGATGTTGCTCATAAGGCTGCTGAGAAATATGGAATTGTTAGTTATAAGAACCTGGGGTTGAAGAAAATGGCAAGGTTGTTCCTTGAGAAGGAGATGGAGAAACCTAAGCATGTTATATCAAGTAATTGGGCTGCTCAAGAACTGAGTTATGCTCAGGTCGAGTATGCTTGTATTGATGCCTTTGTTTCTTTTTTGCTTGGGATTAAATTCATACAATAAAATTTATGAATGCCTTTTACCTTATAGTCCTACCCATCCATGAAAAATGTGTAAGATCTTTTTTTTTAAATAAACAAATTGATCGATGAACACGTAGCTTAACGGTATGTAAAAATTTCATGACTCGAATTCTGGTTACAAACCGAGTAATATAATTATATTAAAAAAAATAGAAGACAAATTGATTTATGATATTCACATTTTTTTTAGAATTAATTAATATAAAAAAAATTAATTCATCATTTAAAGTATAAAATAACTTATACATGTTATTCATAATCCGAATTAACATAATATATATATATATATAACACATTTTATATAATAATGTACATTCATTTGTTTACAAAATAAATATATAAAAGGTAATTTATTAAAAAGATATTTTTACTAATGCCATAATAAAGTTTTTACTTTTAGATATACTTAAGCATTAAATTATAATAAAAAAACTTTAAATTACTCCATCATTCATTTTTATTCTTATGAAAATATCAATTTCCTATATAAATTAAATATGTCAAAACTAAAGTGTTATTTTAAAAATAATTTGATTAAAGAGTTATTAGTTCCAAAAAAAATAAAGACTAATACAAGAATAATTTTAAAAAAATTCTTACAATTTAATATCTAAAAATAAAAACATTAGTCTGACATTAGTAAAAATAGCTCTAAAAATAGTACTATACTTTGATTATATGCAATCATACAACGACTTCAAATCAACTTTTTTTCCCACCAATTAGCTGGTTGATGGGTGGAAGCTTAACAATGAAACTAATAACCTAGGAGATTGAAAAGTTTCCAATTCAATCCAATAAAATCATTGGAATAACTAAAAATTTAATGGATTTCATCGGATTGATTAGTCAAATTCATCAAATGATATAATTTTTTGCAAACCCTACCAACAATATATCACGAGGCTTTTAGATCTTCCATCTCTTGTTCTGTAAAAGATGCAATAAATTTGAAGAGAACCATTGTCATTGACCGTCTGATGTTGAAATATTTTAAGCATCAAATGAAATCAGTATTTCCTGCAATGTCATTTCATGAAAAAAAAATCTCATTCATTGAAGCCAACCTTAAATACAAACAGATAGACATAAGGAATGACTATAGGCTATAGCTCCCTTATGCAACAGTTGCTCATAACAAGAAGAAACTCTCGCAAATTTTCTATTCAGCAGATCCTGAATATGATCAAAAAAAGGCATAAACAATAGTGTGTGCCCCAATAAGCATAGTCATACTAATCAAATTTTTCCTACACAATTACTTTTTTTTTTGTAGTGAGAAAACAGTATTTTCGGGTAACTATATGTGATTACTTCTGGAATGATAACACTTCTCTATTACAATGATCAATTTATCCTAGAGCTGTTCATCCTTCCCCACCACTTCTTTTTCATTTTCTCTCCACTACCTTCTTCATTTCCAAACTTGTGCAGGATCACTTTTGTCTCTCGTAATCTCGCACTATAATCCTTCTTCCAAGCCTCAAACATCTGCTTCAACCTTCTAAGTTCCCGGTCAGGATTTAGACTTGCTTCAACTTGACCAGATTTAACTTCCACCAAGAACTTGGCATCATCACCAAATACTTGGCTTCTCTGTTCAAATTCTTCTGCCAGTCGGCTTATTACACTTAACCCAGCACTCATCGGCCTCAATCCATTGCTTTCTTGGCCTTTGTGATTACTTCCAGTTTCCCAGCTGTTGTCTCGATCATCACTTGCACTAACTGAAGCATCAGAATTTCTCCCTGAATCATCAATAGCTAAACTCTTCTTTGCAATGGAAAGACTTGATTGTAGGGATCTCATTTGTTTCTGCCACACTTCTTCCATGGATTTCATTTTCAGCTCATATTCAGACCAACGGCTCTCATACTGTTGGATCCGTTGATGAAGAATGTCATTCTCCTCTTCCTTCTCTCGAAATGCAGCCTCTGCTTTAAGAACACGACGCTGTAGCTCAGCAAGAACCGACACCTTCACTAGTACCTCATCCGAATCTCTTCCCTGTAAGCACACTCCTTACGCTTCAGTATAATCATAAACGAATACAGACAGACAAGTAAACTATGCGCACAAATTTTCAAATTAATTTGTTCAAAGTGAACATAACTGAAAAAAAAATACAAAGAAAACAACCAAGATTGATGACTCATTAAACGTCTTAAAAGTACAGAGTTAAAATATCGCTTCGAAAGATAATAAGCTATAACAAAGATTCGTTATACCAGAAGGGAAAATTACCCTAGAGATCACTAAAAATATATCATTTAAATACTTTGATTACGTAGTTTTTTCATGGGACGCACAAGCCACTAAAAAATTTTAATTGGAACACTTTAATCACATAACTTCATTGTTACATGACTAAAGTGTATTTTATTCATAGTTATGTGACTAAGTGCTCCTATTACTATAAAAAATGGACACTTTAATTACATAACTAAGAAGTTATGTGATTAAAGTGTCTCAATTTAGAATTTTTAGTGACATATATCTCATACAAAAACTACGTGATCAAAGTATCCTAATGACATAAAGTAAGTGATCTCAAGAATGATCACCCTATATAGAAAGGCAAGTCATCTTAAGAGTACCTTGTCACCAATTTTCAGCAATCCAACGTCTCCCGAAAATCTTCTCACAAGCCAGCCACGTATAACTGCCATATATCTCAAAAAATCATGAAATGTTCACAGAAACACCACACCTATATGCATGCTGTTATGGGTGTCAAGTTGACCATAGGTTCACTATAAAGACTCAAAAGGGCTTTCTTTGAATACAAATATGCAATCTTCCTTTAACCATCTCTTCCCGTCTATTAAAGCCTTGAATAAGTCTGATATCTATTGGTAATTGATATTTAAGAAGAAGTTCCGTTAAAACTGTCAAATAAGCAGTCCCCTGCCTCTTGCCTCTTGTTTGTTGGGAATTTTTCTTTAGTAAACGATCGAATAGGAGCAATGTATTAGCAGGGGAGGACTGAATGGGAAAAACAGTCTTTTCTTTGCAACCGACTCTGACCCTATTACCTCTATTTTTACACTCACAAAAACTTTTGATACCTAAGATGTGATCTTTTCCATTAAACTGTATAAAAAAAATTTACCATATTAAACTCAAGATGAAATGAACCCATGAACGGTGACCTAGCATGATCTCGAAAGGAGACAATAACAAAACAAACTAGATAATGCTATGCAGCAAGAAACAGCATGAAGGTACCTGATTGTATCACTATTGCTGCTTCCTGAATGTTTTTCATATTCTTCTTAGCAATCTTTTCCTTGATCTTCTTTTGAATGATAGTGGCAGCTCTATACCTCCGTAGTAAGTCTTCATATTCCTTTCTCATTTTCTCCCCTCTTACAACTGCATGATTAGATAGGGACACTTCTTTCATAAGCAATTCTGATTTAATTTTGAAAAAAAAGGAGTTTACCAAATTAAACATTTGAAAAAGTCATCCATACATGACTGAATTGTCACTATTCCTCTCCTAAGATCCTTCATATAACAGCGAGCCCGGTGGCCTCTAAAGCAGCTCTGAACACGTAAAATACCATGAAGTGTTCGATTTCTTGTGTCTTCAAGCACCCCAATCTGCAGTATTTAACTCATCTTATTAAAGAGCAACAAACTAGCAAGATGAGGGTTAGGAACCAACAATAATGGCATATCAAACAAGTGGAACAAGATTCCAGAGTAGCTGACGCTAATCTATGTCAAATGAGGATGAAAAAAATCAATATGAGGCTCCACCACACAAAAAAACAGAATCAAACTAAACTATATCCTGCAGGCAGAACGTTAGTCAATATGAAAACAGACCATTTTTGACCATATACACTTCCAAAAGAAATGAAATATTAAAAAAAAAGTCTTGAGTCAAACCAATATGTATTCAGAAGATTCTATTATTAGATAAGAAGTCCAAGAGTCCATCTTGATTCCGTAAACTGGGGACATGTGATCTTAGAATTATGAACTTAGCCATGTGAAACACTTAAAATGGGTAATGAAATCTGGCCAGCAAAATAACCACATCTAGCCTGCCGAAAGGTAATTCAGTAAGAAAAACTAGGTCTTTACAAGTTTTGTAATTCTTCAGAAGGTACATTTTAATCCTGTGTCTTTTAAGGTATACACCTAAGGTCCTGTAATTATCAAAATGTACATTTTAGTCCTTCATCTATTAAGGTGTATATATATATATAAGGTCCCATAATTTTTTAAAAGTTCCAATCATCTCCAAATAGTCTTTTTTTTCGAAGGTAAGTTCGGAATTTTGAAAAATTAAAAATTTTAAAAACAAAATTTTAATTTTTTTTCAAAGTATAAATTGTATATGTTTTTTAATCTTTTTTCTTTTTTTTTAACTTTTTGGGTATTATTTTTCAAAATTTCATATTTATCCTTGAAAAAACATTATTTAGACTTGATTGGAACTTTTAAACAATTAAAAGACCCTAGATGTATACATTAAAAAATATAAATATAGTGTACTTTTTAATGAATCACAGGACTTTAAAGTCTTCAATAGATAGAGGACTAAAGTGTACCTTTTGAAAAATTACAGGACTTGTAGAGGCCTTAAGCCAAAAATGTATCCCCTCCCTTTTTTTAAGAACTGTTTAAGTAACATGATTAAAGCCTTTTTCTCATATTGGAGGGATATAGTCGTCTGAAACCGACATCAATAAAGTGTTCCCTTTGGTTTCTCCCATCAGTAAATTATTCAACAATTAAAATCGGTCACCAAATAAATATAACTATGCCAAAAACCATAACTTTTGTAACTCGGTAAGCTTACATACAATTTGAAATTCCTCCAAAAAAAGGGAAGGAAAATTTTCAGTTTACCTGTCCTGTCCGGAAAAACAATTTTGTGTAGCCAACATGATACATCTCAGGTAGTATATTGAACTGATGAAGAATTGCAACAGAAACACTAAGTGGATCTTGAGAAGCAGCATCCTCCAACAGAAGAAAACCATATCTAGTGCATGATTCAATATAGGCAATTCCAACCCAAAAGAAAAAATAATGATAGTAAGATATTGCACTTGTTATATAAAAGCTATAATGGCAGAAGAAAAAACTTTATTACCTTCTGGCAAACTTCCGATGTGACATTCTAGTAGGAAAACCAGATCTTGAGATACGAACCACTTCTAGAACTCCACAGCATCTAAGCTGCTGTAGTACAAGCCCTTGCTCATATAATCCAGGAGACTGGAGATTGTTTGGTTTGATGCATCGTATGAAATGTGGTGTGGTATTCTCTAGACGTTGCATCAATTGAAACAATTGACTCTGCGTACCAATGTGAATGGATGGGTTAATCCCTTAATCAAAAGATTCAAATGGAAGAGGGTAGCTAAGGTGAATAGCTCTATAAAACACTGTTTCAGTTTTAAAAAAAATGTAGTTTTCTTTCCATTTTTCACTTTGAAAAACATTTTCTAAACAGTTAGGTCTGGAATAAATGCCTAGCCTAAATCAACCCCACCTATTAAAACTAGTGGGAAAACCAAGTGTACCTTTTTCATGAAGCTAACAAATCAGCATAAAAGTGGCACCAATAACATGTATCAAGAAACCAACGAAGTAATATTAAATCGTTGTACAAAACCTGAAGCCTTAGACATACATATTAAGAAACCCAAATAGCTGCGTTTGTAAACTTCTTCCAAGTAGAAGTCAAATGAATATTTTGAAAAGAGAGAAAATATTAGAGGTCGAGTAAATATAATATGAAAATCCGGGTGGAATATCACATAAAGGTTGCTCAAAGCACATTTGAAATGGCAAGATCCTACCACAAATTGACATAAAAACACAAGCAAGTAGCTTATATTCTGAAATTGTCCAAGTCTTATTTTATTTTTAGTGTCATGATACACCTTTTCCTTTCTAAGACATTGAATAATTAATGTCACACCTGTAGCAACACATTGAAAGGTGGGGGATTCAATGGGTTGCTATTGGTGCTCTATTGAAATCAAGAGCCTTATGTAAATGACAATAAAGACAGTGTCCTATAAGAAGAAATGGCCAGAATTCATTTGATCTGCATCATAAAGATTTTACTTTTATAGTTTTTAGGATATCTTATCCAGATATCAATATGCCTATTAAGCAGTTTACAGTGTCTGCAGTCGGGACAATTGATCAGAATTCTTTGTCATATTAGTTCAATTTCCTAATAACATTGACTTGCTAATAGAAAGCAAGGACCACATAAAAACAACTAATGAATACAAAATAACAGCAAACATAATTCTCTACTGCAAAATTAAGGCTCCCATTTTTAATAGGTGCTAATTATGCCAAAAATACCATAAACCATGTTAAAAATGATCAAGTTTAGATATACCGAGAATACCTTAAATTTTGTTGCAACACTTAGTTTGTGGGAATCTGCACCACCTGATTTATACAAGGGACCAACTACAGGCTTCTCAGATTGAGCAAGCATATTGGATGCAAATATTGGAGGAAGATGAGATGAGCATGAGGACAAGAGTTGAATGGGGTCTAAATGCAACAAGTCCCTGTTCTTCTCTAAAAATCCACTGGTGTCATATGTAACCTGGACAAAGAATCAAAAAACCAAAATTGTAAAAATCTATATTTTCTTCTATGGATCAATCTTCATAGTTATATCATATAATCTGAATTCCCAAACCCGTTACTAATGAAATTGTAAGTTCATGTTAAACTGCTACACTTAAGAAGAGGAATCTCAAGAACAAGCAGTTACCAATGCTCTTTACGCAGAGAAAATTGAAGGGAAAGTAATAACTTTCAAGCACAATGCAATATAGTATATTAATCATGATTTCTTCACCAATACCCTAAGAAATGCTCCCACATAAGAAATCTAAGACGGTGAAACATAAAAAGCACATAAAATAGATAAATGAAAGTGAACAAAATAATTACAAAATGTTAATCAACAAGTGGTGAATACCTCTCCGGCATAATGACTAATAGTAAAGGCCTTGTCTCGCTCTCCTCTAAAACAAGAATTGCTACTAAGATGCTGCTTCAGCTTATTGGCAAAAGTAAAATCCGTGCCATTTGGGAAAGTGGACTCTTCATCTAATAAGGAAAGCAGACCCAGTGGTTTCTGCAATGAAATAACAAAGCAGGATCAAGGAAGTACACAGAACATAATTAAACCCGAAAAGAAAAAAAAACACTTTTTAAGGATGCTACCAATTTTAATCCCCAAACACTTATTTGGATAGTATGACATTTTGATCACTTTATTGCCATAAATTGGACACATTAATTACCTCTCTTAAAATTGTTGCACTTCAGTAACCTTTTTTAAAATTGTTGCACTTACCACCTTATTGTTGCTTTTTTGAACACTTTAGTCACTTCTTGCCAATTTTGATTGTTTTGGATATTTTTTTTTTTTGTAGAAAAACTAAAGTTGGATCAAATTAAACCATAGTAACAGAAGAGTGGTAGATGTTTGAAGAGAAAAATGTCTAAAAAAGTTGAAAAAAAGTGAGTAAAACGACTAATATTCTTCAAATATAACAATAAGGTAAGTAAAGTACACAAGTTTAAAGCAAAGTAACATGTATCCAATTTATAAAAGTAAAATGACCCTAGGCTTTTTTCTAAGTATAATCCACATTTATGAGCTTGATCATAAAAAATAAAGTATTTAGGCTACAAACTTTACTTTTTCTTTTGAGTAAAAACTTTACATTTCAATTCATATGAGAAAAGAATAACAAAACAACTTAAAGAAACAAAACCGATGACAAAGACAAACACCTAGGCAGCAAATCACAAAGCTCAACTGTCATGTTTACTGGTGCTAATCAAAGAGTGAACCATTATATGAAATCCATATAGTTTCCTCTGCAATGCATTCAGAAGCTTTGATTTGAAAACTTAGACCAAAAGTAACATGTAAAATAATGAAATATGAATACAATGTTGGCCTACCCTACAACCACAATGTCTCGGAAAAGTGGCAAATCAACACTTTAAATTGTGATATCTAATCAGGAGATATTAAGCTTTAACTTGTGACTCCCACCCATTATGTAAAACGCATCCATATGTTAGGCCTTACTGATCATCTCCAGCCCACTCGTAAGAGTATTAAACATAAATCAACAAATTATCTAATATTAGCTTGGACTCCAAACAGTTGAGCATTTAGCAAAAAGTTGCAAATTGACACTCTTTTAACATACTAACATATGAAAATACAAGAAAACCCCTCTTACGATGCAAGGTAATTTTATATCAAGTGTGATCATTAGATTTCGTTTATAAATGGAAGAAAAAATAATCTTGTAAAACGATAATCTAACTAGATCATGGGTCCATGCACTCTATTTGCTAATCTCACGTAATAACAATAGTTCATGCATCACTTTGCAAAGAAAATTCTCAAATGGAAACTTTCGCCACAATCACTCTTCAAAACACAAAGCTATTTCTTCCTCCACTTCTTCTTGTGTGTGAGTATGTTAACCATACATCACATGGCCAAATTCTATAACGGCACATACTGTAAAGATCAATATAACACCAACATATCTTCAATTAGTCTTTTGATAATCCTTCAACAATCAATTAACTTCCTAAAGTTATAAGATGCAATATCATATATTCATGTAGAAGCTGTACCTTCTCAAAAAGACTAAGACAGTCTTGGTTGTCTTCAAAATCAACTTTTGCCCAGTCAATCCCATCTTGGATATATTCCTGACAGATGGCACAAAAATAAGTATGAACTCAACTTCTATGAATATAAACAGAAGATAAATCCAGAGTAAGGAAGTGTTAAAATAATTGAAGAGATTACCTACCAAAATATATCAATCAAATCCTTAAAAAAAATTGGCTCTCGTAAACTTTTTCTTCTCCTTCTCTGAGAGGAGATTCTTTTTTGTTTTGGACAATTTTAGCAGTGCTACTTGAATTTAGAATTTCATAACAATGAAAGCCAAATCAGTCCATGGCATCAAACCATTTGAAATGCAATAAGTTTTTAACTAAGTAATAGTGTAGAACAAGAGAACAGTTAAGTTAGTTCTATTTGTTATTGATCTTAAGTTTATCGCTTCGGGAATTTATTACACAAGGCTTTTATGAAGTTTCAAGATTTAGGCATGTTCAATTCACATAAATGGAACTATTGATGGATTGGTATTAGTAACTCCTCGAATATAATTATTGCTCATTTGTCTCTTTATGAACAAGAGAACAGTAAAGTTAGTTTCATTTGTTATTGATCTTAAGTTTATCGCTTCAGCGATTTATTACACATTAGGCTTTTATAAAGCTTCAAGATTTAGGCATGTTCAATTCACATAAATGAAACTATTGATGGATTGGTATTAGTAACTCCTGGAATATAATTATTGCTCATTTGTCCGTTTATGAACAAGTTATCTTATTAAATATAAAGAAATATAATGTAAATTTTATTTTCCTAAATTTCCCAACCAAAACTATACGACATTCTCTTTATCAGAAATAGGAAGGTTTTTTTATTATGTTAAATCATAATCCTTCAGGAAAAGGAGCAATAAATCGTTATGTACCATGAAGGTTTCAAATTCCTTAGCTCGAAGGAATTTGGATTCCCAAGCAATAGAAATTTTTGGTACTAAAAATGCAAATAAACAGGAAAGTTAGCCAAATACTAAAACAGTTATTCTTTTACTTGATATAAACCCATGAAGAGGGCTTCAACATCTTTAAGGTTAGGTTTGGTCATATACATGGTTTCAATCATAACCTGTTAGGTGACTCATGTATTAAGAAACCATATACTTTCATTGATGAGACATATCACACATATTTCTTACAGTTTCTTTTCCTTCTGTATATGTATTCAAACAATGGGCCATCATAAATACGTGATGTGCGCGATACCAATAGAGTTATCAATATAGAATAGGGAGAAGATAATACTGTGAAACAAAACAACAGCATGGGACAAAGCAGACTTCTTTTCAGAAAAGATATGGAATTTCAAAGCGATTTACTTCAGTTAAAAAAACTATTTCAGGCTCTGACAACCATGAAGCAATAACAATCATGCATATAGATACTTGGTACCAATCATATTAATAGGAAGAGTGAAAAGGGATGGTTACCTCCTGCTCTAACTTGAATAAATGACGGTTGAAGTGTTGCTGCAGCCTCTCATTTGCATAATTGATGCAGAATTGTTCAAAACTATTTCTCTGTGGAAAACAAAGAAGATGCTTAAGAAAAAATAAGATACATAGAGAGAACTTAAAGGTAAAAGCAAAACTGATACACACATCAAATGATTCAAATCCATAGATATCAAGAATGCTTATGGATCTTCCGGTGCGTCGTTTGCCTACTGCAAGTGATTTGTTTATCTGTTCCACCAGCCATTCAAACAAACAAGCATATATTGACTTTGCCAGAGCATCTCTAGTGTCAATTGCCTGAAAGTGGACAAGAAAAAAAATATCAGATGGTATAGGATATCCGCAATCTGAATGATAAAATGTACCAAGGTACAGAAACAATTCATCGTAGGCATGTCAGATCATTCTATACAACAAAACCTCAGTATTCATATACTTATAAAATATCGCCATTCAAGTTGTCTAGTGAAGTGTCTGAGTTTCACATCTTGAAGCAATTCATGGTAACAAATTTATGTAAAAGATGTGAAGACATAAGCAGGGAATTGAATTCTATATATTTGTGAAATTCTGTTCTTTTTACTCTCAAGGATTAAAAGTAAATAACAATAACAAACTGATCTAAAACTCTAAAGTAGCAGGGTATCAATTAAATCAATAAGCTCGAACAAAATACACAAATTATCTAACATATCAAAAGGAGTCTTCATTTGCACACTTGGCTATCTAAATTACATTGAAAATGCAGATAATTCACTTCACCTATGAAAAATTGTAGCATAAACAGATTCATAAGTCGGGAGGATTTCCCTGAGAAGCTCATTTAACAAGTTTCATCGACAAGTTAATAGCATTTTGAAGAACACTCACCTGTGATACTGTCAACTTTTGCACAATATTGTCATTACCAACCCTCATCTTGCGAGTTGACAAAGCTATTTTAAGCTCCTCAACATTACATCCAAGCAACTTAGCAACATTAAGTAAAGCTGAAACAAAACTTGCCAACATCAGTAAAATCACCAAAACGAAAAGAAAAAAAAAGGCAACAAATTTAGAAGGAAACTTCCCTAGATTTGGATCGGACAAATCAATATGTTATGCCATGCTAGTACTCAAGGAAAATGGACATTAAATTTTTTCTAACATCTTATCTGGTGCAAATAATGTAATATGACTGCTTGCGAACTTGACAATATCAATTAGAACCTTCTGACCATTTAACACAAGTGATAAATATTGTCACTGACACTCATTGTCACTAACTCTGACAAGTATAGCAGAATGAAGTTTTTGCCTTCAAACCCCTTTCTCTCCATTGTCTACAATCCTTCTAGCAAGTTGACACATTGAGCTCATACCCTTACAAATTCCTAAAAGAACTAAGAACATACAGTCTTATTACCCCTAAAGTAGAGAAGCCAATACGATTAAAAACAATTCTGTGCCCTTTAATTCTGTATGTCTCTTTTACCAAATATAGACAATTTAGGTTTATAGCTGCAACTAATAGCTAACAACAATAATACTCAAGCTTTTATTTTTCCCAGAAACTAAATAGTGCATATATCTTTGATTTAGCATGATATGGCTGATCCTGCAGCCAAATTCATTATTCACGATGCAACTGCATAATGGTAATCCAATAAATTCTTTTCGAGTTAAGCTTCTCAAAGAAAATTACCTTCATCGTCTACAACTTCTACATGGTTTTCATTATCTGTTACAGTAAAAGAGATGTTCCCCAGCCATAAGACTGCAGCAAGCATTGCAAATACACTTTGTTGGTCTTCTTTGCTAATATGGACAACATCAAGAGCTTCCTGTAATGACAAAAAAGCATACTGAATTTACAGATTCATCAAGCTCATTTCATTTTTTTCTTTAAAGGGAGACAAAAGGGTTCAAGTTTTACTCCAAAACTTGACTCCTGAATTGAGAAACAGGTACCATGACAACTTGAAATTGTTCAGCATCATCAACGCCCATGATTGAATAGCAATTACTCTGACTCAAGTATTTATACTCACTTGCACTCTTCAAATTAAGCATCTCTGTAGCCCAAAAAAAAATGCATAAACATATGGAATATGGATAGTCGGTGAATCGATTAAGAATTAAAAAAAGGTAGCTAACACCAAAAACATGATAATACGATCAGTGCTCATAGATGTGCATGACAGGACAAAGGGGAGAAAGAAAATTCACTTTCTACACTGAAAAAACAAGAAAATTAGATCTAGCTGCAACATTCCTTCAAGTTGGGAAACATCTCTTTCATATCTAAGTTTTTGTGCTGTTTAATGCTCCCCTAAAGTGTGCACTCTATATATTTCAACAAGTGAGATATGAAGCTCCTTTCGTCCTAGAATGAAAAAAACACAAACAATAATTTGAACCATCAACTTCTCACCTGACATTAAAGGACTAGACATTCAAGAATAGAAGCCTAACCATGCAGAGATTATATGATGTATTCACATGGGTGAAAACATCATTATATAAAAGACAGATCTTTTACACGAATATGATGCTGTTAAGAGTACAATTGTTACCTTTAAGATCAAATGAAGCCCCAGCACAAAGCTGATAAAAAATATGATAAGACCTCTCTCCTTCTGTGCATTGAACAACTCTAGACTGTTTATACACAACAAAGTTAGTGACTCCAAGGGAAATAATAAATATGCAGCATTCACTGACCACAGGAACAAAAAGCTTACCTTTTCAAGCAAAACTGCATCAAACAGGTCGCATAAACAAATAGAAAATAAAAGTCAGTTTTCAGAAAAATAAAGGAAAATGGAATTATTTTTTAGAAACAAAAAAAATATGGTACATACAAGTTTGAATTTTGGCACCAGATATCTTTCCAGATTCACTAAAATGGATTTCAATCAATTTCCCCTGCAGAATTTCCAAATATTATTAATCACTTCCATATAAGGAAATCCTTCTAACTCACAATACGAGAATGTCATGTCATGCTGAGATGGGGAACTTACAAAGCGACTTGAGTTGTCATTTCTAGATGTTTTTGCATTACCAAAGGCTTCTAAGATTGGGTTAGTCTTCAATATTTCATACTCTATTCCACTTCCACCCCCAAGTGCAGCTAAATATTGCATTGCTATTTTGGCTGTCTCCGTTTTTCCAGCTCCACTTTCACCACTGTCCAAGCAAATAATATAAATAAAACTACTTAGGGAAAATAAATGCAGATGTCAACCAAAGCAGATAAACATGGTTGTAAGTTTTCCAATGATAAAGCCTGAACAAAAATAACTCAGGTTTGAAATTTGAATTGCAAAGAGAGAGGGATACTTCACTCACCTTATGATGATTGATTGATTCACTTCATCTGGAAAGAGGTAAAAAGATTTTTTATAAGAATTTCACAAACTAATTGATAATTAGCATGCTAGGCTTTAAATACTTAAACATCACAATTTTATAAATTGCAGAGCCAGACTGCTAAAAGCACCTCGTATCATCTCCCGGATGGCTGTGTCAGTAATGGCATACACATGTGGACGCTCAATTGATTTACATTTGTATGCTTCTATGTATTCAGTTCCATATAAAGTGACTCTTTTGAAGGGATTGATGGCAACCAACACTGGTCCTGCCTTTGTCTAAATGGTAAAAGAGGAAGACGTGGTGTCATTATGGGAGTATAATATGTCAGACTAAATATCAAAGTTAGGTGGAATAAGACACTTACATAAATCATATCATGATTATACCTATACTGAAGATTGTATAACACTGATGGTTCATTCAAATAACTAAGTTGCATGAGATCCTCCACACCATCAAGGATATCAGGATTTGCCGATACCAAGCTTTCAGATTTTATCTTCAAAACCTGAGATTAAAAGGGAGGGAAGAAATCATAAGTCAAAAATTCTGATACCTATTTGCAATTGCAAAATTTGCAGTTTAGAATTTCCAAAAGTTCTCTTACTTTCTCATCAGGCAGCGAAATAATAGTCTCAGTGCCTGAAGTTGATAGTATCTTCCCTAACTCCCATGTACCATTTGGAAGTTGAAACCAAGACTGAAGCTTCTGAAACAACAAACTTTTGGAAATAAAGGAACTAATAAAAACTAAATAACAAATTATTGCAGTTAGCTCATAGTGTTATTATCCAATTTTGGTAATTCAAAAATACTATACATTTGCTCACACAAGCAAAATTATAATCCATCATGTTAGTTACTAGATACGAACAATACCAAGAGTACAAAATTGCTAGCAGATAAAGGAGCCCTGTGAATACACAAGCCAAGCTCATTACACTATTAGTCAATAGCCATCGTTGTTTAACGAATCTTTTCTGCAACCTACAAGCCACAACCACAAGGTCGCAAAACCTCATAGCTCAAAACAAAAAGGCAAAGAAACTAACATGATAGAGGATGCAAAATATCTTCTATCAGTTATCAAGCCCCAACTAAACTGAAGAGAGGGGGGGATAAGAAATAATGACATAAATATCATAGTGCGTGTAAATCTTCAACGGTATGTGGATATGTAAACTATAAGAACGGTATACACAAGCTAAAAATGCACTCAAAATTGTGTAAAAAGGATAATCTAAAATGCCAAGAGACTCAACTATCCCAGACAAATTGATTAATATTATTTCACTGAACATACAATTTATTGAATACTCAAATTATCGTTCTTTCAACCAAAAGAAAAACATGAATCCTTGCAAAATTTTGACTAAAAGAACTATACAAACAAACGTACCTTCTTTGCAGCATACGAAGAGGTGTCACTCCACCTATGCTCCCCACGAGATGCAGTGGTTGAAGCAAAAGGAGGAGCCAGAGAATCCAAGTCTTCATTCCCATTGGAAGGCCTATCTTCAACAGAAACTATGTTCCTACTATAAGGTGAATCCTCATTAACGTTGCCAACACAATCCTCAACTCCCGAAACAGAACCATTTTCTGGAATACTCGACGCAATGGCATCACTGCTTCTGAAATTCTCATCACTAGATTGACCCATGGAATCAGAGCTAGAAGAGACCGTGTATCTAAAATCTTCAGGCAATGCAAGACCTGAGATTTCTGGGATATTTCTCTGAAAATGTTATGAAATAGGCTGATTCTGTATCAGATAAATAAATTACTTTTTTTCAAACAAAAGAGGACCATAATTTAAGACACAGAAATTAGTGCTCTCTTGTGAGTCGCCATTGTCAAGCTTAACCGAAAAATGAGTCAGCTAAGATCATGAAGTCTCTGAAATTAATCATCACTCGCTAGCGAGCTAAAAATCTGAGTAAAGCTTCTCTTGTCGATAACCTAACATGGTTCTTTGGAAGAAAACTTCTTGGATTCTTGAACAGATCGTCGAAGTTCAATAAATCATAGATGTCGTCTAACAACAATAGTAGATCTTTCGATTTTAAGCGTCGTTAGATGCTCGGAAGAGAACAACAAGAAGGAAAAAAATAATACAAAACAAAAAAGATAATAAAAAGTTAAGAATTGCTTGTCTGAAGCAAATGCTCCAGCTTAAGTAATTCATAAAAAAGAAAAATTTAACGATTTTCAAACTAAAGATGAATTATTCAGATACTTAAACAACCTAACTTTGATTTTGAAATCTTATCCAGCACATAGCGAATATAACTTAAATCGATCCACTCACCGCAAGTAAAATCAGAAACCCGCTTCAGAATTTCTCCCAAATCTGTAAGATCGGCTGCGAAAAGTCCAAAATTTGTTATCAAAGTGAGTTCAAACAGTTAAAGACTTGTCGAAGCTTTGTGCTTTGGATGAGGAAAGTGCAGAGAAGGAGAGGACGAAGACCGTGTAAAACTAAGCAACTAAACCCTAGAAATCTCGAGGACCTGTGAAGAACAATCAAGTTGTTGATAGACAACACTAACAATGAGTGTTTGGACTCGGAGAAAGTGAAGAGAAAAAATGTAAGAAAATCTTAAGCGTGTGGAGAAGGAGCAGCTTTTGCCCCTCTGCTTGACAGTTCATATGATAAATTTTGATTTTAAATTTGAAATTTTCATTAAATTGTTTTACTAATTTCTTTTTCTTTTCTTTTCTTTTTTGTGGCATTTTAAACTTTAGAATATTAGCCCCAATCTTTATTTAAAACGAAACTTTTAACGGTAATTATTATAGATTGACCATATTATCCCGCCACTACAAAAATACTAATTTCCTATAAATGTCATTTAAATAATTGTTTTATTCAAGTATTGGATGCTGTAAAATTAATTTCAGGGATACTAACCACACACATCTTTGTAAACAATACTAGAAAGTTGAAAAGTTGTTATTTTTTAAAATAATTATATTATAGGACATATTATAAATAGTATATTTATATAAATAAGTATATGTTTAACATTTTTCAACTATTTTTTGAAAAAAAAATTTAAAAAAATATTGTTATAATTATAAAAATATTTAACTATCTAATTATCCTCAAACTTTTAACATTTTATACTGAGAGATAAAAACTTTAAAATATATGATTTAATATTTAAAATTTTGTAGATAAATCTTAAGTTTTTAACCAAAGTGGATTCATAGAGTTACATGTTCTTTTTTTTTTTTACAAAGAATATTTTAAATATAATATATATGAATTTATAAACAAATTCATATATAAAATAAAATAATTTTATGAAAAACTTATAACTTAAAAACTCATTATAATTTTAACAATTTGAATATAATATTTCAATGAGATACATTATAATATCTTTATTTAATGAGAAGAAGTAAAAATTGATAAATATTTTTACCTATTTATAGTGCCCCTCTTACTTATCTCTAATTCTAATTTATCATTGTTTTTAATTATATAATTTAGTTATTAAATTTTTAAATTAATATATATAAAATTTTATTTGACAAGGATTTATGACTTAAAATTTTTAAATTTATTATTAAATTTTAAAAATTTAAAACATATGCATAAAGTTCTAAAAAATTTAAAACTAAATACATTATATTTTTAAATTTTATATATACGTTTGTAAATGTAATTTATTTATTCTTTTAACGTGATATTGATAATAATTCCCATCAAAATATATCATGGATTAATTAAACATAAATCAACCACTTGCTGAAAAAGAAAATAAAAGTTTATACCAAGTTTTGAATATAATCTACTTATTTAGGGGACTTTATTTTTAATTCTTTTAAATAAATATGTTTTTTTACTATATAAATTAATACATGAGACTTGTCGAATTATTGAAAAAAAAAAGTTTATACCACGTTGTGAATATAATCTACTTATTTAGAGACTTTATTTTTAATTCTTTTAAAAAAATATGTTTTTTACAATGCAAAATAATATATATTAATTTATATAGCAAAAAAAACATAATTTTTTAAAAGAATTAAAAATAAAATCTATTAAATAAGTATATTATATTCACAGTGTGGTTTAACCTTTTATTTTTATGTCTAATGTGTTAAATAGATTTAAAATTATTAATAAATAATTTAAATTTTACAAGTAAAATAAAAAATCAAGTAGAGGAAGAAAGGAATGAATAATTTTGATTTATATACTTTTATAAAAATTAAGTTGGTGGACTAAGTCACCAATTTAAATCTATATTTGATAAAGTATGCAGATATAGAAGATTCTTATGAGATGTAATAACAAAATATAACATATATATATATATATATATATAAATCTAAAATATAAAAAATAAACTTTAAATTTATCACATTATTTGATATTAACAAACAAAATATATTATTTTAGGCACATATATGTTGGAGCCAATAAATAAGAAATTAATTTATATAATTTATTTTTAAATAATTATTTAATAAAAATAATATAATTAATGTAAATGTAAAATTTAAAATAATATTATAAATTGCTTAACAAAATATAAAATTATAAATTTTCTTATATAATAATTTTTTTAATTATATGTATAAAGTATCTACGTATGTATATAAATATTTAATTGTTCAAAGAAATATTAAAAACTTAAACCATTAATTTATAAAAAATATATTATAAAAACAAATTTAAGTATATTTTAATTTATACATGAGTTAATTAAGAAACATAATTATATTTTCACAGTGAAATGATAAATGAAAAATGTCTTATATAAAACATAAGTTTTAGTTTTAGTTTTATCATTATATGTTTTACATTTAAAATTTTAATTTTTTAAATTCAAATTATAAATTTAAAAATCTTAATATTATCATTGTATATAAATGACATTTTAAAAATTTAATATTTTAAATTTATCAATTTAAAAAAAAAAAGGAACGATGACGAAATCGAAGTCGAAGTCAAACCATTACATCTAAAGTTTTAATTTTTTAAATTTATGGTATAAATTTAAAAATCTTGTATTATTATTATATATAAATAGTATATTAAAAATCTTTTTTTAAAAATTTATAGTATAAATTTAAATATAAAAAAGGGGCATTGAAGACAACAATTTAACAAAATAACTATATGTAACTTAATCCATGAATGAGTTAAACAAAAAATATAATTTATGTGTAATTTGGTTCATATATGAGCAAAAAAATGATATAATTATAATTATATAATCTATCGATAAATATAAAGTCTTATAAAAAATAAAATTTAAATAATAATATTATCACAATACATAATTTTGATATTATTATTATTGAGTTTATTTTTATTAGAAAAATGGTGTTTTGAATTTTTTTACATCATAGTGTAAATTTGATTTTATAATTACAAGAACAATTATTTCATATATAAGTACATAATCTAATCATAACCTCATAATATAATGATAAAGGTAAAATATCCTATATTAAAAAGTAAAAATTTAAGTATTAATATTATCATAATATATAATTTTGATATTATTATTTATATATGAATAAACAAATGACGTAATCATAACTATATAATTTAATGATAAATATAAAAAGGTAAAAATTCAAGGATTTGTATTATAAAATTTTACTTTTAAAATGATATAATATTTTTTATATAAATAGTACAAATTTAAGTATTAATATTATCACAATATATAATTTTAATATTATTATTATGTAGATTTTTATTAAAAATTATGCTTTAAAAATATAAAAAAAATATCTTATATAAAAACAATAAAATTCAAGTATTTATATAATCATAATAAATAATTTTGATATTATTATTCATATATGAATATATAAATAATATATTTATAATCACTTAATTTTATAGTAAGTTGAAAATGTCCCGTACAAAATAAAAAATTAAGTTTGGATGTTATTATAATACATGATTTCAATATTATTATTATATATATATTTTTATTGTGCTTTGAAAATATATTCTCTTATATTATAGTACAAATTTAATTCTATAAGTAAAAAAAGAAAAAATAATAACGATGACAACAAACAAAAATTTCTCAAAAGAATGGTATAAAGGTATTGAATAGTTTTTTTAACTGTTTTTTATTATCATTTTTATTTTTTATTGTAATAATATTTTTTATTTAATTATTTATGATTTAAATTTGACAATATAAATAAAATTAATTGTTGTTCCTTTTTTACTTTGTTAACTGTAATTTAGATGTTCAAATTTTGAGTAAATAGATAAATATATTGATAGGAAGGGAGACTATAGAAAACAAAGATACGTTGTCCGATAACCATCTACATATGACATTTTATGCCTAATTGTTTTCAAATTAGTTGTACAATCTTATAAATGAGTATATGTGATATTATGGTGCAAATTTATAGAAATATTTTATCAGTCAAAAATTACAAGTATGTAGTATCATAGTTTTATAGTAAAATAATAAGTAGAATATCGTCTTAAGAGATTGATAAGTTATTTTTGATAAATACTAAAATTATATTAATCTCAATTTTATCTAGAGAAGTAATTGTTATAATTAAAATTTAAAATAAAATCAATTTAAATAAAATATGTAAAAAGAAATAAAGATGTTATTCGAAGATCAAATTAATGGGAAGAAATCTTTAGGAAATCAATTTCATCTAATCTCTCACTATGTTTTACTTATCTAGCTAATTGATTTAATTCTCTCTGTTTGTTAGCAATCTCAAAAAAAAATCCAAAAACCTCTTTCAATAGTCAATTGGAAATATTTTTGTTCATTAATTTACATAATAATATGCAATTTAATAAAACAAGAAATTATTAAAACCAATGATTTTAAAACTACAGAGGTTTATATAAGTCTTTCGATCTCTATATTTACCGACGCTGAAATATTCCAAATCTATCCTATAATTTTCTCTTTCGATAGTAAACCACAAGACTAAAATCATCTAATTAATGACTAGTTAATTAAAAGCAATAAACTCAAAATAAATCAGACAAACATAAAAGAGAAATAATTCAAATTAACATAGAAAATCAAGCATAATTCATGCTAAAAATTAAATTTAACATAAACGAATTCACCATAATTTTTCAAAGAAGAATTAAAAGGAGAAGGAATCGCAAAAAATCTGCTTTCACTACTTCGTTGTTTCCCTGCTTCTTTGCTACTTCAATTTGTGTTTTTTCTTTCTTTTTCTTCAATCCTCTACACTACTCGATTCTTTTTTTCTTTTCTGTTTCTTCCACTATTCCCAATGCCACCTTTCCTTCTTTCTCAATTCTTCACTTCTTGTTTTTGTATATATTCAAAACACTGCATCCTTCCTTATATACATATACCTACATATGTTCAAACCCTATGCCATTTTTTGGAGAAATATTAATTTAAATTTGATTTAAATAAATTTTCATTTAAATTTGAGAGTCTTTAAACAATATATTTCTAAACTTTTGGATCCTCATTTCTTTGAACCTGCAATAAAATTTAAATAATAATAATGGTGTCTAAAATTAATAAAAATTAAACTAAAGTTAGGGTTAAGAAGTGATAAATTATGTCAAACATACAAGTCATTAATACTTGATTATCAATATGAGTGATCAAGCATTAAATGTTATACTATAAGTATTACATGAAAAATGAAAAATGGATAAAGACTACTAGAGTATGTCGATTGATTGAGCTGGTCGATTAATCTAGGATGCATCGATCAAAGAGTTTTTAGGTAAATTATTGTTCTCAGTTTTAAAAGGTCGATCGATTGAGATAGGACTTGATTGATCAAGCGATTAAAGAAAAACAGGATAAATGACAAAATGGGACATGATTTTTTAAGACAATAAGCTAGGTTTTGATGGGTATTATTGTAACAGTTGACTTTGGGCACATATATATACATTCTATGCTCTAGAAGCCTTATTACACTCGTGTGAGAGCTAGAAGAGATTGAGAGGCCATTAGATAAAAAAAGAGCTAGAATAAAGAGTAATTAGGGTTTCCACTATTGTTAGGTAAGAAACTTATGTAAGGTCTTTCTTATGACTATTTTTTCTAAGCGAGTGTATTTCTCTTCAAAGATATCTCCTTGTATTTGTATTCTTTATAAAAGAAACAAGTGAAACTTATCTTCATTTAAAAAAGATGAAAAGATGGAACAGATTCACCATGTTGATTAAGTTTAATAGCTATAAACTTGGTATATTCTTTCTTTATATTTCCTTACATTATTTTCATTGTGTATTATATTCTATTATAAGATTTTGTTGTTATTTTGTTGAATAATTTTCATTGAGTGTTATTGCATCAAAATTTCTATTCTATTTGGATTAGTAGACATTAACAATATCTTATATGTTTACATTCTCGTAACAATATACAAAATGGACTATAAAAGAAATAAATTAAGTTATAATTGATAGAATTCATTTGGAAATATAATCTCCTAAAAAATTATCAATTATATTTTTGGATTAAGTACATTATGAGTCATTTTGTTTATGTTAGGATACTTTAATCCCTTTAACGAGGAATATTTAGGTCACCTTATTTGTAAAAATTGAACACTTTAATTACTTTTTAAATAATAAATTATTATTTTATTAATAAGAAATTATGAAAGTAAATTCAATGTGGTAAAATTATTATTTTATTTTAATATTTTAAAACTGTATTTGAACGATACAATTTTTTGTTTTATTTTTTGTCAACGTTTTTAAATTTGTATGTATTATTTTGATCACTTTTATTATTATATTTTTTTATAAATATAGTGTTTGGATAAAAAAATTCAATATGAAAAGGTGTCTAAAAATTACAAATTATTTTATAAAATATTAAATTTTTAAAAACATACGACAAAAAAATAAAATAAAATATTATATTATTTAAATTTATTTTTAACTTGTTAAAATAAAATGATAATTTTACCTCAAATAAATTTACTTTTATAATTTTGTATTAATAAAATAATATCATACTATTTCATAAGTGATCAAACTATCTATTTTCTAAGAGAATGACGAAGTATTTTTTGTGAGAGCAAAGTGTCTAAAGTGTATGAATGGGCGTGGAGATAGATGAGACAATTATGCTAATAATCATAACCACCTCACATTAATTCCAGGTACATTTGATTAATAACCATTAGTTATGAGTTGATATCAGTTTTTGTACGGTTTAACCACGTTTCTTATTTTTTAACATTCATTTAAAAATATATTTAGTTTAAAAAATTAAATATTAACTTAATTTTTTACTTTACTATATTATTTAAAATATTGATATTAATTTTTATTTTTTAATTATTTAGCACATATTTTTAAGTAAAATAAAAAATATAAAAAAAGAAGAAATAAAATCCAATCTAACTATACAAATTATTATGTGTTTTATTATTAAAATTATATTTTTATATAATTATATCTATATAAAATAATAATATTAATATATATTTTGTTTTAGTTAATTATAGTTTCGGTATTATAATAACCATCTTCGTCCCACGATTTATGAGTTATAATTATTTTTGAAAAATAAAATCGTAAATTTTTTACGCATAATCACAATTTTAATTATTTACGATTAAAATTTTCATCCATACTAAAGTGTTAACTTGATATAAGCAAAGTGACTCGGAGAGCCATTCACCTTATATTTTTATACATTTATAAATCTCCCACAAGTGGAAAAAAATGAAAAATGTCTCTGAGGTTTTCAATATCTTCAAAAATATCTTTAACGTTTAAAATAAAAATTACAATACCCTTGAGATTTAAGGTATCTTCAAAAATATCCTTATTATTTAACAGAAATATCAAAAAGCTGTAAAAAATTACATCAATATATGAAAAGTTTTTTCTACCCTTGTCTATATAACTTTTTGAATATTACTATTGAGAATATTATCACAAATACCCTTGAGGTTTTGCTTTTCTTCAAAAATATCCCTGCTATAATAATTAATTTAACTTTATCAAAAATACTCCTACTACAATAATTAATTTAACTTCATCAAAAATTCCCCAACTATAATATTTAATTTATCTTCATCGAAAATATCCTTATTTCTCAATAACACGATATAAAATATTTTTCAAAATACCCCTAAAGATAAATTAAGTTAATAAAGCAAACAATATCAAGTAAATATTTTTGAAAAATATGTTATATCGTGTTATTGAGAAGCAGAAGTATTTTTGATGAAGATAAATTAAATATTATAGCAGGGGTATTTTTGATGAAGTTAAATTAATTATTGTAGCAAGCGTATTTTTGATGAAGTTAAATTAATTATTGTAGCAAGCGTATTTTTGATGAAATTAAATTAATTATTATAACAGAGGTATTTTTGATAAAGTTAAATTAATTATTATAGCATAAATATTTTTGAAGAAAAGTAAAACCTCGAGAGTATTTGCGATAATATTTTCAACGATAATATTAAAAAAGCTATATAGGTAGGGGTAGAAAAGAATTTTTCAGAAATTGATGTGATTTTTCATGACTTTTTGATACTTCTGTTAAATAACAAGGATATTTTTGAATATATCTTAAACCTCAAGAGTATTGTAGCTTTTTTTTAAACGTTAAAAATATTTTTGAAGATATTGAAAACCTCGGGAACATTTTTGATTTTTTATCCTACGGAGTAATATATGTATAGGGGTGAGATTATCATTTTTCCCTTAATGTTAAACGGAGATATAACGTTGATAACGTTCATGAATATTTTTGATATTAAATAAAACTTAGGACTAATTTAAAAAAAACGCAAAATCTTAAGAATATTTGTGATAATAATTCCCCATAAATATTAGATCTATTTATTAAGTAGATCAAATATTTATAAATTAATAATTAATGTTGTGTAACCTTAAATAGATATGAATTGTAATTCTAATTATATAAATTTTAAAAAATTAATATTATTGTTGTAAATTTAACTTTCATATTAATAATTAATAATTGACGTTGATAATTTGAGTAAGAAGTTAAAAAAATTAATTATTTTAAAAATTTAAATTATTAGAATAAGTATTAAATATACTTTTATACAAAATTATATTTATCATAACAAAAAGTGTAAATAAATTGAGTTGCCGTTAAAAGTTGGTGTCTATATCCTATTTGTACTTTTAAATTTTTAATGAATTGAATAATTAAAATAAAACCACTATATACCTCATAAGGGGCAATTCTGTCATTAGGAAGGACAGCAGTTAGAAACAGAAAGGACGTGTAAAGAGCTAGTCAAAGAAAGTAGTTTGTATGGTAATTATAAATCTAGTTGTCGTTAAATGATTGGACCCCTTGAGCACATGACGTTAACTTGGGAATGAGAGTATCCGATTGCAGCGCTCCAACGCATCAATGTCTATAGTCAGAGTCCAACGTCAAACCATTGTACCATTCCCTCTTGTGATTTTTGTCGCGTAGGCAAGATAGAGGGGGAAAACGAATATTTGTCCATTAATGGAAACTTACAACGTTAGTAATGTATAAAATTATAATAACTTATATAATTTTGAAAAAAAATATTAGAAAAAAATATTATATTAAATTAAAGGAGTTATTTAATTTATTAAAAAATATTTCATTTGATTTTTTATTTTTACAAAAATATTTAAAAGGATAAAAATATTTTTTTATTAATATTTTAAATAAAATAATATTATTTTTATAATACTTATTTTTTGTTATAATGTTTTAAGATAAAAAACTATTAAAATATTGAATAAATAGTTAAATTTTTATTATGAAAATTTTAAAATATTAAATAAATAGTAAAATTTATCATTTTTTTTAATCTTTTACAAAATATAAAAAAATGACATTTTTATAATGTAAGAGATTAATTCATATAAATTTTTTTTAAAGTAAGGGACCTTTAAAGAAACTCACTTTATAAAATATAATATAATGCACATCATCAAATACAATAAGAATTTAGTTTAATATATATATATATATATATATATATATTTATAATAATTATTTATTAAGTAAGTTATTTTATTTATAAATGAATAAATTTTAAAATCACATCTTATTAATCTAATAATACATTTTATTTAATAAAATAAATAAAATTTTAAAATAAAAAATAAAAAATATTATTCATAATGATCCGACGAAAGTAGAATAGTTTATAAATTTTAAATTTTAATAATAACTTTTTTTTATGTAAATTAGTTAATTTTTGAATTTATTTTTTAGGATAATTTATTAATTATTTAAATGAGAAGTCTTTTTATTTATATGTATATTATAGGAAATTTGTTTATGTATCTTGAGAACTTTTTAAATTTTTTAAATTTAATTATAGGTGCTTTAAAAAGTATATGTTGTAAGATAAATGGAGTGTTTCTTTATAATATCAAATGTCACATCATTTCTTTGTCCATTGGATAGGCCGGTCTTGTGAATTCGCTTACCGTGTGATTCGTTTATACTCTCCTTTCAATCCTTAATTTAAATTTTGGGTCCCACATCAGAGTCAGCTTATGACAACCAATAAGTTTTTATCACCATAAAACTGAGAATTATAATATTGGTATTATGATATTATATTTTAAAATTTATAATAATAAAAATAATATTTTATAATATTTAATTATTTAATTTAAATGTTATTTAATAAAATAATTTTTAATATAAAATGATAGGATGTATTTTTAATAGTAAAATTTTATTAAAAAATATAAAATATCTTGACTGTAAATTCTAAAAATATCTGTTTTATTTTTTTCCACACAACTTTCTATTATCTTGTTAAAAATTAACTATTAAAATTAATAAAAAATATTACTTTACTTATTTTAAGATGGAAGAATAATTTTTTTATTAATATTTAATTTATACATCAATCTAATTCACGTATCATAATATAATTATTATTTTATTAATATAATCTTTTAATTATTTTAACATCTTAAGTTATATACACAAATAAAAAACTTTATTTGTATAACATTCCACGTTAAACAACTTACAGTCAAGAAAGTGCCCTATGTGGATTCATCATATTCATAAAAAAGGTTACAAAATATATGAATATAAACTTTGCAGCGCATGAGATATGTTTTCAGTGGCTATTTGTAGAAGGATTTGGAAAACTTGGAACCATAAAAAATTTGAAACATGTCCGGATTAGCTGCAGTGGTATTACATGCTAAAGATAAGAAATGATCGATCAAGAAAATTTTATCAAATATATGTCGTAAATGTTTTGCCAAAATGTTGGGAATAATATGGATATTAATGTTATAATTAGAAGTATAAATTAGAACGAGATAATAAGTTTTATGAGTTAATTTATTAATTTTTAAAACATATTTTATCTTATCTACATCATTTTTAATTAAATAAGATGTAAATAAAATATTATTAATTGAGATATCTTATTTATCTTTAATAAATTTAAACGAGACAAGTATATATATATACAAAAATAAAAAAAAATACATGATTATTTATAATTTAAATTTAATAAATAAACATTTATATGTTTGAAGTTAATCCACCTTAGATCTATAACTTAAATGAGATTAAATAATATTTAAATAAAATAAGGTAATATTATACCATGAACTCATTATAGACACTAAATGAAACATAAAATGAGATAAGATAGTTTATTTTGCATCTCAGTTATAATATTGCCAATAAAATATGAACAAAATGTAATTTCCTTTTTCTAAAAAAATAATTTATCCTTAAAATTTTCTATTTATAGTTTTTACATCTTCAATTAAAATATTTTTTTAGATTTGGGATAATATTTTAGACTTCTTTTCATTAGTATTTTTTATTTATATCTCATTGTCACGTTTACTTTGCTAATCTTGCCAATTATTTTTATTTTTCAGAGTTCAAATTATATTATGTATTATTGGTGTTTATTAATGTATAATACTATTAAAATTGTAATTTAAGTAATTATTTCACATTTTGATTATTCATTTTACAAATTTTTGATCAATTAATTGACTTATTGATAATAATGATCACCAGAAGTATTTACGAATATATGTATTAAATAAAAAAAAACTAATTTAAAATATAAATAATTAATTGTTTTGATATTTTGTGAAGTTTTATAACAAAATTCATAATTTGTTAAAGATTTTGTCAATTTTTCTAAAATTTTTGTTAACGACGACAATACTTTTGATATTTTCATAATACTTTAAGTCTTGACATTTCGAACATGAAAGACTCCTTAGAGTCAAGAACAGAAGCAAGAAAAGTATCGTGTAAATTTTGTTATAATTCTTGATATTAATAACTATACATTACATCATTTCATATAGACATTATTTTATAACTAGATACTGGTAAATAAGTATTAGTATTTTTAGTTATATGTTGAGACCTTTTCAAATCATATTATAACTTATACAAACCATGTTCAACACCTCATATTAGTATAATGTCCCTCTTAAATAGATCCTAAGCATAAAAGTGATATGGGTAAATTTTAATAGAAATATTGTTATCTATACACAACTATCTAACAAAGAATAATTTTTTAGTTAATTGAGAAACATGCATTAAATTTTACAATTTAAGATTCAAGTTACCAATATTTAAATAACTATTACCATGGTAAGTAATAAGAATAGTATAACCATTACCTAGCATCACTATTTCATTGCCTATGTAGGCTGTGGGATTAGTAGTGTTGCTTCTCTCAAATGTGAGATAATAACTAGCTCCATTATCCATAAAACCAAGCTGGATTAGACAATGTTATAGACTGGGGTGCTAAGAACTGTTGTGACATCTGATAAGATGTTTGAGGACACATGTAAGGTAATTAAGAGCCAAATGGAATATAGTTGATAGCCAAATGGAATAGGTTGATTTTGAATATGAAAGAATGGTAATGGTAATGAACTTGCAAAATTTGTTGTTGGTGATTGGGGCATATGTGCTTGCTAATAGGGTAGCATGGGTGCTTGTTATGGATGAGATGGATACATGTAATGGTATGGAAGAGATTGGACTTGAGATATATGAGCTTGTAGTAGTCTATATTATTGATGATAATAAGGTGGTGATAGTTAGTGGTCCAGGACTATATTTTTTGTAGATATTTCATAAATCCTAAGGTGTTAGAGATTGTAAATCCAAATGATCCATTGGGGCATTTCAAAAGAAGGAGTTAGACTATTATACTTGACACTCTACTTAATCCAGATGATAGAATACATGTTCAATTCGATACAATTGGCAATTCATTAAGAGAAAATAACTAATAATTGAACTCTTTTATTGGTAGACTTGTGAAGTTAAGTATACTAATAAATATAAATGATTGGAGTAAAGTTGAATATGCTAAAAAGTACAATATATGAAAAATTATTTATGTAAGTCTCTCGTGTTTTATAATTAATTACATATCATATCCTTTTTGTATTATATCTCCTCTAAAATGTGTTTTTTACAAAATCGTTTTAAAGTCCCCAATGATTGGATGAATAAGTGCTATAAAATTACAAATAAGGTATGAAAGGAATAGAAAACTTTTAAATTGGCTAGAAATTATATACTTCTATATTTTGAACCACTTAATGAAGAAGAACTATATAGAATCCCTGAAGATCATCCCTATATAGAACCCCAAGTATGAAAATACTTCATAGATTATAAACGTATAGATGAATTTCAAATCATTAGAGAAGAACATCAAAATATACAAATGTAAAATATTCTTCCTAACATTATTAGAAGATCATCAAATCTTGAAGTTAGATAAAGAACGATAATATTAAGTTGTTAATTTATAACTTCTTTTATATTTATTTTCCTTTAATTTAAGTTAATAAATTGGTTAATAAATTTATTTAGGAAGTTAAATTGGGTAGATCGATTATACGATCTAAACTCTATGTAGAAATAAAGACACCCAAAATGAATAAGTCAAAGCCAATGAATAAATGAGAAGAAAAACAACTGCATAAGTTTGTTAGTAATTTAACTTAATACAAAGTCTTTGTTATGAATTTTGGATATTGATGTAATTATGTATGATATATTTTATTGCTTTATTATTTGTAGAGAACATTTCAAGAACAAATAAACAGATGTGAAATAATCGAATAATCAGGAAAAGATGCCATATATTATGTATTTGTACCTAATCATCCTAGTCATATTAGGTGAGGAAGCCAATATGATGGTAACATGAAGTTTTTCAAAGTTTAAAAACAAAGGCCTAAGATGGTCAGTGATGAGAAGTTAAATAAAGTTGAAGAAGAATTGAACTCCTTTAAGGCTATAATGTTAAGTGAGCTTGCCAGTATAAAACAATTTCAGAGTTACCAAGCTGGAGTATCATAACACATACCAAGCATGCCACCATACTACAATCAAGGCATGCCACCATCTATAACAGGTATGTCACCCATGTAATCTCATGGCTAACTTATATCTCTTTGAGATATAATCACATGAGAGTCCCCCTACATTTGATGAATCATTCATGATAAGATTTAAAGTTTATGTAGATGAATTATTATTTTTACTTTTTATTATATATTTTATTTATTATATAGAATGCTTAAAGATTTCACAGAATATGAAATATCTATTGAAAGATCCATTATTGACAGACTATGTTGCTATTAGAACGGTATACCAATTGAGTAATGATTGAAAGATTCATAATCAATATTTGAAAAATTATTAGCAATTAGTAATTGATCAATTATTGTCCATTAACGGTGTCCTTTGATGCTACCACACTCCAAGAAACTATTGGACAATATGTGGTTTGATAGTCAAATCAAATTGTGCTAAATTTTGACATGGTACTATTTATTTTTACTCGAGATACAAAAAATTTACTACTCGTATTATATTATTATTCTTTTATTGTTATTAATATAATAGCTCTTTTTTAGTTTATTATACCAAAATTAGTAAGTGTGGAAAATTTAAGGGATGTAAAGAAAATATCTCATGCCAAATCTATATCTAGTGGACAATCACCACGCACTAAGTCATTCAAGAAGAAACCATAGAAAAGTATAATTATGAGTATGCTATAAACATTAGTAGAAATCTTGGTTCTTTAATGAATATTATTGCGAGCAAAAATAGCATGAATAATGGATGTATTGTGCAACTTCTTAAAATAAATATATGGAGTAGACATTGGACAATCATATATATCGATCAAGTGCATATTGTAATAATTTAAATTTAAAATGATTAGTTTATGTATAATTTAAGTATGGACAAAATGAGTCCTTAACGAGTAAATAACTTTAATTTATGTAGAACATATAATTATGTTTATATTATCTAATTATTTATATTTATTTATTTTATATAAGACATGTTATTATCAACTTCAAGCTAATCACCTTTAACATTTAGCAATGTTTTGTGATTCATCATTTTTGAATTAATATCAAGAGCATGATGTTAGTATAAGAGCGAAATAATTATGTGATTAGGTATTGACACTTCAGAGAAATCAAAAGTTGATAGTCATTTGGTAACTAAAATTTGAACAAAGTTAAGATCATTGGATGTTGGCAATCCTTGATCTATATGAAAATCATATTTGGTATTGTGACTCGATTTTCTTAGAATTGAATAAAGACACAAAAATAGTTTGTTAAAATGTAAGAGTTATAACTATTTTTCTTTTTTTGTTCTTTGTAATATTGAATAAAGAACTAACTTTTTTAAACTTTGATAGGACATGAAAGCTGTGAAATAAGAGTAAGGACATTATCTTTAAAAAATCACATAAGCTTATATAGGATAAAGTTATGGTATGTACCAACAAATATTAATAATTTAATGAATTTTAAGATTGAACAATAAAGATGTTTGAATTGATAAAATATATACACTTTTTTATAGGTTCTATAACAAATGGATGAAGTCATGTGTGGTTACTTTATCATAATATTTATGAGCGAGATCATCTCAAATATCAACATGTCAATTAAATATGTGGTAATCTCTTTTACTAATATATTATTTTAACATATATAAGTTATTTTTTGTGAATTCATGCTATTAAATTCTTATTTTAAATTTAAATACATGTACTCCTTTGGTTGGAGTAAAACGGGCTATAATATGCAAATTTGTGATGATTTACGACAAGAGTGGGTGAAACACATGCTTCAATTTATAAGATCGTAAGAAGAATCAAAAGAAGAATATGATGATATTGAATAACATATGTATCTTATAATATTTAATGATATTGTAATTAAGTTAAATTTATATATGTATTGTATATAAATTATTTTTTGTTATAAATTTAATTCTTAAGTAATTAATTAATATCTAGTTTTTAAACGAATAAAAAATTTAAAAACTCTTTTAAACATATTTTGGTTTTTTTATGAGAGTCTCTAAAGAATTGAGCGCTCTATAATTCTCTTTTAAAGCAGCCTCACTCATCTCTTACATAAGCGATCTCTTATCTTTAAAAGTAATCTATAAAATGTAAACCATATACTCCACTCGGTATTCTCTTCATAAGAATCATTAAAGGCCATAACTTATCTTGTATCTTATGGGTATCATTGTTTTCATCATAGGAATGGACTTGAGGGTAACCCCCCTCCCCACAATAATCTTACTAAGTATTTACAATTAGGTTTGTCCCTTTGAACCTAGATCTTAGGATCTCTAGTCAAATAAGTTGGGTTTCTTTTGCAAATCCTTATTCATTCATGAGCTTTAGTCCCATTCCCTTTGATGACTTATCAACTAACTCTCGATTTAATCATTTGGTTAAGAGATTCACTATGTTACATATAGTCAATAGAGATAACTTCAGTTGAGAGCAGTTGTGTAATGGTATTATGTCTACGATGTATATATCAAGACTTATCATTGTAGATATTTCTCTGAATCTTACCAATGGAAAATTGGCTATTATAATGGATGCATATTGTAGGTATAGGCTTCACCCACTTAGGAATATCCTCTAAAAAATTATGTAGCCATTCAGCTTCTTTACCATATTTATCCAAAGCGATGAACTCATATTCTATCGTGGATCTAGCAATGCACATCTGTTTAGAGGATTTCCATGAAACAATATCACCATCTAGTATGAATACATATCCATTGGTAGACTTTGAGTCTTTCATGTCAGATATCCAATTTGCATCAATGTATCATTCTATTATAGCTGGATATCTTATATAGTGAAATTCATAGCTACGTGTATATCTTAAGCATCTAAGTAGTCTTATAATACCTTTCCAGTGATCAGATCCTAGATTACTGGTATATATACTTATTTTACTTGTAGAGTGAGCAATGTCAAGTCTTGTACAAACTTATTAAGTACATAAGACTTCCTATCAATCTAGATATTCTAGTTGAGACACATTTTCACTTTTATTCTTAGATAGGTGTAGATTTGTATCTATTGGTGTTCTCACAATTCTAGAATTACCATTATTGAATTTCTCAGGTACTTTGTCAATATAATGACATTGACTTAGAATGAGATCGCTTGATATCCTTGATATCTTAATTATCAAATTACATTAGTAGGCCCTATGTCTACCATATCAAACTTTGAATTCAACATAGTCGTAGTAGATTTGTTCATTTGATCATTATTATCCATAATTAGTATGTCATCAACGTAAAGACACAAAATAACATAACCATTTTCTTTGTCTTTGACATATACACATTTGTCACATTCGTTAATTTTAAAGCCATCTGTCCTCATAATATCATCAAACTTTTCATGTCACTATTTTGGTGCCTGTTTCAAGCCATATAAAAAGTTCACCAATTTACAAACCTTTCATTCTTTCCCTAGGCATGAAAATCCCTTGGGTTGGTCCATGTAGATTTCTTCATCTAGCTTTCCATTTAGAAAGGTTGTATTTACATCCATTTGATGTATTTCAAGATTTCGTAGAGCAGCAATAACAATTAGCATCCTTATGGATGTTATTCTTATCACATAAGAATAAGTATCAAAGTAATCAAGTCCATGTCATTGTTTGTATCTCTTAATTACAAGCTTGACCTTGTACTTTTTAATTGATCCATCTAATTTACGTTTTCTCTTAAAAATCCATGTAGACCCTAGTTTTTTACTACTTGGAGGTAAATTAACAAGTTCTTAAGAGTAATTTTGCATAATGGACTCAATTTTACTATTAATGGCTTCTTTCCATTGAAGACCTTCAGAAGAATTCAGAACCTCTTTATAGGTTTGAGGTTCACTTTCAAGCAAGTAGGTCAAAAATTATGGACCATATGACGTTTATGTCCTAGTCCTCTTGCTATGTCTAGGTTCAACCTTAACCTTATCTTCAACCTTTTGTTCAGGTTCTTTATTTTGATTATCTTCATTCATAATCTCATACGTTCATTTAGATGAACTTGATTTTCTTTGAGATTTACTTGGACGTACATGTTCAAAGAATGATGCATTCCTTGATTCCATTATCGTGTTTCTGTGTATGTTTGGGATCTTTGACTTATGCACTAGAAATTAATAAGCACTATTATTATGTGTATACTCAATGAAGATACAATATTTCGTTTTTGAACCTATCTTTACCTTCTTTGGTATAAGTATGACTACTTTAGCAAGACACTCATGCTCATAAGTATTTATAGAAAGGTACCCTTCCTTTAAATGATTTATACGGTGTCTTATGTGTCTTTTTTTTGGTATCTTATTTAAAAGGTAGTTAGCTGACAAAATAACTTCTCCTTATAAGTTTTGTGTCAACCCATAACTTAATAGCATTGCATTCATCATTTCTTTCAAGGTACAATTCTTATGTTCAGCAACTTCATTTTGTTGTGGGGGAGTAAAGCAATATGGTTTCATAGATAACTCTATGATGTGCACAAAATTTACCAAACGGTGCTTCATATTCACCACCACAATCATTGCACAGTACCTTGATCTTCTTGTTAAGTTGATTCTCAAATTCTATTTTATAAAAAATAAATTTCTCTATAGCTTCATCTTAGCTTTTAAGCAAACACATGTAACATTATTTCGTGTTATCATCAACAAAAGTAATAAAAAACTTATTACTATCCTTTGTTTGAAGAAATTTCAAATCACATAGATCACTATGGATTAAGTCAATGGGTTCAGTGTTCATTCAATCAAATGAAATGATAACCTAGTCATTTTTACCTCAACACAAGTCTCACACTTATTCTTTAAATCTATTTGGAATGTAGGTATGTATTCTATGTTAATTAGTCTATGCAATGTATTGTAATTAACATGACCTAGTCTACTATGCTACAAGTTGGAAGACTTAAGCAAATAAGTAGAAAAATTGATCTTATTAATATTATTAGCTTTTATAATCATTACATTGAGCTTAAATAGCCATCAAATACATACATTTTCCAACAAACATCCCATTTTTGGTCAAAACGACATTATCAGATTCAAACAATATCCGAAAGCCATGCCTATTTAGCAATGAGTTAGAAACAAGATTTTTATGGATGTCTAGCATATAGATTGCATTTTTTAATGTAAGCTTATTCCTATAGATCATCTTTAGTTTGACCTGGTCTTACCCTTGAATGATTGATGTGGTAGAATTTCCTATGAAAAGCTTCTCTCAATCTTTCATTGGTTCAAAAGTAGTGAATAAATTTGTATCTGAGCATACATGCCTTGTTGTACCAGTATCAATCCACCAAACCCTTTTGATTCCACTAAGTTCACCTTAGAAGTAACTACACATAAGTCAATAACAGAGATATTATGAGTGATGTCATCAACTATGTTTGCCTTACGGTTCTTGTTTCTTTTTGAAAACTTGCAGTTTGAGACTTTATGTCCTGTCTTTTGACAGTTAAAGAAAATATATCTAAAGCTTGACTTCTTAAAAGTTGATTCTCTAGGTCCCAATTTAGACCATTTACCTAACTTACCATTTCCATTATTCTTATTGTGCTTGGAACTTTGACTATGCTACATCATATTAGTCTTGTTGTCTTTTTCCATTTTGAATCTTATCAATAATTCTTTCAAATACACTTTCTTCGCTTATGTATAAGGTAGGTCTTGAACCCTATCCATGAAGGGGACAACTTTTCAATAATAGCTGCATCTTGGAAGGTTTCACTAAGTATCATTCCTTCATCATACATCTTTCATAAGATATCTTAGATTTCACGTACTTGATGGCATACAAGTTTAGAGTTTACCATCTTATAATTAAGAAAGCGACCAACTAAATTTTTTTTGACATCGGCATTTTCAGTTTCATACTTTCGGTCTAATTATTCCCACAAGTCTTTAGTCGTTTTATCCTTATTATACTCATTATAAAAGGAATCGGTTAAACTATTTAGAATATAGTTTCGACATAGATAATCAAAATGCTTCTATACTTTAATAGCACTTGCAGATTGAAAATCTTATTCATCCTCAGGTTTATTGAGAGTTTATTCAGTCAAAAATCTTATTAAATTCAAGGTGGTGAGATAAAACATCAACTTACTCTTCCATCTCTTGAAATTCAAATCATTAAATTTCTCTGGTTTCTCTGCCACAATATGGTTCATAATAATAGAAACCGATAATGTAAAGGTAATCCCATAAGCCACAAAATGCTTCATTATTTAGTTCATAATAGAACCACCTTGGTAGAATCAATAACATTTAAAACTAGATTTTTAATTCAAAATAATGAAATGGTCATGTGAAATGTCACAATCTTTATTTTTTTATTTTTTTAATAAAAGTGGTGTAAAATCAATTAAGATCAGTAACACACAAAATAAGTAAAGAAAATAAACATATTTAATATAAAAGTAACAATATTAAAAAAATATTAAAATTATATAAAATAGTAAGTGATAACAAAACTAAAACATTAGTAAGTCACTGCAAAACGAATAATTTAATCATATTAAGAAAAACGCTCGAAAAAGTATTAATATTAATAAGTCACCACAAAGTGATAACAATATTAAAAAAAAAACAGTCTATTGGAATTAAGATTTCAAGAAATCGATTTCAAAATTAAGTAAACGAATTTGGCTTACAAAATTTAATAAAAAAAATTCAAAAGTAGTAACCAAGTTATAGAAAAATCAGTTTACAAAATTTTAAAAAATTAAGATTTTTAATTTATTTATCCAAAAAATGAAATAAATTATCATAAGATTGTAAGAAATAATACATGAATAAACAAGTTAAAAATAAAATAATATTATTAAAAATAAAAATACACAAATATAAATATATGTATAAATTATAAATACGAAAAATAACATCAAATTTAAATATAGTATAGAATCGAAACATGTGTGTTACATAGTGTCCTTAAGATAATTTTTCTGCTTACCGTGGGTGTTAGAGAACTACGAAAACTTATCTCTCAAGATCCAACTATCTAATAATTATAAACTTACACTATATTTTATTATTCAACGAATTTTCAAGTGTTTGAACTCTATTGGAGGAACTTAACTCTAGATAGAAAATACAAAAAATTCGTTCTTTACACTTTCTTTGTTTTGTTTCCTTTTTTCTTTCTTTACTTTCCCTTCTCTTCTCCGTTAGTCCGTTATTTTCTTTCTTTTATCTCTTCCTTTTCCATTATCTGTTTGTGTTTTCTTTCTTATATAAGAAAACAAGAGATAGAGAAAACAAAAAAAAAAAACTAAAATCATTTAATACATAATAAACAAGACATAAATGGAAGAAAAAAATGAAATATAGTAAAAATAGAATATAAACATAAGGAAAAAAATTAAAATTAAATAATACATTAAAATCAAACTAACCATTTTAAGCTATTTAAAAAAAAATTAATTCAAAAATTTTCATCATCTATCTCTTTCTCTCATTATTATTTTATTAATAAAAAATAAAAATAAAATTGAGATAGAAAAAGAGGATAAAAGAGAGAAAATATGTGAGAGAGAAGAGATAGAGAGAGGGAGAAAAAAAGAAGAGAAAGAGAGAAAAAATAGAGAGGTATAGATAGAAAAAGAAAGAGAGAATATGGAGTTTTTGATAAATTTTTTAATATTTTTTAATTAATAAAATATATAATTTTTATTTTATTTTTAAATTTTTTAACTTAATTATATTTTTAAATTATATGAATAAATAAGATTATCTTAATAGTTATAAAATGAAAATATATAAACCTCATGGATATAAAACAATCATTATTTTTTTATTAAATGTAATTAAAATTTATACAAATTTTGGTTATTAACTATAATTATATTTTTTTATAAAATTCTCATTATAATTATACCTTTATGAAATACTTATAGCATTTTTATTTTTATCAATTCTATATTGTATACATTTTAATTTTTTTTAGATTTAATCTTCTAACCCGTGCATTTTGCGGACACTAAACTAGTGTTCGAAAAGAAATGTCCCATGTTGTTCATAGAGGGAGATGACGGCCAAAAAAAAAAGTACTAATGAATGTAATTAGCATTTTTAAAATAATTATTATAAATAATGTCACACTTTTTAACAAAAAATCATTTTTTTCCTTATATGTTTTTTTTTCATTTATATACTTAATTATATAGGAGTAGAATCTTCTATTGTTTTTATTTTTTTTTATCTAAGATATATATATATATTATTAATTTAAAAATTAAAATATTATTTTTACTAATAATTTTAAATTCATCACATAAATTAAATATAAAAATAGATGATTAGAATTTAAAAAATAAAAATAAAAATAAAATTAAGTAGTTACAAGTTAATCCTAGATAAAAGTATATTGGTGGTAATTGTAAGTGGAACATGTGACTTTCTTGAGCGACGTTCAGCATCATCACTATTATCATTTTCAGTCATCGTCATTGGCTGCCTTTTTCTGGTGGGATCATTATTGCCATCAATTTAAGGCTGCTTTATCTCGCTGACTGGTGGACCAAATAATATTGTGAAGATAGGAGAACAAAAAGCCATTTGACGGCAACAGCTTTGATCACACAAGAATTTGCATTGGTACCGAGATGATAGGCATTTACCGACCAAACTATTTATATCTTCTTATTTTGTTTTGATGAATTTTTCTCCTGTATGTTAGTCTTTATTTACTGCAACTAGGATTACTATACTAACAAGCATGCAAATTTTTTTGTGATTGCGGTTTTGCCTCCTCACCATGGCAAACCCTAATCCTACTACATGGAAGTACCCGAGTCATATAGGTTTATTCAAATCCACTTTTGTTATGCATGCACAAAAACAGCCCCTAAACCTATGCCAAGTTATTGGTAACAATTTCGCAAATATTCTTATTGAATCATATGAGACATTTTTGAAAGAATGACGATATTGCATATGTTACATTGTATTCACAAATTTACCAATATTATCTTAATTTATGTAAAATTTTTCTTATTTGTCAACTAATTCTATCTAACGGAGATAAGCCTTAGAATCAAGACGATCTAAAAACCCAATTGATTTTAGTATGAATTTTACCAGTCAAATTTATTGCCCTCGATCATGGTTTATATCATATATTATTGCACTCTTTTGAAAAACGAGCTAGAATTCGAGCTAATGCTCCGACTAATGTTAAGTTGGGAATTTTTTGGCTTCAATCTTAGACACTAAACTTCAACCCCTACAATCAAGAAGCTACTAACCCTCAAATTTGGGTCCCTTTTTATAACATGGTGTGAAAATTCTAGGATAAACAAATTCTTGTACAAATTGCACAAACCATTAGAGTTTCTTTAATAATTAACAATACTAGCATCCATGATGAGTTGGGCTAATATGCTAGACTTTTGATCGGTGTAGATCTCGCTCGTAAATATGAAGAGCATGTTATGATGGAAGTGAGTTTATAAAAAAAAAATTTGGACCTATAATATGAAAATATCCCAAAATTTTGCATGTTATGCTCCTCTATGGGCCATGCTGCTTATGAATGCAGAAAAATGTTGTCCCTTTAGTGAAAAAAGAGACACAATCAACTAAGCCTCGGATGCAAACCCATTCATAATAAGTTTACTAATCTAAAGTAACCATTTTTGCAATGCTTTCGCTACTCTCCATGTCTTGCGTACTTATGCTTCTACTACAGAAAAACCTTTATGTTCTACCCATATTTACACAATCTCTTTTTCTCTCACCTTAACTATTGACTTAACTCTTATAATGATTATGCCAGTAGCTCATGCACTAACAATTGTCACTAGTACTATTTTGCCTATAATTACTAGCACTACCCTAACCTCTTATGTATATAACTTACCCTTAAATACTTGATCAGTTAATTTATAGTTATTTTAGCCTAACGAACTAATTGATGTCTTTGAAACGAGAAATATGTGTGAGACAATTATTGATATTTTCGCTAATGAGATAACCTCCACTTTTACTATCCTAACTATATATAACTCCACTTCTGCTATAAAGGATGCCTTCGATGCTTCTTCCACTAGAACCTTACCTTATCTTGTTATGTAACAGGAAAAATTCAATAGGTCAAATCAATTAGCTCTCATTTTTCTACCTATGAGAAACACACCCTTTATAAGGGCCCCAGACAATAACTCATAATGAGAGTTCTTTACCGGAATTGTAAGGTATTGCCAACAATGATAACCAATATACTTTGTAGAATCTTCGTAACAAGGAACGACTTGATTTTCTATGTAGTAAAGCCTATGTCAAGTCTCAGCTCTTTGGATGATTACTTTTGGCAAACTCTCAGTTATACCTTTATTGGTACTATTAGTAAGTAAGCATTGACTTTTCTCTACCCTTGCAACAATGAATTATACATCGGTTGTTCAAAGCCATTAGTATTATATAACGGTTACATACACTACAAATGTCACAATCCATCTTCTAAATTTTTCTTTTGGTCAGGGAACCTATGTTAAATGGAGTGATATCTCAGACTTTATGAGGTTACTTTCAAACCTTCAGTCTATCTGGTTAGTGATAGGGGATTTCAATGTTTTTCTCGGGTCTTATGAAACCACAGGCTCATCTTGTAACACTGTACATATTGAGGAGTTCAACATAATTATCTCTTAATATAATATAGTTGATATTCATACTAAATAGCTTTTTAATACATATTATAATGGTAGACTCTCTCGCATTCAATCTTTCTTAAGCTATGGGTTATGTTATAAGTCCTTCCTTGACTTATGGTCCATGGTTTCTTGTTGGATTATCCCACGATATCACTCTGATCACCATCCAATCTATTAACAACATCTATAAATAATCCTAGGGGATTGAGGCCATTTTTGTTTCATGGTATATGGCATGAGCAACTGATTTCCTTGACTTAGTACGTACCACATAGTCAAATTTGGTCCAAGCTTGTCCTATGGTAATTATTACTAGTAAATTCAAAGCTCTTAATTTAGCTCACAAGTCTTGGAATAAAGAGGTCTTTGAAAATTTAGATCATCATATTGAAGCAACCTCGGTTACCCTTACTGATATGCAAAAACGATATGATGAAGGTTCCTTATTCAAAGAACTTCTCCAATTGAAATATGATACTCATGTTAACTTGGATAGATTTTTGCATCAATAAGGTACATCTTTCTCGACTAAAATGGCTTAAGTGTGACGATATAAATTTTACATTTTCACTCATTTCTTCAAAATGTAAAGGCCTAAAAGCCTTTAACTCATTTAGAAATCAATGGAGAGATCACGTAGAATCCATAAATTATATCTAATCATATTTTGTCATACAATCATCAACATTTCTCAACCCAAATGAATGATCTTGGTTAATGGTTCACCTAAGGGTTATTTCTCTTGTTCTAGAGGTGTTAGGTAGAGAGATCCTCTATCTCGGCTATTGTTTTGTATTGTTGAAGATTCTTAAGAATATATCTTGGGTCTTTGGTCGACAAAAAGTTTTATGTTTTAATTTCCATTTAATTATTTTATTTTATTTTTATTTTTAATTTTATTTATTTATTTTTTATAAAAGAAATAAAAACTAAAAAAACCTAAATGTGTAATAACATGAAAAGTAAAAATATAAGAAAGTTATGTCTAAGAGACTAGTTCTTGGAAGGATTTGTGCCACTAGTCTTTCCTCGAAACATTGTTTTGTCTAGGATAATAATTTTTAAGGAGGTTTTGCCCCACCATTTTTTCCTGGGAGCACTCTCAGTTAATATTGATTATGTTATTTAACTTAGAGATTAATTTAACTATTGTAAATATTATATGATAAAATGTGTTTGTATTATATCTTAGATAAAATGTACTATATTATGTACAATTTAATCATGTATATTTATTTGTATAAAAATATGTATTATATAGAATGTATTATAAATATTTATTATATATAATTTAATCATGTATATTTATTTATAAAAAAATATGTTTGTATTATATGATAGATAGAGTGTATTATAAATATGTATAATTATATGTATCAAAATTTGTATAAGAATTGTTTTATTATATATATTGTAAAATCTATATAATTATTTAATTTTTATTCTTTTCTTTAGTTTACTAACTTTATTTTTATTTTATTTGTTTATTTTTCTTTTATTACTTGCTTTTGTTTGTTTCTTTTACTTAGTTTTTATTTTTATTGTTTAATATTTATTTTAATACTTAGTTTTAGATTAGTTAAAAAAAGATCCTCAACAAAATTGAAGCAATCTCCAAATTTAAAAGTTTTTAATTAGAATATGTGATAAAAAGAGGTAGTTGCTTTGTTAAATTTAGGTATAAATGTGTTTTGATGTCTTAGTTATTTGACTTGTACCTAGAAGTAGTTTATCTAAAACTCATAATCATGTCCCTAGTTTTAAGTAAATAAAATTTTGAAAATCCATACGCCATGACTTAAAAAGTATAGGTAAACAAACTTGTCTTACTTGTAGGTTTGATTAACTCAATAATATGGGGACATTAAGTTTACTTAAAATGAAATCCCCCAAGGTACATCTTGCTAAGACGTTAACCTAAGCGTTTGATGGGAGACAACTTATCATTTAAGGTAATTTTCTTTTATTTATTTAATTTCTTTTGTTTATTTTAGTTTAATTGCATGTGAACAATTTTAGAATTGTTAAAACTAAAATTTTTTGTTGAGATGTTATAAGTTCATAACGATCTGTCTGTGTGAACTTTAATGATGAACATGATGGATGCACTTGCATTTCTCCATTACTACTTGCACATTCTCAGGAAATAGGTAATTTTTTTCTCTTTTCTCTTTATCTTTAATTTACAATTGTTTCATTGAGGATAATTTAAGTTCTAAATTAGGGGTGATGAAAAGTTACCATGCTTAATTTTTTAAAAAAATTTAAATTTTAAAACATTTTATGTTCATATTTTTATTTTTGTCGTATTTTCTTTGTGTGGTTTAATATTTTTTTTTGAATTTTATGATTAGTTTTAAAAAATTTCTCACAAAAATTTATCATTTATTTAAATCAAATTTAAGTAAATAGTTAATTCTTTTGTACTATTAGATTAATTTTTGAAAACATATTATGGAATATATGATAATTATTTAGTTTTTGGTATGACTAGTATTTCTTGATAAAGTGTGAAAATTATATTAAACCCAAATTCGATGTTTATGAATCAAATAGTGGAGACTAATTTTGTGAGAAATATTTTGAACCCATTATCCTTTATTTTAAGTGATAAATATTATTTTTTTTACTCTAAACACTTTTCTTATTTTTTCAACATTATTAGATGATCTCTATAGAACTTAGCATTGAATGTCTGAATTTTAACATTTTAATGAGGTGTTATATATTTATTTTTCATTTTCTTATATTAAATAATTTAAGTAGAAATTGATAATATATGCATTTTTTCATTCATACATGACTTTTATTAAAAAAGAAATATATAGAGAGTTATCTAAATAAATACAAATAGAAAAACCAAATATTAACCACTCATCTTACCATATAAAAAATGTACAATCTATACATGGATCTACTCTCTAAAAAAATGAATTCTCGTATAAAAAAAGAATATAAGAGAAAAATATATATAAAAAAAGAGAGGAAAATGAATAGTATCATTTATATACTATGACCCAAAAAGCCTAAACAGTTGTGGGAAATTGTTTAATGCAAAATAAAATATAGGAAGTAAATCCTTAAGAAGTCATTGTATTTTTGCTACATTTTCTAAAAGGCATATTACATAATATTTTTATTTGATGAATTTGATTGATGCATGAAAATAATGTATAATATTTTATAAATTCTTATATTTGGTTCATTTCATGAGATCAACGTTAAAACAACACTTTGAGCTTTTCTTCTTTATTCATATGTGAATATATTAGTTCATTTTTATACATCAACTTTTTCGCATATAAATTAGTATAAGTGTTTGAACGCATAGGATTCAATGTTTTTGACAGTATTGACTTCTGAGGAATAGAGTCGAAGCGAATTCGAATTCCTGGCACTAAATTTGGGTGAAATTAAATTGATACATTTTTTATATGAAATATGAAAATGATTTTCAACTAATTATTAAAATAAATCATGAATATTTTAAGAAGTTGAAATAATCTATGCTTAAGATTTTAATTATGAAATTTAAAAGAGATTATAAGCCTGAAGTATTTTTGTATTTTATTTTAAACTTTTTACTTTGTTTTAAGTTTTAGTTAACTTCTTATTTTATTTGTTTTTATTTTTTGTTAATGTTTGTGGGTATGATTATTGAAAACCCTCACGAGACTTAAACTCCTCCACTAGGACAACCTAAAGGTTTAATGGCTTGTTACATATACTAAATGCAACTGCATCAATCCACAGAAGTTATTTAGGATAGTTTAATTTTTAGTTTTTATTTTAGTTTTACCGCTTCTCTTGCTAAGGGATTAACAAGAAGATAGTTGGGGGTTGTGACGAGTACTTAAAAAGTACCAAAATAACATGATTTAATATACTTTAATTGATTAAATAGATTTATATTTGTATGATTTTTATCATATTTTTTTATAAATTTGTCTTTCGGAATCACGAGTTTTTTATTATTATTTTTCAGGTATTTTTATTCAAAAATAACTTAAAGACCCAAAGAAAAATACTGAAGGCAATACATCACAAATATGTTGAGAAAACAAATGAGAAAAAATGAAAAAATTGGATGAAATAGGTCAAAATGATCAAAAATGTAGAATCTCGGGCACAACGAGCACATGATTGTGTGCCCGTTTGTCGCAAATCTCGCTCCCTATGCATGCTAACTTGTCTAAATATGTCCAAAATCAATTTTTGAGAAATATTTTACTTTTTTTATTCTTCCTTATCTATAAAAGGACTCATCTTCTCAATTGTAAAACAATCCCTCAAAATCTTTTATCTTTATCTTTCTAAAAAGATTTTTTAATTTTTTTTAGTTTTAGAGTTATTCTCTTTTTGAGAATAATTAGCTATGCTTAGTAAATTTTTAGCTTTTTATTTAATAAATGGAAAGGCAAATCTGTTTGGAGGTTTTATAGAAACGAAATTATCATCAAAATTCTGTAATGATTATTTTGAGGTATAATTTTAAAATAAATTTTTTACAGTTATTTTTATGTTTTATTCTTATATGTTTTATTTAATTTATTTGTGAATAAATTTAACATAACTAATTGTTTGTAAATATGATATAATAATAATGTTGTCATGCTTGCGAAATATTGAATAGATAAAACAATTCTATAATTAATTTGTTTAATTAATAAAGAATATCTCATCCCACCAAGGTAATATTTATATAAAAAAGAGAGAATTAATAAACATCAATTTATATATTTAATAACATAAATAATATGAGCAAACATAATTAACTTAATTATTATATTCATAAATACTCTATTGTTATGAATGATAAAAATTTGCATAATTATTTATTTAATACATATCTATTTTTTTATGTTATTAGATTAGTAAACACAAAAAAATCAAAATATTGTGACATGATATTTAGGATTTAATTTTGTTTTTAAAAGTTTGAATAATAAATTAAAAACCATGTATTCCTTTCTTACATCGATCTTAAGAATATACTTATCATTTTCTATAAATTGATTCGTGCACTTGTGAGAGTTTTACTAATATAAAACCAAATTAACTGCAAAATCGTTATTGCTAATCCAATGTCGATTTTTTCTCATCAAGTTTTTGACACCATTGTTGGGGACTTGATTTCGTTCATCATGTATGTATATATATTTGATAATTTTAATAATTTTTTAATTATTATTGGTATTTATATTAAAATGAGATAATTTATATGTAAGCAAATGCTAAAATAATATATTAAATAGTTCTCCACTTTATTTATGGATTAATATCAAAGATATCCCAAATTTTAAGGAATATAAGGTTTCAAAAAATTCAAAAATATCATTGAAACATAACGGAAGTGAATAGTAATATTCTTAAAATAGATGAAGAAACAATAAACTAAAAAAATAATAGACATAGAAACAAATATCTTAAGATATTTTTCACAGGAAATGGTAATAAGTAAAAAGAAATTTGAAAAAATTCAAAAAATAAAACTAAATCATAAAGAAGGAGATGGATTTAAAGATCCATAATTTTTATTAATAAAATTATTCCCTAGGAAAAATATAATTTATTATGTCATAAGTAATAAAGAAATGAGTATTAAAATTACAAATGCAAAAAGAAGGTATAATTTATCATTAATTGATAAAAAAACTATATTAAATAAGCTATCTAAAATTTCTCACAAAGATAAAGAAAAAATTGGATACATTCATTTAGGAGGATTTCAAATATTAATAAAAGCTCATTTTAGAGAAGGAATAGATACACTAATAAAGATAGTATTATTAGATAACATAATAATAAATAAGAATGATGCCTTATTAGGAATGATCTATGGTAACTTAGAATATCAAAAGTTAAAATTTACAACATATCCTAGATTTGCTATTAATATATATGATAAAAATCTATATCAAGTATTAAGTCTAGCTTATGAATTTGAAATAGGAGAATTAATGAAAGAAGAAAAATAATTCAATATATAGGCAAAATTAATTTATAGAAATAGACAAAACTTTTAAGGAACATGGACAAATAATAAAACCATAAATACTAACAGACTTTGAAATAGAAAAATAATGAAAATTACATATCAAAGTAAAACCCTTGATAACAAGAAGAAAAAGTAATGTTGTTTGAAATAATAGCATGCCAAAGTTTACTTTTATAGAAAATGAAGGAGAAACTTCTAATAAAAAAAATAAAAAAACTAAAAAATGAAGTTAAAATAATGAAGGCATTGGTTCATGACTGTATATTAGGAAAGAAATAATAATGTTTAGAAATAAAATAAAAAAATATGCATTTGGAAGTAAATGGAAGCGTAGTAGGTATAACAAAAAACCAAGCAACATTATTTGAAAATGTACAATTATTAACAAAGGAAATGAATTTAGTCCAAGAATCAAATACAAAATATTTACAAAAAATAATAGATGCACAAAAAGAATTACTAAAAAAAATAAAAGAATATGGTTATAATAAACTACAACAAAATATACATATGAAAGTTTTAAAATTAAGAAAAGATATATACAATAAACATAGAAATAATGAAATAATACGTCATAAATATGATCCCTTAGAAGAATTAAAAAAAGAATCACCTAGAAGATCATATTCTCTTATTCCTAAAAATGAGAAAAGAAAAAAATGAAGAATAATCTAAGAACAAAGAAATAATTACAATTTAATAGAATATACAAAAGAATTATAAAGAAAATTCAAGAACCCTGAAAATATGGATATAGAAAAATTAGTTAGTTTATTAACACTAACTAATGAAGAAATAGAAGAATATTATAATAAAAAACTTTGTACGAACAAAGAAGAGGATGATATGACAATAATAAGTGAGACTAATTCTAAACCAGAAAATATGACCCCAAAAGATCATATGAAACCAATTTCATTACCATTCCCTTATTAAGAAGGAAGATCTGGCCTACATAGGGTAGAAAGAAATAGGCAAAGAATAGAACAACCTGATACTACAGATAGAAGAAAACAACCACCTAAAATGGAGGAAGGGTTGCATTGAGGAACTAGAGGTAGTATTTCACCAGAATTCAAACTCCATGATAATTATAAGTCTGATATTTTATATTTAGGTTGTATAAGAGATAGAAATAAAGCCTTAGACGAATGGGCTAGTGGTATAAGTGTCCTCATACAAACTTCTCAAACTACCCAAACAAATCCTTTAATCTGTAGGGTACTTGTAGCACATAAAATGACAAGAAATGTTAAAGTTTGATTTTCAAACTTCAAAGATCAACAACATTTGTTAATCCAAGGAAATGCTTTCACAGGAAGAGAATATTTGGATACAATAATAAATGAAATATAAAAATAATTTATTGTAAAAAGATAAAGGAAGAACTATCACTGAATCTAGTAAAAATGAAATTAATAAAGCTAAATGTCTTCTAACAAATATGGAAATTTGTAACATGTGTTACATAGATTCTTTTATTTATAAATGTGAAATGTATTACCATAAATTACCATCCTCTATACAAACAACTTATAAAGAAATATTTTTCCAAAAATTATTTGGAACACTACATAAGGCCTTAATAGAAAGTTGGGAACAAAGGAATAGAGAAACTATACCAGATACTCTAGGAGGAAGAATAAGAAGTATTAAAAATTGGATCATTATTAAATGCCAAAAAAGAAAAAAATATAAACAGATAAGAAGAAATGATAAAATCTACTATGATACAAAAGATTTTAGAATACCAAAAAAATACGGATGTAATATAAGATCTTATAAACAAAAATATAAATATAAAAAATATAAATTCAGAAAAAATTCCAAAAATATAAAAAGAGATTTAATAGATAAAACTACAAGAAAAAGATATTTTAGAAGAAAAAAGTATAAACCTTCTAAAAAAAAGAATTATTACCCTTCAAAAAATAAAAAATGCAGATGTTAGATCTGTAATGAAGAAGTACATTATGCTAACGAATGTCGAAGCGGACTTCAACATAAAAAAGAAATCTCCATAAAAGCAAAAAATTTGGAAGAAGCTTTCAAAATGGGATTAGATGTAATTAAGAAATTTGATATAGATGATACTTATAATATGTATCTATTGGAAGAAGCTAAAGAAGAAATAAATGACTCAGAATATGAACACTCAAATTGTGAATATTCTTCATCAGAAGATGGATGATTTGTATAGTATTAAAAATATAAATAGTATTTACATTAAAGTAGGACTAAAATTTAAAGGCTATAACACTTATCATTTACATGCATATATAGATACAAGAGATAGTATGTGTGTAGCCAACATATATGTATTTCCAGAAGACAATTAAAAACAAGCGCCAAAAGATTTAATTGTAAGAATTACTAATAATAATACAATAAAACTTAATAAGTGTAAGGATTATGAGTGTTGGCTATTTTCGTGGACAAAATATTTATCTATAAATTTGTTTTTAGGCATGCTATCGAGTCTATCAAGAAAATCCAAACAAATGCTCGGGTTCCAGATAATTGTACTTCGGGTATATCTTTGATAACTATGACACATATGATTACATTTATGCATTTAATAGCACATACTTATAAATCTGAAATTATTTTTAGTGCTAAAATATGAAATAAGATATACAAAATATTAGATAAAATATACTCTAAATTATAACTGGAAACTTTAGCATAAAAGATAGTATAAAATCTATTTTAAAAGATATTAGATAAGATATACTCTAAATTATAGGTGAAATCTTTAGCATAAAAGATAGCATAAAATATAATTTAAAAGAACTCTTCTTTAAATAAAAGTTTTCTTAATTAGTGAGTATTACTAATCCTATTTGTAATATAAAAGATATTTATCAATTACATAGGAATAAGGGTTTTATTTTTTTCTATAAATAAAACTTATTGCTTATTGTTTCAATCAACCACACAAGAGCATTATTCTATTCTTCTTAATTTCTCTATCTTGTTTTACAAATATAAGATCATAATTCTTTAGGCTTCTATTTAGTTAATCTATCAAATATTAGTGGTTATGTTTGATTGATTAATAAACTTAATTATTTTATGATATTTTGATAATATGTTCTTACGTCTTCTTCTTTATTTTTGTTCTTAAATTGTTAAATCCAATAATTGTTTTTATCATATCATAGTTATTTGATTTGATTATTAATCTTTAAAGAAGCTATTTTTATTGAATTTATGCTTGATAATTTTGCTTTAGGATTTACTAGTTGATTTGATTTAAGTGACATATGTTTTGAATCATCTAGTTAGGATTATTCATTATTAAATCTATTCTAGAACACACACGGACACTTGTATTTTTATGCTAACCATTTTGCAGTTAATTTGGGAACATATCTGATTAGCGAGAAGCTTATTGGAAAGTTGGTCTAGAAACCGCTCACACTAATATTGGAAACTGTGAAAACAAAGCAGGGGCTCGTAAGTAAAGTAAATTGGGGCAGTATCCTAAGGAGGGTAGCATAAGACCGAGTTTGTACTTGAACATTTAATTTTCATAGTGAAAAGTTAGGTGGTCCGGTGGACCAGTGGTTTTCCTCTTAGGTCATGGTTGTGGCCTAGGTTGTTTCCACCTAAAAATATCATGTGTTATTATTTTATTTCCGCACTTTACTCTTACACACGATTGCATGTCTGACCGCTTTGTGTAGGTTATTAAATTATAAATTGGTAAAAATTAAAAATAATCTATTCATCATTCTTCTAGGTTAATTAGGTCCATATCTTATAAACTCTTAATAAGGTATTAAAAGATATTGATATAATGATAAGAGGAGAAAAATTTCACATTCCTACCATATATCAATAGGAAACATAAGTTGATTTGTTAATAGGAAATAATTTCCTAAACTTACATCAACCTTTCACACAACATTTTGACAAAATAAATATTACAACCTTAGAAGGAGATACCATCTATGTCTCATAAATAAGAAAAGATTAAATTATCTCAAACCCAACTTTTATGCAACAACATAAAAAAAACATGAAGAGATAGAAGACCAGTAAAAACCTTATTTAAAAAATAGTTCATTAGATATAGAAGATAAACAAAACTCTTTTCTCAATGAAATATAAGAAGACAAAACCCTAACAGGCCTTAGAAAACTATTAAAAATGGTTAGTTCAAAAAATCATTTGGATCCAAAAATTAATAAATCTAAAATAATAGTCCACATAAAAGTAAGAAATATACCAAGATCATAAGAGTAGAAATATACTCCAGAAGACAAGATTAAAATTGGAAAACAAATTCAAGAATTTTTGGAATTAAAAGTCATAATACCAAGTAATTGACCTCACTCTAGTCCATTATTCTTAGTTGAAAAAGAATCTAAGAAAAGAAGAAAAAAAAATAGAATGGTAATAAACTTTAACACTGAATAAAGAAACCATTGATGATTGATACTTCATTTCAAAAGAGAAAGAACTACTATCATTAATAAAAGGAAAGAAATACTTCTCAAGTTTTGATTAAAAAAGCATATTTTGGCAAATAAGACTGGATGAATAATCCCAAAAGATAACGACATTTAGTTTCCTTCAAGGAAAATTTCAATAGATAGTTATACTATTTGGATTAAAACATACTTCAGGTATTTTTCAAAGATATATTGATAACATTTTCAAGAAATTACAAGATATTTGCTGTGTTTACATAGATTATATTTTGATTTTCAGTAATGAATTAAATAAAAATTATTTGGATATTATCAATATTCTACAATAATGTAAAAAAATGCATTGTACTCTCTGAAAAGAAAGAGTATTTGCTCAACAAAAACTTAAATATTTAGGGTTGGAAATTGAAGATGAAAAACGTAATCTACAACCTCATTTACTAAATAATACTCAAGGTTTCCTTAGTGAATTAAAAGGCAAAAACCAATTACAAAGATTTTTAGGATGTTTAACATATGCAAAAGCATACATCAAGAAACTTGCAGAAATGAGAAAACTGTTACAAGAAAAATGGAAAAAAAGATCATATCTGGAAATGGATCGAAAAAGATAATCTATATATGGATAGAGTAAAATCAAAGGTAAAAAAATTCTAACTTTATATTAACTAGGACCAAATAATAAGATGATAATTGAGACAAATGCTTCACAAGAATATTGTGGAGCAGTCCTTAAAGTAAGAGTAAATGACAGAGATGAATATCTTTGTAGATATACATAAGGATCTTTTCAAAGTTCAGAATTAAATTACCATAGTAATGAAAAAGAATATTTAGCTATCAAAATAGTCATTAAGAAATTTGCAATATATGTTATAAGCTCTAGATTCATTGTTAGAACATATAAGAAGAATTTTGGTTATTTTTTAAGAACTAATATTGCAGATGATTACAAACAAAGAAGATTAGTTAGATGGTAACAATGGTTCAACCATTATAATTTTGATGTTGAACATCTTCCAGGCCATAAAATAACTTAGCATATGTTCTTACAAGAGAATTAACACATCTAACTATTTTTATGCTTTTAGGAATGAAACATCTTGATATCAAAATCAAGATAAAAATCTTACAGGAATAACGCGAGCTACTATATCTCGAGAAATCTCTTATGGAGACAAGAAAGAAACAGGAAGAACTTAATTGTTCAAAAAAACCTCTAAGCTCAAAAGAGGAATCTTCATTACAAATTCAAGATGAAACTTCTAAAAAGGAAGAACGTAACAGTTCACAAAAACTTCTAAAACCACAACAACCAACAGCTCCAAGCAGATTGACAAATCTTGGAAAGATAGCAAGGCCTTCAATACTATTTAGAGAAGTATCTCCTTCAGAGACATCAAAATATTAAAACATTCAGTGCTATTCAAAGAGACATCCTTTAGAAATACTCCAATCATTGAAGATGAGAAAGACCAATATAGAAACCTTAGCAAACCACAATGGTTGAGTCTTTATAACTTGGCTAGAAAGTCTACCCAAGAACATATTGAAAATATGAAATTCTATTCATGCAGGACTAATAGAAAATATATATCTAGGAGTTAATTTAAGTGAGTTAAATTATTTCCCATAAAATTTTAAAAGAGAAATCAAGAACTTTAGAAAGAAGATTAAAGAAGGTGATAAGCTTATTTATCTTAGATTTTTCAGTTCATTAATGGACTGGAATGAGGAAGGATATATTAGTCCCTACCATTTCATCAAGATAGGGATTTCCAACACAAACAAAAAAGTTCCCAAACCAAGGGTACTTTTAGAAAAAAAATTCAACACAAAATAACTCTGTGTACTGAGAGGTCAAATGTTAGGCCAAATTCACTACGAACTCAGGAAGATTGACAATTCTAATGAGATAAAAATAAATTATTCAATTAGTAAAGTCAATATCATTTCCCACAGTAGCATAGCTCTGTCAGAAAAAAATGATGAAAAATTACCAAATATGAAACTAATTTTAATTGCAACAATCTAGAAATTGGTCAATAAATAAGGAAAGTATTCTACTTCTATGTCAAAAAAACCACCAAAAACCACAAATGCATTCTCTGCATCAAAGATAGAGAAGATGAAGATGTGTAATCATCAATGTCATCAAAAGAACCATCGGTAGAAAATGACTAAGAAAATAAAGAAAGAAACTATCGGTAAAAGAAAATAAAGGAAATAAAGATGTAGATCTCACATCTCAATCGGTAGCATGTGCAAAGGAAAAAAGCAGTGATTATCCTTTAAAGTAAAAAAAGTAGAAGAATTATTAAAGTAAGGGTAAAATAACAATTTTAGTCTTATAAACATGGATTCCTTGTGCTATAAAAAAACTCTTATTCTCATTTTAAACACACACGAACACATAGAAATCCAGAGCTCTCTACCCTGAAATACACAAAAAACTCTAGTATAGAAAACCCCTCTATCTAGAAATTTCAAAATCAATAATATTATACCCAGTAATTATGAGCGGTTAAGCACCTCTTCAAGGTTCTTAGTTGACCTTAAGTTGTAATAATTATTATCCTATGAATAAAATGGAGTTCATTTACTCTTATCTAGTAAGTCAACTATTGTACACCATTTATGTACAGATGTAGAAGGCTCACCATTGCCAGGAGGGCGTTGAGCTTTAAGCAAAGCTGAAGTATGACATGTGTAACAAAAGAAGACAAACATAAAAGAAGGCTGTGATGGACCCATTAAATTCAGGTATAATAATTATAAATTTAAGCCAGTTAAGAATCTTGAATATTTAATATTTGCTTACAACAAGCCATAATATTGCTAAAACAGGAAAGTTCAAATTGTTTTTAGAAATAAACAACTAATAATTCCAAATAAAATCAAAGATAAAAATGTAATTCTATTAGAAACATTTGATAAAGGTTATCTGTAACATTTAAATGAATACTTTAAAGATGAAGATTATGAAACTTGTCTTGAAAATATTAAAAGATTTAACACCTTATTAGATATCTATATAGATTATATTAAAGTTATCACAAGCATTATAGACCATCCTATTTTGAGGACATTAAAAGATTATTTTAGTAAAAAATATATAAGAATAGAGGAAAAAAAATTCAATAATTTAATATTTAGATACTATTTCTTTAAAGATTATAAATACACTATATATACATAAGAAAAACCTATTTTTATACTACCAATAGGACAAAATAATATGCATTCAACACATGATTTATCAAGATAATAACTCTATGAATATCAAATCATTAGTACATAAATTAGAACTATTAGATTTAACAAATGAAAGAATAATTTTTAATTTTAAAAGACAATTAATAGATTCAGGATTAGAATTAAGTAATCAACATAATGAAGAACATAATATAATATGCAATTGTAATAAATATAAAAAAAATTAGATTTATACCAAAAAGTAATAAGTTTTTTAGACAAATTATTGCCTTAAGTAAATAGACAGACCATCAACTAACTCAATATTAATTCTTGATTAAAAATGATATCGATCCGTAAAAATTGATATCAATGACAAATAATAGTATTCTAAATAGTAATAGATGAAAAATTAACACCACTAAAATCTAAATATATTTTTGATATTTTATAAACTTTGATAACATAAACGAAGATATACCAAATCTCAAGTTCATTTGAGATATTATTTTCATTATTTATATAAAGATTTTTATATTTAAAAAATAAAAAGTGATCATAAAAAGAGTAGATGTGAAACAATATCCTCGCTCGAGCATGGTGTCAGAAGACAAAAAAATAATACAAAATAAATCGTATGAAAAAAAGAGTAAATTTTAGTGGTTGCGACTGGGGAAAAAGAATGGGCAAATTTTAAATTAATAATGCAATTTTTTTAAATTTCAAAAATATGATTCAAGAGGATGAATCTTATAACTAAATTATTGTGTAAATTATTATTAATGATGCAATTCAACTCTACTGACTACTTAATTTCCCTGAATATATAATAATTAAAAGGTCAAGGTGATCGCCGATCACCGTCAGTCTATAATATTAAGAAATAATACTTTAAAATTTATAATCATAAAATTATATTATTTGTATCAATTATATATATTTTTATTATTAATTTTTTTATCATATCATTTTATTTTAAATACTGTTTAATTAGATATTATTTAAATTAAATTAAAATTATTTAAATTCGTTAAATATTAAATGACTTTTATTTTTTATTTTTTCTTTTTAATTTTAATTTTTTGTAATATACTAGGGTGTTTCTTAAATTCTTAATTAACTGGCATAAAAACCTGGCCGGCCAAGTGTGTTACTATATTTATAGATCCATCCATCCATCCTGCTGCTGCTCTCTCTCTCTCTCTCTCTATATATATATAGGTTATAATTGTTTTAAATAAAGGGATTATTGCGATTCAAATTTGTACTTGATGTTTGGAATTTTTTTTATAAATAAACTTGAAATACCGTTATAGGTAGGTAGTCTCATTAGATATAAATTCATGATATTGGGTCAATTGTGTATTGTATAAAAAGAAATAGCCTTAACCCTTTTTGAAAATAACATAAAAGGAAAAATTAAAGAAATGATTCTCATTACTAATCGTTTTGATATGTTTATATTTTTATGGGAGAGAAACTAATTATATTGGAATGAAATTGGATTGAGATGAAATCAAATTTAGAAGAAATCGAAATAATTTCATTATCTTTGATGATTTTTTTTCCACTATTTTTTATTATGAAATTAGAATAAGCATTGGTTTCCTTTTATTCTTAGTAAACATGCATGTTATTAGTTTTATTCTCTCCCTTTTTTTAGAAATTGATAGTTTAAGGAAGAGGAGATTTTTGATCACAAATACATTCTTAATAAAATAATAAAATTATTAATTTTAAAACTTATAATCATGAAAATATTATCATCAATTAATATATTTTTATTATTAAAAAATATCTGATATATCATTTCACATCGAGAGTATTGTTCGGATTTAATAATTTAATTTTAAATATTGTTCAATATAATATCATTTATTGTTATTGTGTTGTAATTTTTTTTTGTTTTAAATTTTAAGGTTATAACCTTTTTATTTCATTTATTTCTCAATTTTTTTTAATATTTATTAATTGTATTAAAATGATGTTGACGGTTCTGTCCAATGAAGTGATAAGGATATGATCTATATATCCTATGTTCTAGACGAAGTGATCCCTCCTTTTAAATCACAAATAAGCCATTCAAGAAAAAAAATTAAACATTTTTTTTAATGCAAACTATTATATATATACCATTTGTTTACAACTAGATTTAAGTAGTCATGTTATGACAATGGGAAATATTAAACAAATTTATAGTCTATAAGCTATATATCTCCAAATTGGACAAGTGTTGCATGAGTTTAAGTGCAGGCTAGAAACAATGTAGTTAAAACATTAAGACATACAGCTTTCTATTGCTCCCATGTCCCATGTGTTTGTAGCTCCCACAACAAAGTAAAGTGGATGTAGAAGAAGAAAAAAGGGTTAAAGATAGGGTGATAAATCAAAACCATCTTCAATTATTAAAGGACCTTGACTTTAAGAGCTAGGGCCATTGCCCTTTATATATTATATATAAGAAAAAAAATAGAAAAAAATAGAAGAAGAGAAAAATAAGTTTGCCAGCTTATTACATTGAACCTGTTAATAAAATTTAAAAGCATTGAAGAAAGTAGTTAAACTTGTTACCATCTCCTGTGGGGTGTCTCAAAACATAACAACTGACTTTAAAATTGGGAAGGTTTTAGTTTACTTGATTAAAGTACTTTGATAATGGATGGTTTCTACTTTCTAGTTTCTAGAACCCATTTTCCCAACCTCATTATTGGCTTGTAAATCCAATCAATAAGCTCTTGAACTACCATACTTTCTTTGTTGGGGTCATCAAGGATATTGGTGGTAATTACATTGTTACACATCTTTGTCTTTCTGTTATATTTATACGGTGTATTATTAACGTGTTAATTTATACATTATTTCTTATGATATTATCTTTTTATAGGATTAATAAATATTTAAAATTTAAAAATATGAATTATAATATTATATGATGATTAATTATAATTAAATTTTTAATGGTTAAAGTTTTTATAAATTTTATAATAATAAAAAATATACACTTTAATTCTCAATTTTTAAAAATATATATTTAAGATCTTGTAATTTATATAAATTATAAGTTTTAGTTATCTATTTTTTATAATATACACATAGAGTATTCTAATTTTCTAAAAGTTCCCGATAACTTTAAATAAAATTTCAATTAACTCTAAATAATCTTTTTTAAAAGATAAATTTGAAATTTTGATACCTAAAATCCAAAAAGATAAAATAAAACAAATTTTAAAATAAAACTTACAAACATTGAATATTAAAAATAAATAAATTAAAAAAAACTACTTTTAATTTGAAATGAAAAGGTCTCTCATTTTTTTTAAAAGATGCAAAATTCTAAAAACTAATCATTTTTTAAAAAAATCCTCTATACTAATAAATTTTTTCGTGACTTAATGCCGTATTTATATATGTTAATTGCATCTTGTTCGCATATCAGTTTAAACATTGATTTGTTTTTTGGAATAAGCACAAATGATGTTATCTTTTTTTTTTATAAGAGTAGTAAATATCTAAAATTTAAAAATACAAATTATTATATAATATGAAAGATAATTAATTCTAACTAAATTTTATAGGTAAATTTCTCATGATCTTGTTGAGAAATAATTTAATGGTTAAGGTATTTAAAGTACTTTAATTATTCAAAATATATATTTTAATTATTTATTTTTCAAAATATACATTTAAGATCCTATAATTCATCAAGTTTTACACTTTAATCCTCTATTTTTTTAAAAATATATATATAAATTCCTATAATTTTATAAAAGTTACAGTGAATTCTAAATAGTCTTTTTTGTAAGGATACATATAGAATTTTGAAAATAAAACCAAAAATAAAAAATAAAAAATAATTTTTAAAATGAAATTAATGAAAATTGGATATTAAAAAATTGTACTTTTAAAATACTGAGTAGATTAAAAAGAATTAATTTAGATTTTAAATGAAAAAAATTCATAACTTTTTTTGAAAAATGAAAAATTATAATTTTAAAAAAATTATGTATACTTTTTTTTTCAATTTTTATTAAAAATATGAATTCAATATGCCTTTTATTTTCATTTTTTATTTTTTACTTTTAGTGTTTAATTTTTTTTATTTTTAGTGTTGTTCAAAAATTTATTTTTTACTACTTTCAAAATTTGTATTTTTTTTACTTGTAGTGTTTTATTTTTTTGGAATTTACCTTTTAAAAGGATTATTTGGAGTTGTTTTAAATAATTAGACAACTCTATATGCATATTTTAAAAGAAAAAAAAAACTAAAATATATCTTTTAATGACTTACAAGATTTTAGATATATATGTTAAAATTAAAAGAACAAAGTGTATATTTGATAAATTACAGGAGAATATAGTTCTTGGAGTCCCTAAGTTTTTAAAAATGTTCACCTCAATCCTTGATTTTTTAAAATATATATTAGAAGTTTCATATTTATTTTTAATATGTATATAAGTCTATTTTATACTAATTATTTTAATTTAATTATAATTTAAACATATAAAAATTAGATGTTGCTATGAATTTATCATTGACAAAAATAATTTAGATTTGTTAATTTTTATAGAAAAATAAATATTTTTATATTAATAAAATTATATAATTTTTATATATTTAAATAATTTACTTAAAATCAATCAATTTATATCACCTTTAAAATAAATAAGGTATTAAAATGTATACTTTTAAAAATCAAAGAAACTTAAGTGTACTTTAACAATCTCATTCAATAATTAATTTAAAAGTAGAGTTTTCAGAAGAAGAAGAAAAAAGATAAAGTGGATTTAAAATTTATCGACGATATCATAAATTAAAATACATGTTGATGCACATGGGGTAGGGAGATTGTACTGTCCTTCTGCTTTGGATTTTTTTTTATCATTATTTATGTCTTCTTAATTTTATTTGTGCTATGGTTTCTAATTTGGGTAACCTTAATTTAAAAAATTAAATGTGTATTTTGATAATAATTTTGATTTTTGATTTTTGATTTTTTAATTATTCTTAATAATGTATATTTACTGACAATTTTTTATTTTTATTTTTATAATTTGAAGAAATTATTTTCAAAATATGAAAAGATTTTTAAACCAAACTTCAAATCTTTAATTTTTTTTTAATTTTCAACGAGTAATTTTTCTAGAGAATAGATGAATTTTTATAACTTTTATATGATAAATATTGAAAGAAAATGATTAAAAACTTAAATTTTTAAATAATAATTGTTATTAAACATAGCTTAAGATGACCCACATTTATTAATTTTATTCTATATATGCAACTTGTAGTTTTTATACTGGTCATCGTTAGGTGCATTTCGCTTGAAAATTTATACTTAGTGAATTAAATACATAATTATTTTTATTTATAATAATTTATTTATATTATAATATTTAAATAAATTATAAAAATAATTATTAATTTTACAAGTTTATTTTTATTAGTGATATTTAATCAATTTATGTGAATGTTTGAGTTTCACGTTTTCATATAACATAGCAGTAGCATTATAAAAAATTATATTAATAAACAAATAAAATAATTTTCTTCCTTCAATATTTCATGAATAAGAATTATATATATATACATACACTTAAGTTTAAATTTTTTTTTTTAGATGTAAGAGTTTTCAAGACATCCTTAATAATAAAGATTTAATAAATTCAGCTGTTTTTTTAAGAAAAATTGTTAATAATTTTAATAATGTTATGAAATACATTACCATAATTAATTTGATAGTTTTTTAAATTTTATAATATTAAAAGTTATATATTTTAAGATAAATACAAAAAAATAATAATAATATGATAAAAAAAATTAGGCTCATACTCACCTATGTAGTTTTTTCTCAACTTATTGTATCCTCAAATAATCAAATAACCTCTCTAACCCTTATTTCAAGTTACATGTTTAAAAAAATCATCATATAACCTCATATCAAATTTGAGAAAACAAAAATATTTTTAAAAAAATTAATTTTTTTATTTTAAAGCAATGTTATTTATTATTTTACAAATAATAAATTTTAAAAAAATTATAAGAGAGTAAAAAGTAATACGATATTGTGAATAAACGATACAAATTATAAAAGATACACATCTTGAAAAAGTAAAGGATTAAATTTTTTTAAAATAAATTAAGTATTAAATGAAAAATAATTTATATTATTGAACTCAATTCATTTTAGAAGTAAAACTTTAATTTTTCAATGTTAAATAGAATAGTTCATTTTATTAAAATATGTTTAACTTAATTGATAAAATGAGATAAACACTTAATTGATAAAATGAGAAAATAAAGAGATTTAGAAGTACTAAAGTCTTTATTTCTAGTTCTAGATGGAGATATAAGACATTAAAAGGTTGAAAGATTTTACTAAACCTAACAAATTGATGATAATTTATTAGGAAAAAGTTATGGGAATTTTTTCTTGTTTCTAAAAAATTATTAAAGAATTTAAATGTAGTAAATTAAAATTCATATTTCATGACTTTTGTTTGGAAACTTAATAAGATTAAACAGTGATCTAATAGCTTTCTCTTGTTTAAACTCTCATAATATTTATGTTATTGAATATAACTAAAATAAAAATAAAAATTACTTAAGCACGAGCTCAGAAATAACATTATAGTCTAAAACATTGGTTAAGAGTCACAAGAAGGTTGTTTAGTCTAATTGCCTTTCTCTCTCATTGATTCTTTGAACTCATGTATAAAAAAAAAACAAAATTTACTTAAATATTTGTTCAAAAATAATGAGAAGTCAAAAAACGAAAACATGGCTCTCTCTCCAAATATTTTCATATATTGGGTTTCTAATTAGCAAAAAATAAGTGGGTTTGAAATGGTTCCTTCGCTCATAAGAAGTCCTTGGCTACAGCTTTGACCGTGTGTGACACATTGATATGAGGCCCAACTTTACATCTCAACCTAATGTGCCATTGCTACCTAAATTAAAAAGACATATGCGTCCTTCTACTTTAATAAGAAAACAAGGTGAAACTAGGAGAAATTTGTATTTTGTTCCATTAGTAATTTGATACCAACTTACTTAGTATCTCTTATAGAAACAAAAAAAAAAAATATAAGATAAATTTATAAATCTTCAAAATAACCATTACCTCTCAAATTTCTATCTCCTAATTCCATACTCCAAAATTATATTTCATTATAGGTGATAGTTTTTAGTATAAAATGATTTGTCAACAATTATTTTGAATCCATTTAACAAAAAGTATGTTTTTGTTGTTTGATTTGATTTTTTTTCTTTATTTTAATAATTATTTATTGATTTTAAATTTTAAAATACTATTAATATTTACACCATTGAATTAGATTATCAATTATAAATGTCTTTTTATTTTATTTGATTATTTACGTTTTTTAATTAAATTTAGATTTTAAAATATAATAATAGGTAGGTATTTCTAAGATGATTTATTAATACCATTTATTATATTAATTTATTTATTAGGTTTACATAAAAAAAAATTAACAAATAAAAAAATATTTAATATTAAAATATATCTTAAATATCATACTAAATCATAAATTAAAACATTTCCAAGTACATTAAAACTATAAAAATCAAATTTAATAAGTATTTGATATCCTAACATAATTAGACGGAATCCTTTCAAATTGGTTCGAGCACAATGATCAACCCTTATTTTTAAATGCCAGTTATTTATTACTCCGTTATTTAATAATTTTATTCAAAATCACCAACTTTTCAACTATCAAACTCCTTATAACAATCCAATCGACTAGAAGTTATGCCATATTAACCTTATACTCTAAAATAAACAATAAAATAAAGAGAAAACTCACAAAATAAGATTTAAAAAATATCAATATTATGATGAATTAGCATGATTTCACAATATGTTTTGATAAGTAATCATATTATCATCGTTCACTTTCACAATCTTTAATTTCATACAACTAGCACATACCAGTTTAGAATGCCATAAACACTTGTAATGTGTTAGGAGGCCGTTTAAAATATGTAAAAATTCTACACATTCATTAAAGTCACATGTATGTAAAAATTCTACACGTTTAACTCAACATTAAAAAATTTGCTTAACTCATCATCCTTTATAAAATACACTAAAATGGGACGTGATTTCCATAAATTCAAACATAATAAAGGATAGAAGGTGAACTGGGATCAATTTGACCATGTCTCCAATCCCTATACTTTTGGCTTCTTCAACAATCTTGTATAGCATAAACAGTAAACACAATTACTGTACTAAGTTATCTTTCAACAAAAATGAAAAGTAGATAAAAGATGATATATATTTAAATACAATTCAGCACTGAAAAAAACTGTTACCCTTGTGTTAACAGGAATATAAAGATTGGCTTGATCCTTTGGATGCTCTTTGAGCAGATCTTTCTTATGTTTGAACAACTTCAGCATTCTTCAAAAACTAACTTCAATATTACCATCTTGATCAATCATTTAAATATGCAAAGCCGATATCTCCAGCCAAGAATTTAGCTGAAAGTACTCCTGCATCCATTGATGTTTTACTTTATAAATGGCAACCCAGAAGCTACTCGTTGAGCATATTCCTCGTACTGTGATCCGAAGAAGCGTCTCAAGAAGTATTCTTCATATGGTATTCTTTCATAGAAGAAATGCCAAACAACAATAGCATATCCAATGGTTGATAATGGATTACAAAGCATTATCTGAGTTCCAACTGACCAGATTAAAAAACCACAGTATCCCGGATGACGGGCATACCTATAGATTCCATGAGTAATCAACCTGTGATTCTCATTAGGAAATGTCCTAATGAGGTGCGTAAAGGCATTAGTAGCTGTTATGATGGCCATCTTTCGGATAAGTTCTCCTGTTATAACCAGTGCAACTCCCAAGCCACTAATCCACCAGTTATCCTTCAGTGCAGGGAATAAAGTAATTTCAACCATGTACTCCAACAATGAAAATATTAATGCAATGACATAGTTTTTGCTTATCAAAAGAGAGTCAAGAGTAATGTTTGATCTACCGTGAATTGCAACTGCCAATGCATATTCAGAACTGTGGAAAAAGGCCAGTGCTAGGAACATCCAAGACATGTGTCTATAAGCTGTATTGGTGAAGAGTTCTGACATATTTCTTAAAAGGAAGTCAATCAAACTGTTGCTTTTCACGAACAGCCGCACTTATCTAGACCCAAAATACCACTGTGTCATGAGCAACCAGGTTATCGCTGTCTGTGTGAATGTGAAAAGGAAGGTTTTTTTAATTAAAGTTTACTTCAGACCTGAAGAGGATAAATTGCTACATGGTATTCTGAGTTTGTGTCCATATCATTGCTCCAACCATGATTTGATAAAAATCTTATGCAAAAACATCAGTAGGAAGTCATCAACATGGTTCTGCTGGCCACATGAAACCATCCAAAATAATCAGATATAAGTTTTCAGAGAAAATAAAAAATCTGAGGATGAGTAGATGCAATTGTGAACTTAACCATTCTTCTTTTAATTATTCAGACTTATGAATTAACTACATATAAAGACTTGGCATGTCATATAAATTTCTAAAGCCACCATCAAAATACAGGTTAAATGATTTACAACTACAGTGATAAAAACATATATATTTATCTTCTGTCCCAATTTTTATATTCTTTATGTCCCCAGAAATTTCTTTCAATTTAACCATGTCATCTTCTTCCATGAGTGTGACATCCATAAATTGCATCTAAGAACAAGTCACACAAAGTACGATATAATGCCCAAACATTTTCCAAGGCCACTTCTACTATTAAACACACGAGACAATAATATTCATGAAAAGTACGATAGCAATTGACGACCGAAAGATATTCATGAAAAGTACCAAAAATACTATTAAAATTAAAATCATAAAATTCGTAACATTTTCTGAAAGCAAAAGGCAATCACCAACTCCATGTTTGCAGAAAATTATCAAATCCCTGTAACATTTATCCGTTTCTTTGACTCTCCTAGAATAATATTAACCAGCATTCGCTCAATTCAAAAGAAATGACGAAACGTAAAAGGACACAATAACATAATAAAATTTACAGTAATATGTATAAAAATGAACATTGAATTAGGGCTAGGGAGAGAATAAACCTTACCATAGAATCCGCTGAGAAATGTCGAGCTATTCTTTGTGAAGAACTGTAGCGATTTTGAGGATCCAGTCCGATTGCTATGGATGGTCTTTTGAGAAAAAGAAGTTTAGTCGTCCTTTTTTTTTTAGGTTGGGTGAGTTTAAAGTAGTAATTTTTAGATATATATTTAATTTATTCCAATTTTTTTAAAATTTTGTTTAGGATAAAATTAAACTTTTTTAAAATTAAAATTAAATATTAAAATGTTTCAACTCACTCTCTCTTAAAAATTTAATATTTCTCGTAATAACTCTTTTTATATATATATATTTATTTGAAAAAAATACATAAGAAAGTAAAAAGAAATGATTCTCAAATTTCGCCAAAACTTGGATTTGAAAAAAAAATATAATAACTCCTTTTTGCCGATCCGTTAGAAATATATTTGGTTTAAATTTTAACTCATTTGATTAACGATATTAGTTGAAAATAAGTCCGATTTCTATCCTTAAGTTGAGATTCAAACTACATACATCATATAATTTAGGTAGTTTTTTTTCTTATTTTTTACTTATTATGTCTGATAAAGGAAATGAGGTGGTTCACTCTTTTCTCGAGAAAACCTCTATTAAGAATATTCCTTTAAAAGGGGATCTTTTCAAAAAAAGGTCACAAGATTTAGGTTGCTTAGTGATTAGATCGTCATAAACCAAAAGACCTTCTAAGATCTCTGGGAGTCGTAACAAGAGGCCCATTTCAAGGGCTTCAGTTAAGGAGAGCATCCTTGCTTTCCCCACCTTATCGAGATCCCGTGTGGTTTCTTCATCATCTTCATAGAGTCATGTACCTGTTATTAGGATTCCTATGTCAACGAATACCAAAGTTCCCCGTCCCAAGAAAAAGTGTGAGAGTTGAGGTGACCCACTCATAGGACCAAAGATAAACATCAAATTGAAAAGATGCCTAACGTTCTAGTAGCGAACAACCTGGTTAAAATTAGGCATAAATATGACATCCCTCCCTGTGTAGGTTTAATACTAATACCTCATCATCTATGTGATGTTGATGATCCCCCAGCGGAGTGATGAGTGATACATGTAGTAGCCTTTAACATTGGACTCTGATGTCCCTTCCCTAGGATGATAACTTGTGCCCTTCACACTTTCGATATCAATCCTGAGTAACTAAATCCCAATTGGTGGCGAAGTCTCCTGTGTCTCTCCGTTGTTGCTGGTGAACATGGGGTAGACCTTACAGGTGACGAGCTTAGGAGTCTGTATTGTTTGAAGAAGAATGGCCTAGAAAAAGGAAAAACATATATATCTTGTGTTATTGGGCATGAGCTTCATCTCAAACTCTTCTATAATAGTTCAGGCTGAAAGGATAAATATTTTTATATTATTAGGGATATTTGGGGTAACGGGGTAGACCTACTTGTCTGTCAAACTTGAAACCATCATTTTAGCACTACCTAACCTCGTGCAAGTGAACTGATGACAAAATTAGATCCAAGTGGCAAAGAAAAGATTAGGAGGATTGAGCTACAGAACACCTCGTATGAAAGCTATCATGAAATACTGACTATAGCTCACTTGAAAAAGTCTAGGGTGTAGAAGGAATATACAAACGAGTATTCAGGTCGTCATTTTGCGTACGAGGTAACTACTTTAGTTCATGGTTCATACTATTTTATTGACTTTTTAATTTTATCTTGTAAGGTACAAATTACTTGCAAATTGACCTCAAAGACTTGATAGACACTTCTGGTGTTCATGACCTGGTTTCCACTTACCCACTTCTAGAACCCATGTCACCTTTACCCATTTCTAGGGACCATGTTCCCCTTATGGAATCAATAGTGGCTGCATCTCATCCGATGTCCGGTCAACCAAGTTCTCCCACACCCTCCAAACATGAAGCCACCAAGAAGAGGAAGGTTGGGGAAGAATAAACCCTAGGCATGGAGACCATGAATCTGGATGACTTTGAGTTTGACGAAGTCATCTTAAAGGACGTCGTGGTAATGGACACCCCAGTTATCTATTTCAATGAAGGAATATTTGAGTGAACTAACCTAAAAAGGGATATTTTTCATCATTTTGGTATTGATGCTGAGAGGTCCTAGGTTAGGGTAGCTTGTAGAACGAAGGGTGGTTCAAATGTTGAGCTGATGGCACATCGTATAATTGAGGTGAGCTTTTACATCATTTCTTCCCACTATTAAATACTTATCTCTATTATGCATCACCAATTTGTTAATGTATACATGTCATGTGCTTAGCTAGAGAGGCCGAGCTGTCCCTTAGATGTTACAAACGCGAGGTGAGGGCTAGTCACATGTACATCACAAAATATGACATAGTGATGAAGGAAAAAGATGTCCTCAAGGCTAATTACGAGGCCAAACTTTTAAAGATAGAGGGTGACCTACTAGATAAAACTGAGAAACTAAGGAAAGTGGATAGCTACAATTTTGAACAAGGAAAATTGGCTAAACACTTCAAGCAAATGGCTAAAGAGGCTGAGCAGGCCGCCAAAGAGGCTGAGGAAAAGGCTCACACAATGTAAAGTCATATGCGTATGATGTCAGATAAAGTGAGCTCGCTTTCAACCTTGGCAGATATTTTAAAAGCGGAGTGCACTAAATCCTATAGAAGCGACACGAGTTTAATGGTTAGCAGCCTCAAGACTCAAGCCAAGAAGTGTGAGTTGTGGAATTGATGTTTGATTAAGTTTGATCTTTCACTCCACGTTTTCCAATACTAGGATTCAGTAAGCTTGAGACTGGCATCATCCTCTTTAAGTCTAAGCTCACCACTCATGCCAATATGGCTAGGGAATCAGCATGTGCATTTCCTCATCGAGGAATTTTTTTAATCTCAAATGTTTCAAAAGCTATCCTCACTTTCTTCACCTTATGTACATAAAGTTTCATCTTTTCTTCCTTAGTCGTGAGTCATCGTCACTTGGTTTACTATAAATCATGAGTCACTATGGATCAACACTCTTTTAGCTCCCAAGGTTATCAATTAGTGTAAGGCCAAAAGAAATGCCTCATATTCAGCCACATTATTGGTCTCTTAAAAAGTGATACAAAGACACTACTCTATCAAGCCCCTTATTAGGGCAAATATCACAATTTGAATACCTGCTCCTCTCGAGTTGCTTGCCCCATCAACATACACCTTCTATAGATCTGGTGTGGGAACAAGTATTACTACCATAGATGTTGGTTCTATAGCCTTTTGTATTGGTGTATACTCTTGAGTCCATTTAGCAACAAAATTTACAAGAGCTTGTCCTTTGATTGTCGACAATGGCTTATAATGTATCTCGAACTTACTTAACTCAATTGCTATTTGAGAGAGACGTCTAGAATGATTCGGCTTACCTAATATATTTTTTAGAGAATATAGAGTGAGGACCACTATTTTGTGGGCACCAAAGTAGTGCTTAAGTTTATGTGTCATCATTCTTACCGTGAATGCCGAATTTTTGAACGGGGGATATAATTGTTGTACTCCCATCAAGGAGTGGCTTACATAATACACAGGGTGTTATTTCCCATCCCTATTTATTATCAATACAGAACTAACAACTTTATCCATGAAAGACATGTACTTGTATAATACCATGGCCAAAATTTTGTCAAGATTAGCCTCTATGCCCTTAGACGATACTAAATACCCTATAAATTTTCCCGAGGTCACCTCAAAGACACTTTTTTTGTGCCACATCTTGTAACTCTTGATTATAGCAAAAACTTCCTTAAGATCGGATATATTGTCCTTGACACACCTGGTTTTCACCATCATGTCATCCACATAGACTTCCATGCTTCGATCAATTTGGTCTTCAAACATTTTCTTGACCATCCTTTGATAAGTAGCCCCTGCATTTTTCAAGCCAAAGAGTATCCTTGTATAACAATAGGTGTCTTATTCTGTGATGAACGCTGTCTTTTCTTTGTCTTTAGGATGCATTTGGATTTGATGGTAACTCGAATAAGCATCCATAAAACTCATTGATTCAAAACCATTCATGGCATCGACTAATTGATCAATATTAGGCAATGAGAAACAATTCTTTGGTGTCACCTTATTCAGGTTTGTGAAATCAAGACACGTATAAAGTTTTCCCTTGGTTTATTTACTAACACCATATTCGACAACCAAGTTAGGCATGTGACCTCACGAACCCAGCCCACACTTTCAAAGAATTGACTTTCTTTTTTTATGATATCGCTCTTATCTTGGGAAAACTTTCGTTTTCTTTATTGGATCAATTTTTTGGTGTGGTCAACACATAGTTCTTGAGAAATTATCTCAGGATCGATGCCAGACATGTCTTCATACTTCCATGCAAAAAGGTTAACATTATCCCACAAAATATTGTTGAATGCAACTTTCAATGTAAGGGTCAATTTAGAGTTGATCTTCACAGATTTTTCATCCCCTGGATCTTCTAGATGAATCACTTCATAATCAGTGGGGTTTACCATCATAGTATATTCCACCGTTCGTGGCATTCTCTTCCAATTTGAACAGTTTTTGGTTCTTTAATTACTACTTCGATGGTGGGAGTAATGCGTTTTTCATGGCAACATTATAGAAACTCCACACCCTATCTTATTCTCCTTTAATTTCTTTAATGATTTTGATAGTAGGATATTTAATGAGTTGATGATACGTGGAAGGTATGACTTTCATCTTATGGATCCATGGTCGAACCAAAATTGCATGATAAGATATGAGGGTGTTTAAAACCATAAAATTCGTAAGAATTATTTCTCCTACTAACATGGTTATGCTGCCATTGAAATCCACTAACGACATTTGTTGTTATGTAATCTCTTTAGGGTCGATCCTCATATCCAATAAGGCAGACAAGTATAATAAATTCAACGAGCTTCCATTGTCCACTAAAATCCTTTTCACTTCAATATGTGTAATCTTAACTATGATAACCAGAGGGTCATCATGAGGCGGGAGAACCTCTCATCCATAAAAAAATGATAGGACAAATAGGCCCCTTCAGTCTCAAACTATAGACCAATCGATTCATGTCTCTGGCTTCCCGATCGTTTCTTTTCCTAGAATTACTGAAATGACCAGCCACAATAGGGCTACCATGTACGGTATGAATTATTTGAACATCCCCTGGTAGTATTTGATTAATTCTGTCTATGTCTCTAGGAGCTAGATTTGAAGGTGATTTGCCTCGTTGAATGAGGTTGTTACCTCTTGGGTTTCCTTCTTATGGGTCCCATGTTCTATCAATAATATACGTAGATATCCTTCTGAAGGAAAATGTTCAATCTCTCATTTAAGTTTTCTGTAATCTCTGGTCAATTATCTTGTGTCTTTATGGTACACACAATATTTGTTGGGGCTTTATGGGTGGTGGTAATTGACATTGTTAAGACGCTCCATTTGTTTCACTACCTCTATCAATGAAACCCGTAAAGGTGGACCTATGAAAGGGGATAAGGCCTAACCCCAAGTTCATGAGCTTCTCTTTGGTGGATCATAGGTTTAAACGAGGAGGGTTTGGGCACCTCTCCTAGACATGCCTTCTATTATCTTCTCTTTTACTTAGGATAAGTTTATTCATGCTTCTATTGACCACTCCTTTAGTAGACCACATCCAAATATCGAGGGGTGGTTTTTGTCAACTTGATGAAGAGGCCAGTATCACGCTTGATTCCCTTGTGAAAAGCTTCTATTGTAATGGAGTTAGGACATTGAGAAATTTTCATTTTTTCCATCTTAAACCTCCTCATATAAGCTTATATTGTCTCTCCCTCCTCTTGGATTATAGAAAATAGATGATAAGACTCCTTTCTTATGGGCTTGTTGCATGCATAATTGGTAATAAACATCTTTACTGGAGCATTGAAGCTATTTATACTTTTAGGAGGCAATTACAAAAACCATTGTTGTGTTGTTTCTTGAAAAGTAGTAGAAAATAACTTGCAATACATTGCTTTTATTTTGTTTTCCAAACAGCTCACGGTAATGTTAACTCAAGAGTATCCAAAAAATGAGATGTTGACAACTGATTATAAACATTTTCGATATTACCCCATCATCTTAGCTTCTCTTGCCCTTTAAGTTGATCATTCATTTTAGCCCACATCTTCTCCTTTATATGTTTTATTTTTTTTCTAAGATATCATTATATTCATACAATGGAGTTGGAAATCCTATAGTTGTGACATTTCTTAGACCTGAATGTGTGGGTATAGGAAGGGATGTGTGTTGTATTGCATGCTCATGAATTGGTGAATTCGTCTGTGAAGGCCTTGGAACAAAATTTGGGTTTGGAGCTATACGAGGCTATTGCTCTACAACTTATACATGTTGTCGTGGATAGAGAGTGCGTGAGATACGTCCCCTTCTAGATGGGAGATTATCCAATATTGGTGGGCTAGGCATATGAAATGAACTCTTAGCCTCCGAATGTTCCTCCCATTCCAATTAGGACCTTAACTTCTTATTCTCTCTTTGAGATTCAGTGAAGGCTTGCTACAATTCATTTATTTTTCTTTGAAGACTCTTCATCATCGCATCTTTTTCAAGGGAAGCACTTTCAGAACTATAATTCAGCGAACTAGTGGGGTGTTTAGTTGTTCTAGTGGGTCTGGTCGCATCACGAAGGGATGGGATTTGGTGACTTTCACTAACTAGAGGGTGAGCATTACAAAGTTCGCGATCTTGTAACGACTTGATGGGTGAGGAGACATACGTTTGATCATTGAGCTCAAATTCCTGAGTTAGACGAGCAAGACTATCAATCTATTTGGTAGGTAACTGCGGGTTGTCCATTTCGTGTAATATAGATGTCCCTAAAACAAGTTAATTCTCCTAAGGATCAAATATTAGGTCTCAAATGCTAACTATGGACTAGAAAGATTTAAGTTCCCACAAATGACGCTAATTGTTTAGATATAATTTAATGTATTAGGGATTCTAGTGATTTAGTGAGAAGTAGAAAATATTGATAAATGAACAGATAATGTATTCTCCTCATTAAAAACATATATATAACACCTATTAGATAGGTTTAAGGGTTACATCAGTTAGAGCTCTTATAAAAGCAACTAAAATACATACAATACAATTCATGTTAAACGATGTTACTATAAGCGTTACATAAACAAGTCGTTAGATACATATATCTTGAGGCCTTTAAATTGGTTGCTCATGTCGTTAGGGCGATGTATGGCGAGGTCACTATATGATAATGATTTTCAGGTTCATTAGTTCTTGATCTTTAGCAAGCCTTTTTCCTGACTCATCATGTCCTTATATAGTAGGAAGACATCTTAGATTGTTAGGTCGCGTACTTGTTACATGTATAATATCAAACAATTTAAATTTGGTTAAAATGGGAAAATACAATGTCTATTATTTAGTGTAAGAAAAACTAAATTTGTTGTTTAATTTTAAAATTCAAATAAGAGTAATATTTAAAAAGAATTTATTTATCTACCAAACAAGATTTATTTATCTTTATTATATATATATATATATAACGATACAATTAGCGAAAAATATTGGTACATACATGTACGATAAGGGTAGCTTTTAGTTAAATTTACAATGTTAACGTATGTATATGTATATAACTTTCCTTTTTTATATTAAATTTACTGTTCATAGCGTGATAAATACAACACGATGGATCCTTTTTTAAGGCCAAACAAGAAAAATTATCTTCAAAATCATAACATCAGAAAGAAAACACAACGTTATCGGAAATAACACCTAAATTACCATATTTTTTTTCCCACGGACTATCTTATCACCCATGTATTTGCTCAAATTTTATGGATCAGTTATATATACATTATAGAGTTGCTTTAAAGATAAAAGTAAAAAGAATTTTTTTAATGTACTTATATATATAAATATATATATTATTGCTACTAAAAAAGGATATTTTTCTATCGTATAAATATTTTTAATTTTTTTTGTGATCTTTATTTCATGTGGTTTATATTTATTTAATGATTAAAAATCTACATTTTTATATAGTCTATTGGTTAACCTAATAATTTGGGGTAAACTTTATTTTCCTATCATCTCAAATTAAAAGTTGGAACCATAATAATTACTTTTTTATCTAAACAATCTCTAGTTATAATAAGTGATTTATTGCTATCTATTTATAGCATGGTTTTATTTTATTTGCAATTTTATTTTTACTTTTTTTTCTTTTTCGATGTTATATCTTGCCACTAATTTTTACTTTTCTTTCCTTTTGTTTCTTTCACTTTTTTTTTCCACTTTTTAATATAATTTTGTTTTGTTTTGTATTGCATCTTTAGTTTTCCATTTTTATAGCATCGCTTTGTTCTGTTTTGCAATTTTTACTTTCTTTCAGTTTTTTTCCTAATATTTTGCCACTTATTTTTTACTTTTCTTTCACTTTTTTTTCAATATTATTTTCGTTTGTTTTGAATTGCATTTTTATTTTATATAAAAAGTGACTTAATACCACCTATTTATAACATCTTTTTATTTATTTGCAACTTTATTTTACTTTTCTTTTTGTTCCTTTTTTTCCTTTTCAATGTTATATTTTGTCACTTATTTTTACTTTTCATTTTGTTTCATTTTCAATATTATTTCTTAATTTTATTTTGTATTTTTTTCCAACGTTATCTTCTCTTTTTTTCCCTTTCAATATACAAAAGTAGGTATTTTTATTAGAAAATATACGTACTTTTCTACTAAAAAGCATTATTTGATATTTTTTTTGGTTCATTATATAAGCACCATTTTAAGTGTGAGCGGGGATGAAGTGGATTAGATTTGATTTCGCTCTGCCACTCGGTATTACCATCTTTTATTTATAGTGTTTCCCCTGTAACTTTATAATTGCATTCATATTTTATCATAATTAATGCTTAGTGATTCTCCTATAATTTTGATAGTTGCATCCCTAGCTTATCAGAATTTACAAAGCAATAAGTGCTAAGGTGATGATCTTATGATACGTGCATGTGCTGCTATATGCTACTTGGTGTGCTAAGACGTAGGCGCACATGGGTGCAAAGTCAATTACGGGCATAGAGGTGATTACATGGTAGGGAGATGGACCATTAGGCTGTTAGGGGATATGCTCTTACTTTTTCTTCATGCATCACCTTCTATTTTCTTCATTTTCCTTGTAAGGTTATATATAGCCAAAAAGATGGAATAAAAGATATCATAAATTATATACTAACTTCCTCTTTTCAAAAGAGCTCTTAAAGAAATTCTTCATATGACTTATAAGTAGCCATGAAAACCCATGCATGATATGAGTTTGGCTTCAACCAAGTAGGCTACATTACAAGTAGTGCTTACCAAGCTGTAGGCGCTACGCGCCTCTGAAACTTCCCCTGAGATTAACCCCTTTGCAAGGGAAGAAATCTCACACCCATACCCACATACTTCTCGACCCAACTCGGAACACCAGCACCTTAACTCTGAACACCAATGCTCATATCTGAAGCTATCATTTCCAACATTTGTTGGCAAGGAACTAACCAACTAGATTTATAAGGCAAAGAAATACTTTCAAATTCACCGAAATTGCACTAGAATAATAAGTGCAATTGGCTTCATTCCATCTCGAAAGTATTTCCCTACAATGGCATAGGTGGCTCACTAAGTTTTATGGACAACTTACTTGGGAGGAATTCACCAAGATTACACAATTACGATTTGGTCCAATTAATTATGAGGATCTTTTTGAGGCCCTAACTCGCCTTAAGCAAACCTCAAGCATAGCCACTTATCAGGAAGCCTTTGAGAAGCTCTCACACAGAGTTGATGTCTTGCCATAAGAGTTTTTAATCGATTGCTTTATTATTGGACTAAGAGATGAAATCTGAATTGATGTCAAGATCAAGCAACCCCGAACATTAGTTGATGCTATAGGGGTGGAAAGATTGATCGGAGAAAGGAGTCAACTACAGAGGAAGAAAACTCAATTTCTCGTTACCAACCAACATCAGTGACACCAAGAGCTGTGCCTAACACCAAAGTTGGCGTGTCACGACTTCTACCCTAACAATGCTTAATTCAAGCTTCAATAGCTCAACCAATGACCTTCAGACGAATTACCAACCAAGAGGCACGTGAATGTCGAGACAAGGGATTCTGTTACTACCATGATGAGAAATTTGTTGCTGGCCATCGTTGTGTATGACCACAACTATTTATGATGGAAGATTCAACCCAGGATTACACAAATGACTTTGAAGAAAACCTACTGGAGCTAGAACATTACAAAGTAATACCTAGAATTTCCTCCCATGCTATAGCATCACAAAAAATAAGATATATAGTACATTATATATCATATAAAATAAGAAAAGACCTTACTTTGTTGTTTGCATATTCAACCAAAGACCTCACTTTGTTATTTCTACATTCTCACAACTTTTATGCTGTAAAATAACTTATGTATTTTAAAGTCTATTCCTTCAAAGATTTAGAGATTTTGGCGTACCATGCCTATGATCAATTGCCTACATAGATGACAAAAAACATGGTATTATATATATTGTTGGTGTGTGTTGTGGTGCATGCTGCAATAGTGGCAGACACCGATGTTTAGTGGAGCAAAACATGGAGTAGACAATAATATTAGTGGAGCCATAAAACATGGATGTGTAGCAACTAGGGGTTATTGTTTAGTTCTTGTTTTTTCTTGTATACATATACCTAAACTCTTATACAAAAAAAACAGAAATGATATGAAATATACATGATAATTATCAGAGAAACACAATATTTGTCATGGTATCAGAGCAAGTTATTGCTGACTAATGGAATTACCTACTATGCTGATTTCTGTTCTACTACCATTTTGATTTCTTATTTCTGGTGTGACTGCTGATTGTGGTTGCTGATTTTTGATTTATGGTTTACATTTTTCCTCGAAGCTGATTTCTTTTTTACTTGTTGAAACCGATCAGTTGCAATACTGAAAAAATACCATCAAGTAAAACAACAACATCAGTGTGCTCCAGAAGGGAATAAGTACAAAGAACATTGTTGTAAGGCTTAACCACAGAGGTTGAAACCTGAGGGGATGGGTAGAAAATGAAGCCTTACCAGTGCTGCGACCATCTAGTATCCAGAGTCACCATTTCTGCTCAACGTCAATTCCGTCGTCGTAACCTCAACAGAACCCTTTAGGGAGCCATACCGATCTAGCTACTCGTTGGAGCCATTGCAGCTTACCTGCGTTTCAGGTCTATCTGCTCGTTGGAGCCGTCGTAGTTGCCCAACGTCGCTTACTCGTTGGGGCTGGTGCAGTCTTTCTACGTACCAGTCTAGCTGCCATCGTGGAGAAACTTGGAATGAAGTATAAGAAGAGCGTCGTTTCACAGAGACGGAGGACCAGGTAGAGGACTGACTCCGGCTGGATGCTATAGTTGGCTAGGGTTCTTCCATCAGAAGAAGAAAGACACAGCTCTACGCGAATAAGGCACTACTCTGCACGAATAAGGCACCGCTCTGTGTGAAGAAGGCATCGTAGAGGATAGCATGAAGAAAACGTGCAGAGAGCTACGCAAATGAAAAAAAAATAGATTTCATGGCAGAATCTAGAGATTTAACCACCAATTTCATATTGGAAGATTTGACTATAAAAATGATGGAAGTTCTAACTAGAGCTTAGATCACCTCACAACCTTCGCAAATTGAAGCATCGACTACTCCCATTAGTATCAAGTTAGGAGGATCCAACTATGCCTTGTGGTCCCAGGTGGTGGAGATGTATATCTCTCGCAAAGACAAACTGGAATATATTAATGGGGATTTTCCTCAACCAGTTGAAACCGACTCTTCATTCAGGAGATGGTGCACTAAAAATGCCATTATTAAAGGATGGTTGATAAATTCGATGGACTCCTCCTTGATTGCAAATTTTATTCGATTCCCAACTACGAAACAGGTTTTGGATTTTGCTGCTACCACCTACTATGATGGGACAAACACGTCTCAAGTGTATGATCTTCGCCGTCGAGTTACTCGTATGAAGCAGATGGGTGGATCCATTGAAAAATACTACAATGACCTTTAAGGGTTATGACGAGAAATTGATTTCTGTCGTCCTAATCCAATGGAGTATGCGACTGACATACAAAAATACAACTCCATCGTACAGAAAGATCGAGTGTATACTTTCCTCGATGGACTTGATGACACACTCGACAAAACTCGAAGTGATGTGCTTTAAATCAAACCATTCCCAACGGTGGAACAAACCTATGGATTCATACGTAGGGAAGAGGTCTGGTAGACCGTAATGATCACAGGTGCAGATACAACACCCGGAGCAGTTATGACTTTTAAAGGGGTCAAGGGACACCATAATCTGATGCCACCAAAAATAGGAACTTCTTTGGGTAGCAAGAAATCCACGGGAAATCCACCATCTCTTAACATAAAATGTGACCATTGCGGAAACTCCAAACACACCCGTGAAAACTGATTCAAACTACATGGGTATCTAGATTGGTGGAATGATCTTCAAGCACAGAAGAAATGGGACACCACTGGGCGAGCCGTTGTGGCTACCAATAATGCCTCACTATCCCTTATTCCTTAGGCCGAATCTTCCCAGGATCTAGGTATTTCAAGTAAAGCATTTCACATCTCTACTCGTAGTGATAATGAGGATTGGATTCTAGACTCTGGAGCTACAGATCACATGACATTTGACCCAAAAGATTTCTCCAATACAACCCAGCCAAGACGGAGCCGTGTTGCCAATGCCAATGGGGTCACTTATCTAGTTACAGGGGCTGGAACAGTGACTTTATCTCCTTCATTATCATTATCTAATACTTTACTTGTACCCTCTCTCTTAAACCGACTAATGTCTGTAAGTCAGGTCACTTCAGATCTTAACTGTGTAGTATTGATGTATTCTACTTTTTGTCTTCTACAAGATATTCTCACCAAGGAGATCATTGGGCATGGTACTAAGAGAGGAGGGTTATATTATGTAGATGACCTCAGTTCAGGAAGAGCCATTCACATGCAACACACCGTTAGTAACAAGAAATGACAGATTTGGCTATGTCATCATCGATTTGGACATCCATCATTTGGGTATTTAAAGCACATACTCCCTAGTTTATTTTCAAATATCAAACACTCGGATTTCAAATGTGATACTTGTATCTTAGCAAAAAGTCATAGGACGTCTTATCCTATGAGCATGCATAAAAGTATGACTCCTTTTGCTTTAGTACATTCTGATGTTTGGGGACCTTCCCTAGTCACTACGTCATCGGGTCGTCGTTGGTTTGTAATTTTTTGTTGATGATTGTACACGAATGACATGGCTTTACCTTCTCAAACATAAAGATTAAGTATTTTCTACATTTCACTTGTTTCATACCATGGTTCAGACATAATTTTTTGAGAAAATTAAGATTCTTAGGTCTGATAATGGAGGGGAGTATGTTAATCAACAATTTCTGACATACTTGGATAACTATGATATTCTCCATGAAACCTCGTGTTCACAAACCCCACAACAGAATGGGACTACAGAGAGGAAGAATAGGCATATTTTAGAAACTGCTCGGGCCTTACTAATTGGTGCACATATGCCTAGTAGATACTGGAGTGATGTTGTTACTACAACTATGTATCTATTGAACCGTATGCCCACAAAACCTTACAATTTCAGACTCCATTAAAGGTGCTATCTGATCATGTTCCCTTGCCTACTATTTTGATACTTTCGCCCCGAATTTTTGGATGTGTTGCTTTTGTCCACCTCCATAAAAATCAACGAACTAAGTTGGATCCATGTGTTTTCCGATGTGTATTCTTGGGGTATGGCGTACAAAAAAGGGATACCGATGCTACGATCCTATTACTAAGAGAACCTACATTACCATGGATGTCACTTTTCTAGAATCTGAATGGTTTTTCCCATCATCAGTATCCAATTCCCCTCTTCAGGGGGAGAGTTATGGTGAAGAATGAAATTGGCTTGATGTTGAAGTATTATACATTAGTAACAATCCGACATACTCGGATAATGCCAACAATATGGATGAGCCAATACCTAGACCTGAATCTAAACTAGTGACTGAATCTCCAGAAGATGCAGTGGTTGATGCACCCCTCCACTCTCTAGTACCCAATGATCCCCCTACTGAGAATACTCTTGAGGTAAGTTCTCCTATCACACCTTTACAAACTAATGCTATAGATACATCTGTTGGTTATGTTCTACCTTTTAGACACAATCGAGGCAAACCTCCAAATTGATACTTTCCAGACAAAGAGGAACGACAATCTAAGTATCCAATAGCCAATTATGTATCTACTCAAGGGTTACTAAAACCTATCAGGGCTTTTGCACAAACACTCTCCATTAAGTATAAAGCAGATGAGTTAGTTGATCGATACAAGGCGAGGCTAGTAGCAAAAGGGTATACACAGAAACATGGTATAGATTATCAAGAAACCTTCTCACATGTGGCTAAACTAAAAACTGTGAGAGTTTTGTTATCTCTTGCAGTAAATTTAGATTGGCCATTGCACCAACTTGACGTGAAGAATGCTTTCCTTCATGGTGACCTAGAAGAAGAGATTTACATGGATATTCCACCAGGATATATGGTTACATCAGGAAAAGAAACTGCATATAGATTACAATGAGCATTGTATGGACTAAAATAATCACCTCGAGCATGGTTTGGTAGATTGAGTTCAGCAATGAGAAAATATGGGTTTCAACAAAGAAACTCTAACCACACTCTTTTCCTAAAACATCGATTGGGAAAAATAACAGCCCTTATAGTCTATGTAGATGACATGATCATTACAGGGGATGATAAAGAATAAATCTCTAGACTTTAAGAACAACTGTCAAATGAGTTTGAAATGAAGGACTTGAGGGGGCTCAAATACTTCTTAGGCATTGAGGTAACAAGATCAAAACAAGGTATATGTCTTTCCCAAAGGAAATATACTCTAGACCTACTAGCAGAGGCAGGATTACTAGATTGTAAACCTATCGATATTCCGATGATCCAAAATCATAAACTTGGAGAATATATGGACCAAGTACCAGTAGATAAATAGAGATATCAACGGTTAGTAGGTAAACTCATATACTTATCTCATACTCGACCTGATAGTGCTTATGTTGTGAGTGTCGTGAGTCAGTTTATGCACTGCCTAAGTGAAGACCGTATGGATGTCGTCATGTGAATACTTCGTTATTTAAAATCCTCCCTTGGGAAAGGACTTATATTTTCAAAGAATGGTCAATTGGAATTCGTTGGATATACAGATTCAGACTGGGCAGGGAATATGAAGGATAGGAAATCTACTGTTGGGTACTTTACTTTTGTAGGGGGCAATCTTGTTACATGGAGAAGCAAGAAGTAAAAGGTAGTTGCCTTATCTAGTGCTAAAGCTGAATTTCGAGGAATGGTCAAGGGAATATGTGAGCTCCTTTGGTTGAAAAAACTTCTAACTGAGATTTGGTGTTGCTCTTAACTCTGAAATGAACTTATTTTGTGATAACAAAGTAGCCATTGTCATCTCTCACAATCCAGTTCAACATGATCGCACGAAGCACGTTGAAGTGGATCAGAACTTCATCAAATAGAATCTTGAAGAAAAGATTATTCAGCTTCCATTTGTTAAATCAGAAGATCAATTGGCTGATATACTCATAAATTCTGTGTCTGCAAAGAACTTCTACAACTCACTTGACAAGTTGGGCATAAGAGACATATATGCACCAACTTGAGGGGGAGTGTTGGTGTGTGTTGTGGTGCATGCTACAACAGTGGCAGACACCAATGTTTAGTGGAGCAAAACATGGAGCAGACAATAATATTAGTGGAGCCATAAAACATGGATGTGCAACAACTAGGGTTATTGTTTAGTTCTCGTTTTTCCTTGTATACATATACCTAAACTCTTGTACAGAAACATAACAGAAATGATATGAAATATACATGATAATTATCAAAGAAACACAATATTTGTCATATATCACTCAAAATTAAAGTAGCAAAACTCATAGAGTTGAGAATTTGATTATTGTTTTGCTTCCTCTCCTTGCTTTTTGAAGGATATGTCAAAATGTTTCTTTGCTCACTCTGTCTTTAGCATTCGGGATTGAAATATGATTTATTTTTCTCTTCATATATATTTTGGATGTGTAGAAAATAAATGTGATATATGATTGTTAAGTTTCTTTTAGTCTCACATCGATTAGAAGTTCGACAGTAGTGCTGCTTATAAGCTTGAATAACCCTTAAATTAATCAGATTTTATTGGTTTGAGTTAGACCTGAGTTTCTAACATGGTGTCAAAGGAGAGTCTGATTTGATCGGTGACTTGAGTTTTGTCCTTAACATTCTTACCGTGGTTTTGTGAGACCACCTCTGTCCGTGTGTAAGAGTTATTAAGTTTCCTTCGATCACACATTAATCAGGAGTTCAGTAATAATACTGCTTATAAATTTAAATAATCTTTAATTTAATGAGATCTTATTGAGTTGAGTTAAGTTTGAATTTCTAACTATCATAGAAAAAAAAATATAAACTTGGCTATGAAATAATAAGATGAGCACCACGAAATTTGGCTGTAATATAAGATTTTATAGTTATTATTAATTTGGCCTTGTGATTTTTGAGTGCAAACAAGAAATTGCATGCAAGTTTTACTTCCTTTTGCTATTCTAATTTTAAGTTTGGCTTTTAATGCACGTTACAGTAAGTTTTGATCCTTTTCCATTTATTTTATTTGAATGTAGTAAGAATATCGATGTAGTGGATGTGTGTCATTTATTACTCCTTTTTTTTTGGGTTGTTGCTTGTTTTTTACTTCCCTAAACCCGTGCATGGCATGTGAGCCTTAGTTTGTTTCCTATTTTGTTTCTTTGTGCAATGTGTCAATGGTATATTGAGACTGTGGACTGCCATTTGGCTTTTATGGTAGTGGATAGCTTGGTGAGAGTCAGTTATTGAAATCTGGAAGTATTCTCTGTAATCCATCCATCAAGGTTAAATCCATAAATTATTATCCTTTAAATCTTTTAGTCAATGTTTTCTTTTGAAGGCTTCTTTTCCAAATAGGTATCATAGCTAAGGAATACGCAAAGCTTTCGATGGCCACTAATGGTGGAGATGGCCAATGCGAGGGTGACGAAGCTTCTCTTGTGCGAATGATACGACAGTTGTTTTTGGAACAGGAACAGAGATTTGACGCTAAACTAAACCAGCTCTCTGGTGAGGTGCGACACACCCTAAATCAGTTCTGAAGAGAAATTGCAATAGCTTGCGAGCATCTTCAACGATCTATTGAACACGGACCACCTAGGCAACAAGCTCCCCTGATTCGATACCCTTCTTCGCGGGCAGCCGAGGACGAGGCAATCGACAATTTCACGGCGAGTACACTCAGGAAGAAGATGATCTTTGGTGCACAAAAACCTATACAAAACTCGAAAGTATAGGAATCAATTTTTAAAAAGCAACAAATATATTTTTAACGAAAAATTAAGTGATTTTTAAATAATTTAATAAAAATTTTAAAAACTAAAAATATACATAAATATCAATTTATAATTGTTTTGGTTTTAAAAATTATATTCTAATAACATAAATTATAAATTTGATTCAATAAATAATAAACGAATAAATATTTAAATTCTTCAAAAAATTTATAAAATATAATATTTAATCAATCATAATTATTTTTATTAATTAAATTATTAAATATATGAATTAATATTATCTATTTATTTTTGGTATAATTTTTTTTTAATCAAGCCCAAATTATTTTTTTATAAAAATAAGTTAATATCTTTAAGTAAGTTTATTAATTAATAGTATTAAATTATGATTTATTTTTAAGTAAAAAATAATTAATCATTTAAATCATTGCTTAAGATAAAAACAAATAATTCTTACTCTAATTTAAGATGTTAAAGTTGGATTTAAGATGTATTTGAAAACTAACTTTGAGATTTTAAATCTATTATTAAAAATATGTGCTTAATATATTTTTCAATAATAAATCTTTGAAATAGAATATAATTTTAAATCATATAATAAATCTAATTTTCATGTTTTATACTTGCTTCGAAAAATACATCATCAATATCTTTTTTTCTAATAAGTTTGTAAAATTCTTAAATAAAGAAATAAAAATCAATTTATTTTATAAAAATATTTACCTAAGTTAATATTTTCTAAACATAATAACATAACTAATATCTCATATTATTTTCAACTAGACATGTTTAGACTTAATAAATGATCAGAATATTAAAAATAATATTTAAAACAATATATAATATTAATCCAAAAATAGAATAATATATTTAAAATTTATACCTCTAGTGTATCCTTTCAAGTACAAAATTTCAATATCGATCTATATTTGAAAAACCTTCAAATAGATCTGTCAATACTGTTTATTGGATCAAAAACTAACACATTAAATTAAGAAAATTATAAACCTAAAATTAGAACAAAATTCTCAAAGAGAACTTGTTTTAAAACTTAGAAAATGTTTTTAAGTTAGTGTACTATTACAAGAGGGTAAAATGGTACATATAGTATTGAAAAACGCCGTAAAAAGGAGAAAATAGATTATAAGATTGCGTGCCATGGCATACATTTTTCACTATCATGGTATGCACTAATTTTATATGCGTCTAAATTACGATCTGTTTTATTCACTTCACGACACAGTTAAATTGCCATCATGACACGTGTTAACTATCTGTTTTCAACTTCTTTTTGTCTCATCCTTTACGAGCTTTGTTTGTTCATATATAAGACTTATATATATTATCCTTATATTCTTCTTATTTATAATTAAGTGTTTTTAGGTATAATTTTTCATGTGTTGATCTTTTTAATCAATTTGAAGCTATAAATACATCAAAATAACAAAATATATTCGTGGTTCTAAAAACATAGACTTACTAAAATAATAATAAAATTATGCAAATATAAATTTATGTATGACATTAAAGTTAAAATAAATCATGTAATATTTAGTGTTTTTAAACATTTATAACAACTAACAACCAACTTCTTGCTAGTCTTTTAGTAAGGAAAGCGAAAAACTAAAAACACTCAAATAAATAAAATTAAATTATGCTAAATCATTTTTATAGATTGATACGGTTGTATTTAGCGCATATAACAAGTCATAAAAGACGAGTTTAAGTCTCATGAGGATTTTAAGAGATGATACACACAAGAATCAAACTAAATGAAAAAAATAATAAATAACAAAAATTAAAATTAACAAAGTAAGACTCAAAACGAAAATAACAAAATAAAAATAAAAATACAAAACTTTTCATGCTTCTAATATATTTTAAGTTCATAATTAAAATTCAAAGTATAAGTTAAAATAATATCTTAAATATTCATAACTTATTACAAAAATTAGTTAAAAAATCACAAATTCATAGTACATATTAAATATATATTAATATTGATTTATACAATTTCAATGTTTAATATTTAAAAAAATAGAAAAAAAATTATCATTCAGAATGAAAAAATAGAGACTTAAAATATTCTCACATAACATTATCCACTATTTGATTCTTAAACATCAATTTTGATTTTTTTTTAATTTCAACATTTTATCATAAAGTATAAATTATGATAAAAATAAAATAATTATCATATTACTATATAATATGTTAAAAATATTAATTTAACTGTGTAAAGAGTAGATCATTTGTTTAAAATTAACCAAAAGTGTGATAATTTTTTAATTATTTTTAAATCTATGAATAAAATAAAATGAAAATAATGAAAATAAAAACAAATAAAAATATAAATACATGTTTAATAAAAAAAATTATTTAAATTTATAACTTACAATCTACCTTGCCTTGAATATGACAAATACAAATGAAAGATTCCTTTAATATGACAAATACAAATGAAAGATAAAAAAGAAGAAGAAGATAAATCAAATATTGATGTGAAAAGGATTACTTATAAGTTATGCGGAGGTGCTTTGACTTGGTGGGAGAGATATCCCAAGAAGAATGGACCAGTCTCCAATCAGTTCTTGGGAGAGGTTCAAGAAATTAATGAGGCAGCGATTCTTACCTGAGGACTACAAACAATCACTCTAATAGGCAATTTTTGTACTACCAACAAGGTAACAAATTGGTCACTGATTATGCTAATGACTTTCCGAGGCTTAGTGCCAGGAACAATCTTAATGAGGAATGCTGGCCCTTATGAAGTCTTAAGATTCATAGAGGCCTTAGAGAAGTAATTTCTTTTGCCACCAATTTTGAGTCTCAGTTCTCAAGAACTACCAGATCCCGATTTTATAGAAAAATAATTTCAGAACCACATATTGATCCTAACTCCCTTCAATCAACACCCCACAATTATCCTACCAGTAAAACCTAAATAAGCACACCAACCTACCCTAAAAATACAGGTAAACAGCACAACCAGCTCCAAAACCTAATCCCTATGCCAAGCTCCCATCTATCAAATGCTTTAGATGTAAACCAATGAGTGTCCCTAGAGGAGACCAATACATTTCATTGAGAAGTTTAGTGAAGCAGACGAAGGCTATGAGGGTGCTTATGCTCAATAATTTGAACCAATAGGGTTTGATGTGCAAAATGGAGATCAGGGAGATCATGTATTGTGCATTCTGTAGAAGCTTTTGCTTGCCCCAAAACAGCTCATGCAGACTCAGAGAAATTCAATTTTTAGAACTCGTTCTACAATCAATAAAAAAGTTTGTGATGTGATAATTGACAGTGTGAGTAGTGAAAATGTGGTCTCTAAGGCACTAGTCAAAGCTCGGGAGTTGCTTACTGAACCTCACCCAAAACCTTACAAAATGGGTTGGATTAAGAAGGGGATTGAGACTAAAGTAAACAAGCTGTGTAGGGTTCCTTTTTCTACTGGAAATCATTATCAAGACTTGCTATATGTGATGTGGTGGAAATGGATGCTTGCCATGTTTTGGTGGACCTTGGCAATATGATATTGATGAAACACACAAATGAAAAAAAAAAAATTTTATGTTCTTCCTTGGAAAGGAAAGAAAGTGAAGCTCAATCCCTTACCTGAATCGTCATTTGCAGCTCTTCCTGTGGCACAAAAGAAAGTGTTAGTCAATGTTAGTGGCCTTGAATTCTTAAAAGAAGTAAGTCATGCAAGGTAATCTTAATGTTGGTGACCAAGGAGTTGATTGATGGTGGCACTGCCATACCAAACGTTCTAAAGCCATTACTGCAAGAATTAGATGACTTGTGCCCCTAAGAATTACCCACAGAACTTCCACCCCTGAGAAATATCGAACCCAAATAGATTTCATCACAAGTTCAAAATTACCCAATCTTTCCCATCATAGAATGAACCCAGCTGCACCTACTGTGCTGCAGTAGATTGTAGAAGATTTATTACAGAAAAAAAAGTACAGGAAAGCATCAGTCTGTGTGCTGTTCTAGCTCTTTGGGTTCCTAGAAAAGATGACACACATAGGAATGTGTGTGGACAATAGAGCCATTAACAAGAGTACAGTCAAGTATAGATTCCCTGTACCCCACTTAGAAGACATGCTAGACAATCTCTATGGTTTTTTTGTGTTCTCTAAGTTGGACTTAGGTGATGTTTGTTTGGGGGAAATGGAAAGGAACTTTCATTTTGTGTGTTTGGTTGGCGGAATGTAATCGATTATTAAAGTAGAAGGAATCATAATTCTTTCTCCCCCTTTAGGAATCATGATTCCATTCCCATCTAATTTTTTTTTTCAATTTTACCCTCACTTCAAATATAACCCTAAACTCAAATCCCAAATCCCAAAACTCAAAACCCTAAATCTCAAAACCCAAAACCCTAAATCCTAAATCCAAATACCAAATCCCAAAACCCTAAATCCATAAACCCTAAAAACCTTAAATCCTTAAATCCCAAATCCCTAAACCATAAACCCTAAACCCTAAACCCTAAAACCTAAATCCCAAAACCCTAAACCCTAAAACCTAAATCCCAAAACCCTAAACCCTAAACCATAAAACCTAAATCCCAAAATCCTAAACCCCTAAACCTCAAATCCCTAAACCTAAAACCCCAAATTCCAAATCCTAAAACCCTAAACCCTAAACCCTAAACCCTAAATCCAAAATCCTAAATTCTAAAACACTAAACCCTTTTTAGAAAAATAATAATTTTAACCCTAAACCTTAACGCACAAATATAACCCTAAATCCTAAATCCTAAATCCTAAATCCCAAATCCCAAACCTCAAAACCCTAAACCCTATTTAGAAAAATAATAATTTTAATAATATATTTCTTTTTAATTAAGTAATAATTATTTAGAAAAATAATGATTTCAATAATATATTTTATCTGATGAAAAAATAGTAATTAAATGATATTATTTGAATTTTACAGAATGTAAGAGTATTAAGGTAATTTATAGTTTTTTTCATTCCATTCCAGTGGTAAACAAAACAATGTAATCCTGATTCCGAGCTTGATTCCAATGATCAAACCAAACAACATTATTTCTTTTCCATTCCATTCCATTCTGATTCCGATTCCGATTCCGATTCCGATTCCATTCCGCGAACCAAACGACACCTTAAAGAGTGAAAAACAGCTTTCAAGACAAGAGATAAATTATACAAATGGTCAATAATGCTCTTTGGGCTTTGCAATGCTCCTAGTACCTTCATGCCTCTCATGACCAAGTTCTCAAACCATTTATTGGGAAATTTGATGTTATACTAGTGTATAGTAGAACTCCAAAGGAACATTATGAGCATCTAAGGACTGTCCTGCAAGCACTTAGGGACAATAAGCTTTTCCTCAAAATAAAAAAAAGTGAGTTTCTATCTTCGGAGCTTTCGTTCCTTGGTTTCATTATTAGTAGTGACGGTGAGGCTGCAAATCCAAAGAAAGTTCAAGCCATCAAGGACTAGTCTACTCCAACTTCCATCCATGAAGTTAGAAGTTTCCACGGACTAGAAACCTTCTAAATAAGGTTTGTTAGGAATTTTAGTTCTACAGCGGCTCCCCTTATTTATTCTCAAAAAAGGAAACTATAAATCGGAACAACCTCAAGAAGACAGTTTTGAACTAATCAATCATAAACTTATTTCAGCTTCTGTTCTATCTCTACCAGACATTAAAAAAGTCTATGAAATGGAAAGTGATACCTCGGTTGTGGCTATAGGCACAGTGCTTTCACAAGATGGAAAAGCAATAAAGTATTTTAATGAAAAACTCAATGAAACTAGGAAGAGGTGGAGCATATATGAACATGAATTCTATGCAATCATTAAGGCGCTCAAGCACTGGGAACATTACCTTATTCCCAAAGAATTTATTCTACAGATCATCAAGCATTGCAGTTTATTAATTCTCAAAAGCATATTAGTAAAATGCATATTCGATGGGAATTGTTTCTGCAAAGATTCAACTATGTTTTTAAACATAAATCTGAGGCGAAAAATATTGTAGTCGATGCACTTAGTAGACGTATGCATTTGCTAACTGTTCCCAAATCAAGCATCACCAGCTTTGATTCTCTTCATGCACTGTATGCTACAAATGAAGATTTTAAAGAAATTTGGCTCAAATGTACACACAACAAATCAGTTGGGGATTTTGTCATTCATGATGGATTTCTGTTAAAAGGTACTCAATTATGTATTCGCAAAACATCTTTAAGAGACTAGCTGATTTTAGAATTACATTCTGGAGGTCTTGGTGCCCATACAGGGAAAGGCAAAACCAAAATTCTTTTAAAAGAAAGATTTTACTGGTCACACTTGAATAGAGATGTGGTCAAATTTGTGCAAAGGTGTGCAGTGTGTCAATCAGCAAAAAATGGTCTACTTAGAATACAAGGTTATATTCCCCTTTACCTATCCCAGGATACATTTGGGAGGATGTTAGTGTGGACTTTGTTTTGAGATTACCTAAGACTCAAAGGCAAATGGATTTTTATACTGGTTGTTGTGGACAGGTTCTCCAAAATGGCACATTTTGTGTCCTGCATAAAGACTTCTAATGCTAGCAATGTTGCCCACTTATTTTTCAAAGAAATAGTGAAGCTACGTAGTGTGCCTAAATCTATTATCTTGGATAGAGATGTCAAGTTCACCTCTGATTTTTGGAGAGAGTTTTGGAAGAGGCTTAACACTTCACTCAAGTTTAGTAGTACTTATCACCCTCAGACAGATGGCCAGGCAGAAGTGTCAATCGCACATTAGGTAATATGTTGAGATGTGTTGTAGGAGATAAACCAAAACAATGGAATCTGGCTCTTTGTCAGGTGGAATTTTCCTACAACAGCATGACTAATAGAAGTACTGGTAGGTCTCCTTTCTCAATTGTCTACACTAAAGTTCCAAATTATCCCACTAATGTGGTTGATTTTCCCCACTATCGTAGTAAACAAGCAACCACTTTAGCTTCTAATGCTACACAAATGCTTACAGATGTTAAACAACAGTTGGAATCCAACGCTGGTAAGTACAATGCTCAAGCTGACAAACATAGGCTTTTCAAGACTTTTGAGAAGGGTGATTTAATCATGGTGCATTTGAACAAGGCAAAATTGCCTAAGGGAGCTGGCAACAAACTTCTTGATAAAAAGTTTAACCTTGTTCCAATTTTAAAGACGATAAGTGACAATGCTTTTGTTGTTGATTTACCTCCAGATTCCCAAATCAATCCCACTTTCAACATTAGTGATATTTATCAATATTTTCCTCCTGATGCTACTGCTACTTCTTCCTCCAGATTCGAGGACGAATCCTTTTCAAGAGAGGAGCAGTTGATGTAGTGGATGTGTCGTTTATTGCTCTGTTTTTGTTGCTGCTTGTTTTTTATTTTTCTAAACCCGTGCATGGCATGTAAGTTTTAGTTTGTTTCCTTTTCTTTTTCTTTGTGCTACGTGTGAAGCCATTTGCGTGGGTTTTATGGTAATAGTGGGTAGCTGTGAGAATCAGTTGTTGAATTCTGAATATTGTAAATAGAAGTTTTCTCTGTAGTCAGTCCTTCAAGATTTAATCCATAATTGATTATCCTTTAGAGCTTTTAGTCTCTTGTTTTCTCTTGAAGGCTTTTATGCCAAATCTTATATATAAGGAAGGATGCCAAGAACGCAAATTGATGTTGATCTTCGTAAGCTTCCCTCTATTTTTTATGTATGTTATTGTTTTGAATGGTTTTTAACTTTTTTCTTGCATTTTTTTATTTAAAATTTGTGTTTTATGTAAGAAATGGTTTTATTGATGATGAATAAACGAATATTTACAACCTATTTATACAAAAAAAGTAAAATTGTAATAATTAAAAATAAACACAATTATAGAGAGGCATGTTCTTAAACAACCTATCTTTTTCCACCAAGTTGTTGGTGGCTGCTTCTAACTGGTGTGTTGGTTGTCACCAACTGGATCTCAAGTTTTTTAAATTTTTTAACATTCCCCCTCAAGTTAAAATATATGTTAATTATTCCTAACTTGTTAAGTAAGCTTGAGAACTGTGGAAAACTTAGGGATTTGGTAAATATATCTACTGGTTGCTCTAATGTAGAGATATAATAAGTTTTGATCATTCCAGCTTGAATCTTTTCTCTTACTAGATGGCAATCGATCTCTATGTGTTTGGTTCACTCATGAAACACTGGATTTGATGCAATGTGAAGGGCTGCTTGATTGTCACAATATAACTTGATTGGTTGGGAGTGTTTGATACCCAAATCATCCAAAATGTATCGTAACCAGGTTACTTCGTAACATGCTGCTGTCATAGAGCGGTATTCTGCTTCTGCACTTGATCGTGAGATTGTATTTTGTTTCTTAGTCTTCCAAGAAATTAGCGAGTTTCCAAGAAACATACAATATCATGTGGTTGATTGTCGTGTATCTGTGCATTTTACCTAATCTGCATCACAGAAAGCATTTAGTTGTAATGAACTAGTTGCTGAGAAAAAGAGATCTTGCCCTGGTGTGTTCTTGACATATCATAGCACTCGTTGATCTGCTTCCAAATGTGGTTGACGTGGTTTATCCATATATTGATTGAGAATGTACACGACATACACTAAGTCGGGCCTTGTGATGGTCAAGTATGTTAATCTTCCAACAAGTCTTCGATAGGATGTGGGATTACTGATGAATTCCACTTCAACCTTGCTGAGGGATAAATTTTGTTCCATAGGTGAATTGGCAGATTTGGCACCAATATAACCCATGTCTTCCAATATTTCAAGTGCATACTTGCATTGTGACAGAACAATTCCCTTCTTGGAACGTGAAACTTCTATGCCCAAAAAATACTTTAATTCACCGAGATCTTTAAGCTTGAATTGTCTCATGAGATGATTCTTAGTTTCTTCAATATCTTGTACATTATTTCCTGTTATGATTATATCATCTACATAGACAAGGAGTGTAGAGAAGGAATTACCATGGGTTCGGACGAACAGTGAATGATCATACTTGGATTGGTTAAAACCAGCTAGCTTAAGTGTTGTTGATAACTTGATGAACCATTGTCGTGAGGCTTGTTTGAGTCCATACAAAGATTTATGTAGCTTATATACTCGTGTTTCCCCCCTTTTGTCCGAATCTAGGTGGAAGGGACATGTAGACATCTTCATGAAGATCACCATAGAGAAAAGCATTGTTGACATCGAGTTGTCGAAGATGCCAATTTTGAATAGCAATAACGGCAAGGAGAAGCCGAACAGTGACAAGTTTGGCTACTGGTGCAAAAGTTTCTTGGTAGTCAAAACCTTCAATCTGACTATATCCTTTGGCCACTAATCGAGCCTTGTATCGTTCCACAGAGCCATCAGGATTATACTTGATTTTGTATACCCATTTACAACCAATTGGTTTCTTGTTTGGAGGAAGTTGTTGAAGTGTCCAAGTGCCATTAGTTTCAAGAGCATCCAGTTCTTGTTTCATGGCAAGCCGCCATTTTGGATCATTGAAAGCTTTAGCAAATATAGTTGGTTCCCTGAGAATGGAAATAGAAGTAGCAAAGGCACGATGTGCAGGTGATAATTGGTCATAGGTAAGTACATGAGATAAAGAATGAGAAGTACCTTTGTATTTGGACGATGTTGAGTGAGACGAAGGGAAGGACCGAGAAGGCAAGGAAGCTTCTACATGATATTTTTGAAGGTAGCTAGGAATATTGGTGGATCGACGAAGCCTATGTGTGACTAGTGTTGGAAGAGTCATGTGTGGTGGAGAAGTTGATGATGATGTTTCCGGAGATGAATTTTGAAGATGAAGAGTGTCTGAGTTGATTGTTGGAAGGACAGATGGTGTATGATCAAGTGATGTATTTGGATTGATTGATTGACGAATGTTAGGTATGTCATCATAAATAGTATCTTCTGATGGAAGGAATAGAGTTGGAGTGTTGACAGCGGAAGTGAAATAAGGAAATACATGTTCATGAAAGATAACATCACGAGACACTAAAGTCTTGCTTGTTTCCAGATTGTAAACACGATAACCTTTTATCCCAGATGGATACCCAATGAATATGCATCTATGTGATCTAGCATCAAACTTGGTGAGTCGATCATGATGTGCAGACACAAAACAAAGGGAACCAAAAACACGAAGATGTTCATACCTAGGAATTTTGTGAAAAAGGACTTCAAATGGTGTTTTACCCTTGAGAATAGGTATTGGAGTACGATTTATGAGGTATGTGGCTATAAGAATGGCATCTCCCCAGAATTGTTTAGGAAGATTGGCTTGGAAGAGCAATGAACGAGCGACATTGAGAATATGACGGTGTTTGCGTTCAGCAACACCATTTTGTTGAGGGGTAGAGACACAACTGGTTTGATGAAGGATTCCTTTGGTAGAAAACAACTAGGTCATAGAGAATTCTGGTCCATTGTCACTACGAATGATTTTAATTTTGGATGAAAATTGTGTTTCAACAAGATTGATGAAGGTGGTAAGAAATATGCGTGTATCAGATTTAGCATGTAAGAGATAGACCCATGTGCATCTTGAGTAGTCATCAACAATAGTGAGAAAATAACGTGCTCTATTAAGTGCTGGAATGTGATAGCCACCCCAAATATCAACATGAATCATTTCAAAAGGTGCTTTTGTATTGATGGGACTTAAAGGAAATGGATTACGTGTTTGCTTAGCTAATGGACAAATAGAACAATCACTAATGGAACAAAAAGGTGTGTTGATGGAAAGAAAAATTACACGTAAACTGTTATTAGATAAATGACCAAGTCGTTTATGCCATAGATGAGAGTTGGTGGAAGCAGTATTTGAAACGGAGAAACATCCAGCCTTTTCAGAAATAGTCAGGTAGTAAAGTCCTTCTTTCTCAGTTCCCATCCCAATCGTCTTCCCTGAGCATTTGTCCTGAACAAAGCACATACTATTAGTGAAGGTGACATGGAAAAATGAGGTTTTAGTTAGTTTGGCTACTGAAACTAAGTTTAATTTGAAGGAGGGAACACACAAGACATTATAAAGTATGAAATTATTTGAGAAATGTACAATGCCAATATGTGTGACACGGGAAAGAGAATGATCAGGTAAATGCACATGCCGATTAGTAACTAGAATGTTGGAGCTCATAAGGTTTTGGGAACAGACCATGTGATCAGTTGCCCCTGTATCAAAAATCCAACGAGTTTCTGAATGGAAAATAGTTGCACATAATGTGTTACCTGAAGAAGCAGTCACTTGACTTGTCATGCTACCTGATTTGGATTGATTGAGAAGTGTGAGGAGCTCTTGATATTGGGTAGATGTAAGGTTGTGAGATGATGTCTTTGTGTCGGAGCAGCTTTCCTGAAAGTCAGTATGATGAGCTTTGTAAGGGAAGCCATAACTTGTATTTCTCTTATCTTGAATTGCTCCTTTCTTCCGACACATGTTGATGTCATGTCCATTCAAACCACAGAAATTACAGTTGAGACGCTTTCGGCAGTTTTCAAAAATGTGTCCATTGAGACCACAAAAATCACATTTTAGGTGACTTCGGCAATTCTCAAAATTATGGCCTATATTGTTGCATCGATTGCATTTGAGATGTGGGTTCCTTGGTGGGTAATTTTTGTGGGGATATTGTGGATGACTATCTCTGGCAACAAGTGCGGCAGCTTCTGGCATCCTTTCTATGCTTTGCGTGGAGACAACTCTTTGCTTTTCATCTTGAACAATAAGTGAATATACCTTATTTACTGTAGGTAATGATTCCATGAGCAAGATTTGTCCACGTGCTGATGTGTAAACTATGTTAAGCCCCATGAGAAACTTTATGGTTCGCTGCTTTTGTTGATATTCTTATAGTTCCCTTCCGGCATTTCCTCCATAATGTGGAAGAGGGCATAGTGCATCGCGACTATCCCATAAGATTTTTAATTTGGTATAGTATTCTCCAATGCTTACACCTTCTTGTATGCAATCATGGATCTCTTGCTCAATGTGAAATAGGTGCACGTTGTTGGTGTGCGAAAAGCGTTCCTTTAATTCTTCCCATAGCTCATATATAGTATCATTATACATGACACTTTCTACAATTTTGGGTGATATGGTGTTGAGGATCCATCCTTTGACAAGAATGTTGCAGCGAGTCCATTGTTTGATTCCTGCTTCAAGGTTTGTTGATGGCCTTTTGATTGTGCCGTCAATGAATCCTTCTTTGTTTTTGGTTATTAGAGCCATGAGCATTGCATGACTCCAAATGTGATAATTTCTTGATTTAAGGATTGGGCTATAAGAACCATGCCTGGTTGGTCTGAGTGGTGTAGATATAATGAATGACTAGGGTCATCATACCACTTTGGTAAAGTAGGGTTGGTATTGGTAGTTATAGACATTATTGTTGAGTAAAATAAATCGAAAGAACGGGATATGTTTAAGTGTGTTTTAGACAATAATGACTATTTATGAAATAAATAATGGATTGAAATATGCTTTATCTTATAGAAAATGAGTCAAGGATTACAGAACCAGAAATTTCAACCGTAGAACTGGTCGGAAAGTGGGTGAACCTACGTCTGGAGTGGCTGGAACGGTAGCTGCAACAGTGGAGTATTGAACCGGATGAAGACCGAACTGGATGGAGGACCGAACCGAGCGAACGACGCGTCGTTTGCTTCAGCGGCATGCGAACGACGTGTCGTTGGAGTCGTCTTCCTCAACAGCTGGCGCGTGTGACTCCGGCGATGCACGTGGATCGCCGGTGGGATTAGGCAAGTCGCATGTGAGCACGTGAAGGGGTATTTTGGCTTTATTTTAATTGTAGATTGCTCGGATTCTTCTGGATAATATGATAGGATGAAATTGAAATTATTTTGTGAATCAAAATTGATTTTGAAAAAAAAAACAGAACGAGGAAAAAAGGAAAAAATTTCTGTGAGCTGAATTTTCTGAGAATTATTTCCTATGCTCTGATACCATGTAAGAAATGGTTTTATTGATGATGAATAAACAAATATTTATAACCTATTATACAAAAGAAAAGTAAAATTGTAATAATTAAAAATAAATATAATTATGAAAAGACATGTTCTTGGACAACCTATCATTCCCCACCAAGCTGTTGATGGCTGCTTCCAGCTGGTGTGTAGTTTTCACTAGTTGGATCTCAAGTTCTTTAACATTTTAGTTATTTATTTAGCTTGATCTTTACATTTGCCTTTATTTGTTCATTTATTTATTTTTGTTTTTGTTAAGACAATTTAGTTTCTTTTGTGGGTGTTTTTTTAATTATGGCTTGAAAATAATTTATTCAATTTTATTATTTTGATTGTTATCATGTACAATTAGAACTTAAGCATACAAAAATTGGAAGGCCTCCCTTCCACTATGCAAGAATTACTCATTTTTTACTCAAATTATTGAAAAAAGTTCAAAATTTTGCCAATGGTGTTATGATTTATATTTTTGTATAGCTTATTTTTTACGAGGATATGAGTTGTCAAAATGATGTCATAATTTTTTTTTACAGTCAGTTTGATGAGTTATATTTATATTATTTTTCCACTAATTTAGTTTTTTTTTAATATTTTTATCTGCATTAAAAATTGTGTATTATTGGTTAATCATATCTAATGCAAAAGACTTTGCGAATTTTTTGAGGCATATATTTTAATATAAGAGAATCATTTTCTTTTAGAACAAAAAACAACATTTTTTTTATGAAATTTAATGGAACGATTAGGGCTAAGTTATTGTAAAACAAAACATCGAATGGAACTTGGGTATATGCATGAAAATATATGTACACATTGCATGTATATTTATGACATTTTCAATGAATAAATTTGTAATGTAACAAATGTTTTTGAATTATAAATTGATTTAATAATTTTCAATATAAATTAAATTTCAATCAAGCAATTACCCTTCTAACCCGTGTATTTGTTTTTTTAGTTGATCACATTTGCTGAAGGAAAAAAGAAGATAACAATGAGGCTTTAAGTAACCTGAACAAAGTGAGCAATTTTATTTTTTTTCAATGAAGTTTTTTCTCTACCAATCCTTGAATTATGGATATTTTTCCAATAAAATTGTGGAACATAAGTTTACATACTGTATGGCATAAAATATTGCAAAACATGAGGCCAAAAATAGTGTTTTAAACAAGGCAGAACTAAGAAAAATTAATTTAATGTTTTAAAACGAGTTTAACCGGTAAACATTAACACAAATAATTAAATAGAGTGGTAAAATAGAACTTTTAGAAAGAAAAAAAAAACTTAATGCAAAAATGACACTTCAGCGTACTTATATGTTGCAGTCAATCATATTGTGATAAAATAGTGACCACATTGACAAGATTAATATATTTTTTCATTTTGAACTACTTTAGATAAGCAATTTTGACTTGAATATTTGCAATTAAAAAATATAAAAAATAATCATTTGTCTTACTAATATTTTTTAATAACAATATGAAAAACTATATCAACAATTAAGTCAAAGCCCTGAAGTTGAAATAAGAATGACTTGTACAAAATTTGAGTGAAAAGTCAATTTAGCCCCTTATTTTTAGTTTAATTACTTTTGCTTCTTGTCATAAAAAAATTTTGTGCCTTCATACTAACCAACTCTTCCAAGTTCCTAGTTATTGGTTAGTATAGTAAATGCAGTGTATACTCCTAACTAATAAAATTCTTTATTAGCGTGACATTTTGTGCATGAATTAACACATTTCAAGAAACATGTCTGGTAGAGAATATCTATATTCTAATACAACTGTAACCCTTTGAACAAGTAATAACGTATTTTTTTTTTTTAAGCAGGATAGAGAATGACTGCTTTAATCAGAAATAATTCAAATAGGGAGCAATACTACACTTTCTCGCAAAATCAGCATATTGCATTAGCTCTCTATGATGTAGTGCACCAAACACACAAACCTTACGACAGGGCATAGGACATTGATTTATCAACGCAAGGTCTTCATATAGCAGAAAATGGTGCCCAAAAAGATTTGATAACCTTTTACTAGAACATGAATTGAATCAGATTAGGCCTCTGAAAACAGCCAACCATACAATAGATTCACTTGCAAATTGCCATGAGATTATTCAGCTGCAGTTTTCGTGTCCAAACATTTCAAGCAACAGGGATCTTAGGTTCTCCTAAGTTCACAAAAGCCTCGGCACGAGCCATGCGTGCCATAGCAGCATTCCAAGACACAAGATTGTTCATAAATACATTCACATAATTTGCTCTATCATTCTGCCAGGAATGTACACTAGAATTATTATAGAAAATCAAATGGGATTAAAAGACGGTAAATAAAGAAGGATGTATACCTTGTAATCCAAATAATAAGCATGCTACACAGTAGAATAGAAAATTTCAGACCTTCAAGTGTAAGAAAAGGGAAAGAAATTATAACGATCGGCAGACAGATAGACATTACATACCTCCCACAGGTCCAAACTGATTATTGGCTGCAGAAAAAGAGATTATCAGAATGCAGCTATAATGACTAAGATTTGAACCATATATGACTTGGGAATTACTTACTATGTCATCCCACACAAGTGGGGTAATAGCGTTTGATGTTTTAGTTATTTCAAGTCGTCTCTCTTTCCTCTTCACTGAGATAAATCAAATAAACAATATTAAAGTAATATCTGCTGTCCCAAATTAAGAAAAAGCCTTTGATCAGTAGTTATAAAATATGACGAGAACCAAAGCCATGAGTCCTACTCTAGATAGTATACTTTTCCTTACATCTTTACTTGCTAATTTATTTTTCCATACAGGCACGTGGTATAGCTGAGTCAAAGGAGGAATTACAAGGATCTGCAGACAATTAATTTCTCTAGAATGCATAACTTAAACGAATTGGTGGTGGAATAGTGAAGTCTTGTCAAACAATCCTAATACATGAGTGGATTGATTTGAAAAGTATGCATAATTCAAATTAATTCATATATAACGTCGGGAATAACTTACAAACGAGCCAAACCCAACCAGAGCCAAATAGTGAAAGTGCTGCTGCTACGAACTTCTCTCTAAAATTTGTGAAGGAACCAAAATCCTTTTCAATTTGCTGAAGTACACCTAGTTCAGGAGTGCCACCACCTCCGGGTTGCATGGATTCCCAAAAGAAATCATGATTCCAAACCTGCAAATGTAGTTCGAAGAATTTTTTAACAAGGTTGTGAGCTGAGTATATATGAAGAGAAGGACCTTTTTTTTTTTTTTTTTTGGGGAAGTTGAAAAGGAGGGACTCCAATAATTAATAAAAATAATGCATAACCAGACCATTTAGAACAAATGAGGTCATTTCCAATTTCATAGTAAAAAGTAAAGAACAATTTCTTTGACAAGTTTTGTTCTTTCTTTAACAATGCAACACCGAGCAAAAGTGATGACACCAAAAAAATGAAAAAATAATTAAAAAAGCACTGAGCAAAAGTAAATCACTAAATGATGTCAAAGTACATATAAATCATTTAGTTGATTGTGGTATTACAATGTTAACAAGGTAAATCACAAGATAAAATTGTAAAAAGATTAGCACCAGAAAAGCAGCAGAAACTTCTTTTAACACGGGAAAATAATCAGTAATGTCTACCATGCCTCAAATGCAGTAGCCATCAGCATGTTTGTATGCTCTGAACTGAATGGAATTTAATTCTGCTCTAGAGACATCCTTTTTCCTTTGGAAAGTTTCTTAAATTATCAATATTGCCAAATAGGAAAACAAAAGCACACGCCGCTCTGTGATTACTTCACAATTAAATATACTCCAAGTATGCTATGCTCTATTGGTGGCAGTCTGTATAAAACATATCTGAGTGATACTTAGATAATTTCTATAAATAACTGTTACCTGACTATTATTTTTGTTAAGTAGTATGCACTATGAAGCATTTGATTTCTGAAAGATAAAAGAGCAAAAAGGAACCATGGAAAGCAAAATAGTTAAAACCTATAATAACGAGCAAACAATCTTTCAGATACCTGAGCAGCGTTGTTAAATTCAGGAGAAGGATTCCCATTATTATACGTCACTTTAACAAGCTCATCCATGGTATAGCCATATAATATGTCATTCTTCCCCAGTTGCTTGTTTAGATTTTCAACATAACTACGATGATGGCCATCCCAATGCTTCTCCAATGTCATTTGACTCATGTAGGGTTCTAAAGCATCCTAAAGTGGAAAAGTACAGTAGTCAAGCATAGGACGTGTTTATCAAAGAGGTCAAAGTTCCCACAACTTGTTTGTGAATCCTAGGCAAACAGTTTTTACATATCAAGAACTAAAGTAGGAGCTTGGTACGTTATTGGACTTATTTTTGCAATGGGTTATATTTCTATTACTTTTAGATATACCGTATGGACAAAGCATGGGAATTATTTGACAAGGACTCAGAGAGGTCAAAGTTTCCATAAGTTGTTTGAAAGTTCTCGGCAAAACTAACATGTATATATCTAAAAACTAAAATAGGTCAATTGGGACGTCAATGGACATTACATCTAAGACAGATTATCTTCTACATATTTTTTTGCATATTCATCCTGAACTCATCATACTATAACAATCATTTTAGTTCATGCTTAGTTTCTTCCATAGCACAATAACTTTATCAGATTGAGAAGGCAAACAAATATTAATAATGGTCCAACTAATCACACTTTTCAGATGTGACTTACTAGGAAAATGCATCAGTTTTTAATTTCAATTAAAAACCGCTATATATCTCAATATTCTTATTCATGCAATTATATTTCACTTTTGAGTTTCATTTTTTTATGGTTTTGATATACCAAATGATTATACATAAGCATGTATGTGCGTTAGAGAGGTAAATTGGCTTGTGTCATATCATCTCATTTCTCATTTAATTTCTCTAATGGGTTTATGGTACCAAGTTGTCCATAATAGATGTATAAAAGTATAGTTGGTCCTTTACCCAACAATTTAAGCTTTGGGAGAGTTATTTTCCCAACAATTTCTAACATGGGCATTAGACCTAGAAGTCTTGTGTTCAAGGCCTAGTAATGTCAATTGTTGAATTGTAAGTATTTGACCTACATGGCGTATAGAATCAACACTTGTTGTGAAGTGGTAAATGTTTAAAAATATAATTAATTATTTTCCCAATAGTTTAAGCATTTAGAAGAATTGGTTTCTCAACAACTTATAATATGGTATCAAAACTGAAGATTATATATTCAAGGCCTAATAATCCAATTGTTAAATTGCAAGTTTTTGACCTGCATGATACATAAAGTCAACACTTGTTGAAAAGTAATAGATGTATAAAAGTATAGTTATCCCTTCTCCCAATAACTTAAACTTTTAGGAGAGTTAATTTCCCAACTTCTAACAGTCACATCCCAAATAAAACTCATCTCATCTCTTATAAATTGTAGACCTAATAAGCATCACTTTAAATCTAATGTCCCATCATTTTTTTCAATAGTATTTTTATTTTATTAAACTTACAAATTATAAACAATCATGTGACCTTTTTCTTGCTTCTATATTTTTATTTATCTTATTTAAACTCATTTGTAACAAATGAGATATTCTAACTTGTCACATCACAATACCATCCCACCCATTACAAAAGTAAGTGAAATAAGATAGGATGAGTTTTCAAAATTAATGGTGTAAGTGGGTGGGATAAGATGGGATCAGTTTTCAAAATTAATGGTGTACCATGAGTTAACGAGACATCCCATCCCAATTTACATCTTTAACAAAGAAACCAACATGTATGAACAAATGAGTTTAAACAAATGTATTTGTCTTAATTTATAATCTGAGTTCAAACCGATATAGCAGAATTCCTGAAAAAATGGAAATTTTTAAATTGTTCTTTGGGTTTCTTTCGTATTTTTGAAATGGACTTTGTACCACATTGACAATTATTTATGTTTATTTTCGTCAGTAGAATACGTAATATAATTATATGAATTTACTTACAAGTTTGTAGGGTGGAGTCTTCAAGCCATGGTAAGAATAAATCTTGGATGCTCTATGGAAGCCATCAGGCCTTTTTTCCTGTAGCACATGCCATACAGATTAGGAACATACAAAACTAAGAACCTATCAGAGTTACAATTTGCACTGCAAAGAACAGCAATGCTATATGCATCAATCAAGTAATGTGTCAATTACATTTTGAAATTTGGATTGATGCATGGATCAACTTTTGACAAAAAGCATTTTTCCGAAAAAAATAAAAAATAAATTTTAAAAATAAAAAATAAAAAATCACCAACAATAGGTCCCTAATATTAGATCTTCTTATTAATACAATGCATTATATGGCATGTACCTGATTAGAAAACTTGACAATATTGGATTGCGGAAACAACTCGGTCACTAGAAGATGGGAGCTTGCAAAAGAAGGATTAAAACAACAGTGGCTCATATCTGCTTTTTAACTGTAGTAGCTCATTAGACAAATATATAAAATCATGATTCATGGATCTAGTTAATAAAGATGGTAACTAAAGTTAAATGTAATGCTTTTTTTTTGTCAAAAAATTTAAAATTAAATGTAATGATGACATTTACTTTTTCCTTTTTTAGTTTGAAATTTGAATTGAGTAAGCTTGAAAACATTCCTCAAAACATTTACCCCTGGATGCACTCACACCATTTTAGCTAAAATAGTTGCTGGTTCAAGCATCAATGCCTAAGTCCTAAGATTCTATTAAACCTGAAGACTAATCCACGGGTATTTTATTGGGAAATCTCATAGGTTAACATTTACCCAATATCCTTTTTATTTTTCCTGCAACAAATCCGGAAGCACAAACAAAACAAAAAATGTATTGAAAAGTTCACAAACACTTTCGAATGATTAAAAAGTACATAAAGCATAATATTAAGCAACTAAACTAGCTAATAACACAGCATCATACAAGCTGAAACTAAAAAATCAAAACCTTCACCATACGACAGAACCCATTTACATACATTACCTATTACTAAAAGTAAACCAAAAAATATAAAAAAACGACAAGCCGATGACCCAAAAGGTAACCTTAATCCAGGGGCCCTCAAGAATTTGTGAGGCCCTAGCCAGTCCTCGAAATCCATGGAAAAAAAATGAAAATGTATTGAAAAGTTGTACATGGTGCATCATATCAGATGCAATTCTAAGCATAAACAATAAAAACGAAACCATTACATTAAATCAAAACCTACATAAAACGACAGAGTCCAGTTACATACCTTACCTATTACTAAAAGCCAACTAACCAAGCAGATGACTCAAATATGACATTACTCTAAATGAAACTTACAGAGGTTTTCTTTGATTTGCAATAATAAGGAAGCCTCACTGAATGAACAGCTAATAAAACAGAAATGAGAATTTCAAACTGAGTGGCTTACATATAACAAAAGGGGCAAATGTATTGATGGAAAACGGATAACGTAGAATGATAAGAGAGTGGACTGATGGAGAACGGAAAACGGCGAGAGAGTGAACTGATGAAGCTAGTTTAGTTGAATGGCCGGCGGTAATGGACCAGGAGGATAAGACGAGCGGCCTTGGTATGGGAACGGGAGGGAATGGAATTACGAGGATGGAAACGCGATTTTGTTTTTTACCGTTTTATAAGGGTGTATTAATTAGAGCAATTTAGTTGCATTAATTTTTATAAAAGAACAATTGATCTAATCTATTGGTTAAAATAATAACTTCTATTTTTTTTAATCAATGGATAATTATTATAAAAATTGTGATATCATAAAAAATTATTATAAATATAATTTTTCATTTAATTATAATTTGATATAAAAATGAATTTGTTATAAAATTTTATCAAATTTAACACTTTATTTTTAAATTTTTTTCTCTATATATAAATAATCCACTTATTTAACATGATTTCACATATATTCATTTTCATATAAGGTTAAAAATATAATTTTTTAAATTTTAAAAAGAATAAATATTTTTTTCTATATTACATCCATCATCCTTTTAAAATAATACATACAGAGTAAATTTAAATATAATATTTTAAATATGTTAAACTTTATAAATTAAAGGACTAAGTAATACAAAATATAAGTTTTTTAACGAATTAATTTCATTGATACAGTACAATTTAATTTAATTTTAAAATTTAAACTAAATCTATTAAATTAAAAAAATGATGAATATCCACAATTTATTATACAACTTTTTACACCTTAATGTTTTAAAGATTTATAAAGAACAAAAGAAAAAAATTAACCATTTAAATCCCAACTGATATAAAAGTTAAAAAGTTATATAATAAATTTGGGATAATGAGTTGTCCCTTTATATAATTTATACACTTCAATAATGGGTAGGATTCATTAACATTATAGTTTGATCATTTAATATATTTTACTCCAAACACATCCAACTCAATCTTTACCTATTTCCTCCCAACATTTGTGAAAGCTCAGAAAAAAAAACTATTATTCCTCTATTTTTTTGCCACGTTACTAATAAAAACCATTAAATAATATAAAAATATTAAAATTTATCCTAACAATCAAAAGTACTAAATGACACATTAGTTGAAAATAAATGAACTATGCCCTAAAGCATATTTAAAAGGAATATTTTGACCTTTTACCCTTTTATAAATATGAGGGTTTACTTCTTAAAAAAGCACTTTAAAGTGCTTAAATGAGGGATACACCTTCGTAGAAGACTATAAATGTCCTTGACCTTCAACTTCCGCAACAAAAAAGGCATTAATGTTTTTACACAAATTCTCATTTGTAACACTAAAAATAAGCTGAGGCATTTTTGTTTCAAGCCCAAGGACGTTGGCAGAAAACATAATGTACCCTAAATTTCCTCACGTTTTACAAGTAAAAAAAATCACTTGCATCCCTTCCCCTACCCCCACCCCACCACCAAAATAGAAAAATTGGGTTAAGAAAAAAGAAAAATACATAATCTAAAGCATTCAGCATGAAACAACAATCAAGTACTCTCATGTATAATCGTTGTTGAGGGTAAATAGGAAAAACTCATTTGCAATCTGCACCAACTGCTTCTAGGACAGATTTGAAACCATCCCTTTCCAAACACTCAGCTAATTCAGCCTGCAAAATTAATGTCCAGATTTCAAACATATAAGCTCATACACTAACTATCAATATCATTGAGAACTATTGACTGGTCCCCATAGGAAAAAGCATGTTGTTTCATAATTCAGAGAGGACAATAGGGCAACTTTGGCTTTTTAATAAAAGTTACAACACAAATTATACTCATCATTGTTGTAAAAGGTTATTTTGAGGCTCACCTTTTATTTGGTTTCATGGGTTATTCACACAATACAATCCCCATCTGGTTTCATTTATAATAAAGGCAGAAAGTCAAACAAACCCGATCAGGTTGCTTTCTTTACATTCTCTGACCTTCCTTCATCTCACCTTCCCTTTTTGGATTTTAGCAGCTCCAACTTTTAATAATTACGAAGTTACAACCTTGCAAGTAACATTTCTCCTTATTTGACTATATATATTTATATAAATTCTTCTTTTTCTTTTAAGTCTGCCGCTTACATTGGTCATTGCTTAGACATTGTTGTTCCTTTGCGATATTCAATCTTCACCATTGTTGATGCTTATGACAACTCTAAGTTTACATTTGAGCAATGGAGCTACAACCCCATAAGATGTACTTTGTGTGTTCTATTGTTATTTACATGTTTAATCACTTACTTGATTAATAATTACTTCTATTTATTTTTTTAAGGATTTTAAAGGTAAAAGTATGAGATTCATACCTCATATTGACGACTTAGGAAAACACTAAAGTTAAATTCATGACAAATTTTACAATCTAACCCATCTTGTGAGTTGAAGATGCAAATACATATACGGTGCTCAAGTGCCATATTGGGGTGATCGGGTGCCAAATGTTGGATCAATTCAACAAGCGTAGGAGGTATGGAGAATCTAGGAACTAGGAAAATGGCTTGGCTTGCAAGCAGCCATGTTTGGGATTGGATGCCCCCATGGATCAATCCTGTATCAAGCCTATATCAATATAGAGCTCTTAGATAGGATTTTGCACTTCCAAGAAAACAAGGCAGTGCCCAGCCATCCAATGAGATGATTGGGCATCCCATGCAGTGAATACGTAGCAACTCGCAATTTATGTGAAATGACTTGTAAGAGCATTTGGAACACACTATAGAGCTTGAATTTTTATTGATATTCATGTAATAGAATATAGGAGAATATATATACTCACCTTATGGGACTTGTAAGGTAAGAGAATATCTCATTGTGTGAGATGAGGCTAGAAAAGAGAGAAGAAGCTTGAGCACTATTGGTGAGTGTGATAGAGTTATTGAGGTGCCTCTTTGGGAGCTTTTCCTTGGATGAGTGCTTCTTAAAGTGTGTTTCTCAATTGAGTGATGGTAATCATTGTAAGGGCTCAATTGATGTACTTGTGACTCAAAAATTGAAGCTGGTGGAATTCACATGGAGATGAAGAAGTATATGTAGGCTCATGAGATTTTAGGGCTGAGGTACTACAAAATTTGGTGTGTTAATTCTTTTACTTTATGGTCTTTAATTTCTTATTAATTTTCATTCCATAGGTGTGTTAGGCCATCTTGATATTGTTGTGTTTCAAGCTTGCTTGTGTAAATTTCTTGATTACATGAGTGTTCATTGTCAATATTGCATCCAAACTCATCATAACACATCTGCTACTAGCAATGCTATGACTGAACTGAGTTCTTATAGAATTATGTTTAGGAGAGTCTATGCTATTGTAAATCTAACAAGCTTGGTCAACGAACCATGGAAGGGTTATGGAGTTTTCCTCTCTAGCTATATCTTCACCCTAGTCTTATTTCTCTCCTAAATTTTCAATCTTTTCTATTCTTCTCTCTCTTACTACTTTCCCCATTTATCCCCTCTTTCTTCTTCTAATACTTTATATTCTTAATCTATTACTCCCTATTACTACTCTCTCCTTGTCCAACATCATAATATCAAAAGCCACATTTTTAGTATTTCATTTTTAACTCATACTTCACCACAATCCATTCACCAAAATAAACCAGTGGAGTGATCTCTAAATTATACCCAAATCTCACTTAGGTCCACAAACTTTAATTTATACAACATTATCACAAAAAAATTTAATTTTATATACATATTTAAGTATATAACTGAGAGATTATGCATTTTTCAGTTTGGGCCCTAAATTGTGCAATTTTTAGGTTGGATCAAACATGTCCCAAAATCGCTGGTACGATCCGTGTACATGTAACATAACTCCTATATTGTACATGACTTGTGTACTGCACATGACTCAAACACAAACTTACATACGTACATTTCGTACATTACATGTACATAGCAAAAGGAGATCTTGAACCAATTTTGGCTCAAACTCAAAATCCCCACCATTTTGGCCTTAAATCCATTTTTTGATCAGAATTTACTTGCTGTTATTCAATCATATGACTTGAAATAGAGAAATCTTATCCACCAAATAACTAGGCAAGATTATACATTTTATCCATCCATGATACCACCTTGAGGGTGTCCCTCCTTTTCTTTTCATAAAAATTTCTCTCCAATGTTCTTTTGTACTGATTAAAAAAATTTCCTTTTGCAAAATTTTGGTCATTTCTAACCAACTTTGGTAATTTCACAATCTGCCCCGACCTAAGAATGGTTATTATCCTTCTTTCTAGTAAAAGCATACATCATCCAACATATTGTATTGAATATACAATTTTTTAGAGTTTTTATCAAGTACCACATTTGGAAAATTAAAACTATTAGAACTCCAAGGACAAAAGTGAGATCTTTATTGGGTCATAACTTCATAAGGAACAAAAGTGAGATTGAGAATAAAGTACAGAGAAGATTTTAAAATTTATCCTTATATTTATATCGTCTGCAGAGTTTTTTTTTTTCCATTCGTTTTTATGTGATTGCAAATCATAGCCCACCATCTATTTATGAAGCCAGAAATTTTTGTGAATAGGTTAAAATAGTAACTTAGCATAAACACACTTACAACCTCTTCTTTGAGATGGGCACATTTTGTGATCGGATGTAATGTAGGATGGGAAGAGGAAATAATATATGCATAGAAGAGAGAATTGAGAGCTTCAAACAGCAAACAAAGTCGTGTAGCACCAAAACAACCCTAGAAGATTTCATAAATAAAAGCAAACACTAAATTACATGCATATCAGATCTAATTTCAGCATGCCTCAGAAAATTACCTTTATTTGGGGAATCAGGGCAGGGCCCCCATAGGCAAATCCTGTATATAGCTGCACAAGACTTGCTCCAGCCCGAATTTTCTTGTATGCATCCTCCCCACTAAACAAAAGGGAATATGAGCCCCAGGGACTTCAAATAAAATGATGCAAAAACACGACAAAAAACAATAGGTCATAATAATATAAAAATCATGAGACGTTTGGAATTACCTGCTAATGCCACCACATCCTATTAAAGGAATCTTACCCTGGTATATAAAATCATGGTTAATCTATCTTGCGGAACATGAATTATGAAAATTAGTAAATTTGCAGCTCAAAAATAAAATAGTAAATTTAATTTATCAAGTAATTATATTGAACTATCATGTACTTGGAAGCAAAAGATAAAGAACAATATCTAGTTTTCATATTCATCCTGGAGCTTAAAATGAACACATCCAGTTCTCATACTATATAACCCGCTTTAGCCAGTTCTCCATAGTATGATAATGGCATTCCCAACATGAAGTATTATTTTACAAATAGGAATAGAAGAGCTAAACAAGAATCATATAGTATGCAATTCTGCGTATAAGCTCAGCACAAAAAAAGTTTGCAAATTATAAATATAGCTAACATACCCTCGTCAAAATGTACATCTCTTTCAATAGATTGGTAGAGACGGCAAAGAGAGGCTTCCCACTTAACCCACCAGCTTCGGCAGCCACTGGGTTTCTACTTACAGAATCTGGCCTTGAAATTGTAGTGTTGGATATTATCTAGGAAAGATGCAAAGGCATAACCAAGAAACAATAAGCAGAGAACATTTGCAAGGGTTGAGAAATCGTTAAAAGTAGATAGAGGAACAAGAAGGTGGAAAATATTCATACCGTTCTCATTGATCAATCTTAGAGAGTACAATTGCATATTTATAGATACGCTACAACACCAAAAACCAACACCCTAGTAATACAAAACCCTAAAGAGACACCTAAACAAACCAGAAAACTAAATATTAATATTTTATTTCAATATATTCCAACAAGAATCATCTCAAAAGAAGACTTGAGCAACAGGTGGACCATAAAATCATGAAGCCATCAACCACATGAGCATTATTAAGACCTGAGCAACACAAAGTTGTCATATTCGGAGGAACTATAGTAAAGTATTTTCATTTTGCTCTCTGTTTTATGCTACTTGGGGGGATGGAGTATTACTACTGCTATACAAGTCAACAATTGATATCCATTTATGATATTCAAGAAAAGATATCGGAGAATGTATAACTTTTACATAAATTTGTTGAAAATCTGAATGCACAATAATGAATATATTTACGTGACCATCACCATGAAAAAGATACATCGACTCTGTAAATAAAATTAATAGGAGCTCATGCCTTAAATTTAATTACCTTGTTATCTCATGTAATCACCTCACAAAGTGCCTGAGCAATAATAGACCAACTCTTCTAAGCTTTTAGGATCAACTGCAATGATATAATTTTCATAGACTCCCATTATTGATCAAAAAAGCACCTATGTATGCACTCCTGAAATTTCTTATTCGTTTCTGATGCATCATATAAACAATACATACAACATTTTAGGAAGATAGACTTCTAACTTATCCTCAGCGCAAGTACACCAATACAACAAGCAAGACAATTACATGTAAACAAGACAGTAGAAAAGTAGTCAAAACTTCGTTACTGGATGACATACCAATCCATCCACATGAAGGTTGTTAGCAACCTGCAAGCAAAAAGAATGAAGCATTAGAACATTATCACAAAAAGAAGAAGGGCCAATTAAATCAGAATCATATGCATTCACCATTGCAATATCTTCAAGGTCTTGTTTAGATAAGTCTGGGGCAATTTTTACCAGCAAAGGAGGCCGACCCTCCTCACCCCATTGCATTTCATCACAAGCAGCTTGAACCTTGACAAAAAGCAAATGTTACAAGAGCTAATTTCTGCACAAGATATCATGGTTCAGCACACATGGTTAAAGATAAATCAGTGGGGTGAGCTCAATCAATACCTTTCTCACAAGGTCCTTCAAATGTGTTCTTCCTTGAAGCATACGCAACCCAGGGGTGTTGGGAGATGAAACATTAATGACCTGTATAAAAGGATGCTACAAGCATTATCAAATTATAGTGACAGAAGGATATGCTCAATAAAGATCAAATTTGTTTTGTAAGAACTACATGAACTGTAATAATTGAAACTTCATTAATTATCAGTTTTTAAAACATCTGATTTCAATAACTTATTTATTGGCACAAAATCCAAGGGGTTGTAGATTGATTAACTAAACATTTCCAACATATATATTAGTTGCTGAATGTCACTCCATAGTCCACTCCAGAGATGGACACTCAAAAGGCAAATGTCCAGTTCACATGTCTAGCTCTAGCAGTATCACTATGTTGATTAAATATATAATGTGTAATTAGCATAATGGTAAATATATATCAGAACAATGGCCTTGAACCTACAGATTACAGAAAGTCCAACCAAAAATCCCAGATATATTTGTTAAATAACCAAAGCCAATAACAGTAATGAAGCTCGTCAAAGGAATCTCATGCCTTCATAAATGAAAACTAGTGGACATTCATAACTTTTACATATAGTGGTATATACATAATTTGTTATGAGATACGAACCCTTACAGAAGCCCACTAGGGACACCCCACCTCATAACAGGCCTCCCTCTCATCCAGCAGATCTAGGGATTAACTCAATTCCTTGTGATATGCATCCAACCCCCCCCAAAAAAAAAACAAAAAAAAGAGAGAGAGAGAGAGAGTCCATATGAACAATCTCAAGAGAGCAATACAAAGCTACTCCCAAGATAACAAATGGAAAAAAAAATTTCCTTTTGAAATTTACAACACACCACAGGCCCATAATGCAATGCAGCAATATTTATACAATGCATAATAATTTCTAAGAAATATTTGGGACTTCAGTATATGGACAAATCCGTCAAGAATAATTACCAAATAATCAGCATATTGAGACAATGTATGTACTCCTTGAACATAATCTGCAGCAGCATCTTCACTTGTCTTATTTTTCCCAAGATTCACCCCTAAGATTCCAGGCCCAGCTTTGCCTCCATGTCTAATTTCATCAGTGGAGGAAGTTCTTAAAGTTTCATCCATCTTCCTCTTCCCATGCTGTGCACCTAACCTCTTTGCAACAGCAACAATTCCTTCACCATTAAAACCACATCTGTTGATGATAGCACTGAAAAGATCATGCAGTTCATCAACATATAAGTAAGAAAGCCAAGCGGTCATAACTCATAACTTCACAAGACCAAACACCCTCTCTCCTATTCTAAGGTTCTATAATTACAATCAACAAAATAAAAGATCTTACCCTTCTTCTGGCAATCTAAAGATACGAGGCTTAGGATTTCCCTCCTGCGGAACAGGGGTTACAGAGCCAACCTCTACAAAGCCAAACCCTAAACCAAGTAAACCCTCAACAGCCTCAGCATTTTTATCAAAACCAGCTGCAAGACCAACTGGGTTTGAAAACTTCCTTCCCCAAACTTCTAATCCTAAATTTGGTGGATCAGGCCTCTTCTCCATTGGAACCCAACCTCGAGATGCAGCTAAGACAGCTAGTCTATGAGCAGCCTCAGGATCGAGAAGTGAAAAGAATGGATTTACAAGCTTTGTTGCAGAGAATAACCAACCACTGCAAAAGTTTGATCGTCAGAAGGCAGCAACACATGCTCCAAGGGAAACTTATAAAAACTATAAAAACATTACAAATATCAAGCTTAGGGAAATGTGTTTGGGGGGGCAAACAAGTAGTGTTCACTCATAATAGCACAAAAACATTCTGATTCCATGCACAGTAAAAAGAAGATCATATCATTAAATGATCCATTAGGAAGCAAGGAAAATATAAAACACAGAATTTAAATTTGATGTCTGCAACATTGTTCTCTCCAAAAATTAAAAAAGCCAATTCTCTCCATCAAAGGCTCAACATTGTTCTCAATCATAAGGCACAAAAAAGACATAATAAAGAAGCTTTTAAGCCTCCTCACCCTACTTACACATGAATCCACACTGATTGACCTAAGCACTATACAAGAAACCCAAGACAAAACTTTGCAGAATACCCCTTTACTCCTCAACCCTCATCAGAATCTCAATCCCTCAACAAAATGTCTATGCAATGTAAAGGATGGCAACACAAAGTTCCTCACTAAAGAAAATTAGAGAAATAATTGCATGAATTTACTTCAAACTTCTTCCATTCACTCAAAAAAAAAAAACCACGCTCATAAGTATCTACTCCTTTGCTTTTCACCCTATGTACAGGACATCTAAGTTTTCCAAATAATAAATAGTGATCTTTCCATTAATCCATCCAAGGATAGTTCAAATTTTCCACTAAGCTTTCCAAAATTGTTCTCTACTTCCTAGACTTTCCATAGTGTTTCTCAGCTTTCCAAACTATAGAGTAGTGATATTTTCACCAAGCCATCCAAGGGCAGTCTAAACTTTCCAAACCAAATATCACTACTTCCAGTCTCTCCCTCATTTCAAATCCCTTATTAGAAGAAGTTACTAACAACAGTATCAGGACAGTGAAAATCAGAATTAGGCCTTGCATGATTACTACAATGGAGCACCAAAGACTTATTTTGAGCATCTTAGTTAACTCAACAGAACTAAACCAAAAATTTCATGAACATAAGACTTAAGAGGAACAAGCTAGGTATACTAAAAAACTTCCAATCACCGCAAATCCCTTTATTTTCTTTATTGACTAACCAAAACTGTTTTTGGGAATGAAAAAGATTCTTCTTTTCAATCATCTTTTCCCAACCCTTTATAACATTGTTAATGCAACAGTTATTAAAACGGCATATAAGCAAAAGCCCGGAGTGTAGATCAAAAAGAGGTACCAGAAAGTTGCTTCATCCACGGTACTCACATAAGCACCTCCAGCTATTACAAAGCCTATGGTGGCTCCTGTCAGTAACCTCCCCTGCATGTTAAAAAATATTCAGAAACCATTTCATAATCAGATGGAGATTTATTCTATAATCATATTTCATAAGTTGGTATTGCAAAAGAGAAGCAGACAAACTGAGTCATAGAGCCAAATCTTCACTGAAGCAACCTTAACAGCCCACAAACAGTTTACCAGTCACACCAAAATACAAAAAATAGAAACAAGAAAATGTAAGCATTTTCTGTACTAGAATTTGGAATCAAGTGAATTATTTTTTTAGACCAATTTGAATGCAATTACTAAAGCACATAATCTTTCTTCCTAATTCTGCAAAGAGGGTTTCATCAAAAGGCTTCAATATGAGAAAAGCCTGAAAATTAGCAATCTGATTCTATTTTTCTAAAAAAAGTAACTTATAACTCCAATGTTTTCCTTTTTTCTTTATTCCCAGCAACCAAACAGGTGGGCATCATTCACAAACGCGTATATGAGTGAAAGAGAAGCTTACTTTCTTGGAAAAGTGAGGGATCTTCGGAGTTGTTGTTGTTGCAGTAGAAGAACAACGACTGGTGCTTCCTAAAGGTATTGAAAGCGCACTTCTTTGCCTCAAATCAATAAATAATCTCCTCGAAGCTCTTGCAGCCATGAGTTTTTAGACGCACCGAACAAGAAAGAAACTCCAAATATATGACTATAACCCAGAAGCAATTTCAAAAACTGCTCGAAGAAGCTGAGACGAGAGAGAGACTGTAGCTGCTACCCAAAAAACCCGGCCTTCGAATACTGAAGTGGCGGTGGCTTCCAACAGGAAGTTGTCAGACATAGGGTATGAAAATAGGGCTATTAGACTTTGGTATTTTAATAGGTATTTAAAGACTAGAGAGTTAGAACTTTTAAAATTTTTATAATATTACGTTTTTTCATTATTATTTTATTATTTTTCAATACACTCTTTACAATTATCAAAATTACTCAATATATATTTACGTATTTTATTTAAAATTTTAATAAAATTTTTATTTTTTTAAAACAATGAAAATATCTAAAGTTCTCCTAAAAATAAAAACATGTTTACACTAATTGAAAATGAGCACTACCCATCTCAACTTACAATGAAAATTAATATTTTTAGATCCTTGCGTCTTATATTAAAAAAATATTCCTTTAAGTGAAAAAGATGTTACTTTTATAGATTTTATTTAAACATAAAAAAATTTAAAATCTTCACAAGCTACTAATTAAGTGAAGTTTTGAAAAATCTTTAACATTTAGATACCTTATTACTTTTCATAACTTTTAAAAAGTAATAATTAAATGCAATTTAATATATAAATTTTTATAAATTTTTAAAAGTTTCTAAAAACCTTGAATCGAATATAGTTAAACTTTTATAAAAATTTTAAAAATTTAAAATTAATACCACAAAATTTTTAAAATACATTAAAATCTACTAAAATATTATTTAAATACAACCTTATAAAATTAAAAAAAAATTAACTTTTAATATAAAACCAATTTTATACTAATACAAGATATCCCAACTAATTGAGTAATTATTAATTAACTAAACCTAATTAATCTAGACACACAAAATATGTGCAAAAAATATTGGAATAGAGATGTAAAAGAGGTTAGATCGATTTAGCTTGTGAATTAACGTGTCGTGTCGACCCATGACCTATTAAACTTATACATGGGTCTTATCATATGTATATTCTTGATTCATGGGTTTTATTATGTCGTATATTGTTTAACGTGTTGACAGAACTATTAAATCTATTATTTGGTAAAAATATTAGTAGTAGAAGTCGAACTTTCATCTTTTATGTATCAATATTAATTTTATTTACTTGATTATGCTTACATATTATATAAATAAAATTATATAATTTAATTTTGAATTAACACGTTGGCACGATCCGACATGCGTCGACCCTACGGGTTGGGGGTTACGAGTTGTGTCGTGTAATTTTTTTTATTCACATAACATACCTAATATTTAACAGATTATGTTGTAACGTGTCGACTTATTAGACCAACAGGTTAAGTACTTAACAGGCTGTGTTATGTCAGATGAGTTCATTTTGACACTCATCCCGTAAGTCGGAGCCTTGTGTTCTATCTGGCAAACATTTCTTTTTTGCTTTATCTCTAAATCTTCCATTGCACTAGATATTGAGAGCTTTCCTACGACAACCAAATCGAATTGACAAGGAAGATTAAGCCTCATGGATGTATATGCAGAAGAGATCAATATTTTTAAAATTTTTTGTTCGAGTTAGAAGGTTTATACTCATCTTCATTTATATTTATTTAGAATAAACTTAGAAAGTTCATACATCCATGGATAAAGAATTTGTAGCCAGGTCACCTTATTGTTGAATTTTTTAAAATTTGCATCAATTTCTCTTATTTATTATTCTATCATTCTTAAAAATTTAAAGACAAATATGGATGCCAAAAATTGTAATTTATTATTTCATATAATGTATAATAATCAATGGGTAATCATCAATTAATTGATTTTAACAGGATTCTTTTAGTTTTAGAATCACTACCAATTAGATATTTTTGAATCCCAGCTCATGAACAACAGTTACGAAAGTAACATTCTTTTTTTTCTATATAATTTTTTTTCATGTTATTCACATATGCTAATTTATGTAATATTTTATTCATAATTTTTTTTATTGTTATAGTTCTTAAATGAACTATTACTCTGGTTCTAGGTTGGGATTATAGGTTCGTCTTTTATATGTTTTTTCTTTAAAAGTGCGTACTCGGGCATTAATTAATTTACTTATTACAAGAATTAATTATAAATGAAATTAAACTAATAGTAGATATTGTAGTAAGTTGATGTTCAAATCAAACTTGTGTAATCATTCGACTTTAATTTTGCTTCTTCTTTTTTTCTATTTAACAATGAAGGGTGTGTTGACATTTTTTTTGTAGCACCTGTTTATGATTGCACTTATTATACTTTTTTTTTATTTTGGGTTTTCTACCTGTATTGATAAGCAACGATTTACAAGCCATTAGGCAACACAATATTTTGAGTATTTTGAATTCTATGAATATGTATGCTCTTGGTACTTTTAATATATTTATTCAACTGGATATTTGAAAATATTATTTTCTTGAAGCTTTTGAATGGTTCTAGTGTATTATTTAGAGAACTTACAAAATTTATTTTGAGGATAGTAGGGATCATACCAAAGCCTAAAAAGGTCTAACCACTTCTAGCCCTAAACCTTAACTATGTTAGGCATCAAAGGCTGCTTCTACTCTTTATGGGACAATGTTTGAAAAATGATGTTTGCATCAAAATTAGTTTTTCTATTTAATCAGACTAGTGAAAATAAAAATCATAATAAAAATATAAAGACATCATATATTTTTAAAATTGAATATTTGATATGTAACCGATCATCCGTTTAAATTCTTTAGTTTTTATTTCTGTTTTTTCTTTAATAGATCATTTAATAATCTAAATGTTTTTGTCATTGAATAGCTCGTCGATTATGGCTAGAGTTAATAACAGTGTTGATGTTTTGATGGGAAGCATGACTATAAAAGGGGTGTTATGGTCCCTAAACTCAAACACACAATTTTAGCGCAATACACTGTCTATTTGAGTGCTATTAAGAGCTTAGAAATTCCTAACACATAATACAAATCAGTTTTGATCAGTTTGGAACTTTAAGAACAATTTCAATGGCTAGAGGTAATATCTTTGCTTTACTTGTTTTTGATCCCTTTAGTTTGTTTATTCCACATTTGGGTCAATTAATTTATGCTCACATTTGGTATCAGAGCACATATTACCTCTATCTTGATCAATTTTAAACAATCTCTATTTTGTTGTTTCACCAAGCACCTTGAAATTGGGTTTTTTGAAATACTTGGTTTTGATGCATATGAAAATTATAAATTATTTCATTATTGATTTTCAATGATTCTGTGAATTAAAACGTGAAAAATCATGAAGAAAATCCTTCCAATTTGGCGTTTGCATTCATTGGAATGTGTTTGAGTATGGCTCGCACATTTTGGAGATATCCGGGTGGGCTTCAGTTCCTGACTGTATAACCCGTTCCTTTCGCCCCATCTCTCGAACCTGATACCTAGCCTTTAAGTGTCTTATTAGGAAGCAAGTTAGTATCATCTAGACTCCCCAAAATGTGTGAACTATACTCAAACAGAATATATTAATTAACTTTTTATTTAAAATGATATTTTTGATTCAAACTGAGACCATGAATCACTTAAAAATTCAATTATGAGAATTTTGATAAAAAGAACGTCGATTTTCGTCGCCAAAATCAAGAGATACGATCGAGTATCCATTCGAGTAATAACCAGGTCGGGTTGACCTGGATGGAGGTTGAAGATGACATTAGGAGGAAAGAAGAAATTTGATGTTTCTAGGACTCAAACCCGAGTCTCCTGGAAAAGTGTTCAATGCCTAATCCACTTGACCATAGCGCATTTTATGTTATAATACGAAAAGGGCTTATTATTATATTCATTCGAAATTTAATTTTTATAAAAAAAATTTGGTTTTTTTGTGAATCAAACTCGGGTCTCCGGGTAGAATGCCAACTCTCATGGCCACTAGACTGTAACATATTTTGTGTACAAAGTTTATTATTATATATATTCGATATTTAATTGTTAATAAAAAATATGAATATAATTTTAATATGATTAATTATTTAATTTAGATTAGTCATATGTAGAATATTTATTATACATGTGACATTTATTTAAATAAATTTTGGTACAATAATATTTATGATTAAATTTATTGTGCTTAAATTATTCATTTGGTATTTGTATGTATAAGTTTTATAATTTATTATACATATGAAAATTGGTTAAATAATTTATGCATAATGAAATTAATTGTTAATTTCTTTTTATAAATTTAATTAGTACTTATATTATTTATTTTGCTTGTATAATTTATTATTATTTATTTATACATGCAATCTTAAGATATATAATATTTGTACATATGGAATTAAATAAATATTGCTTATGGTTTTATGCAATAAATAAGTCTAAGGATATAGTTAATGTTTAAATGATTCATATAGTTTAATTAATTAGGGAGTAGTTATATTATCTTATATTAATTAAAACTATAATAAAGTTTATTTATGATTATATTTAAAAAATAAACATTAATTGTGATTAATCATATGTGATATAATAAATCTTATCCTATAAGAATTTTTATTATATTTTGTGTGATTAATTAGTATAGAATATCAAATTATATTTTTCTAATTTACTCACAAGGATTAAGAAAAGAAACATAATTTGATAGTTTTATTGTAAAGTTAAGATGAATCTAATTGAATTAGATTTTTAGTCCATAGATAAGTTTTATGTCATTAGATTCATATTTTTCATGATTTACATTGGTAAAGAATGAGTTTAATTTAGGTCTCAAATTTTAATAAGCATATAATCTTTCATCGCAGCTTCATAACCTATAAATTTCTATGATATTCGTTGTGACATTCCCAATCTGAAAGGGGATAATTATAAATATGGAAGGAAAGAATTCTTCTTCATCTAGGGTTGATGGATATTGACTAAACTATTAGGAAAAACAAACCACCTAAAATTACTGAAACTAGTACTCCAACGAATATCATGCTTTATGAACAATGGGAGTGATCTAATCGCCTTAGCGTGATGTTCATTAAGGCTATGACAAGCACCTTTATTATGAAGTTCTCTTCTTTAAGACTCACTAGTGAGAAAGATACATCTCAAAACAAATATAAAAGGAAAGGAATGATTCCACCTCAAGCTAATATTAAGAAAGAAGCCAAGTGTTTCTTCTGTAAAAAGAAGGGACACATGAAGAAAGAATGTATCAAATTCTAGAAAAGTAAAGGTAATTTAACCTCGTTTATTTGTTATGAATCTAATACAATTAATGTTAATATTAACAACTGGTGGATTGATTTTGGATCTACAATCTATGTTACAAACTCCTTACAAGGTATGCGAAACCTAAGGAAGCCAATAGGAAGTGAGCAATACATCGTATCTAGAAACAAGATAGGCTCACATGTAGAGGCTGTAGGAACATACAGTTTGATTTTAAGTAGTGATTTTGTTTTAGAATTAGAAAAGGACCTTTTATGTTCCAATTAATTTCTCTAGAAACTTGATTTCGATTTCAAGACTTGTACCTTCTGGTTATTCCTTTCACTTTTCAGAAATATCTTTCAATTTATTTAATAAATCTGATTGTGTTGGGAATGATATTTTATCTGATGGTGTTGGGAATGATATTTTATCTGATGGTCTTTATTGCATTAATTTATGAAATAAAGTCACTCATAATGCTATGCATTTCAAGCTGGCACTAAAAGGTGTATTATTGATGATGACACTTCTAAATTATGGCATAGGAGATTAGGACATATCTCCATATCTACTTAGTACTCTAGATTTTACTGATTTTGAGACATGTGTGGACTGTATTAAGGGAAAGCAGACTAACAAGTCAAAGAAATGTGCCAATAGGAGTTCAAACATATTAGAAATCATACATACGGATATATGTTGTCCAGACATGGACATTCAAGGTCAGAAATATTTTATCACCTTTATTGATGATTTTTCTTAATATATGTATCTCTACATGCTTTATAATAAGAGTGAAGCATTAGATGCCTTCAAAAGCTTTAAGGTTGAAGTAGAGAAATAATACGAAAAGCAAATAAAGCTTGTGAGATCAAATAGAGGTGGTGAATATTATGGTAGATATACTGAGAATGGCCAAGCGCTAGGTCAATTTGCTAAGTTTCTTCAAGAGTATAGGATAGTTACCCAATACACTATGCCTAGTTCACCAAACTAGAATGGTGTAGCAAAAAGGAGAAACCAAACATTATTGGACATGGTATGGAGTATGCTTAGTGATAATTGTATTTTATATAGTTATTTTCACCTATTTTATTAATTATAATTGCTATGTTCTCTCTATCTTTAGTTAATTTTAGTTTAATAAATTAGTATTTACTGTTTTTTATATATTTTAAGAAAATTAAATAAATTGTATCGAAAACGTTCTTAATGGCAAATGTGTCCAAAAATATAATTTCAAATAAAAGAGTGATTAATTGCAATTTATAAAAGTTGAAAATATAATTTAAATTAAAATCGGGCTTAATTTTAATTATTAAAAGTTTAAAATTTAATTTAAATTACAAAAAGGGCTATATTGCAATTAAACAAAGTTTAAAATGTAATTTGAAATATATTTGTGGGTCAAAATGAAATTAAGGAAATTGAATTTTCTGCGCAGGGGAAGAATGCCACTCGCACCAATCACAACGCCCATCATCCACCGTTCGATCATTCAATCAACGGTCCAGATTTGGCGAGTGCATTCCAGACGACAAAAGGGTGTGCGCGATATATTTCTCGCACGGCTCGGCGTGCTAGTGGGGCCCACCTATCACGCAGGCCGGCGTGCAGAGTGGGACCCACATGTCGGCTGCGTAGAATTTCCCTTGAGACACATCGCTAACCGTTGGATCGGCTGAACGGTCCAGATTGAAGCGCGTGGAACCAAGCTATCGCGCACCGAACCGTTTGTCTAAAAATCATGTGCGACGTGGTTCATCCAAGCGGCGTGCACCCTCGAGTTTTACTGAATAAGAAGAAGCCACGTGTCTACTTTATCTATAAGCCAATAATATTCTGACACGTGGCATGTTACAATGAGCGCGAACGCTCAGGATCACACCCGTGTTGCAGCCGTTGTCTCCCGTGCGACAATCCATCATACGTCTGTTTCCCGCAGCCAATGAAATGCTGCCACGTGTTCGCATTAAATCCTTGTAGCGAATCAGACGCTGACACGTGGCATGCACTTTGAATTTGAAAAAATGAGAACGGCGCCTGTGTACGCATGATTTTTAATTAACGTTTTTCGATATCAAATTTCGAAACGCGTCGATTTTATTTTCGAGGGAATATTTTTTACGCGTTTCCGAAAAGAAAAAAAAACGAAATGTAATATTTTAGATGTATTTTTTTAGCTATAAATAGGAGATAAGATGATAGTTTTAAAAAGTTTTTAGAGTGTTGGAAAGTTTAGAGTTTGTAATTTTTGTGGTGTTTGTGTGTTGGTTGTGGAACACGCAGAAGCCATTTTTGGCTTTTGTTGTGTTCTGCGTGTGCCAAATATTTTCGTATTAGATGTTTTAATTTTTCTTTCTTCTTCATCTAATTTTTCTCTATGTGTTGTAATTTTTATTTTTAATTAATGAAGTAATTTAATTTTTCTAGGGTTGCATTTCATCTAAATTTATGAAGTTTTGATTTTAATTATTTTTTATAGATTTATAAGACGTTCGATTTGTTCGTTCTATTTTGTGCTTAATGCTTTTTGATTATTTACGAATCTTATCAAAACGATTTGTGGCACATAAATAAACTTGGAAGAGGCATTTGTGTGTATATTGCTCGTAAATAGAATGACATGTATGATGAAGGATAGAAATATACCCTAATTATATGTGTGGCCATTTGAGAACTTAGAACTTAATGAATCTTATTAAATTTAATTCTCATAGAGATATAGTGAATTAATTTAACGAGGTGTGTTTATACGGAGCTCGGAAGAGATGTATGAATAAAAATAGAAGTTTTCGGTTGACAAATTAAATGTACTAAAAAATATAAATCAAAAGAAAATAACATGATTTGAGTGGATTAGTTTGGTGAAAAATTGCAATCCTAGATTTCTTTTATTTTCTTATGTTACTTTTTTCTTAATCAAACGATTGTTTTGAATAAAATCAGAGGGAAACAATTTTAGTACTCAACAAATTATAGTAACAAATCTCCGTGGGAACGATCTTTACTTACAAATATTATTACTTGTGACCGTGTATACTTGCACGTTTTTATGTTCTCCAAAAGAGACAACACTTAGCTACTTCAATCTTCTTAACTCCTTGGGGACTGGAGCTTTAAAGACAATTGTGTATATATTAAACAGAGTTCCAGCCAAGGTTGTCTCAAAGACGCCATTTCAATTATGGAAAAGATGGAAATTGAGTTTGTGACATATGCGTGTTTGGGGATACCCGTATGAAGTGAGGATTTATAATCCACAAGAGAAAAAGCTAAACCTAAGGAATTAGTGGGTATTTCGTTGGATATGTCGAAAGGTCTAAGGGATATAGTTTTTATTATCCATTTCATAGCACTAGGTTTGTGGAATCAAGAAATAAAAAATTTCTTGAGAATGACTTGATTAGTGAGAGCGATCGATCCTATGGCGTTGGTCTTGAGAAAGATCATTTAGATGCTCAGTGTGATACTTCAAGTAATGGACTAATCGTTATTGTTAATAACGTGCCTCGAGTATGAACGCGTGTTGAAGAACTAGTCCTAGAAGTATCACAAGCTGTTGATCTTGATCCAGTAGATGATGAAGTTCAACAGATGCCTGAAATTGTTGAACAAATAGTTGAACCACATAATCCTACTCCTCAAGAGAATTTTGAAGCAACATTTAGAAGATATACTAGAGTAAGAAAATTGGAAATTCTTAGTGATTATGTTGTGTATCTACAAGAGTGTGACTATAGTGTTGGAGCCAAAAATGATCCTGGGACATTTTCATAGGCCATAAGTTCTAAGGTTTCAAACTTATGGTACAATTCCATGAAAGAAGAAATATATTCTATAGCGTCTAAGCGAGTTTGGAATCTCGTCAAATTGCTTGATAGTGTAAAATCCATTGTATGTAAATGGGTCTTCAAGATAAAGAAAGACTTACAAGGCAACATTGAGATACATAAGGCAAGACTCGTTGCAAGAATTCACTCAAAAGGAGGGATTCGACTACACAGAGACATTCTTTCATGTATTTAAGAAAGATTCACTTCGTGTGATAATGACATTGGTTGCCCATTTTGATTTTGATTTGCATCAAATGGATGTGAAAAATGTTTTCCTTGATGGTAACCTAGAGGAATAAGTTTATAAGAAACAACCTAAATGATTCTTCTCTAGTGATGGTAAGCATTTGGTTTGTAAGCTTAATAAATTTATATATAGATTAAAAATAGTTTCCTATCAATGGTATTTGAAATTTCATAATGTCATCACTTCATTTGGTTTTGAAGAGAATGTCATGGATCAATGTATATACCAGAAGGTTAATGTCCAAATGCGAGGTCCTAGATAGGGGTGTGCAAAAAATCCGATCATCTGATCCAATCCATTGATTTTTCATCCGATCTGATCCAATCCGATGGTGGGATCGGATGGAAATTTTTTCCATCCGTTAAGTGTAGATTGGATGGCGGATTTCACTATGATTCATCCGATCCGACCAAAATTAATTATATATATATATATTTATTTGATTTTTTAATGTTTCTTTTAAGTTAAATAATTTTATGTTATGATTTATGTGAAAATTTAAAATTTTTATTTAAAAATATAAAAAATAGTTAATTAAGTTTATTGGTCGGATTGATCAGATTGATAGGATGTCATCCGAATAGTTTACGGATCGAATTGATCGGATGTGAAAGGTGATCGGATCAGTTGCGAATTAAGATGTTTCAATCTGAGCAGATGATCGGATCGAATCGAATGAGTATAAAATCAACAGTTTCGATCCGCTGAACAACCTTAGTCCTAGATGTTAAGATCTGATGAAATATGATATATCGATGTGATCATGGTTCTTCTTTTCCGTGAGCAACCTGAAGAAAGTTACTTAGAAACCTAGCGTTATCTATATGTAGCGACCTTTCTTATATAAATGTAACGAACTCTTTATGTAATACATATAGCGATCTGTTTTCTGTTTAAATTAGTCTGTATATCATTTTATCACATGTAAACAGTATACTCATGTCATTTATGCATATCATGCCAGGTAGGTAAGATGTTATATATATATAACATCAGCTTAAATATATAGGCACCATAATGTATATAGGTTATGAATTAATAAACTTACTTATAAATAAAAGTAAACAAAGGTTATCAATTAAAACAGACTTAGAGAGGAGAGAGTATTCAATGAGAGAGATTAAACTCGAAAATGTTGGACTCCTTTTCCTCTGGCTTCGTTCTTCTTAAATAACCGAGTAATGATACTGTGAAAGATGTTGTTACTATTGGAGGAATAGTATCTTGTCTGCCACTTGAATAGTAACCTTGTCGGCCACTTGATACTGTAGGAATCTTGACTACTGTTGTAAATAGTAGTTGCTTCATTATTCCAAACAGATAATAGAATAGTACTTGGTCGGGTACTATTATAGGTAAACAAACAGTAACCTTGTCGGCACCGTTTTTAATTTTGTCCTTTCTTGATTCTAACAATTAGTTATCCTCAAAAAATATATTTGAAGGACTCGTAGGCCCTATTAAGAATGGTTATAGGCACGCAGGCCCAAATAATAATAAGTAATGGACACGCAAGCCCAAATGATAAAATAGTGGACACACAGGCCCTAATTATAAAAAATAAGGGGACACGCAGGCCCAATAATACTAAGTTGATTTGGGAACCCAAAAATTAACATCTTGGGTTGAGGTATCTAAGTCAATTAGGTCCTCTTCTGTTCCCTGTGATGGAGTGACTGTTTTATCGAGTGATTGTGTTTCATCCGAATCAACTTCCTCTTGTTTTGTCATCTGGGATTTTTGTCCTGACGATAGTTGCTTGATGATGTCCAAGAGATCTTCCTGGGTTTTGGCTTGAGCAATCAAAGCAATTGTATGTGCTTTTTGTGCTAATAATAGTGAAGAATCTTGTATTTCCTCCACTGGGTAATCCATGTATCCTTTTTGGCATAGCCATTTATCAACGGTTGGTAATAAGAGTGTTTTAGGGATCGTGAATGACGACCACCATTTGATTTGGAAATAACGTTTTATAGTCATCACCCCTGTTGCTTCTGGATATAAGACCCATTGACATACCCAAGGGAGATAAAAATTTGTGCAAAAAATGCATAAGGGAGGGAATCTAGCCTCTCTTATTGATGGTTTGTAATATGACTGGAAAGATTCATAACTTTTTTTCACAGGAGATATTAGAATTGATGAAAGGTTTCCGAATAATTCCCACCATTGTGTAAACCAAGATGGAAATCGGTTTGAATCAATATTTTTGTTAATAAAGAAAAATAACCAAGAATGTTGATTATCTTTATTTTGAATGAGAAATGCATTAAACCATTCCTGGTGATAATCCCAATAATTGTACGAAGTACAATGGGGAATGAAATGAGTTGAACTGACTGGAAAAGCCAGTTGTTTATAGAGATCATTATTCCAATCTGATGGAGATATGACCTTATGAATTTTTGCAGTTGAAAACTGCACTTCTGTTGTTTTGGGGTAATGGAAATGTTTGAATTCCACACTACCTATAATTTCCAAAATACTCTGATAGTATTGAGGAGTTTTTGAAGATAATGATGGCCTGTAAAAAATCCCTTTTCCAAAATAACTTTGGATGGCCAGGTAAGGGTTTTGGTTAAAAAATTCCTTTTCAATAATAGTTACCACCTGAGTTGGTTGTTTCTTAAAATACTCAGATGATGATTTTGTTTTGGGAAATGAATCCCTTGTTCCTTTGGAAGGAAAATAAGTTGAGGATGTAATTCCTCTTTCTGGAATAGAAATTGTTCCAGATGTTTTTTGTGAAAATGTTTTTGAAGGTATGATCTCCAAATTTGATGAAGAAGTTGGTCCCCCAATTTTTGGGATACAACGTAATGCTGTTCTGATTTTCTCAGAATCCATATTTTGCAACCATTGATGGATGCGTTTATTCAATTCAGAATCCTTAGGAGTTAATTGAGGTGATGATTCTTTCAGTGTTTGGTTGGAGGATGATGACTGGTTATGAGTAACCTGAGACCAGGTCATTATGGGTTTGGCCGATGAGAGGCTGGTGATAGTGAGGTTTGGAGGTTCACTCTTCTCCTTTCCCTTTTTCTTTTTGCTCATCTTTGAACCTGTTTTGGAGGAATTCTCTGGTTAGAAAATATGGTAATGAATTATTCTCTCCTCTGATAAATTCAATATCAAAATAAAAAATACTTAATAAGGCTTGCCATCTGGCAAAAATTTGTTTTGATGCAATATTTTTTACATCTTTTAATAAAATTTCTTTTGCAGACTTACAATCAATTCTTAGTAAAAAATTTTGATTTAATAAATCTGATTGAAATTTGGAAATGCAAAGTACTATAGATAGTACTTCCTTTTTGACAGTGGAATAATTCTTTTGACAATCATTCCAATGGCCAGAGGCAAATTGAACAATTTGCTCATTGTTATTCTGGACTTGTTTTAAGATCCCTCCGTAGCCAATATCACTGGCATCGGTTTCTACTATCTTGAAGAGTGTTGGATCCGCAAGATGTAAACAGGGAATGTTTTGAACTTGTGCTTTTATTTTTTGCACAATTTTTGTGTGTTCTTTTGTCCATGGCTCAGGGATTTTCTTAAGCCTATTATGTAGCAGTTTTGCTAACCTATTAATATTTGGGCATAAACTTAATACATAATTTAAGCTACCTAGAAATCTTTGTAGCTGGGTTTTGTCAATAATCCTATCTGGAAATTTAGTGGTAAACTCTAAGGATCTATTGATTGGAATAACTGTTCCATTGGATACGTTGTGTCCAAGAAACCTAATGTTTGTTTGACAAAGAGTCATTTTCTTGGCTGATAAGGCCAATCCATTTCTCTTTATGATATGGAAGAAAGTTTTGAGATGTCTGATGTGTTGTCTGACATCTTTGGAAAATATAAGTACATCGTCGATGCACACAATACAGAATTCTGAGTAAGGATTGAATATGTCATTCATAATCCTTTGAAACTCAGAGGGTGCATTTTTGAGTCCAAATGGCATAACATTCCACTTAAACTGTCCAAATGGAACAGTGAATGTAGTTTTGTACCTATGTTGGGGCTCGATTTGAATCTGCCAAAAGCCTGATTTCATATCAAACTTGGAGAATATTGATGATGAATATAATTTTTGAAGCAAGTCTCTTTTGTTGGGGATAGGATACCTAATCTATTTTAAGGCTTGATTCAAAGGTTTATAATTGATGACTAGCCGAGGAGTTCCTCTTTCAATCTCGGCTGATTTGTTGACATAGAAGGCCGCACAACTCCACGGTGATCTGGATTTTGAAATTAATTTCTTAGATAGGAGATCTTCGATCTCTTTTCTACAGAATTGTTCAAGGTCACCATTCATTTGAATAGCCCTTGCTTTTGTTGGGATATCCTTTTCATTAAAGGATGGTTCATATGGTAAGTCTACCATGTGTTGTTTTCTTTCCCAGAATGCACTGGGTAGTTCAGAACATAGCTTTTCTTCAAAAGAGGTTTGTAATTTAGAGATTTTATCTTTAATCTCTAGGATCAGAAGTTCTTTCTCAACTGTATGAGTTTGAACCTTGGTTTTGAGATAGAGAAGGTCCTTTTCTCTATGGGTAATTAGAACATAAATCTATTTTGGAGAGATTGAATAAGATTTGATAAGATTAAGATCCCTTGTTTTGGATTCTTCAATGAAAGGAAAAATGAATCCTTGTGATCCCATTTTGAATGAAATCCTGTCATGTTGAACAGAATATGGGGTAATGATATCCATGAATGGAGTGCCTAATATGACTGAATAGCCTATATCAGATACTATGACAAATGGAGTTTTGATTAGGTATAATCCTTTTAGAATCGATACCTCAGTTTTTCCAATAATACTCATTCGAGATTTATTTGCTGAATTGAGACGTTCTTCAGTTGGTTTGTGAAACCTTCTGGGAACGATTGATGGGGAAATGTAATTGAGATCGGCTCCTGTATCAAACAGGGCAATGGTCTCAAGTTTTGAATCATCGGGAAATACTAAAGTTATTTTTATTTTGTATTTCCTGGTGGTGATTTTTCTCAAGTGTTGGATATCTTGATTATTTTGAGTAAGATCATCGTCAGAATCACTCACTTATGTTGATTTTTTGTCTCCATTATTAAGTAGTTGAAACTTAATATCATATTCTTTTAGTTTTTCTTTAAGCTGGTGGAGTTCCAGTTTAATAGTTTTGATTTCCAGTTTTAAGTCTTGAATTTGACTTTCTGGTGTAATAACTTTGTTCTTTCTTTCCAAAACAACAGTGAGGTTGTAATAGCCTTTGCTGGTACTTGGAATTTTAGAATTTTTTAATGGTTTTTTATCCAAAGATGTAGTTAGATATTCTACATACAATTTGGTTAATGATGGATCATTTAACTTAAGGATTTTTTCTTGAAGTTGTTCATCTTCTTCTTTAGTTAATACATTAATAGTTTTGTTTGAGGAGTGAGAGTTGCTTGATGCAAATTCATCTTCCTGGGGATTTGATTCTTCGTCTGACCATTGTTCAGACTCAGAAGGTGATGAGGATGTATCTACCATAAGAGCAGATATTTTGGCAAATGTGTCTTCTTCAAGTTTTAATTCGTGAAGTTTTTTAGAAATTTTGCAATAATTTGCAATGTGACCTTTCTTGCCACATTTATAACATTTAAACTCTTTAAAGTTTTTAAAGGGTTTTTTATGATGTTTTGAATCCTTATTAAAATTTCTTTTATAAGGTTTTTTATAAAAATTCATTCATTTTTCAAAGAATGGTTTTCTTGATTTTGAAAACCTTTTATAAGTTTTATTTGATTCCTTATAAGGTTTTGTCTTACTGCAAGTTCCCTCGCAGGTTTTGTCATTAGAGAGATTACCATCAAACTGTTTGCAAAATGATCCAATTTCTCTTTTGGAAACTTTTAGTTCCAATTTCATTTGTTTTTGGATTTTCAAATCTTGACAAATTTGAAGACCCTGGTTTTGAGCAAAACTGATTAACTGACCATAGGTAAGTTGATCATATGGGATAATGTGATTCCCATAAGTTTCACGGATTTTGTTTCTAGTTTTCTCACCTAAGAGGGGAGGAAGTCCTGCTAGGAATTTCTCCTTCCAGAATGGTTGAATAGAGTCATCTCTTAACATAACTCTAGACAGGAATGTAGTTTTATAATTTTGAAAATCGCTCATCTTCCTACATTTTATGTTGGAAAGAAGATCAGCGTTTTTATCTTTTAAATGGGATGGATCCCCCATAAAATGATGTGATATGGTGAAGAGTAATGTTGAGACGACATCCTGTATAGGAGCACCTTGATGAGAAAGTATGGGTGTACCACACTTATCAATCAGTATTGCATTGCATATATCTGACTGTTGATGTTTTGAAAGATGATGATCCCACCATCCTTTTAGTTGGCCTGAGAAGCCAGTTATTAATAATTCAACAACTGTTTTATCAGTTGTACCAATTTGGGTTTTATAAGCATTTGACGCCATGGTCATTTGCTGTAAGATATTTAATATCTCATGATCAGTCATACCATCTATGTTCCAAACATAGATAGAAGACACGTTATATTTAGTTTGGATAACCTGCCTAGGTTGGGTTCCTATGGTGTGAGGATACCTAACTGGGCTAGGTTCTTGCCACAACAATGACCTAAGAGGAAAACCACCGGTCCACGAGACCACCTAACTTTCCACTATGAAAATCAAATGTTCAAGTACAAACTCGATCTTATGCTATCCTCCCTAGGATACTGCCCCAATGTACTTTACTTACGAGCCCCTACTTTGTTTTCACAGTTTCCAATATTAGCGTGAGCAGTTTTCAGACCAACGTTCCAATAAGCTCCCCACCAATCAGATCGTTCACAAAGTAACTGCAAAATAGTTAGCACAAAAACACAAGTACCCGTGTGTGTTCTAGAACAGATTTAACAATGAATAATCCTAACTAGATGATTTAAAACAAATGTCATTTAAACCAAATCAACTAGAATATTCTAAAGCAAGAAGATTACGCATAATTTCAATAAAAATAAATTCTTTGAAATTTAATAATTAAATCAAATAATCATGATCGCTCATAAAATTATTTAATCTAAATATCTAAAAATTTAATTAAGAAGAATTAAATTAACTAATGCAAAACAATATATATTAATTACCTTTACTGCGTGCCTTTGCTGACTTTTACTGCTAAATTCTTAGTATATATATATTAACTTGATACTTGTGATTAATGACAATTATATATATTATTATATATAAACTCCATATCAACAGTTGCTTGTTGCTTTCAACTTTAATTTGTTTTTTTTTCGGCAGTTTTTTTTCTCTCTCAGTACATCCACACACCCTAAATGTCTCTCTATTTATATATAATAATAATACCTAATAGTATTAGGTTTAAATGCATTTTTGGCTTAATTTTTCAAAACTCATTCAAAGTCTTAATAAAAAAATATTTTTTAAATCATATCTTAAAAAATATTAATCTTAAAAAATATTAAGACACATAAAAAATATTTAAGCACCAAAAATAATTTTAGATTTATGAACATGTACTATTAAATATATAAATGAAATTCTATGTGTCGTAATTATAAAAGACATACCTGAAGTACAGATATTTGGAACTTGAACATTTGTTCGACTGTTCTTGATAAACTTGATAGCAAGCCTAAAAACAAATTTACAAGTAAATATTTTGTCCACGAAAATAGACAACACTCATAGTCCTTACATATATCTTATCTAATATTTTATTATATATCTTATTCTATATTTTAGCAACAAAAATAATCCCAGAATTATAAATATGTGCTATTAAATACGTGAGTGTAATTCTATGTGTTATAGTTATAACATATATACTTGAAGTACGACTATCTGAAATTCTGACCTATCTTCTACTTTAATTGATAGACTTGATAGTGAGCTTAAAAATAAGTTTACATGAAAATATTTTGTCCACAAAAATAGCCAAAACTCATAGTCCTTACATGAATATTTTCAATTTGAATCCGACTCGATAATATAATCAATCCAAACCAATATGAATCCGAACATGTTGGATTTTTCGGATTGGATAAGGTGAGATTGATATTGAAATTTATTTATGAATTATTGTCATATATAAAACTTGACATACACAAATTTAAATTTTATATTGATATTTTTGTAACAAATATTATTATTTATAGTCACAACTAAAAAATCAATAAAATAAGAAATATGTTTGTATGACTATTAAACTATTATAAAAATTTATATTTATTTTTTAAGCTAAAATAATAATATAATATCATTATAATATGAATAATATTTAAATATAACATATTATAAAATAAAAATATGTATTTATTTATAATTTAATAGTAATTCGATTCGGATCAGATACAGTAGATTATAAAATCTGTCAATTCGAACTCAATCTGAATTCAAACAATATGTATAATTTTCAATCCGAATCTGATCTCACTATAATATTTATCAATTCAATTTGATCTGAAACCAACTGATCAAATCAAAATTTTCAATTTAAGCAGATTGATCAGATTATTTGTTCACCCCTACCTTACATGGCATAGTGTTAGTGCTGTGAAAATGGATATGGTTAATCTGCCATCTCATATAAATGTAAGATTTCATGCCCATTAATGATAATGCAATTAGAAACGAGGTTATTGAAGCATGAAACTCATTTTAAACGGCATCTTGATATCTAAATTTGTTTTTAACGTATCTTTGTCATATCATGTTTGACCTATTCATATAATGTGTTATGTAAGTTGTGCTAATATTGTGAGAACTATGAGTATTAGTTATTTTCATTGAAAAAATATTTTCATGTATACTTATTATTAAGCTCGTTATCAAGTCTATCAAGTAAAGTAGAAAAAACGTTAAAATTTAAGGTAGTCGTACTTTAAGTATATCTTTTATAACTATAACACATAAGATTTCATTCATGCATTTAATAGCACATCTTCATCAAACTAGAATTATTTGTTGTACTAAAATATTTATTTAAACTAGCTTGAATTAATTTATGAAATTATCAATTAATTATTTTTTAAATATGTTTCAATATTTTAGGATGTGTCATAAAAATAATCTTTTTATATTATTAAGATTTTTAATAGACTTTAAATGATTAAGTCTAAAATAATTTAACATAAATGCTAGGTTATTATTATCATCTAGTATAAGGGCTAAAGGGGAGAGCCTAAATAAATGTGTGCTGAAGCTGCCGAACAGATTGACTGAACTGCTGAAAATATGGGGCTGAATTTACCGCAAACTACAGAAAGAAAGAAAAAAAAAAGGAAATGAGATTGGCGGCAGAGATTAGAATGGAGGGCAGCGAAGATAGTTAATATAGATAATATATATTGGTGGCAGTGAAGTGAGAAACGGCAGAGATTAGAATGGAGGGCAGCGAAGTGAGAAACGGCAAATCGGCAGTGAAGTGAGAAAGGTGTTCAATATATATATATATATATATAAATTTATTTATATGGCAGTAAAAAATGTGATTAAGTTAAAGAAATTAAATAAGTTGAATAATATTAAATTGATATTATATCATAAATATTTATTAATAAATTTATTTGTATTTTTATCTTTATATAGTTTCTTCTTGATTAGATTTTTACATGTTTAGATTAAATAGTTTTACGTATAATCATTAGGGTTATTCATCGGATCAAAACCGTTAATTTTATACTCATTTGATTCGATCCGACCATCCGTTCGGATTGAAACATCCTAATCCGCAATCGATTCGATCACCTTTCACATCCGCTTAATCCCATCAGTAAACTATTCAGATTACATCCGATCAATCCGATTAATCCGACCAATAAACTTAATTAACTCTATTTTTTGTATTTTTAAATAAAAATTTTAAATTTTCACATTAATCATAACATAAAATTATTTGAATTAAAAAAACATTAAAAAATAAAAAAATTATATATATAATTAATTTTGGTCGGATCGGATGAGATGAGATGAATCGTAGTGAAATCCGTCATCCGATCCGCACTTAACGGATGAAATTTTTTTTTTCATTCGATCCGACCATCGGATTGGATCGGATGAAAAATCAACGGATCAGATTGGATGATCGGATTTTTTGCACACCCCTAATAATCATAGTTATTTGATTTGATTATTAAATTTTAAAGAAATTATTTTTATTGAGCTTGTGCTTAATTTTTTTCTATAGGATTTGCTGATTTATTTTATTTAAGTAACATATATTTTGAATCATCTAATTAGGATTATTCATTTTTAAATCTGTTTCATAACACACACAGGTACTTGTGTTTTTGTGCTAATTTTTTTACAGTTGATTCGTGAAAGTATCTGATTAGTGGGAAGCTTGTTGGAACGTTGATCTGGATACCACTCATACTAATATTAGAAATTGTGAAAACAAAATAGACGCTCGTAGGTAAGGTGCATTAGGGTAGTATATTAGGTAGGGTAGCATAAGACTAAGTTTGTAGTTAAACATATGGTTTTTATAATGAAAATTTAGATGGTCCGATAGACTAGTGGTTTTCCTCTTAAATCATGGTTGTGGTCTAAGTTGATTCCATCTATAATATCGTGTGTTATTATTTTATTTTCACACTTTATTTTTATACGTGATTGCATACTTGACCGTTTTGTTTAGGTTATTAATTGAAAATAACATATTCACCCTCCTCTAATTTAATTAGATTCGTATTTTATAAACTTTCAATTTTTATCAATTATAATTTTCATAAATTGATTTAAGTTTAAATAAACATTTTAGCAACAAAAATAATTTTAGTTTTATGATCATGTGTTGTTAAATGCATAAGTGTAATCATATGTATCATAGTTATAAAAAAGTATATCTGAAGTACGACTATCTGAAATTCTGACATTTTTTCAACTTTGCGTGATAGACTTGATAGCGAGCTTAAAAGTAAGTTTACATGCAAATATTTTGTCCACGAAAATAGTCAACACTTATAATCCTTATAAACGCCCCTTTTAGTATTTTCGTGTAGAAAAACTTCTCTCTTATTACATGACACTTATAGGAATAAAATAAAAATACAATGATATCCTAAACTTCATAGTGGAACTATCCTATAGTCTAGTAAATCCATCTTCGTTGCAACTTGACAAGCTTGTAAGTAATTGAAATAACATAGACACAACATACGACAACTTGACTTGAAAGTTTTATTATACATTGGTTCAGTTTAAATAGAAATAAACGAAGTGTAAAGAACAATCATGTAATGCATGTATTCATACCAATAAAATTTAATATAAGATAAAACAATGAAACATATTTTTATCCTAAATATATTCTCCTCATATAGGTATAATAAAATAAAACATAAAATAAAATACAAATATCATGTTTAAATTATGTTGTTATATCGTGTTACAAGTTGTTAACTATAAATAGAAAATCAAAAGCCGACCCACGCACACGAGAAAGTATTATTAATTCGTACTATATTTAAGTAATTCATTACATGTATCCTATAAATCGTGACAATATTGTGTTCATATTACGTTATCTTTTTATGTTACACGTTGATGTTCTAATTAACTAGAAATAGAAGTTCTTCTCAACTAAATTATTTTATTAGGATTCAAAACTTTGAACAATGAAATTTTAAATTATATTATTAATTCTTTAAATTTCTAAAACTTTATAGATAAATCTAAATTTGATAATTATTATGCAAATTTTTTGATTTCTTAAGGTTGTTTTGAGCTTAAAAATTGAATCAATGAATAGAATAATGAATTCAATTAACACTCATGTCTTAATTATATTAATTACTTTATATTTCAAATAAATTATCACAACTTTGTAAGTTATTGTTAAATTAGGAACCATTTATAAAGGTTAAGAAACTATGATAGGGATAATATCTCAAATGTTTATGAGGTTTAGTATATTTCATTTTATACCCTTGTGGTTTATATCTAGAAAGCTTTTAGAATTTATGGTTAGTACCATTGGTGTACGTAAAACTTGATAGTGTGAACTTTTCTATCTATTATTATTCATATTCCTATTTCTTAGTTATGATACCAATTTTTGGGGTATTTTGATATCTAGAGACTGTTATGGCGGAATTTTAGTCAATTTAACCTTAATGTGCTAACTAAGTTATTATCTTGATAAGTCATATGTGTTCTATGCATATTATTTTGTCCTATTTGTAATATACAAACAAGTTTTTCCTGTATACATATAATATATTTGTAATTTTCAAAGAAGTAGTATCCAAATATTAAATTGTTTAATTCCTCTTCTTCTATTATTACATATTTTTGACTAAAATAGTCTCTTAATGTCCTTAAAATACTATGGTCTATGATATTGGTAATAGGTTTAATATAATCTGTATATATGTTTAACAAGGTGTTAAATCTTTTAAAATTTTCAAGACAAGTTTCATAATCCTCATCTTTAAAATATTCATTTAAATTTAAAACTAAGAGATAGTCTTTATCAAAATTTTCTAATAGAATTAAATTTTTATCTTTAATTTATTTTGAAACTAGTTGTTTATTTCTGAAATTAAAAATAGTTTCTATTTTCTTATTTATCAATATTATAACTTGATTTAAGTAAATATTTAAATATCCAAGATTCTTAACTAACTTAAATTTATAATTATTATACTTGAATTTAATAGGTCCACAATGATCTTTCCTTCTATTTGTCTCATTTTGTTACACTTGTTATGTCTCAATTTTTCTCAAACCTTGACGCCCTCCTAACAATGGTGAGCTTTCTACATCCGTACATAGATGATGTCCAATATTTGACTTACTAAGAAAGAGTAACAAAACTCAATTTTATTCATAAGATAATAATTATTACAACTTAAGGCCAACTAAGAACCTTGAAGGAATTTTTAGTCGCTCATAATTACTGGGTATAATATTACTAGTCTTAGGATTTCTAAATAGAGAGGATTTATATGCTATAAGTTGAGTGTTTTTCATAGTAGAGTGCTCTAGGGTTTATTTTTCTATTTGAAATGAAAATAAGAGCTTTTTTTATAGTACAAGAAATCCCTGTTTATAAGAATAAAAATCATATTTTCTCCTTACTTTAATAATTTATCTACTTTTTTGCTTTAAATGATAGCCATTGCTTTTTTCCTTGGCACATGGTGCCGATTAAGATATGGGGTCTACATCTTTATTTTCTTTGTCGTATTTTGTCTACAATTTCTTTCTTTATTCTTCTTTGTCGTTTCTCCTAACAATCATTTTGATGACGTTGATGATGATACATCTTCGTCTTCTCAATCTTTGATGCAGTGAATGCATTTATGATTTTTGGTGGATTTTCTAACATAGAAGTAGAATACCTTCCTTATTTCATAACCAATTTTCAGGTCGTTTCTGTTAAAATTGGCTTCATATTTGAAATTTTTTTCACCATTTTCTTCTGACAAAGCCACACTGTTATGGAAAATAATGATAACTTTAGTAGTGGAATCAATCTTCCTAAGTTTATAGTAAATTTGGTCTAACATTTGTCCTTTTAGTAAATAGAGTTCTTCTGTGTTGAATTCTTTTTCTGGAAGTGCCCTTGGTTTGAGAACTTCTCTGTTTGTATTGAAAATCCCTATCTTGATGAAGTGGTAGGGAGTAATACATCATTCCTCATTCCATTCCATTAGTGAACTGAAAAATTAGAGATAAATAGGCTTATCATTTGCTTTAATCTTCTTTCTAAAGTTCTTGATTGTTCTTTTAAAATTTTCTAGGAAATAATTTAATTCACTTTAAGTAATTCATGGATATATATTTTCTATTAATCCTATATGAAAAGCTTTATAAACAAATATTGGATCATCTTTTTCTAAGATATTGAATTTACTTACCGTAAGAAATTCATTATCTATGATATAAAACTTCATATCTTCAATGTGTTTCTGAGTAGATTTCATGGCCAAGTTATAGAGACTTAACCATTGTGGCTTGTTGAGGTTTCTATATTGGTCCTTCACATCTTCAATGATTGGAGAATTTCTGAGGGAAGTCTCCCTGAATAACATTGAATGGTTTACTATCTTTGATGTTTATGCGAGAGATGGTTCCCTAAATAACATTGGAGGCCTTGATATTTTTCCTAGATTTTTCATTCTATTTGGAGCTGTTGGTTGTTGTTGTAATGCTGTAGAATAATTTCTTACTATATGACTTGGAGTTATTAGTTTTGGTGTTTTGTGATTGACATAATTGCCTTCGATTTCTATTCTATTGGTGAAGGCTCTATGAGTTACTCTACTAATTCATAGAATAGATTAACTAGTTTCTGCCCAGTTGTTATAGATTTATGGTCTTGGGTTATTATAGACCACATAAACTTTTTTTGTTATTCTTTTTTTGCTTCATCTACCGAGTTTTAGAATTTTTTTTCTTTTGAACTATTAGGTTCTTCCTTTTTCATTTTGAATTATTTCTTTAGAAGTTTCACCTTTCTTTAGTTTGAATTTTTAATGAAGATTTCTCTTTTGAGATTTTGGGCTTTAAAGGTTGTTTTGAATAATTAAGTTATTCCTGTTTATTTTCTGTCTCTATAAGAGATTTCTCGAGGTATATCAACTCGAGTTGTTCTTGTAGGATTTTCATCTTCTTTTTTTCTTTATCTTGATCTTGATATCAAGAACATTAAATCTCCTCTTTCAAATTCATAACTAGGCTTAATATTTGGTTTAGCTTTTTGTCATAGATATTAATACCAGACCGTGGTATGTTGTAAATTTTAACTTTTTTATATCCTAGGTTACCATGGATCATTCATATTAAAACATTTTTTATATTTATTATTCTGTTATCTAGTAATGCTATTTTTATTGGTGTATATATTATTTCTCTAAAATGAGTTTTTATTAATATTTGAATTCCTCCTAAATAGATGTATCCAATTTTTTCTTTATATTTTTGGGGAATTTGGATAGCTATTCAATATAATTTCTTTATCAATTAATGGTATATTATACATTTCTTTTGCATATATTATATTCATACTAATTTCTTTATTACTTATTACATAATAAATTATATCTTTTCAAGAAAATAATTTTCTTAAAGATGAAAGATGAGATGAGATGTTAATGATACAATATTAATTGACATATTTCCTTTATCTCTAATGAGTCTAAATAAGATAAGTAAACATATAAAAATAATAAAAAATATGATACATGATTATTATAATGTAAATTTAATAAGAACAAATGATACAATATTTTTAAAATTAGATTCATTAGTACTATAATCTAAATAAAATAAAATGATATTCAAATAAAATGAAACTATATTATATAATAAACTCATTAATAACAAGATAGTTAAATCCACTTTATATCTCTATTAACAAATAGTTCAACAGATGTAAATAATGGCTACTTATATTATCAAGCTTTCATCATTTACCATTGATCCCAAATAGGGAGGTGTCAAAATATTGTGTTTCTCTGATAATTATCAGTATATTCTATTATTATTTCTGTTCTGTATTCTATACAAGTGTTGAGATATATGTATACAAAGAAACGAAAATTAAACAATAACCATAATTCATGCATATCCATGTTTTATGCCTCCACTACTATTATTGTATGCTCCATGTTTTACTCCACTGAGCATTGGTGTCTGCCACTGTTGCAGCATGCACCACAACACACACCAACACTCCTCCTCAAGTTGGTGCATATATGTCTCTTATGCCCAACTTGTCAAGTGAGTTGTAGAAGTTCCTTGCAGACACAGATTTTGTGAGTATATCAGCCAATTGATCTTCTGATTTAACAAATGGAAGCTTAATAATCTTTTCTTCAAGATTCTGTTTGATGAAGTTCCGATCCACTTCAACGTGCTTCGTGCGATCATGTTGAACTGGATTGTGAGAGATGGCAATGGCTGCTTTATTATCACAAAATAAGTTCATTTCAGAGTTAGGAGCAACACCAATCTCAGTTAGAAATTTTTTTAACCAAAGGAGCTCACATATTCCCTTGACCATTCCTCGAAATTCACCAAAGACTAGATAAGGCAACTACATTTTGCTTCTTGCTCCTCCATGTAACAAGATTGCCCCCCACGAAAGTAAAGTACGCAGCAGTAGATTTCCTATCCTTCATATTCCCCGCCTGGGCCCGAATCTGTATATCCATGGACTTCCAATTGACCATTCTTTGAAAACATAAGTCCTTTCCCAGGGGAGGATTTTAAGTAACGAAGTATTCGCATGACCGCATCCATATGGTCTTCACTTGGGCAGTGCATGAACTGGCTCACGACACTCATAGCATAAGCAATATCAGGTCGAGTATGAGATAAATATATGAGTTTACCTACTAACCGTTGATATCTCTGTTTATCTGCTGGTACTTGGTCCACATATTCTCTGAGTTTATGATTTTGAACCATTGGAATATCGACAGGTTTACAATCTAGTAGTCCTGCCTCTGCTAGTAGGTCCAGAGTATATTTCCTTTGGGAAATACATATGCCTTGTTTTGATCTTGTTACCTCAATACCTAAGAAGTATTTGAGCCCTCCCAAGTTCTTCATTTCAAACTCATTTGACAGTTGTTCTTGAAGCTTAGAGATTTCTTCTTTATCATCCCCTGTAATGATCATGTCGTCTACATAGACTATAAGGGCTATTATCTTCCCTAATCGATGTTTTAGGAAAAGAGTATGATCAGAGTTGCTTTGTTGGAACCCATATTTCTTCATTGCTGAACTCAACCTACCAAACCACGCTCGAGGTGATTGTTTTAGTCCATACAATGCTCGTTGTAATCTACATGCAGTTTCTTTTCCTGATGTAACAGTATATCCTGGTGGGATATCCATGTAAATCTCTTCTTCAAGGTCACCATGAAGGAAGGCATTCTTCACGTCAAGTTGGTGCAATGGCCAATCTAAATTTGCTGCAAGAGATAACAAAACTCTCACAGTTTTTAGTTTAGCCACAGGTGAAAAGGTTTCTTGATAATCTATCCCATGTTTCTGTGTATATCCTTTTGCTACAAGCCTCGCCTTGTATCGATCAACTAACCCATCTGCTTTATACTTAATGGAGAAAATCCACTTGCATCCTACCATCTTCCTCCCTTGAGGCAACTCGCTTAATACCCATGTGTTATTCTTCTGCAATGCCTCAAATTCCTCTTTTATAGCTTGAGCCCATTTTGGATCAGATAAGGCTTCTTCAATGCTACTCGGAATTTGACACGAGGAGAGTGTTTGTGCAAATGCCCTGATAGGTTCTGATAACCTTTGAGTAGATACATAATTTGCTATTGGATACTTGGGTTGTCGTTCTTCTCTTTCTGGGGAGTATCGATTTGGAGGTTTACCTCGATTGTGTCTGAAAGGTAAAACATAACCAACAAATGTATCTATAACATTAGTTTGTAAAGGTGTGATAGGATAACTTACCTCAGAAGTGTTCTCAGCAGGATGATCATTGGGTACTAGAGAATGGAGGGGTACATCAACCACTTCATCTTCTGGAGATTCAATTACTACTTCAGCTTCAATTCTTGGAAGTTCAAGCTCGGGTCTAGATACTGGCTCCTCAATATTATTGGCACGATCCGAGTATGTTGGACTCGTGTCTAATATTTCAACATCAAGCCAATTTCGTTCTTCACCATAACTCTCCTCCTGAAGAGTGTAATTGGATACCGGTGGTGGGAAAAAACATTCTGATTCAAGGAAAGTGACATCCATGGTAGTATAGATTCTTTTAGTAATTGGATCATAACATCGGTACCCCTTTTTTTGTACACCATACCCCAAGAATACACATCGGACAGCACATGGATCCAACTTAGTTCGTTGATTTTTATGGAGGTGGACAAAAGCAACACATCCAAAAATTCGGGGCGGAAGCATCAAAATAGTAGGCAAGGGAAGATGATTAGATAACACCTTTAATGGAGTCTGAAATTGTAAGGTTTTTGTGGGCATTCGATTCAGTAGATATACAGCTGTAGTAACAGCATCACTCTAGTATTTATTAGGCATATGTGCACCGATTAGTAAGGCCCGAGCCGTTTCTAAAATATGCCGATTCTTCCTCTCCACAGTACCATTCTGTTGTGGGGTTTGTGAACATGAGGTTTCATGGAGAATACCATGGTTGTCCAAGTATGTCCAGAATTGTTGATTAACATACTCCCCTCCATTATCAGACCTAAGTATCTTAATTTTTTCAGAAAATTGTGTCTGAACCATGGTGTGAAACAGGCGAAATGTAGCAAATACTTCATCTTTATGTTTGAGAAGGTAAAGCCATGTCATTCGTGTACAATCATCAACAAAAATAACAAACAAACGATGACCCGATGACGTAATGACCGGGGAAGGTCCCCAAACATCAGAATGTACCAAAGCAAAAGGAGTCATACTTTTATTCATGCTCATAGGATAAGACGCCCTATGACTTTTTTCTAGGATACAAGTATCACATTTGAAATCTGAATGTGTGATATTTGAAAATAAACTAGGGAGTAGGTGTTTTAAATACCCGAATGATGGATGCCCAAATCTACGATGACATAGCCAAATCTGTCGTTCCTTGTTACCAATAGTAGTTGCATGTGATTGGCTCTTCCTGAACTGAGGTCATCCACATAATATAGCCCTCCTCTCCTAGTACCACGCCCAATGATCTCTTTGGTGAGAATATCCTATAGAAGGCAAAAAGTAGAATACATCAATACTACACAGTTAAGGTCTGAAGTGACCTGACTTACAGACATTAGTCGGTTTGACAGAGAGGGTACAAGCAAAGTATTAGATAATGATAATGAAGGAGATAAGGTCACTGTTCCAGCTCCTGTAATTGGATGAGTGACCCCATTTGCATTGGCAACATGGCTCCGTCTTGGCTGGGTTGTATTGGAGAGATCGTTTGGGTCAAATGTCATGTGATCTGTAGCTCCAGAGTCCAGAATCCACTCATCTTTCTCACTACGAGTAGAGATGTGAAATGCTTTACTTGAAATACCTGGATCTTGGGAAGATTCGGCCTGAGAAGTAAGGGATAGTGAGGCATTATTGGTAGCCACAGCTGCTCGCCCAGTGGTGTCCCGTTTCTTCCGTGCTTGAAGATCATTCCACCATTCTGGATACCTATGTAGTTTGAAGCAGTTTTCACGGGTGTGTTTGGAGTTTCCGCAATGGCCACATTTCATGTCAAGAGATGGTGGATTTCCCGTGGATTTCTTGCTACCCAAGGAAGGTCCTGTTTTTGGTGGCATTAGATTATGGTGTCCCTTGACCCCTTTAAAAGCCATAACTGCTCCGGGTGTCGTATCTACACCTGTGATCATCACGGTCTGCCTGACCTCTTCCCTACGGACGAATCCATAGGCTTGTTCCACCGTGGGGAATGGTTTGATCTGAAGCACATCACTTCGAGTTTTATCCAATCTATCATCAAGTCCATCGAGGAAGGTATACACTCGATCTTCCTGTACGATGGAGTTGTATTTTTGTATATCAATCGCACACTCCATTGGATTTGGACGACGGAAATCAATTTCCCGCCACAACCCTTGAAGGTCATTGTAGTATTTTTCAATGGATCCACCCGCTTGCTTCGTACGAGTAACTTGACGGCGAAGATCATACACTTGAGACGTATCTGTCCCATCATAGTAAGTGGTAGCAACCGAATCCCAAACCTGTTTCGCAGTTGGGAATCGGATAAAGTTTGCAATCAAGGAGGGGTCCATCGAATTGATCAACCATCCTTTGACAATGGCATTTTCAGTACGCCATATCCTAAATGAGGAGTCGGTTTCAACAGGTTGAGGAAAATCCCCATTAATATATCCCAGTTTATCTTTGCCAGAGATATACATCTCCACCACCTGGGACAAGGCATAGTTGGATCCTCCCAACTTGATACTAATGGGAGCAGTCGACGCTTCAGTTGCCGGAGGTTGTGAGCTGATCTGAGCTCTAGTTAGAACTTCCATCATTTTTGCCGTTAAATCTTCCAACATGAAATTGGTAGTTAAATCTCTAGATTCCGCCATGAAATCTAAATTTTTTTTCCTTCCGTTTTTTTACACTTCGTACACTATATGTAGAAAAATTTCGTAACCCTAATCTTCCTTTTTCATATTCGCGCAGCTTCTTCTGCTAACCCTAAAAATTTTTTTTTTCCCCAAATTTGCGCAACTTCTTCTTCTTCTTCCTCAGCGCAGCTTCTTCTTCTTCCTTAGCGCAGTTTCTTCTACTGCGTTCCTCAGCGCATCTTCTTCTACTGTGGCTTCACGCAACCTCTGTGCAGTTCCTTCTCGTTCCACACATGCAGATAGACCACAAAATATATGTTGCTGCGTAGAGAAACTACGATAATTCCACACCAACGAGCAATCAGCGCCTGTTATCGTTGTGTTCTGTTTCTTTTCCAGACAAGAAACTAATGGTGAAACCGGCCACACTGTGAGGCAACCAGCGTTGGAGCCAACCAATTAGATCGGTACGGTTTCAATGAGTAAGTCAGAACGACCACATAGATCGAACCAGTCTCGAGAAAAACTGCTTTGGTTGAGACTCCAGTCAGCCAACAGCTACAACCGACGCTGAGCAGAAATGGCCATCTTGATACTAGATGGTCGCAGCACTGGTGAGTGGTATTTTTTTTTCCAAGTATTGTAATTGATCGGTTTCAGAATCAGAAACCAGAGACAGCTTCGGGACTAATATAAACCAGAAATTAAAACTCAGAAAAACGAAAAACTGCAGCTACAATCAGTAACCACACGGAAATCGAACTGGAAAAAGCGAAAAACTACCTACAATCGCCAGCCTACACGCAAATCGAAATCAAATCGAATCGAATCAAGAATCAAGAATCAAAGAATCAAGAATCAAAGAAATCAAGAATCAAGAATCGAATCAGAAATCACAAAATGGTAGTTTCATCAGAAATCAGCAGGTAGTTCATTAGTTAGCAATATCCTGCTCTGATACCATGTCAAAATATTGTGTTTCTCTGATAATTATCAGTATATTCCATTATTATTTCTGTTCTGTATTCTATACAAGTGTTGAGATATATGTATACAAAGAAACGAAAATTAAACAATAACTATAATTCTTGCATATCCATGTTTTATGCCTCCACTATTATTATTGTATGCTCCATGTTTTACTCCACTGCGCATTGGTGTCTGCCACTGTTGCAGCATGCACCACAACACACACCAACAAGAGGGAGATAATAATTATGCAAGATGTACTAGAGTACTATAAAATTTATAATGTTCAACTATAACTTTTTTTCATAGAAGAAGAAAAAGGAAGCTCACATGCTACCTTAAGAAGTCAAACACATTTAAAGTAAATTATTTTTCAATTTGTTTTTTTTAATAATTATATTTTTTATATATTTTTCAACTCAAATTTAAATCTTAAATTTTTATATGTTCAAATGAGTTATATATGTTTAAACCACAAATTTGTTAGCATTTTTGGAAATATAAATTGGGTTTTTTTTAACAAACATTCACACATCTAAATTAGATCTACAATATCTTGTTCAAACTCATGTGTTTCAATATCCACAGGGAGCCTATATTATTGTCATAAATTTTTTTATTTTTAAATAGTACATTTTAAAGTTTTTGTAAAAATATTTCAAAATTATTGGATTGATATTAAGGTGTCACTTAATACATGACATAACTTATTTTTTAATTAAAATGAACTATTAATTCTTGTATTATTATAAAAATATTATATTTCATTTCCAATATATATATATATATATATATAAATTAGTTATAAATAACTTAATTATTTCAAAATCTTAAAATATATATGAATTTGGATTATAAAATACAACCACAAACCTATACAACACGATACAAACATTCACGATCCATGTAAATTGACACCCCTTATCCATATATATCAAATTTATGTACTGAGTATAAAAAGTAATATCACAACTTAACACCTATATCCATCCATATGTCAATATATAAGAAGTTAGTTTTAATAAATGGTTTCATAATTCTTTTATGCATCAATCCATATGTCAATATATAAGAAGTTAGTTTTAATAAATGGTCTCATAATTCTTTTAATATATTATCTTTTCAATTTATAAAATATTTTATAATATTAGTACACAACTCAATACTAATTATGTGTCATTAATTTAATGATTTTATAAATTTTAACAAAAATATATCAATGATTATGAATCTATTCAGTTAAATAGTTTGGCGTCTCATTAATACTATATAAAATTATTCTTTTTATTTAACATTAAATTTAATATCATTACTAAACAAAAATCACCTAAAAAATATATGAATTTGGATTATAAAATACAACCACAAACCTATACAACACTATACAAACATTCACGATTCATGTAAATTGACACCTCTTATCCATATATATCAAATATATGTACCTAGAATTGAGTATAAAAAAATAGTCTTTATCACAACTTCACACATACATCAATCCATATTTCAATATATAATAAGTTAGTTTTAATAAGTGGTCTCATAATTCTTTTAATATATTATCTTTTCAATTTATAAAATATTTTATAATTTTAGTACACTACTAATACTAATTATGTGTCACTAATTTAATAATTTTGTAAATTTTAACAAAATATATCAATGATTATGAATCCATTCAGCTAAATAGTTTGGTGTCTCATTGATACTATATAAAATTATTATTTTTATTTAACATTAAATTTAATATCATTATATATATATATATATATATATATATATATATATATATATATATATATATATATATATATATATATATATCATTACTAAACAAAAATCACCTCCACGCAAAAACTAACATTTTGGTTTAATTTTCAAAATAACTTAAATTTTTTTTTCAATTAAGTTATATTTTTATTTGTTTTTCATATTTCATATATTAAAAAGCTAAATTATTTTATTGGCAAAAAAGTTTAATATAATTTATAGTAACAAATCATTTAATACTCAAACTTTTAAGATTTTGCACATCAAAGATTTTAAATCACAAATTTATTTGTATGTTATCAAATTAAAAACTAACAAATAAATTTATGATTTAAAATTTAAAGAATAACTTAAATTTTTTCAACTTTATATTAATAATAATAGCATCAATAAATAATAATAATAATAATCCGTTTTTCTTCTTTACCCGTTTATAATGCTTTTCATGTTTAATTCTTAATAATTTTTTAATTAACTTACACTTAAATAAAATATGTAATCAAAAATATTTATTTCAACACATCCTCGATAATAACATCTACGGTCAAATTTTTTTTTAAAACATAATATAATTGGTGGGTGTTCAGTTGACTCTTTCATAATTGTTATTTTTGTGTTTTTAACTGCATATAAAAAATATTTTTAAATATATATTTAAAATGATAAAAAAATAAAAAACACATTAAATGATTCATATCATTTAATTTATTCATTTTTTCAAAATATCTTTATATCATTGAGGTGGAGATAATGCAATTCAATTTTCTCCGCTTCGAAACACGGTAAAAGTGATTTTTGGAGGAATTTTATTTTTATAAATTAATATATTTTAATTACTTTATATTTATATATATGAATATTTTAATTATTTAGATCAATTTTAATGATTATAATAAATTTAATTTTTATTATTTTTTTATGTTTTGAGATATTTTTTTTCAAATAACTATAAGTCTTATTCAAATAGATTAAACTTAAATTTTTCATAATAATTTTAAGAAATTAAAATTAATGAAAAAAATATTAAATTATCTAAAAATATTACAATAAAATAACTATAAAATATTTTTAATTTTAATAAATATGATTAATATATTAAATTTATAAAAAACAATTACTAAAATATTATATTACGGTATTACAAAATGCGGTTTCATAAGAGAAAATAATAGTAATGATAACGTAGACAGAATATTTTCTCTATTTGAAAATAAAAACACACAGAATATTCACTAACATGCGCAAATATATTATATTCTCTAAAAAAAAAAAAAATTCTATTTTATGTAAAGAGGGAAATAATACTCTTTTCTTTCCTAACTCAAGTCCGAACTCAACCCCTACCTTGTCTGTCCCTCACATGGCGGCTTCTTCTTCTAAGAACCAAAACCAACCTTCAACTTCTTCAAAACCTCCAAAACCCGCCACACCCACAATTATCACAAACGCCATTGATGCCCCGGAACCCACAACCAACTCTCCCATAATTCTCTCCCCAGTAGACATTTTCCTCTCGCGCACCTCCCATGTCACTCGTCAGGAACTTCTTCTTCGTCGTTTCCACAATCTCAAGCAACTCATAAGATGTTACAGAGCCCATTACTGGGCTCTGATGGAAGATCTCAAGTTCCAGTACAGGGAGTACTACTGGAAGTTCGGTGTCAGCCCCTTCAAAGAAGAACAAGCTGAGAGAGATAATGGGATTGGAGAGTGTACGGCCATTGAAGGAAGTGGTGAGAACATTAATAATTATGGGATTGGTCGGAGTGATTTGGATGTGAAGAATAATAATAGGTGTGCTTTTGTGGGATGTAAATTGAAGGCTATGGCTTTGACGAGTTTTTGTCATTTGCATATTCTTTCTGATTCCAAGCAAAAGCTATACAAGCCTTGCAATTTTGTTATCAAAAGGTTTGATTACTTTTCACTCCCACTCTTTGCTTGAGGCTTTCACTTTAAAATTGATAGTCTCTTAGTCCTCTGTTTAAGCTGATTTTGGATTTGTGTTATATTGTTGAAATTTAGATCCCTTTTCTTGTAGATGGAATTTGCTTATGCTTTTATGTAGATTACTTGGTTGGGTGTCATTTCTCTCTTTGATTTCAAAATGGGCACTTCTTTTTTCTTTTTTGATTTATGAACCTTAATTTACAATTATAATGTGTTTCAAATAGAGAGTAAAGTAGCATAAAATTTTCCTATAACAGAGAGTAAAGTTTCATTAATTTAACTGAACTTGTAATAATTTATTTGTTATTTATGTCCAGTGCTCAAGCAGGACCTATAACTTGTGGGAAGCCAATACTGAGATCCACAGTTCCTTCACTATGTACGGTTCATTTCCAAAAGGCTCAAAAACATGTTATAAAGGCATTGAAGAAGGCAGGTCTTAGTGTTTCTTCATCAACTAAGCTGGCTTCCAAATTCCATATGATAGTAGCTGATTACGTTTGCCAAATTCAAGCCAAGAGAAGAGCTATGAAAAGAGTTAATAAGAGTAGAGTTCTTGTTAAGGAAGAAAGTGCTGACTGAGTGTCCAATCTGGTGGCCTAAGGCTTATTTATGGGCATGAGTTAGTGCAATATTTTTTAGTCCAATTGATAAGTATCAATATTGGCCCACAACTCTACAGCGTGGTTAGTAAGACCGTGATGCCCTTAGCTAGATCGAAGGTTCCAACTTCTAATCTCAATCTCCACATCTTACACCAAAAATGAGTGTTTACTGTTTTAATTGAGAAAAAGAAAATTCCCATTTTGAGTTAGTGCAAATTGATGCAAAAGAAGTGGTGAGATTTTCTTCTAATTGAGTAATAATGTGTAGGAAGAATATTATGGAAAATGGGACTTTAGTTGATGAAATTTGGGAGCCAGCTTAGTTGATTGAATTGATGAAATTTTCTTTTTGTTGGCTCTTTTTATTAGAATGTATTATTTTTTTTTCTTCATAAAAAAGCACCCTTGGTGGGAGAAATGGTAGCTTCATTTCACCACTAGATTATAGTCTTGTAAAAAAAACCAAATTTTGAACTAGCATGAGGTGCAACCAAATTGCTTAAAATGGAGACGTACGTACCCAGTTTCAAAACTGGGATCTCGTGCATGTACCACCAATCAAAGTACCAACTAGAGCTATCCCAAAGTTAGTTCCATGATTACGTTTATTTATAATTTTACTGGTAGATAATTATATTCACATGTTTAATATATAGAAATATTATAAGCTATGCTATTTATTGGTTCTTAATCTATTAAGACTCTTAAAAATATCATTAGTCCTTATTATCCCAGCTTATGATGGATTTGGGAATTAGTTGCTGAGACTTTTTTAATACAAACAAATAACATCTTTATAGTTATAGTATCTAATCAAATAAGACAAGAAGAATTGAAGGCTGAAGTCTTGAATACTATAGAGAGACTTAGAGAATCAAAGATTTCTGATTTAGTACCTAACATGACATAATGTTAGTGCTGTGAAAAATGGACATGGTTAATCTGCCGTCTCATATAGCTGTAAGATTTCATGCCCGTGAATGATAATGCAATTGGAAACTCGGTTATTGAAGCGCGAAACTCATTATAAACTGCATATTCGTACCTAAAATTGTTTTTAACATATCTTTTTTAATATAATATTTGACCTATTCATTTAATCTGTTATTTAAATTGTGTTAATATCATGTTTAATTTATGTTATATATATATATATATATTGTGCTGATAATATATAATAGAAAATATTATGAATTCGAATTATCTTACTGTATACAACTCATTCATTAAATGTGTCCCATAGATCGTACGTAACAATATTGTGTTTATGCTACATTGTCTTTTAGTGTTACATATTTTCTAGAAATAAAGGGTCTCAATCATCAACATATTTTCTCAACTAAATTATTTTATTAGGCTTTAAAACTTTGACCAGTTTCATATATAAATGTTCAAAATTTTAAATTATATGATTCATGTTTAAACTTTTAAAATTTAGAAATTACAAATTTGATATTTATTATGCAAATTTTTGATTTCTTAACGTTGTTTTGAGATTAAAAATTGACTCATCGACTAGAATGATGAATTCAATTTACACTCGTGTCGAAATTATATTAATTACTTTATATTTCAAATAAATTATCACAACTTTATAAGTTACTTTTAAATTAGTAACTATTTGTAAAGGTTCAGAAAATATTTTAAATGATAAATGATATCATTTAAAATAGTTAAGGGCATATATGCGATGATTTATGTTATAATTTATTAATTTTATAACTTATTTTATATCATCTTATTTAATTTTTAATGAGATAAGATGAAATGATATTAATTAAAATATTTTATTTGTCTATAATAAATCTAAATGAGATAAGTGAGAATATTTTATTTGTCTATAATAAATCTAAATGAGATAAGTGAGAATATAAAAATAATAGAAAATATAATACATAAATATCTTTAATATATATTTAATAAGAAAAAAATGATACAATTTATTTTTAAAGTTATGCTCACATTCTAAATAAGATAAGATGAAATTCAAATAAAATGAAATAATATTGAATAATAATAAGTTTAATAAATATATTAAATAAGACATGAGATTAAATGAGATTGTACGCTTTACATTTCTATTAATTAACAAACAGTTCAACTTATTATATATATATATATATAATAATTTTATGTTATTATTATGAAAAAAAGAAAAAAAAAGACAAAGGAGTAAAAGTTGCAAAACAAAATATCAATAAGATAAAATGAGTACTAGTATGTATGACAAAAATAAATATTATAAAGATGGATATAAGATACAATCATATCAATTCAACTATAATATAGTCTAAAGTCCCTTTGAAAGTTGTTGTTCACCGACCAAAAATATAAGATTAGCAGTGTATTATGGACGATAACAGGAGAGAGATATAATAACAAAACAAGAAAAAGATTCGAACCATGAAATTATAATAAAAAAATGCAATTAACATTAATATGAACACATAAAAAAAATTAATTTAAAGTTTCAACCTGAACTTACAATCGCTAGCTTTTATGCTTATAACATTATTGGTAGTAAGACTATCTACCACCAACAAACATTTCCCCAAAACCCTAACCTTCTTCAACTTTAACTTCCCAATTTCAATAGCCACCGGAGCATCAACCTTAAGATCCAAAGGTATGCGTCCGGTTTGTTGTTGATCTTGCAATGCTTTCATAATAGTGTTTCCATATTGTGTTTGGCCTGTCAGGTCTACATTAAGCACTGTTTTATTTTGATGACCTTGGTAGAATTTTGGCAGTGTTCCTTCACAAAGCTGTGTTTTTGAGTACAAAACTCTCAACCGGCCACCATTCTCGTAGTAAATACCAATTCTCTTGTTGGGATTTATGGCAATGATCTTCACATTGAATTTCGCATACAATGACATATCAAAATTGAGCCTTAAATCACTAATCCTTATGTTTTGTACGGAATAGTTTGGAAGTTTTGGTTCGAAAATAAGGTAGAGAATGCCAAGAGTTGCTCCAATGAGAATCAATACAAGAACAAGGAGGCTCATTGTCCAACACATAAATTTGCAAAAACAATTACCCTTTTTTGGTAGCTTAGGTTGGGGAATTTCTGCAGCAATTGGATTTGGACCCTGTAATGGACGGTTAAAACTCCCAACTTGTGAGCTATTTGTTGAACTTATTGAGACTCCCAAAGGTTGCTTTGGTGGTGCTTCAGGGTTCTTCATTGTTATGGGGTGAATTTTTTGATAGTCTCCCATTAATGTTGTTAAGTTTCTTTATAACTTGTAGTTTTATCTCTTTATTGACATTAAGAAAGTCTTATGTACGTTACTTGTTAACATTTATATAGAAGTATAAAATTTGCAATTTACTTAATTTGGTTTATCTTCAACTATTTTCGAGGGATGAGTTGATTTGTCAATCATTCAATGGTTTGGAGGTTTAGAGGTGAGAAGTTCTCACCTTCTTCACCTAATCAATTAAACCATATAAAGACAAGAGCGTATATATATGAGTAGTTCAACTAAAAGAAATAGTACCTTATATAAAATACGAAAGAATTAATATGTAAGGAGAGAAGTCATTATCCTTTTGAAATAATGAATGTTATCTTAACTACGTTTGCTCTTTTTCTTTTTAGTCAAAATGTAAAGGATTAACTTCAGCTTTCTTCGATGAAGTGTCATCAAAATTATGCACATGGGTTTAATTCTAGTAGAGATGGTTAAGTATGTGTTCTTTTTTACAAATAAATGAGGATCGAGTCTCGTCATACTCGTTAACAAAATTAGTTACGTCACATCTAATTAAATATTTATTTTTTGAAAAAAATTAAAATTTATCGGTAATATACATATAAAATTTTGAGATTGATTTATGTTTAAAATGATATGACTTTTTACTTTATCATTATAGACTAATCAATTTATGAATTGTTTAAAATTATTTGATTTTTTACGAGGAAAAAAAAAGAGAAAGAAAGAAAACCAATACATAGTTTGTATTTTATAATTATAACAAAATTTCTTGCTATTTATCTCAAATGTTAGGATGGTGAGTCAATTTTAAACCTAAACTATGGCAAATATAATTTAATAGATTTTTTAAAAAATAAAATTGAATTAAATCAATTAGAAATGTAAAATTAATACCATTTGAATCGGGTTAATCATGTATCCATTTTTGGAATTTTTAATTTTTTCCTAAATGATGTAATATAATTTTATACCTTTAAAATGAATTTTATCTACAACCTTTAACTTCTATAATTTATATCATTTAATGCGATATAATAATTCATATTTGTATTATTTAAAAAAAAAAGGAAAGAATTGTAGACGTCTGATAATATGCTAGGACTTACAATTTTAAAAGAAACTAAACGATGCATGATAAGAAAAGCTAGAAATTAAAGAGAGTAAAAAGAAATAAATATAACAAATTTGTTCCATTATCTCAAATTTTAAAATATGTTCCCAATGTATTGTTATAAAATGTTTTTTTTTTCTTTTTTCAATTCTGATAACGGATTACACAATTATCTTCAATTTTTTTAAAATAATTTGATTAAAATACACATATGTTTTAACAAGTAAAAGAATAAGAACATATTAACAACTGATTTAATGTGTCAAGAAAAAAATAAGTTTATAGTTTTATGATATATAAGAACCATCAATCAAAAAAGGAAAAAAGGAAATTAAAAATTCAAGGATATTTATAAATTCAAAATAAAAGTAAAATGAATTAGAATTTGGATAAATCAAAATAAAAAAGAATCAAAATTACTTTTAAAGTTGTTTACTAACTCTTATTTGAAATTAAAGTAAATAGAAAATTGATTCTTGTTACCTGAGAAGTAAACATGTTGAACTAGAGAGAGATACAGTAACTTCACTGGAATTTCTTTATTAGTTTTTTTTAATATATTAAAAAATTAAGAAGGCATAATTAAAATTGTTGTTATTTGTAAAAGTTTAACAATTTTTTTTAAAATTAACCATGATCGAAAAGTAATAGGACGAACATAGCTATTGTAATATCGAAATTATAGTTAATCGAAATTAAAAATATATTAATTTATTATTTTATATACATATAATTACATAAAAAAATATAAATTTAACAATAAAACATCCAATATTTTGTATAATTAGATTAAATTATATTTATTCTTATTTTATATTTTATTATTTTAAATAGTTAAAAATAAAAATTAATGTAAATATTTTAAATATTATAATAAAGTAAAAATTAAGTTAATATTTAATTTTTTTTTAAATTAAATATATTATCGAATAAATATTGAAAAATAAAAAAACATAATTAATTCGTGAAAAAAATTGATACTGATTTATTACCTATAATTATTAACCGAAACTAACCAAACTAATAGCACAACCATAACACCCGTGCCGACACACGTTCAACGAAGAAACCATCTCCTTTTATCTCTTTTCATTCCGTCTTTCTACAAAATCTGCTCTCTCTCTCTCTCTCTCTCTTTTCGATATTATAGATTCTGTCACCTGTGGATCAGGTTCGCAATCTTCAAGGGGTGGAGATGAATACATGTTGGTTAGCGGTAAATCAGTGGTGGCAGTTCTCTGTTCTTCAAACAAACATGTAACTGTTCAACGTCCTCCTTGTTAACCAAAGCAAACTCATCACGTGACATGCCGAATAAATTCATATTGCAAGAGGAAGTTACATGCCGAATAAATTCATATTGCAAGAGGAAGTTACATGCCGAATAAAGTCATATTTGGTTGCAAAGTGGACTTATATTTATTATAGCGGCTTGTTTTTGCATTGCCATTGATGTGAAAAACTAGCCATTTTTAAGTGCAATGAAAAGAATTTATATAAGTATCGGGAATGATTCAAAAAATTATGTGCAAGTTGTCCTCAACATTAAATAAGTGAGCAACTGTAACTTTTAATTTAATACTTCTATAAGGGATTGATACCCATGAATAAAAACATGATAGATGCATCAAGTGGTAGAGTTTTGATTAATAAAACTCCTGAATTAATAAAGAATTTAATTGTCACTATAGCTATAAATAATCAACAGTTTGGTACCCAATCTAACTCACCACAAAAGATCAATGAAGTGGGAGTGCCTATTAATATTGAACAATAATTGGGCATTTTCACTCCAACTATGTAACAATTAGCAATTAGATAATTTCAAGCTTGTCAAATTTTCATTAACATTAGACACCTAACAAACATGTATCCTACGATTGAAGATCCTAATATTGAACAAACAAATTCTATAGGAAGATACCAAAGACAACAAAGAAAAAAATATGATCCCTACTCAAACACTTGCAATCTTGGTTGGATTTAGTTATTCTAGAGACAATTAAGCAGTCGACTCTAGAGTAACTAGACCAAAAAATCTTGTTTCACCTCAAGGTAAATCTTTAGAGAATTTGATAAGTATGATAGCATCTAACAAATGCTTAGTTCCAACAAGAATCACTCATATTTCACCAAGACACGAAAGTTATTATTAAAACCTTGAAAATGAATTTAGTATGTTAGTTACTACCTTTGGGAGACTAAAAGTGTTGTCTCTTTTAGGAGAACATAAAACGTGCAAGTATACACTGTCACAAGTAATAAAATTTGTAAGTAGCGTATCATTCCCACGGAGATTTGTTACTATAGTTTGTTGAGTACTAAAATTGTCTCCTTCTGATTTTATCCAAAACAATCGTTAATTGGTGAAATTGTTTAAGAAGTAAATTAATTTAAAAATAAACGCAAATAACACAATTGAATGTTGTTCACAAATGATTAAAAATGCTAAGGCATTTGATTTCGCTAAATCAATTCAATCCGATTTCAAGTCATGTTATATTAGAATCAAAACTAAAAGTGATGGTTGAAAAACCCAAATTTACCTAATACTCTTTCTCGAGTTATATTAGAATCCAACTATATTTCTATGAAGATTTAATCACAAACAAGCACATTACGATTTATGAAATTTCTAGAATAACCGCATACATTAGGCATTAGGTCTCACGCTCGTATTCAACATACAGTATTTATTACAAGAAACATTCATTACATATGTCCTCTTGGTCTCAATATAATGCAACAAATCATCTAAATCTTGGCCAGAAATTTAAAAGCATTAAGCATGGAAATAAATACTCAACTTGAAAACAATGAACTCATATAACAATAACAAAAGAAATCAGATTTTCTTGATTCAACTACAACATAGCCTTAGCAAAAATGAATTAGTTCATATGGAATATTAGATGAAGAATACAAAGTAAATTAAAACATCTCAGCTCGTAAATATTTGGCACACGCAGAACACAACAGAAGCCATTCGTGTTCCACAGTCCAACCCATAAACTCTCCAAAAATTCCAAAACTAAAAACTCATTTTTTAGCAATAAATTCCCTATTTATAGTTAAAAAAATACATCTAAAAAATATTTTTTTTAGACACGCGGGACACAAAATAACATCGAAAATAACAATAAATTCTGCGTGGGGGACAAACGGTTGAATCGAAAAAGTTGTTTAAAACTGAGTGGGAGGTAGCCACGCGTTTTTGATTTTCTTTTCCATAAACTATGCCATGTGTCGAGCTCTTATTCGCTGCAAGGAATAGTAGGACACATGGCAGCATATCATTGGGTACCAAGAACGTGCACACGAGGAATTGTCGCACGGGATAAGCGGCGCGAGAAACGTGGGGGACAACTGCTGGAAATGTGCACCGTTTCCGTCCTTTCATTTTACCCAATACGATGTGTCCACTTCTCATTAGTTGCAGAAATATTGGACACACGTGGCATTGTTTCATTCGTTGGATGGATAGGCGCACAAAGATTATGTAGACTGCGTCGCACGGGATCAAGCCTTTTTGGTAGATGCGTCATAGACACGTGGGTCCCACCCTGCACGGTAGGTGAGCCCCACACGGGTACTGAGCCGCGTGCAACCATTAAACCTGCATCCAATCGTTTTGGTCGGGTTTGAAAGACACGCGTGCATCCTAACGGTTGCTTTTCTAATCTGACGGATCACGTGGCGCGCGTGGACTTCTTCTCTACTGCGTAGAAAAATAAACTTTTATTAATTGTATTTTAGCCCTCGAATTTAATTCAAATTAAATTTTAAACTTTATTTAATTACAACTAAACCCTTTTCTTAATTTAAATTAAATTTTAAACTTATAATAATTAAAATTAAACTCGATTTTAATTAAAATCATATTTTATTCTTTTATTAATTGCAATTAAACACTCTTTCATTTTAAATTATATTTTCAGACATAAATTTACAATTAAGTACGTTTTCGATTCAAATGCTTTAATTTTCTTAAAAATATATTCCTCAACAAATAAACAGTAAATACTAATTTATTCAACTAAAATTAACTAAAAATGTCAAGAACATAGCAATTATAATTAATAAAATAGATGCAAATAACTATATAAAATACAGTAATCAAGAAGCATAAGGATCTGGTACACTTTCCTCTTAACCAATGGTCAATCCTCGAGAATATACCAATGCTATATCATTGTGAAGCGATAAACATCTTAAAGAAGCTCACAAGTCAATCCTCGAGAATATACCAATGTTATATCATTGTGAAGCGATAAACATCTTAAAGAAGCTCACAAGGAACAAACCAAATAAAATGAGACTAAGGATAAGCTAATTCAAGAATAAAAAACAATACTAACAAAGTGGAAAACAAGAAAAAATCTAAGTTACAATCTAAAGTTTCAATTTCTACTTATGAACTCTATATTCCTTTTCCTAACAGGTTTGTAAAATCCAAGAAGGAGGTGCACGAGCAAGAAACATGAATTTTTTTCAAAAAGTCTAGGTTAATATTCCACTATTAAATGACATCAAGCAAGTTCCATGCTATGCTAAATTTTTAAAAACAATGTGCACCAACAAGAGAAATCTCAAAGGCAATGAACTAGGGAACCTGTGAAAGAATATATTGGCAGTCTTACAAAGGAAACTTCCATAAGAATGTAAGAATCCAAGTATTTTCACTATGCCTTTCATTATAAGAAACACTAAATTTGAAAGGGCTATGCTAGATTTAGGAGCTTCAATTAATGTTATGCCTTTATCAATTTATGTTACTTTAAAACTTGGTCCCCTTAAAGAAACATTGTAGTTAGCCAACTCATCGATCGATCTAATGCTTATCCAAAGAGATTTTTTGAAGATGTTTTAATGTAGGTTAATGAGCTTATCTTTTTGGTCAATTTTTATGTGCTTGATATGAGAGATGAATCCACTATTAAGTCCACACCCTTACTTTTGGGTACACCATTCATAAGAACTGCTCGAATAAAGATAGATGTATACACTTGAACTCTAACTATGGAGTTTGACAGAGAGGTTATTTTCTTTAATATCTATAATTCTTGTTTTTCTATTGATATACTTGACTCTAGCACAAAAAATGATTGATGTCGAAAGTGTAGACCTATTTGAGGTTGCCATAAGAGACAATATGATAACTGAATATTTAACCAATGAAGGAGTTATTGATAGAGTAGAGGAATTGAAGGATATTGTGGCCTCTCTCAACTTTTCTTCAAATATAAACCTAAGGTACAATCTTTATTGTAGTTCTCTTCCCATATCTAGTGAGAAAATTTTGTCTTCCATTATACAGGTACCCACCTTGGAGCTCAAACCTCTCCCAAAACATCTCAAATATGTATACTTGGGATATGGAGACACACTTTTCATGATTATAGCATCTAAGCTTTCAGCTATTCAAGATAATAGCTCAATCCATGTTTTGAGAAAATACAAATCAGTGATTAGGTGGACAATTGTCGACACTAAGGGAATCAATGCCTTTATATGCATGCACAAAATATTACTTGAAGATGACACCAAACCAATGAGAGAACCACAAAGATGATTGAATTTTCCAATGATGGAAGTGGTTAAGAAAAAAGTTATCATTCTATTGAAAGTGGGTGTATTTTTCAATTTTAGATACAATTGGGTTAGCTCGATCCAAGTGGTTCTGGATAAGTCAGGAGTTACAATGGTGAAGAATACAAATAATGATATAATTCCTATATGACTTCAAAGTTTATGGTGAATTTGCATTGATTTTCAAAAGCTTAACTTTATAAATTGCAAAGATAATTTTCCTTTACCTTTTATTTATTAAATACTTGAGCGTTTAGCAAGCCATACTTATTATTATTTTCTTGAGGTTTTTCAAGTTATAACCAGATTGTCATTGCCCCTGAAGACATAGAGAAGACAACATTCACTTTCTCTTTTGGAACCTTCACTTATATAAGCATGCCATTTTTGCCTTTGTAATGCCCTTGCCACCTTCCAGAAGTATATGATAAGTATATTTTTTTAATTTTATATAGAGTATTATAGAAGTGTTTATAGATATTTTACTATATATGGTAACTCATTTGATAACTATTTCAGTAATCTTACATTAATTTTAGAGAGATGCATAAAAACTAATCTTATACTTAATTAGAAAAATGTCATTTTATTGTAGATTAAGGTATAATTTCAGGGCATGTGGTATCATCTAAGGGAATATATGTTAATAAATCTTATTCATTCCTTACCACCTCTCACTTGTGTGAAGGATGTTTGTTCTTTTCTTGATCATTTAGAATTCTATCAAAGATTTATACAAGATTTCTAAAAAATAGCAAGGCCTTTATGCTAGTTACTCCAAAAGGAAGTGATATTTGTTTTCAATAAAGAATGCCTCAAAGAATTTAATAGAATTAAATAACTTTTAACCATGGCACCTTTCATTAAGCTACTTGATTAGAGTCTACCATTTGAGCTTATGGGTTATGCAAGTGACTATGCAATCAGAGCTATTTTTGGACAAAGGGTTGGCACCTTTCATTAAGCTAAATGATGCCTAACTCAATTATTCCATAGTGGAGAAAGAGCTTTTAGCTATGATTCTTGCTTTAGAAAAAATTTGATCATTTATAATTGAAACTAAAGTAACTATTTTCTCCGATCATGTAGCTCTTACGTACTTGCTCATAAAGAAAGATGACAAGACACGACTAATAAGGTTGATTATTCTTCTACAAGAATTTGAACTTGAAATCAAGGGAAAAAAGGAAGTGAAAATGTAGTAGTAGATAACCTCCATAGATTAATTCAAGAAGAGGATTCACTTCCCATAAGAAAGGAGTTTTTGAATGAGCAATGACTTGAGACTACATTGTTTACTCCTTGGTATGAAAATTTAGTGAACTAATTGGTCACTAAAAAGTTCCCAAAATACTTATCACAAGCTAGTAAATTCAAACTCAAGAAGGTTGTTAAACAATATGTGTGGGATGACCCCTACATTTGAAAGCATTGCCCAGACTGATTGATAAGAAGGTGTGTACCTGACATTGATTTTACTCTTATTTTAACTTTTTTTCATTCTTATACATGTGGGGGACATTTTGGAGTAAATCAATCACTCACAAAATCTTAAAGAATGGATTCTATTGGCCATCATCGTTCAATAATGCCTTTACCTTTTGCAAAATATGTGATCATTGTCAACGAATAGGTAACTTAGGCCCTAGGAATCAAATACCATAAACTCCAATCTTATTGTTGAAAACTTTGATGTTTGGGGTATTGATTTCATAGAACCTTTCCATCTTATTACAGATATATATATATACATTTTACTTACTGTGAATTATGTGTCTAAATGAATGGAAGTTAAAGCCACTAGAACTAACGACTCTAAAGTTGTTGTGAATTTTGTGAATTCTAACATCTTTACTAGGATCAAAATACGAAAAGCTATCATCAGAAATTATGAACTACATTTTTGCAACATGATTTTTTTAACCTTACTTAAAAAGTACAATGTCAACCATAGAGTTGCTACCTCTTATCACCCATAGACAAGTGGACAGATTGAAGTGTCCAATAAAGAGATCAAATCCATCCTTGAAAAGACAATCAAATCCAATAAAAGGATTAAAGCTTAAAACTTGATGATGCATTATATGCATACATAATTTTATATAAAACTTCAATTGGGATGTCGTCATTTCGATTAATGTATGATAACCCTTGTCATCTACTAGTTGAGTTAGAGAATCGAGTATTTTAGACGATAAAACAATGTAACATAGAATTAAACAAAGCCGAAAGATACCAAAAAATTAAAAATGAATAAGCTAGAGTATATTAGAAATGATGACCATGAAAACTCAAAAGTTTACAAAGATGAACCAAAGGCATTTTATGACAATATGATATCGAGGAAAGAGTTCACCGTTGGCGATAAATTCTTCTTATTCCATTCGTACCTTAAATTGTTTCCAAGTAAGTTACGTTCTCATTGAGTTAGTCTTTTTATTAATATTACTAAGGTTTTCTCTTATGGTACAGTTGAAATACGAAGCCAAAGTACCGGTAAATAATTCAAAGTTAATGGACACAGATTGAAGCCATACTACAAACCTTTTGCACCAATCTATATAGAGAAAATGACTCTACACGAACCCACAAATTTGGATGGTTAAAGAAATATGCGAGGCATCGTCGGACTAGTGAGGTTAAACTAAGAACTTTGTGGGAGGCAACTCACCAGATTTGTTTTCTACTCCCTTTTTATTTACTTTTACATTACATATATGCATGTGCTTAAATTGAGGATAATAAAAGAATTAGGTGTAGGGGAGTGTTAATACATCACTATGTTTATTTTTTTATGATTCATTGGTTTAGCATGTTTTAGGATACACGTTTTAAGATTAGTATGCTCTAGGTAATATAATTTTTTTTTCGTTTTCAGTATTTATTTGTCGTATTTCTTAGGATAATTATGATTAATAAGTGAGTTTAGAATCAATCACATGTTCGCTCTTTTTTTTTAGTATCTGTGATGAAATTAGCTAAATAATGTTAGATCGAAAAGGATAATGAATGTTGATAGAGTCTTGACTTTGTTCCTAGTGAATGTAACTTTATAATAATTTTACTCAAAACTTGTATAGACATTAGCTAAATTAGTGATAGAAGAATCTATATGCATGAACTTGTGAAAAACATTGTAAATCTCTTGGAAATTTGCTATATTTTGAATAAATGATAATATGTTGCCAGAATATTTCTTTAAGCTTATCAAGACAAAGGCTAAATGTATTACTTGAAAAATGACTAAGGTAATATGATTAACTTTTTTGGCTAAATTATCCTACCCTTAATATTGTTTTTCTTTCAAGAATAACTCTTTTAGAGAACCAATCTGAACCTAGTCAATTTTTTGTACCTACTTCATAACCTTTAAACCAAACACATTGGCCATGTCCTCTAGTTTAAGAAAGGTAGTTGCACAAAAAGAGAATATATTCTATAAAAATGTTAGAATAAAATTTAAGAGTATCAATTGTATTATAACTGATTAAATGCCTAACATACTAAAATAGTTTTATCACAATTTGTTCAAAAAAAAGGAAGAAAAAATATAAGAATATATATATATATATATAAGGGCAAAAATTGAAAAGAATTATAAAAAAGGACAATGTGTTATAAAAAAAGTTATAAATAAAAGAGAAGAAGTTATTGATGATGTTTGGGTCGAAAATAATGAAATTTAATCATGTTTTATTGACATAATTGATCTTATAATAATATTATTTATAGTTCTTTCTCTTACTCCATAAACTCATAAACTTTTATTTCTCTTTTTTTACTTTTATTTTATTGAACTAACAAACATATTATATTAAAACCAAATGAAAGACTTTTTTATTTTAAAGAATATTTTTGGTGAATGGAGCTGTAAAGAAAAGCTTATAATATCTAAATCAATTCTAAAAAGAATAGTGATATTTTATAAAAAGGAACAAAATTTCAACTTTTTTATGTTAAAAAATTTGACTATTGTTAATTGATACTACATCGTATATATTTTGAGCATTATTATTATACATTAGTTATATCAAAGTGATACTAGAGATAATACTAAATAATATTAAGCCCTTTGGATAAAATATTGAAAAATTATTTTATTAGTTATGGATATTGACTTTGCTCAAAGACTAACAAAAAGTACCTATATTAGAGTTTGATAAGTGCTATTATTTATTTATATATATAAATTTCTTTATATTTATATATTTTTTATTATTATATTGAGCTAGAATTGTTTATTTTACATTTATTGAAAAAATATTAATTTTTTTTAGTTTTTTTAAGATTTTTTTAATATTTTTATGATATTTTTTATTTTAGAGATAAATATACTTAAAAATATATATGAATATACTTAATATAATTAGGTGTACTTAGAGGAGCTGTGAATGCACACAGAAAGAAGAGACCAAGATAGCCTAGCGCAGCCACTACCCCATTCTTAATTCCTCTAGCTGACTTGTGGCACCTTCTTTCAATTGATGCAGCATAGATCTTATGATCACTACGAGATTTTGGGGGCGAGATGGATATTCATTTTAGCAAACTAGTCCTCATATAATTTTAAAGTATTAGTTTTATCGATATAAATACAAAATAACGTCAAATAAAATATAAACGGTATCAACATCGTAAGAAAATTAAGAGAAATGTCAAAAATAAAAAATTATAGAATTTAATAGGAGTCAACAATTGAGAAGAAGATGATTCAAGACACAATTAAAATAGTTGAAGATCATATTCAATAATAAAAATTCTAAGATTTATTTTTCTTTATTTTATTGTTTTTATGAATTATTTTTTACATTTATTGTTTTTCATAAGTAACTAATTTTATAATTGATTGTGGGTAATTTCAAAACTCTAGACATAAATTGTAATATTTAATAAGATCTACAATATTCGATTCAAATATTCTTTTTGATTATGTATTAATTTTAAGTTTTAATTAATGTATGAATTTATTTAATTATTTAAGTATATAATTAAATAATCAAATTAATTCATTGTTAATCAATGTAATTAATTGAATATGTAATCGTTTAATCAATTTAAATAATTAATAATACATTGAGAATTAATACTCAAGATAATTAAAATGATCTTGTATGTTTAACCTTGATCTAATTTGCTTCTTTTAAAGTTTAATGTTTTTGATAGATTAAATTTAGAGAACTTATTCTAAGTTGTCTATTAAAAAGAGTTTGGATTAAGAGTTTATTTAGTTCAACAAATGTGTAAGAAGAAGTGGAGATTTTTGCATTTAAGAATTTCTTTAAATTAATATAATCAAAGAATAGGAAAATAAGTTAGATTTCATTGTGTTAATTTGCAATACATGTTAGTAGTAGAGAATAATCTTACAATAATTCTTTTATTCAAATCTTTATCATAATCTTTATATTTTGTTTTCATCGTTATTAATTTTTAGTTGTTGGATTAAATTTTTAATTTACAAAACTAAAATTCCTGTTTTTAATAAATAGGATTTAGTTTTAAAAATCGTGGATGCGAGGAGGAAAGAAAAGGTAGATATAAGGGAGAGAGAGAGAAATAGAGCAGAGGAGTTGGTGGTATTTTTTTAATAAAATATATAATTATTATTTTATTTTTAAAAAATCTTAATTTTTTAAAAATTTGACATAAGTGATCAAATTTTTAAATTACAAGATTGATAAAACTCAACTAAAAAATTATAAGACTAAAGTGTATAAATCACATAATTACATAACTAAAATGACCACACGCATGTTATTATTACTATTTTTATTTTAATATTTTTTGTTTTTGATATTTAAAAAAAGTAAAAGTATATATAAAAATAATTTCCGTAAGAATATCTGTGTTAATAGTTCATATTTTATAGCGTTTTAATAACTTGATAATAAAAAATAATATTTTAATAAAAAAATTATTAAAATAATATTAATTTTTATTAATGATCATTTTTTCAAAAATATTGACTAAAAAACACAAATTTTAAACTATACTAATTTCAAAATTTGAAAGTCTTCTAAGTCTCTCTCCCTATTAGTTATTTTTCAATAAATTTTTAATATATCATAATTTATACAAGTTTAAATACGTACAAATTTACATGTATTTAGCATTGTTTTTACTAATATAGGTTGGTTGAACCTTGCCCCAGGATCTTAGTAAGCAGGGCCTCTCCGGAGACAATCCACAGGTTCAAAATTTAATTATGGTTGAATGCCATCGATTCAGTTTAGTTAGTTACCTCAGCAAGATGCAGAGGTCATCAAATAGTTGGTGAAGCTCAAATGAAGAATCTCACCTCTTAATCCAACAGCTAGGTTTGTTGAAATTGGTTGAACAAAAAAGAAAGACTTGAAAAAATCCAAACACAGAATGTAGAAAACATTAAACTCATTATTTGTCAACAACATAACAAATACAATAATAACAGATGACGTCTAAAAATAACGGTGAATCCAGAAAATCTTATATTTGTTTTCAGCAACATAATTTGACTGTACACCCAACAGTCTGCATGTGTCCAAAATTTGAGCCTAACTTTAACAACCTCTGGATGATCACCTACACAAGTAAAAGAAAGAGTCAGCTTTTGACGGATCTTTCAAAATAAAAATTGCAAAGAACCCTCCTTTGCAGGGGATGTGTTCAAATTGTTTGAAGTTACTCGGACTATGAAATTCAAAGATCATGTTTTTTCCTTTCAACAACAACCAATTAGGAGTAAAAATATGAAATGGGTTGTACCATCTTATCCTTCTATTTAATCTGTTTAATAAATTTATAGATTAAAGTTCTCACATTTTATTTAAACAATAATCTTTTTTCATCTTATCCTATTTAAATTATTTATGATTATTATAAATAATCATAATTAATACGGATAATCGTAATTTATTTTTTATTATTTTACTTATTTCATTTAGAAAAATATCTTATTATGTATTTTATCATTAATCATTACCTTTCTAACTCACACAAAATAAGTAGGATAAAATAAAAAAAACTTATAAAATCCATAAATTATATTATAGATTAATAAAATATATGATCTCAGTTAATTTATTTAAAGAACAAATTAATTCAGTATAAAAATCAATAATTTTACAGAAAAAATGAAAAATAATATTTGTAATACTTAACACCCAAATATTTTATTAAAAAATCCAGCAAAAACATTAGACATGCTATTAAAATTAAAACCGGTTAGTATTGTTCGTTCAGGTGTTGAACTCTGAATAGTGAGTTCATCTTGGATATCTATTGGATATCTGTTAGATATTCTTATAAAGTTTCTTAATTTAAGGAGCAAAACATGAAACAAAACAAGGAGTAAAATATGGACCAAAATAAGAAGCTTAATTCAAGGAACCATTAATTTAAGGAGTAATTCAATAAATGAATTTTCCTATTAATAGATGTGTAATTGTAATGAATTAATCATCCAAAGTGTTCAATCCAATTGAGAGAAAAACTTTTGTGAGAGAAAATTGAGAGTAATTTTTTTGGGTGTAATTGGGTTGTGGGTTATAAGTTGAGAGTGTTGTAAACACTTTGTGTAATTTCTCCCATTTTAGTAAAAAGATCTACAGCAGGTCTGAAGACGTAAGCAAGATTGGCCGAACTCCGTTATCAAATTTGTGTGCTATTTTCCATTCTTGATTTCTCATAAATCTGGCTTATCGAGAATTTACGTAATTTCCCAACAATTGGTATCAAAGCTATTGGTGGTGATTTCTGTCAATTTTCTATAAGGTTACTATTTAAGTGAATAGTTAATAGTGAAATTTGTCAACGATATTTGTTCATTTAAGGAGGTGTTCTAATACACGATGGTTTGTAGAAATAGTCAGAAAAGATCCGGAGGAAGTCAGATTTGAGTGAGAGCAAAGGCCGTAGATGAAGGAAAGGTGAAACTTGAGAAATTCGATGGTACAGATTTTAGGTTTTGGAAAATGCAAATAGAGGATTATCTGTATAAAATAAATCTATATCAAGCTCTCTTAGGGAAGAAGCCAGAGGCTATGAAGGAAGAAGATTGGAATCTTCTAGACAGACAAGCCCTTAGAGTTATTCTATTGACGCTATCCCGTAATATTGCTTTCAACATAGCAAAGGAAAATACTACGGTGGGTCTTATGGAAGTTCTCTCCAATATGTATGAGAAGCCATCAGCCTCAAACAAAGTGCACTTGATGAAGCATTTGTTCAATTTTCGGATGACAGAAGACGCATCGGTAGCTCAACATCTCAATGAACTCAACACAGTCACAACCGAGTTGTGTTCAGTGGAAATTCAATTTGATGAAGAAGTACAAGTATTGATACTTTTGTTTTCTTTACCAAAAAGATGGAATGCTACTGTCATGGCTGTGAGTAGCTCGTAAGGAAGCAATAAGTTGAAATTTGATGATGTTCGTGATCTGGTTCTCAATGAAGAGATCCAACGTAGAGAGTTAGGTGAATCGTCAACTTCTTCAGTTTTGCATACAGAGTCAGAGGAAGAAATTCAACAAGAGGGAATGGATGTGGCAGAACAAACTATCGAGGTAGATTAAAGGACAGGAGGTCCAAATCTTGGAATCCTAATTATTCTTATAGCTCGAAGACTATCGAGTGTTGGAATTGTGGGAGAAGCAGGCACTACAAAAAGTAGTGCAAGAGTGCACCAAAGGACAAACAAGTGAAAATAGAGGAAAATATTACTCCCACCACAGGAGGAAATGATGCATTAATATGCTCTTTGGAGAGCAAGGAAGAATCTTGGGTGTTAGACTCTGGAGCATCGTTCCATGCTACTTCATAGAAAGAATTCTTCGAGAAATATGTCCCCAGAAACCTTGGAAAGGTATATCTTGGTGATGATCAACCATGTGCTATTGCAAAGGTGTAGTGAAGATTAAGTTGAATGGGTCTATTTGGGAGCTGAAGGATGTCAGGCATATTCTCGACCTAAGAAGGAACTTAATCTCAATAGGGCAATTGGCCAATGAAGGCTACACTATGATCTTCCATGGTGATGATTGGAAGCTTTCAAAGGGTGAAATGACAGTTGCTCGAGGCAAGAAGAGTGGCACTCTTTACATGACAGTAGGAGCACGTTGTTCAATCGCAGTTGCAGCAAGCAATGAAACATCAAATTTGTGGCACCAAAGACTAGGCCACATGAGTGAGAAGGGGATGGAAATTATGCACTCAAAGGAAAAACTTCCAGATCTACAGTTTGCGGAGATAGACATGTGCGAAGATTGCATACTTGGAAAGCAAAAGAGAGTCAGCTTTCAGACAAGTTGTAGAACCCCAAAGAAGGAAAGGCTAGAGCTTATTCACTCTGATGTTTGGGGACCAACGACTGTCTCATCCATTGGTGGGAAACACTACTTTGTGACTTTCATCGATGATTACTCTCGAAAGGTATGAGTTTACTTTCTAAAGCATAAGTCTGAATTATTTGAGGCTTTCAGAAAATGGAAAGCTATGGTGGAAAATGAGACGGGTTTAAAGATCAAAAAGCTCTGAACCGATAATGGTGGTGAATATGAATACACCAGATTCAAAAATTTATGCTATGAGTACGAGATCAGAATGGATAGAACTATGCCAGGCACGCCTCAACACAATGGTGTAGCTGAGCGTATGAACCGAACGTTGATAGAAAGAGCCAGAAGCATTCGTATACAGTCAGGTCTACCGAAGCAGTTCTGAGTAGAAGCAGTCAACACGGTAGCTTACTTGATCAACTGAGGCCTATCTGTTACAATGGAACACAAAATACCAGAGGAGGTATGAAGCAAAAAAGAGGTGAAACTATCACATCTAAAAGTTTTCGGATGTGTAGCATTTGTGCATATCAGTGATCAAGGCAGGAATAAGCTTGATCTTAAATCCAAGAAATACATATTCATCGGTTATGATGAGGATGAGTTTGGTTACCGCATTTGGGATGACAAAAACAAGAAAGTGATATGTAGTAGAGATGTGATTTTCAATGAAAGGGTGATGTATAAGGACATGCATAAAATAGACGCCAACGACGTAGAGTAAAATGAGTCAGTATTTATAGATGCAGATGATGTCCCAGATAGTTCCGCAACAAACCCAATTATAACAAGTCCTTAGCTAGAGGAACTTGTTGGATAGAGTAGTACGCAGTAGTCTGACACACCACAACCTCCTGCTCCTGTATTGATAAGGTCTTCTCGACCTCATGTGCCTAACAGGAGATACATGAACTATATGTTGCTAACTGATGGAGGGGAGCATGAATGCTATGATGAAGCTTTTCATATTCGAGATTCTAGCAAGTGGGAGTTTTCCATGAAAGAAGAAATGAAATCTCTCATCTCCAACCAGACATGGGAACTAGCTAAGTTACCTATGGGAAAGAAGGCACTTCACAACAAATGGGTGTACCGGGTGAAAAAGGAGCATGATGGTTCCAAGAGATACAAAGCCCGCCTAGTTGTCAAAGGGTTTCAACAAAAAGAAGGAGTTGACTACACTAACATTTTTTCTCCTATTGTGAAGCTCAATACTATCAGATCAGTGTTGAGTATTGTAACCATTAAAGATCTTTATCTTGAACAGTTGGATGTGAAGGTTTCCAGAAGGTTTCTTAGAAAGAGGGAAGAAGAACATGGTATGTAGACTTAAGAAGAGTTTGTATGGCCTGAAACAAGCCCCAAGACAATGGTACAGAAAGTTTGACAGCTTCATGCACAAGGAAGGTTTCTAGAAGTGCAATGCTGACCATTGTTGTTACTTCAAGAGATATAGGTCCAATTATATCATTTTACAACTTTATGTTGATGATATGTTAGTAGCAGGTTCAGATATGGATGATATTAAAAGGTTGGAGCAACAATTGTCAAAGAAGTTTGACATGAAAGACTTGGGTCCAGTAAAGAAGATTCTTGGAATGCAAATTACAAGAAATAAGAAGAAATGATCCTTGTAGTTATCTCAGGCAGAGTACATCAATCGTGTTTTACAGAGATTCAACATGGGCAACGCCAAGCTAGTTAGCACACCCTTGGCTAGTCATTTTTGCCTATCCAAGGATCAATCCCCTCAGACAGAGGAAGAGAGAGAATTCATGGCTAAGATTCCTTATGCCTCAGCCATTGGAAGTTTGATGTACACAATGGTGGGAGTTGTTAGCAGATTTATGTCAAACCCAAGAAAAACTCATTGGGAAGCAGTCAAGTGGATTTTGAGGTATCTGCGAGGCACCATAGAAAAGTGCTTGTACTTTAGTAAAGGAGAGTTAAAAGTACAAGGGTACGTAGACGCAGACTTTGGAGGTGAAGTTGATCATCAAAGAAGCACCACCGGTTATATATTTACTGTTGGAACTACAACTGTTAGTTGGATGTCACAAATACAGAAAATTGTTACTCTATCCACTATAGAGGCTGAGTATGTAGCAGTAACTGAAGTTAGTAAAGAGATGAGATGGCTTCAAGGTTTGTTGACTGAGTTGGGATTCAAACAGGAGAAGAATGTTCTGCATAGTGATAGTCAAAGTGCAATACATTTGGCGAAGAATTCAGTATTTCATTCTAGAACCAAGCACATTGGACTTCGTTATCACTTCATCAGATTTTTATTGGAAGATGATGTGATAATACTGGAGAAGATTCAAGGAAGCAAAAATCCAGCAGATATGTTAACAAAAGTGGTGACTATTGACAAACTAAAGTTGTGCTCAACTTTAGTTGGTCTGCTAGAGTAACAAAGACTAGAAAAGTTGTTGCATTGATCGAGGTGTGAAGACATATTGAAATTAGTCTTCAAGTGAGAGATTGTTGGAGATTGTTATAAAGCTCCTTAATTTAAGGAGTAAATTAAGGAACATGGAGTAAAACATAGAGCAAAATATGGAGCAAAATAAGGAGTAAAATAAGGAGCTTAATTAAAGGAGCAATTTAAGGAACCATTAATTTAAGGAGTAATTGAAGGAGTGAATTTTCCTATAAATAGATGTGTAATTATAATGAATTAATCATTCAAAGTGTTTAATCCAATTGAGAGAAAAGCTTTTGTGAGAGAAAAACTTTTGTGAGAGAAAATTGAGAGTGATTTTCTTGGGTATAATTGGGTTGTGGGTTGTGAGTTGAGAGTGTTGTAAACACTGTGTAATTTCTCCCCTTTCAGTAAAAAGATCTGTAGCAGGTCTAGAGACGTAAGTAAGATTGGTCAAACTCCGTTATCAAATTTGTGTGTTATTTTCTATTCTTGTTTTCTGATAAATCTGACTTATTGAGAATTTGTGTAATTTCTCAAAAATATCATTGTTGTTATTTAAGACAATTTGTTAAAAATTTAGAGGAATTGGAGAGTTGTTTAGACTTATAATCACTAATGAGGATTATTACGGGTCTATTAGCCGATGTGGTACAAGAATCTTTGAGACAAATCAATAGTATCATGAAAGGTTACAATTTATAAAGATGTTGAAGATACAATATGAAGATGTTATATTATAGTAGGAGACAAACTCAAAACATAATGAGAGTTCAAGAAACCAATCCATGGGAAAGAACTAATAGCAAATCGAAAATCATAACCAACAAAGCAAGGAAATCCAGAGCACCAAGAATCTGACTAACTCACCAGAGCTAGAGATCTTCTAGTTAGAAATAGGATTTAAAACCGAAGAGCAAGAATCCGAAGCCTTAGGAGACTTCTGGTTGTCGTCAATGTACTTCTGGCTCATAGAAAAACAGAGCTATAGTGCAGGCAAAGTATTACAAAGTTCAGGAATTTCATCATACCTGAACCCAAAACCCAGATCCACACACCCTTTGAGTTCGTCAAGATCCTCACCTGTCAAGCTCTTTGTCCTCGTTAAATCATCCTCATCCCCTGACTCTACATACCCTTCAAGCAAAACCTGGTTCTTCATATTCTTTTTCTTGCATGTTCTCATTATTCAATCTAGACAATTCTTCTTCATTGCTTACACGTAACCCAGAATTATAGACCAGTCTAGATTGATCGTCTGAGTTCTGTCGAATAGCGTCTGTGGTAGAAACCCAAGAATCAGATTCACAAGCAAAGCCTCGCATCTTTCTCTCTTCTTTGAGATGTTCTTTTCATATGGAATGAGGAGAAGCTGTTTTTATAAGCCGTATGGAGAGGAAATATATCATTAATGTTCTTTTTTTCCTTTTTTTTTTTGAGTGGGTGGTGATGGTAGTGTTGATGATAAGTAACTCACCTTTACTAAGGATAGTAGGGTGGTGGTTATGTACAAATATCAATGGATGCTGATTTGTGGGGAGTATTATATTAATAATTATAATAATTTTGAGTATATTTTATTAATAATTATTATTTATGAATGGTATCAATTTTTTTACCTTTTTTTTTAATATTTATTTAATAATATATTTAGTTAAAAAAATAAAATATAAACTCAATTCTTAATTTACTATATTGTTTAAAATATTTATATTATTTTTTATTTTTTAACTATTTAGTACATATTTTTAAGTAAAATATAAATAAATATAATTATATAAAGTATTGTATTTTATTATTAAAATTATATTTTTATTTAATTATATGTATATAAAATAATAATATTAATATATGTTTAGTTTTTGTTAATCACAATTTAGATATTATAATACTCATTCTCGTTTCACATCTTATCGATTACGGTTATTTTTAGAAAAAAAGATTAAATTTTTATAGATAACTATAATTTCAATTATCCATGATTAAAATATTCATCTCTATGTACAAGATTATATTTATATTTAATGGAATAATATGTATAATTTTAAAATTATTATATTTTTTAATATTTATAAATAAAATAAAATATTTTAAATATATTTAGTCATAATTTCAAAATAAAGTGGTAAACGTAGAGTGTCACATTTAAAAGTATAAAATATCATACAATATTTTATGTATAAATAGTAAAAAAAATAATATCACTTAATATTAACATTAGGTATACATAATTTTGATATATTATTGTGTATTTGTATTGAGTATATAAATAAATTAATCTAGTGTTAAGTATATCTATAAAAAAACTTAAGTATTATTATTATTATCATAATATATAATTTTAATAATATTATTATGTGTATTTTTATTAGAAAATGATGTTTTAAAATCTACATTTAAATGACATAATTATAAACATATAATCTTATGATGAGTGTAAAATGTACTATAAAAAAATAAAAGTTCTAATATTGATATTATCACAATACATAATTTTAATATTATTAATATATATGTTTTTTGTATACTAAAAATTATCTTTTATAATATAGTATAAATTTGATTCTATAAATTTAAATAAAAAAAATATGACTACAAATAATAAAATAGATGAACATTAAACCACACTTTTTATATATTATATACATATAAGTTATTAAGACTTTAAAATTGAAATAATTTAATCACATAATTTTAACTAAAATATGATTATGTATCCATTTTCTTTGATAGATTAGGACATTGTTGGAACCAAGATAGGAGATGCATTAACTCCTCTCACTTTTTAGAGATAAATTATCCAAGATCATTTAAATTTTAGTAATTTTTTATTTTTTATTAAAATTATTTGGAGGTAAGGTTTTTTTCAAAACGAGTTTGGTAAAAATTAAAATTTATAGTAAAATATTGGTTTGATGTGGAAAGCCATTTGTTCAATGGTGGTAGGCTTATTATTGACATCCAGTGTCGTAATAAGATTAATAACGATAAAATAATGTCTTATCATAATAGTGGTAAGTCTTACCTTTAAGCAATTTTAATAAAAAAAATTGAATTCTTGATAATGCATTGGCCTGGTGTGAGAAGTCATTGGTTAAGTGTGAGAAAACTTACCGCTAGCATCTAATTTCGTTATAAGACTTAACATGATAAGATAAAATTTTACCACAACAGTTGTAAAACTAACCTTATGAGTGATTTTATTAAAAAGTAGAATATAACTTAAACATCCTACTAATTTGATAAATCACTCTATTTTTGTTATCATATAAATTTTAGATATAATATTTTCAAAATTATTGATAAATTACACGTATAAAATATATCTATCTCTTTAGATCTTTACTTTAAGTTTTTATCCCTTAAAAATATGCTATAAGCTTAATAATTTAAATATCTTTATATTTAAATAAAATATACATAATATTTTTAATAAAAATTAAATAATAATTTAAATGTAAGTGATATTATTTTTTATTATTTATGTAATATTTTATTTAGCTAAAATCTTAAATTAATGTAAGGAAATTATTTTAATTTTAAAATTTGAAAAATTTATGTGTTTCAATTGAATCAAAAGGTAAAAATGATTTAAATGAAGTGATCTATTAAAATATTTTTTTTTCATAAAGGTACGTGAATTTACGACTTCACCCTCATCTTCAATGTATTATATGAATACATGCTGAATGATAGTAACAAGTAACTTATGTTTTTAATAACTGCACATCAAGTATTTAAGTATAATATTTTAAATAATTTAATAGTCGGTTACATATGTGTCGTTTAGATGGGAAAGAATCTTAGTAACTTTTTTACTATAAGTTTGTAATTAATATGATAAATAATTATTAATTTAAATAATATAATTTTATTTTTAATTTATAATTAATTTAAATTAATTATAATGAATAAATATATTTTTTAAAATAGAAAAATAATTGAGATTTTTTAAAATAATAGTACTTTAATCCCACTTTTTAAAGTTTAATAGGTTTAATCTAATACTTTTTAAACAAAATAATCTAGTTTAATTTTTTAAAAATAATATTTATTCAAAGATAAATTTGATTTTTCTTAAAATAAAAATGCTAACCAAACCATTTCTGAAATGTTCTATGCAAGATAAATTCAATTATCTTATTAATAATAATAGTTGGGAACTTGTGCCAGCTTCTAAACATAGAATCATCGTTGGAAACAAATGGTTATTCAAATTCAAAAGTTAAAACTTTGTCTAATGGTTTATAAATGCTTGAAAATCACTTATATTACATGATTTATTTATATTTTAATGTTAAAAATAGATTTTTATTTTTATAATTTTATCATTATTTTAATAAATCTATGTTTTTATAATTATGGGTATGCTTTATTATTTTTTGGTTATTTCTAACTTCGAAATTATTCAAATGATAAACATTTGAAGAAATATTACAGAAAATACTTATTTACAACCTAGAAGAATAATAAAACAAATAAATGTAACTCTTATATGTAAATCCAACTAAGTTTGTAAACGGTAAAACAAAAAAGAATTGGAGACATGTAGATCAATGCCGACCACATTGAAAAAATACGTGTATCGTGATACAAACTTCTCAGATCGTGATTTCACACATATAAGAACAAACATAGGTTACAACGTGGATAAAAGTGTGTCACGATGCATGAAGAAAAATCTCTTATGATCCACTATTTTCTCCCTTTTTCTCAACGTTTTTGTAGTTATAGTTTAGGAATTTTCTTTAGTTTTATGAAATTGTTTTGATTTGTTAATAAAATAGGTAGATCTATTTAAAGGTTTTTCATATAACATATTTTTATAGAAATTATCTGTAAGAATACAATTAAGGCATTTATTTTAATTGTCTTCTATTATTTATAGAATAAGTTTTAGGTATCTTTTTTGATGTTATTTTTAATTTATTGATCTTTTATTAAATATAAACATATCTGATTCAAAATTATTATGGAATATTAATTATGTTATTATGCATGTGAAATTTTAATCTAGATAAATATTTTTATAAAATAGATTGATTTTTATGTTTACATTCAAGATTTTTACAAATTTTATTATAGAAAAATATATCGAAGACCTATTTTTTGTAGTAAATTGAAAATATAAAAGTTATATTTTAGTATCTGATTATCTAGATTTAACTTAAAATTATTTTATATTTCAAATATTTTTATAAGATTTATTATTGAAAAATATATTGATCACGTATCTTTTATAATAAATTTAAAATATGAAATTTATATTCAAATACATCAATCTAAAATCTAATTTAAACACCTTGAATGATAACCTAAATTATGTGTTCCATCCTAACTAGTAATTTAGATAGTTTGTTATTTCCTTAGAAACAAAATATAATTTAGTATTAATCAATTAGTGATCCAAGCATTAAGATATTTGCATACAAAAAAAGAAAAAAAATCAATATTATCAATTTATAGCGTTAATAACCTAATTAATTTTGAAAAAGTATGATTAATTAATTAATATACCCATAAATTTTTCATTAAATATTAATTTTATATCGGTCTAATATCTATTGAATCATTTCTACACTTGTGTTAATTTTATCGTATTAGATTAGACTTTTTCAAAAACCAAACAATTGTGACAGAATGTTTAGATTTATTTTTTATTTTTAAAATTTTTGTTGAATTATTTAAACAATGTAGTTCCTTTTTAGACTAATCTTACAAGTATATTTATTACTTTTTACAAAGTGATATGCGTACTTCAAACTATTTTGAAATACAACATTTATGCATCAATAACTCATTAGACAAAAGAAAATCTTGTGTGGTTGTTAAAGGCTATGATCAAACACCAAGATTTGATTTTTCACAAACATTTAGTCTAATCGTTAAGTAAGTGACTATTTGTATTGTCGTCACAGTGTCGTTGTCTATGGGATAAAAATTACATCAATAATGCCTTCTCAAAAGGAGAGTTACATGAAAAATTCTACATATCTCAACCAAGAGGTTTTGTACATTCACATTTTCTAGACTATGCATGCAAGATTAACAAAACTATCTATGGCCTTAAACAAACTCTATAATCTTAGCTTGAAACATATACTTCAACCCTGTTAGCCATTTAATTTCTTTAGTCCAAGGTAGATTTGTCTCTCTTCTACCGACTATCCTTCATTGGTATTGTCCATCTATATGTACATGTAGATGACATAATCATAACTACTAGCCATGAAATTGAAGTGTAGGAACTCATTACAACTTTCAACTCTTGGTTTACATTAAAATACCTTGCATTAATTTCTTATTTTTTTAGGAATTGAAGTCTTGTATCTTTCTAATGGTGACCTACTGTTGTCAAAAGGTAATTACATTCATTAATTGTTAGTTAAAGTAAGCATAGAAATAACTAAGGCCATTGTTACACCAATGTGAACCTCACCTATTCTCTCATCCTATAATAGTTATCTATTTGAACATCCCACCTTGTATAGAAGTCTCATTAGAGCACTGCAAGATTTGGTAATTATCAACAAAATTGTTCAATTTATTAGCAGACCTCTACAACCACATTGGAATGCCTTAAAACGTATTCTCAAATACCTATAAGCTACATGTAACTATAGACGAATGATTAAAAAAACAAATTATTTGCAATTGCATGGCTTTTATGATGTTGATCGGGAATCATTGCCAGATAATAGGAAATCCACATTAGGTATCATGGTCTTTTTTGGTCTTAATCCTATTATGTGGTCTAGCAAGAAACAAGGAATGGTCTCTTAATCCTATATTGAGGCAAAATATCGAGCTTTAGCAAACATCATAGTTGAAATTGTATGGATTCAATCACTTATATCAGAATTACGGCTATCTCTTCCATCACTTCTAACTATTTGGTGTGATAAATTAAGTTTAGTGTCATTGGCTGCAAATCCCATTCATCATGTAAGAAGTAAACATTTGAAGCTTGACCTACATTTTATTAGGGAATTTGTTCAAGCTCATAAATTATTGGTTCAACATATTTCATCCACATAGCAACCTATGGATGTCCTCAAGAAATCATTATCCATTTCTAGTTTTCATCTTTAAGACCCAAACTCAATGTCTTTGTGTTATCACTGAGTTTGAAGGGGGATATCAAGAGTAAAATAATCAATCAATATAGAGCACAAATTGATGAATTATTTCAACATCTTAGCACTACTTCTCATAGGTAGCAAACAAATCTGTTACAAATTACTAAGTGTAATGCATATAACTAACCAAAAAAGAATATTAGTTACTTATATATATTTAAGCATCAAGTTTACAAAAGATTATATATAGATGGAATTATAAATACAAGAGATTAATGAAATCATTAGTGCTTTAATGTCTCTTATCTTCACTTGCATTATCACTTCTTAGTCTCTTCTCCTCAACTTCATCTTTTTTATTTCATCATGTTTCCTATATTGTCTCTAAACATATCATGTACTATCTTAAATTATTAGTTTAGATGATAGTTTATATTGACACTACGAGTTTCCTATATTGTCTCTAAACATATCATATATAATCTCAAATTATTAGTTTAGATGATAGTTTATGTTGACACTACAATGATTCACCATGATTAATGCAAAGGTAGGATAAGAAAGCTTTTAACCATAGGAATAGTTGGAATGGATAGATTTACAAAATTTTAATACATTCATGTTCCATGTTTTTCAAATTATATATATATATATATATATTGTATTTATTATATTTAAGTTTTATATTTTTTTGTGCACTTCTTTTTATTTTAATTATATAAATAATAAAATATAAAATTATATTTATGCTACGTTCACTTAGTTTTAAAATGAATAAATTAATTTTTATAAAATAATCTATCTGGTGCATAAATTACTCTGCTATTTATTTGGTTTTACTTTTAACACTTTAAAAAAAATATTAATGTTTATTTTCTTGCAATATTAAAAAAATATTTTTATTTACGTTATAAGAAAAATAAATATATATATTTTTCTTTATAAGGAGGTAAAAACGATACTCCATACATAAAGAGATAACACATGTAATTAAACCTATAATAAATTGTCAATTAAAAATAAGAAAAAAATAAATACCGAAGCTCACATATGAGAAAACTTTATAAACAAAAATATAGAATGAAATTCATTGTGAAAAGATAATAAACATCAACATTGTTAAAAATATTGTTCTTTTGACTTTAACAAGAAACAAAATTAATCACAAATAAAACATCTGGTTCTACATATGAAAATAGTTTCATATTAAAACATACTTAAGTTTTATTACTATTTATAATTTAATATGAATAAAATTATGCTCATAGAAATAAATGAAACAGATGATATGCATGATGTTTTATATTTTATATTAATAAATATTGAAAGCATATTAAAAGAAATAAATACATCATAATGAAAATCTATCCACTCTTGAACATATAAGTATATATTTGAAAAGATAAGGCTGCATTAATATTGTAAGAAATATTTTTTTGTAGAAAATTTATTAAAATCTTAAACATGTCAATTTTATAAATATTTTATTAAATTTATTCTTAAAAAATATTTTTATTCTCATATATATATATATACATATATACAAGAATAATAAAAATTATAAAAAATATTATGCGTTTGTTTTTATTACTTGATTAATCAATTTAACAAAAATTTTAATTTCAAATATAATATTTAAAAAAAATAACTTACTTTTAACTATCATACCTCTCTCTCTTCACTTACCTTATAAAATAAACAATTTTAATAAAATGAATTAGAAAATTAAAATCATTATATAAAAGTAAATTAAGATTAAACATAATCACATAGTTATTTGTACATGATTTATGCATAATTGTCATTATATAAAAATAAATTAAGATTAAACATAATCACATAATTATTTGTACATGATTTATGCATAATTGACTTGTGAACCACAATATAACACATTCTATTTTTTTTACATATTCACTTTATACAATGCAATAAAGTACAAATGAAGTATATTTGTAAGAAAATGATATTTTTTTTCTTTTTAAAAATGTGGTTATTGATTATTTTTTATTTTATTTTATTTATGCAAATTAAAATCACAAATTATGACACTTATATCATTAATAAGTTAACAAAATTATGACCAAATTATTAAAAATTACTAAAACAAGATGTATGGAATTCTAAAAATAATAAGATTTAAATTGTTTGCAACACTCAAAAAACAGTCGGTAAATACAAGAGAAGAGAAAAAGATTTGAAAGATATAAAATAATTAATAAGTCTTATTTATAAAATAATTTATTAATAAGATAAAATAAATAGTTTTATTTTTATTTTATATTTCTATTCTAGAATAATGGTATTATGTTAAAGACAAATAGTTAACTATATTTAGTAATAAGATTTTTTAAGGAAGAAGTAATAAATAAATTGAATTGTTAATATATATATATAATAAATTTTAAAATTGTAATCATAAAATCTTATACACTTAAATTCTCTTCAAACAGACTCATAATTTGTCTTTTTATTTTTTTTAACTTAATATAAAAGTTAATTGCTAAAATATTTAAAAAAAACAAAAAAAATAGTGATGCGGACGACATGAGTGGATGAAAGTTTATAATTATTTATTATTGTATCATATAAATATTTTAGATATATTTATAAGGAGAACAAAACTTAGTTTATCTTACTTGAAATAGATTTAAGAAAATATCTAAAAATATAGATTTACTCACTTATTAAAGTTATTGAGAGATATCTTACCAAAATCATATCATTAGTGGAAAAGGAATAGTGTGAATTTGTGACAAATTAATGGTAACTTCAGGCATTAATGGTAAACGGAGGTAGGTGGTATTTAACGGGGAAGTTGACGTTTGAATGTTAATGGCGAAGAATGATGGGTTAAGTGTATTTAATGGAAATTTTTATTAGCATAAAAAAATTCAATTTTACTTTTTTATTCTAAAAATGTCCAAGACTTCCTACCCAAAAGTATGGTTAACCATGAATCTAAATTTATTTTTTTAAATATATATTGTGCTAAAGCTATATTTTTCACAATAATACAATTTGTAAGGACTATAAGTATTAATTATTTTCGTGGATAAAATATTTTCATATAAATTTGTTTTTAAATTCGTTATCAAGTTTATCAAATAAAGTAAAAAAATATCAAAATTTTAGATAATCGTATTTCAGGTATATCATATATAACTATCATACGTAATATTATACTCATGTATTTTATATCATATGTTCATAAATATGAAATTATGCTATTAAATTACTTATGTAAACTTGAATTAATTTATTAAATTATAGTTATTTCTTAAATATGTTTCAATATTTTTAGAATATATCTTAAAAATAATTTTAAGGTTTTTTTAATAAGATTTGAATAATTAAGTTTAAAATAATCTAACCCTAATAATATCATTATGTTTTTATTATCACCTGTATATATTACTTGTATATATTACTGCTAAACCTAAAGGGAGAACAGAAAAAAAAAATGAAAAAAAGAACGTACTGCAATTTGCCGAACTGTAGTGGTGTGAGTCTACCAAACACTGCCAAAAGAAAAAAAAATACTATTATCAAAGTAGCGGGGCGGATTGATATAGGTAATATATATATCAAGAATTGAGATTCATGGCAGAATGGAGACACTATATATATATATATTATAAATTAACAATCGTGGAAGTGAAGTTTGAATCTAATTTTAGTTGTACATATATATAATAATAAGTAACAATAAAATAATAAGTAATAAAAAAATGAATGAAACATAATGATTTAAGTAGTTCAATTTTTCAATGTAAAAAATCTACTCTATTGAAGACGACATATCGAAAAAAATCCACTAATAATCAAATGGAGATACAAACATTAATATTCAGAGTGTTTCACAAAATATACCAAAATAACCTAAAATATCCCTCTCTAATTTACTGGTAATATATAATAAGATGAATAATAAACTTACTATTAAATCAAATATTACCATACAAATGAGAGAAACTCCACTTATGTAGCAGAAATGGACAACTTATCCTTAGGGACTAATTTCCCTGATCTATTTTTGTTTCAATTGTAGCTTTGTCACTTCTCTCTTTTTCCTTTTGTTCTTCTCCAGCGGTTGGGACGAAAGATAGTGGCAACTGATAAGCTATGATCTTTGATTGGCGATGAATTCTAAAGTGGCGTTGGGCACTAACAGTTGGTAGACTCCTTGTGACTATAATTGGTCACTACACTCAGTTTAGTCTCTCTACGGAAGGTTCTCAAACTCTTGTAGGAAACAATATATATATAAGGAGAAGAAAAAAAGGTTTAAATATTATTATTGGGCTATGGGCTAGACTTAGGTTTTGGCCAATTTAACAAATCTCTACCTTGGCTCAAAACAGAAAACAAGTTCTTCAAATGAAATTCCTCATATTATCAAATAATTGTCGTTCAAAGCCCCAAAGGGTGATCATCTACTACAAACACCAATCAAGTCCAAACAATGCTTGAACTTGTTAAATGGAATTGGTTTGGCTAATATATTAATTGGATTCTCTGTAGTGACTATCTTATTGACAACAATAGCACCCTGAGAGACAATGTCATGATATCAATATGTTTGGTTCTTTCATGATATATAGTATTCTTGGTCAAGTGTATCGCACTTTGACTATTACAAAATACAACAGAAGTATCCTACTGTAAACCTAAATCACAAACCAAACCTCTAAGCCAAATTGCTTCTTTCACTACTTCTGCTGCTACCATATATTCTACCTCTATAGTAGACAAAGGAACTATAGACTATAAAGTAGCCTTCCAACTAATAGCACAATGAGAAAGAGTGAAGACATAATCTGTTAGAGATCTTCTTCTATCCAAACCACTAGCATAATCAAAGTCCATATAACTAATAACACTTCAACCAGTATTAGAACTCCCAACATATACCAAACCAAAATAAGATGTGCCTCTCAAATACCAAAGTATCAATTTCATTGCTTGCCAATGACCCTTACTAGGATTACCCATATATCTGCTGACAACACTAACTACATGTGAAATGTCTAAAAGAGTACAAACCAAAGCGTACATCAAACTACCAATAACACTAGCATATGGAACCTGAGACATGTATTGCTCTTCTTCTTCTTAATATAGTAACAAATTCAAAGAAAGTCTGAAATGTGCAACTAATAGGGTACTCACAAGTTTAGAATCTTTCATACCAAAATGTTTAAGAACTTTTTCAATATAAATTTTTTGAGTCAAATAAAGCTTTCCCACGTGTCTATCCCTGTAAATTTCCATGCCCAAAATTTTCTTTACTACACCTAAATCTTTCATCTCAAACTCACCACTAAGTTGAGACTTTAATTTCTGAATCTCAAACTTATTCTTAGAAGCAATAAGCATGTCATCAAAATAAAGCAACAAATAAATGGAAAAACCATCATGGAATCTTTTATGATAAACACAACTATCATAATCACTCCTAGAGTAACCATGATCAATCATAAAAGAATCAAACCGCTTATACTGCTGCCTAGGGGATTACCTCAACCCATATAAATAATTTTTAATAAACAAACATGATCTTCTTTACCTAGAACAACAAACCCCTCTGGTTGATGAATATATATTTGTTCCTCAAGCTCACTATGTAAGAAGGCTGTCTTGACATCAAGCTGTTATAATTCTATGTCAAACAATGCAACCATAGCAAACAACACACGAATAAAGCTATGTTTCACAACATGTGAAAATAATTCATTGAAGTCAATACCTTTCTTCTGACAATAGCCCTTTGCAACAACATGTGCCTTGAACCTAGCTACTTTAACCTCAAGTATACCTTCCTTTTTCTTGAAGACCCATTTGTTTCCAACAATCTTCTGGCCCTTAAGCGGTTTCACCAATTCCCAAGTATGATTCTTATGAAATGATTCAATCTCTTCATTCATATCAACAAACCACTAAACAGACTCATCACAAGTGACAATTTTATGATAACTAGAAGGTTCTTGCACCTCAATAGACTCTGTCACAGACAATGCAAAAGAAACTAAGTCTGCATCTACGTACCTCTGAGGGCGTCGAATCACTCTTATTCCTTTACCCTTAGAGATACTATATGGTTGCTCATTTTTCTCTTCTGCCACATCATGAGCATAATTAGTTATCTCACCCATAGATGGATAATCTGAAGTGGCCTCTTACACTTGACTAGGAGCTCCACTCTCAAGCTCTACCTGCTTACTAACACCGTGGTCTTTACCTACAACAATAGACTCATTTTTATTTTCCAATATGGAAAACTCATCAAACTTAACATCTCTACTAATCAAAAATTTAGATGACTTGGGTTCAACACACCATAATCTATAACCCTTCACCTTAGAAGGATACCCCCAAAATATGCATTTCAATGCCCTTGGCTCAAGTTTACTATCATTAACATAAGCATAAGTAGGACAACTAAAAACTTTCAAATCAAAATAATTAGTAGGAGTACCAAAGAATACCTCAAACAGAGTCTTCAACTCTATTGTAGTTGATGGAGACTAATTCACCAAATAATAGGCATGGTTACAAGCTTCAGGCCAAAAAGATTTATCCAAGTCATCTTGAAAGAGCATACAACGAGCTCTTTCTAAGAGAGTCCTATTCATATGTTTTGCTACTCCATTTTGTTGTGATGTATGATGCACAGTGCGGTGTCTCACTATGCCATTTCTTTCACATAACTCATTAAACTAACTTTCACAAGATTCCAAACCATTATCAATCCTCAAATGCTTGATTTTCTTGCCTATATGATTTTCTATACAAGCCTTGAATTTTACAAATTTTGAGAACACATCATTCTTGTTCTTCAAAAAATAAACCTAAACATGTCAAGAGAAGTCATCAATAAAAGTCTACATATATCGGGCACCACCTTTAGACATAACACGAGAAGGACCCCAAATATCTGAATAAATATAATCAATAGTACCTTTCATTTTATGGATGGTTGTAGTGAACTTGACCATACGATGCTTTCCATAGACATAATGCTCACAGAAACCAAGCTTTCCAATTTTCTAACCATAAAGCAAATCTTGTTTACTCAAAATAGACATCCCTTCCTCACTTATATGCCCTAGCCACATATGCCATAATCAAGTAGTATCTGAATCTTGATCTAATAAGGAAGAAACTGAAACACTGCCAATAACAGTGCTACCCTAAAACATATAGAGGTCATGCGACAATTGCCCTTTAATAACAACGAGAGCATCATTACTAACTCTTAAAACTCCACCTTCAACTACATACTTGTAGCCTTATGAATCAAGAGTACCTAAAGATATCGAGTTCTTTTTCAAATCTGGAACATAACGAACATCCTTTAAATTCCTAACAATACCATCATGCATCTTAATTCGAATAGTACCAATTTGTTATAAATTAGCACTTGTGGAAGCGAAGTTTGAATCCAATTTTGGTTGCAAAAATATATAATAATAGGTAACATCAAAATAATAAGCAATGCGAAAATGAATGGAACACAATGATTTAAGTGACTCAAATTTTCAATGTGAAAAGTCTACTCCACTGACAACGGCACACCGAGAAAAATCCATTAATAATCAAATGGAGATACAAACACCAATATTCAAAGAGCTTCACAAAATATACCAAAATAACCCAAAATATCTCCCTCTAATTTACTGGTAATATATAGTAAGATAAATTAATAAACTTGCTATTAAATCAAATATTACCATACAAATGAGAGAAACTCCACTTATGGTAGTAGAAATGGACAACTTGTCCTTAGGGACTGATTTCTCTTATATCCTTTTGTTTCAACTGTAGCTTTGTCACTTTTCTCTTTTTCCTTTTGTTCTTCTCCAATGGTTGCGATGAAAGGTAGTGGCAACTGATAAGCTACGATCTTTGACTGGCGATGAACTCTAAAATGGCGTTGGGCACCAACAACTGGTAGACTCCATATGACTATAATTGGTCTCTACACTCATTTTAGTCTCTCTATGGAAGATTCTTAAACTCTCGTAAGAAAAAAATATATATATAAGGAAAAGAAAGGAGAAGAAGAAGGGTTTTAATATTATTATTGCTGGGCTATGGGTTAGACTTAAGTTTTGGGCCAATTTAACAATATATATATCTGTGTGTGTGTGTGTGTGATATTGGCGGCCGTGAAGTGAAAAATATTATTAGTATATACATATATATTTGGGAGTGATGATAGCAAAGAAAATAAGTGGATCACAGATAATTAAACGGATTGGTTAATATCAAATTGATATTATATTAGATGTATTTATTAGTAAATTTTTTTGGTATATTTTATTTTTGTATAGCTTCTTCTTTATTCGATTTTTATATGTTCAAATTAAATAAATTTATGTGTGATCACAATTATGTGATTTGATTATTAAATTTCAAAGAAGTTATTTTCATTGAACTTGTGTGTGCTTAATCTATTTGCTCTAGTATTTTCTAGTTGATTTGATTTAAGTGATATATGTTTTAAATCATCTAGTTAGGATTATTCATTATTAAATTCCATTCTAGAACACACATAGGCACTTGTGGTTTTTGTGCTAACTATTTTGTAGTTGATTTGTGAACGATTTGATTGGCGGAAAGCTTATTGGAATGTTGGTTTGGATATCACTCACACTAATAATAGAACTTGTGAAAATAGAGCACATGCTTGTAAGTAAAGTACATTGGGGTAGTATCCTAGGAAGGGTAGCATAAGATCGATTTTGTACTTGAATATTTAGTTTTTATAGTGAAAAGTTATGTGATCCGGTGGACCGATGATTTTCCTATTAGGTTATGATTGTGGCCTATGTTTTTTCCACTTAAAACTGTTGTGTGTTATTCTTTTATTTATGTACTCTATTCTTAGACGCGATTTCATTCCTGCCCGTTTTTTTAGGTTATTAAATTATAAGTTGATAAAATTTATAAATAACTCATTCACCTCTAGGTTAATTAGGTCTATATATTAAAACTTTCAATTGGTATCAGAGCCAATACTAGACACGCTTAGTGAGTTTGATCCTTAGGGATACACACTCCTACTTATGGATCAAATGAAAAAGGTGGGTCATCTATTAGACCCCTACTCTTTGACGGATATAATTACCCTTATTGGAAGGCTCGTATGCAAGCCTTTCTTAGACAAAAGATGGTGTAATAATCATAAAGCCAAGAAGAGACGAGACCATTGAAGAACATGCCCTTAGTAGGAAAAACCAAAAAGGTCTAAGCTTAATCTTTACTATGGTGTTGATGGATGAGTTTTGTCGCATCTCTGACTGTGAGACTACTAAAGATGCAAGGAAAGCACTTGCTCTTGCTCATGAGGGAACTTTCCAAGTGAAACAAACAAAATTAAGATTGTTAACATCTCAGTTTTATTCCAATAAAATGAGCAATACTAAAACTTTTGATCAATTGTTTGCTCACTTTTATGATATCAATAATGCTTATTCTAATCTTGGTGAGAAATTCCATAACCTATACTAGTACATAAACTCCTAACCTCCTTAACAACAGACTACAAGATAAAAGTTACAGAAATAGAGGAAAGCAAGAATATGGATACATTAAATATTGATGAACTTGTCGAGTCAATTCAAACCTATGAGCTTACTCTTGATCCATCCAAGAAAAATAAGGATGTGGCATTCAAAAGCTCTAAAAAGGACATCTCTGATAGTGATGAGGATATGAATGATGAGTCATTAGTTTTGTTAGCATGAAAATTTAAGAAGTTCATGAAGAAGAAGGGTCAAAAGAATAATCAATCCAACAAAAGACAATCCAATCGTTCAAGGGACCAAAATTCAAGGGAAATCAAGCCTCATAGTCCTGATGGTAAGAAAACTAAGCCCACTACTCCTCAATGCTTTACTTATGGGGGCTTTGGTCATATTTATGAAAAATGTGCTAACAATAAAAAGAAAGTTATAAAATCCTTTAATGCTACACTCAGTGACATAGAAAGTGAGCAGGACAATGCTAGTAACTTAGAGGATGATGACACTAACTATTATGTCTTCACCGCAACTACCAAAGCATACCATAATGACTTAGACTTTAGCTCAAATGAAGAAAATTAGGAAGTAAACTTTTCTATCTTACTGTCTAAGTTTAATATATCCAATTACGATGAACTATTCATGGATTGTCTAGGTGCTAGAAAAGAGAGAGATAAAGTACTCGTAAAAGTAACTAAACTTAGTGATATCATCAATGTTCACAAAACAAATTCCTCTAACCTAGAGAAAGATAAAAAGGAATTTCCTAAACATATTAATGCCCTAAATCTAAGACTTGTAGAAACCACTAAGGAAAACAAAAAGCTTAGGCAAGAACTTAGTATTGCTAAAGAGACGATGAAGAATTTAACCATAGGTGTTGAAAAATTGACCAAAGTCCTAGATTATGGAAAGTCACATGGAGATAAGAGAAGTCTTAGATACATAGATGAATAATCAACACCTTATCACTCTAAGAAAATTTAGTTTGTTCCCATCTATCATCATTGTGATAGGAAGGACACATTAGACCTAAATGTAGATTTATTTATACATATGATTCTATCACGAGTAAAAATGTTTCTAGGACACCTCAAAAATTTTCAAAATGTAAAGCTTTTACTGCAAGAACTACACAAAAAGAGGAACCTAAGAAACTAGTAACTCAAACATCCAAAAGTAAAAGATGATAGGTTAGGAAGTCTGAGTTGTACTGCTTTATGGTCTATATATCATTTAAAGCTAAATCAAATACCGCCTAGTATTTTGATAATTGATGCTCTAGACACATGACTGGATACCATTTTTTGTTTAAAACCTTTGAGGAATATAATGAAGGGATAGTTACCTTTGGTGATGGTAAAACATCTAAAATTATTGAAAAAGGCTCTGTTCAAATAGAGGGTATCCCTAAACTTGATGAAGTCTTATATGTGAAAAGACTCAAGGAAAAATTGATTAGCATAAATCAAATATGTGACAATGATTTCAATATGCAATTTATAAACAATCACTATATTATAACATACCAAAAGGGTGAATGTATGATTAAGGGAATTAGATCACATGAAAATTGTTATTGCATTGACACATCACCCACAGTGACATGTAATCTAGATAACAATGACTCAACTACCTTATGGTACAAAAAGCTAGGCTATATGAATTTTAAAGAACTGATTAGATTAAGTAAAACGAAGACTGTGCGTGGTCTACCTATTCTCCCAAAAATTGAAACACATGTGTATAGATCATGTCAAAAACTAGGATCGCTCATAAGAAGTTCAAGAGTATCAATAAAAAAAAGTATTGGAATTGATAAATATTGACCTCATGGGTCCTATGAGAATAGAAAGTATTAAAGGTAAGAAATATATCGTAGTTGTAGTAGATTACTTTTCTCGCTACACTTGGGTAGACTTTCTTAAAGATAAGTCAGATGTTTTTGAGTTCTTCATCTCATATTGTAGAAGAGTGCAAGATGAAGTAGGTGAGAAAATAGTAACTATCAAGAAATCAGACCATGGAAAAGAGTTTGAAATTACCAAGTATGCTGACTTCTACAAAGAACATGGTATCTTTCATGAATTCTCTACTCCCATCACACCTTAAAAAATGGAGTAGTTGAAAGAAAAAAATAGGATACGTCAAGAGATGGCAAGAGTAATATTGCATGCCAAGGGAGTCTCCAAAATTTTTTGGACTGAAGCTATAAATACTGCATATCACATTATAAATCATGTATATCTTCACTTAGGTACAAAGCAAACTCCTTATGAGATAGGGAGAGGTAAAATACCCAATATGAAATTCATGCATGTTTTTGGAAGTAAATGCTACATACTTAGGAATCGAGAATAGTTGGGTAAGTTTGATCCAAGAAGTGATGAAGGTATATTTCTTGGTTATTCCCTAAATAGTAGAGCCTACAGAGTCTCCAACTGTAGAACTAATGTTGTTAAGGAATCCATAAATGTCGTTATAGATTATGCAAGTAAGTAGATTAAAAGTGAAGAAGTTGATAATGAAGTAAATTTCACAATACCTCAATTAACAATGACCAGTGACACAACTGGAGCAAAAGAAGAAGAGTTAGAGGAAAGAGAAGAAAAGAAGGAAAGAGCATCAACCTCATCGATAATAAATCCAACCCGTACTTCAAAAAATCATCCTATTAAGAATATAATTGGAGATTCTAATGCAAGAATGGTAACAAGAAGAAGAAGAAAAATAAGTGAGATAACCCATTTATGCTATATTTCTAACGTTGAACCAAAAAAATATGAATGAAGCCCTTAAAGATGAATTTTGGATAAGTGCCATGTAGGATGAGTTAGCTCAATTTGAAAGAAATCATGTGAGGAAGTAATATATACGTATATATTTGGGAGTGATAATAGCAAAGAAAATAATTGGAGGACAAATAATTAAACGGATTTGTTTGGTATATTTTATCTTTATATATCTTCTTCTTGAATAGATTTTTACATGTATAAATTAGATAATTTTATATGTGATCATAATTATTTGATTTAATTATTAAATTTCAAATAAGTTATTTTTATTGAACTTGTGTTTAATCTATTTGCTAATTGATTTGATTTGAGTGATATATGTTTTGAACTATCTAGTTAATATTATTCATTATTAAATCCATTCTAGAGCACACGCGAACAATTGTGGTTTTTGTGCTAATCATTTTGTAGTTGATTTGTGAACGATCTAATTGATGGGAGGTTTATTGAAACGTTAATTTGTGAACGATCTAATTCACATGAAGTTTATTAGAACGTTGATTTGTGAACGATCTAATTGCTAGTTAATTTGATTTAAATGATATATGTTTTGAATCATCTAGTTAGTTGATAAGTCCTAAAAAAACACTAAAATTATCATGATTTTATGCACACTAATTGATTAAAAATATATATATTTATATGATTTTATTATATATTTATATAAATCTGTCTTTTCGGAATCACATGTATTTTTATTATTTTTCAAGTATTTTCGCTTAAAAACGTAACTTAAAGACTCAGAGAAATACTGGAGACAATACATCAAAAATATATTCATAAAATAAATGAGAAAAAGTCAAAAAATATGGAAAAAATTAAAAAGGGTCAAAAATGTCAAAAAGGGTGAAATTGCGCATGCACCCACCCAATCGCGGCAAACAACGCGTGCAGCGTGCCCAGCCACGCCGACCAATGCGTGCACTGTGCCAGCACAACACCCAGTCCGCGCGCGTCTCCTCGCCATCCTGCGCTCGCCCATGCCCCAGTCCAAGCGTGCCTCTGCTCCATTCTGTGTTAGCCACCGCACCCTACCTACCAGCTGATGTCAATTGATGTCATCATCATCTACTATGTATTTGTTTCATTTTTAATCATTTTTCCACCCACTTTTTCTTCCTCTCCTCACTTATAAATACCCTCATTCTCTTCATAACAAAACAAACCTCAAAACACATCAAATACATCTTCTTCTCTCTTTCTTTCTCTCCATTTCTTAGTTTTTAATTTTTCTTAGTTTTTTAGTTTTTTCTTAGTTTTAGAGTTCTTCTCTTTTTGAGAAGAAATAATTATGTTTTTGTAATTTATTTATTTTTTGATTCAATAAATGGAAGTGCAAATTCTGTTTAGAGCTTTTCCAATAACAGGAATAACATCAAAGTACTATAAGGATTTTATTTTCTTTATAGTTATTTTTATGTTTTATTCTTACATGTTATACTTAATTTATCTGTGATTAAATTTAACTCTGATGGCTGTTTGTAAACATGATATAATAATAATGTTGTTATGCTTATGAAATATTAAATAGGTAAAAATCTCTAAAATGAATTGAATTTATTTTTATTCAAGATTTTATATTAAGAATGTTACAGTATATTATTTTTCATTACAAATTTAAATCTGAAAATTAGATTTTAAGGTTTAGTTATCCGGTCTAATTTAGAGTAGTGTTCTTTTATTTGTTGGTACAATCGCTCAGTTGTTAGAGTGAAGCTCTATTTCAAAGGTTTTTATAAGAATTATTATCTGAAAATGTATTGACAACATGTTTTCAGTAGTGGTTTTAAAACTTGAAAGTTAGTACTCGGATAATTGAATTCTTAGGTTTAATTTGGATACCTTGAATAAAGTTTAAACTATCTAACCCCACCAAAGGTGACATTTAAATGGTTCATTTTCAATCTCTTAGAAAAATGAATTAATTTAATTAATCAAATTAGTTATCAACTCCACCCATAGGTGTTAATTGATTTGTTTAGTTAACAAAGAATATCTAACACCACCAAGGGTGTTATTCATCTCAATAAATATCAATTTATATATTTAATAACCTAAATAATATGATCAAGCATAATTAACTTAGTTACTATATCCATAAATACTCCACTATTATAAATGATAAAATTTGCATCAATATTTATTGAATCCGTATGTATGTTGTTGGGAAAATTGAGTATATTTTCCCTATTCTAAGTAGTTACTATTCACTTATGATTTAAATGAATAGAACTTAAACTAACCCGACAAAATAATGTTATTGGAAATATAATGCTATAAACTAAAACAGATATTGAAACAGAAATATTAAAGGAGAAAAATAATAACACCAAAAATTTAACGAGCTAATCAATTACCCTTACAAAAGATAGGAAGATTTACAAATTTTGGGATGTTTACAAATGGTGAAGAAAGACTTTATTTATAGCCTCAAATCCAACACCCATCTCCATTCCTAACCAATGTGGGACTTTTTTAATTTGCTCAGTAAGGAGCTATATAAAAAATCTCCACCTTAGTGACTTAGTGATTTTTAATTATTTCTTCAATTACTAGATCAGTGACGCCTGTGCCAATTCAGATTTGTAGGATGTTAATCAAGTCCAGACAATGCTTGAACTTGATAATTGTTACCACCTTGGTCATCATATCTACTGGATTCTCTATCTTACTAATCTTCTGAACTAGTACTCCACCTTCTTCAATAATCTCTCGCACGAAATGATAACGAATGTCAATGTGCTTTGTACGTGCATGGTATACTTGGTTCTTTGCTAAATGAATAGCACTCTGACTATCACAAAACACCTTAATATGTTTTTGACTAACTCCCAAGTCTTCAAGCAAACCTCGTAACCAAATAGCTTCCTTCACAGCCTCTGTAACTGCCATATACTCTGCCTCTGTAGTAGACAAAGCAACTGTGCACTGCAAGGTAGACTTCCAACTGACTGGTACTTTAGTAAGAGTAAACACATAACCAGTAGTTGACCGACGCTTATCTAAATCTCCTGCATAGTCGGAATCACAATATCCGACTGCACATTGACCAACGATATTATCCTGCTGAAATACTAAACCAACATCTACAATATTTATAATATACTGTAGAATCCATTTCACAGCCAACCAATGTCCTTTACTAGGATCATGCATGTACCTGCTTACAACGCCAACCGCATGTGAAATGTCAGGTCTTGTACACATCATTGCATACATCAAGCTACCAACCGCATTTGCATATGGTACCTTTGCCATATATTCTCATTCTGCATCATTTTTAGGAGATAATTGAACACTAAGCTTGAATTGAGGAACTAGCATAGTACTTACAGGTTTTGTCTATTTATTCATACCAAAACGTTGTAGTACCCTCTTCAAATATTGACTCTGGGTCAAACTAAGCTTCCTTTTCTTCCTGTCTCTGCTTATCTCCATACCAAGAATCTTCTTGGCTTCTTCCAAATCTTTCATTTCGAACTCTTAACTTAGTTGAGCCTTCAACTTCTCAATTTCTATTTGGCTCTTTGATGCAATCAACATATCATCGATGTACAATAGAAGGTAGATGAAAGACTCATTTTGTAGCTTGCGAAAATACACACAATGATCATGTGTGCTTCTGGTGTACTTCTGCTACAACATAAACTGATCAAATCGTTTGTACCACTGCCTTGGAGATTCCTTCAATCCATACAATGATTTGTTCAGCTTACAAACCCAATTCTCTTTACCAGCAACATTAAACCCTTCTGGCTGAGACATATAAATTTCCTCTTCTAAGTCACCGTGTAGAAACATGGTTTTCACATCAAGTTGAACTAGTTCCAAATCGAACTGTGCTACCAAGGCCAACAAAATTCTAATGGAGGAATGTTTTACAACTGGATAAAATACCTCATTATAATCGATTCCCTCCTTCTGAGCGTAGCCCTTAGCCACCAACCTTGCCTTGTAGCGAATACCATCTTTGTTAGGAAATCCATCTTTCTTTGCATACACCCATTTGCATCCAATTACCTTCTTGCCCTTTGGTAGTTGTGTCAACTTCCATATTTTATTCTTCTGAAGGGATAGAAGTTCTTCATTCATGGCTTCTTTCCATCTTTCAACTTCAAGGCTTCTGATTGCTTCTTTATATATAGAAGGAATATCATCATGCATAATTGAAAGTGCATAGGCCACCGTATTCTTAAAGTGAGCAGGTAGGTCTTCAAAATCCTTGTATCGAGCAGGTACCTTGACATTTTGTCATCGTGGCCTATCAACTGTAGTTTCTTCTTGTTGTTGTGGAGGTTCTTGGGTTAAAACCTCTTCATCTGATTCATCATCTGTCAATGGAGGATCAGCTTCTGTCTTATCTTCACTAACTGGATTAACAATTTTTCTTTCAAACTCCACCTATTTCGGAGTTTGCTCCACCTGCTCTAAAGTGCCATCAATCTTCTTAGTTACCTTTTGTAACAAGGAAAATTCATCAAAGGTAACATCTCTGCTAAAGATTAACTTTTTCGTTTCAAGGCACCATAGTCGATATCCCTTAGAACTAGAAGGGATCCCTAAAAATGAATTTCTTGGCTCTTGGGTCCAACTTTGATTCTGTTACATGGTAGTATGCAATTGAACCAAACACATGTAAGAAATCGTAATCTCTAGTAGGTTTTCCAGAACATACCATCATAGGTGTTTTGCCTTCAAGAGCAGACGATGGTAGACGGTTGACGAGATGACATACATATGTCACAACCTCAGCCCAATGTTGCTTGCCTAAACCAGCATTTGACAATATACACCAAACCTTATCCAGCAAAGTCCGATTTATACATTCTGCAACTCTATTTTCTTGTGGTGTTTTTCAAATAGTGAAGTGTCGCACTATCCCTTCTTCTTCACAAACATTCATAAATGGATCGTTTGTGTACTCAGTGCCATTATCAGACCTCAGACGCTTGATCTTTTTACCAGTTTGAGTCTCGATCATCTTTTTCCACTTGAGAAAAATTCCCAACACTTCATCCTTCTTCTTCATGAGATACACCCAAACCCTTCTGGAGAAGTCATCAATGAAAGTGACATAATAATGTTTTCCACTCATGGATGGAGTTCTTGTTGGCCCCCATACATCAGTATGGATGTAATCCAAAATGCCCTTTGTATTATGGAGAGTAATGCCAAAGGTTACTCTTTTCTACTTCCCTAATACACAATGCTCACAGAATTTCATCTTGTCGGTTCTTACACCTTTTAACAGGCCTTGCTTTACTAGAATCTACAAAGCTTTTTTACCAGCATGTCCCAAACACTAATGATGTCCCAATAACCGTACTACCAAGGTAGTAGTACAAGTTATTCTTCCGAAAACCTTTCATCGCCACAAGTGCTTCAAAAGTAACCTTCAATGCCCCATTTTGTATGGTCACAGTGAAGCCTTTTGATTCTAAGACTCCCACAGCAATAAGATTATTCTTCATATCTGGAACATAATGAACATCTGTCAAGACCCTGGTTGAACCATCTTGATTCTTCAAACGAATTGAACCGATTCCCAAAACTTTGCATGGATAATCAAGACCCTGGTTGAACCACTCCTTGTTAGGAGACATATGGAAAGTACATGCTGAATCAAAAATCCAATCACCAGGATGAGATACTATTGACGAACCAACCAATGCAAAATCTGAATTTGAATTGCTTTCAGCTACACATGCATCATATTGCACAACTTTTCCTTTCTTTTGCAGCTTCAGACAATTTTTCTTCCAATGGCCTTTCTCATGACAAAAAGCACATTCATCTTTACCAAGTCTTCTTTTTGATAGAGATCTACCTCTCGTTCTTTTCTGTTGTGTTTGCGGATGTCCTCTTACAGACAATGCCTCTGCTACATTCCTGCTTTCTCTTTTATCTTTCTTTCTAATTTCATAACTATACAAAGTAGTACAAACTTCCTCAAAAGATACTTTATCCTTCCCAATGATTAAGCTCGTAATAAGATGATCAAACTCATCAGGAAGGGAGGCTAACAACATCAAGGCTAAATCTTCATCTTTAAAAGTTTCATCCATATTTAACACATCTGCTACTAATTGATTAAAAGCAGTAATGTGATCGTTTATTGTAGTACCTAGAAGGTATTCCAACTGGAACAACTTCTTCTTCAAAGAGAGCCAATTTTGTCCACTCTTCTTCATGAACTTGTTCTCCAACGCCTTCCACAACTTACTTGCGGATGTATCCTTCATTAACGTGTACTTTTTTTCTCTTGAGAGACACGAACGGATTGTACCAAATGCCAATCGGTTGATATTTTTCCACTCTACTTCATCTGCTCCATCTGGTTTCTCTTCTTCAATGGCGATGTCTAAACATTGTTGAAACAAAGCATCTAGAACTTTGCCTTGCCACGTGCCGAAATGACCAGCTCCATCAAACTTCTCCACCTCGAACCTTACATTCATCACCATAGTTCTGCTTGACGTGGATGATTGGCCTTTCTTTGAAAGAAATTTTTCTTCCGCTATTTCTTCAAATTACAACAACTAGCAACTATATTTCAATAGCAAACAAACGGAATACAAACAAATGCCTAGGTAGAAAACCTTCGACTTTGATACCAATTGTTGGGAAAATCGAGTATATTTTCCCTATTCTAAGTAGTTACTATTCACTTATGATTTAAATGAATAGAACTCAAACTAACCTGACAAAATAATACTATTGGAAATATAATGCTATAAACTAACACAGATATTGAAATAGAAATATTAAAGCAGAAAAATAATAACACTAAAAATTTAACGAGGTTTGGTATAAATGTTACCTAGGTCCTCAGGCGTCATTGACTACTTCCACTATCTCCAAATGGATGAACTCCAAAATTACAACTAATTTGGCAAAATTGAGCTAATCAATTATCCTTACAAAAGATAGGAAGATTTACAAATTTTGAGATGTTTACAAATGGTGAAGGAAGGCTTTATTTATAGCTCCAAATCCAACACTCATCTCCATTCCTAACCAATGTGTGACTTTTCTAATTTGCTCACTAAGGAACTATATAACATATGTTTATTTTTATGTTATTAGTTTAGAAACAACAAAAACTCAAATATCGTGACAAGATATTTAAGATTTAATTTCGTTTTTAAAAGTTTGAATAATAAATTAAAAACCACAAATATTTCTTCCTTAGATCAACCTTGGGAATATACTTATCATTTTCTATGAAATGATTCGTGCACTTGAAAGAGTTTTTGGCGCCGTTACCGAGAAAGGAAAAACATTTTTAAATTATTTATAAAAATTTAAAATTTTTTGTGCTGTAAATAATTATTATTTTTTTATTTTGATTAAAAAAACAAAAAAAATTCAAATTTCAAATTTCATAATAAAAAAATTAATAATTTTAACTTAAAAACAAAAAAATAATTATAGCGTGAATAGTAATATAATTTCGAAATTTAAAATTTGAATTAAAAAAAACTTACCGTTCATGCATAGTAAAACAAAACAAAAATTTAATAAAAATTAAAATAATTTTTTTTCTCATTTAAAAAAAACAAAAAAATTCAAATTTCAAATTTAAAAATATTAATAATAATATTAATAATTATAGTGTGAATAGTAAAATAATTTTGAAATTTTAAATACAAATAATAATAAATTAAAAAAGAGAGAGAATAAAATGAATTTTTTTATTTAATTATTTTCTTTAAAAAACATAAAAAAATTTAAAAACAAATAAATAAATAAAAAAATTTAAACTTTATTTTATTTAAATAAATAAAGAAAGAAATAAAAATTATAAAAAAATTAAAAACAATTTTCATTTTCATTTAATTTTAAGTTTTTTTAATTTTTTTAAATTTTTTTAATTTATTTTAAATCTTAATTTTAATTTTTTTAAATAAAAATAAAAAAAATGAATAAATTTTGTTTTCTTTTACCTTTTTTAATTTTTTAATTTTTGGTTGAATTTTTAATTTAATTTATTTTTCCTTTTTATTTATTTATTTTTGGTTTAATTTGTTTTTCCTTTAACTATCTTTTTTATCTTAATTTTCATTTAACTTAATTAACTTAGGTTTTTATTAACTTAATTAACTTAAATTTTCATTAATTTTATTAGCCTACCTTTTTATTAACTTAATTAACTTAAATTTTTGTTTAACTTAACTTAATTAACTTAATTTTAATAGCATAAAAAGTAAATATCTATTGGAGTTTTGTCTAGGAGATTAGTTCTTTGAAGCCTTTATGTCACTAGTCTTTCTTGAGAACGTTGTTCTGTTTATAATGATGGTTTTTAAGGATCCTTTGCACTACCATTATTTCCTGCGAGCACTCTTGGTTAATACTAATTATGTTATTTTAACGTAAATATTATACTTAAAAAAATTAAATAAAGTATAAAAAAATTCTGAAACTATCTCCAAAATTTTAAAGTTTTAATTACAATCTAAGGAGTTAGTTACTTTGTTAGTTCTAGGTACAATTTTGTTTTGATATCTTAATTATTTGACTTGCACCTAGACGTGGGTTATCTAAAACCCACAAGCATGTCCCTAGTTTTAAGTACAGAAAAATTTGAAATCCATAGGACATGACTGAAAAAGTATAGGTAGACAAGTTTGTCTTACTGGTAGGTTTGATTGACTCAATGATGTGGGGACATTGAGTTTACTTAAAATGAAATTCCGAAGTTACGTTTTGCTAAGATGTTAAACTAAGCACTGGATGTGAGACAACCCATCATTTTAGGTAATTTTTTTTATTTGTTTTATTTATTTAATTTCTATTGTTTATTTTAGTTTAATTACATGTGAATAATTTTAAAATTGTTAAAACTAAAAATATTTGTTGAGATGTTAGAAGTTCACAGGAATCTGTCTGTATGTACTTTAATGAACATGATGGATGCACCTGCATTTCTCCATCACTACTTGCAACATTATCAAGAAATAGGTAATATTTCTTTTATTTTCTCTTTATCTTTAATTTACAGTTGTTACATTGAGGACAATATAATTTCTAGGTTGAGGGTGATAAAAAGTTACCATGCTTAATTTAAAAAAAAAGATTTAACAATTTAAAAAAAAATAATTTTTTTTTCTTTTTTATGTTAACATTTTCATTTTTATTATGTTTGGTTTTATTTTCTTCGTGTGATTTAGTAATTTTTGGAATTTAAAAAAAAATCTCACAAAAATTTATCATTTCTTTAAATCAAATTTAAATAAATAGTTAAGTCTTTTGTACTGTTAGATTAATTTTTGAAAACATATCATGAAATATTTTGTAATTATTTTTGGTAATTAGTTAGTTTTTGTCATAACTAGTATTTCTTGATAAAATGTAGAAATTATATTAAATCCAAAATCGATGTTTATGAATTTTTTTTAGTGGAGACTACCTTTGTGAGATATAATTTGAGCCTAATTTCCTTTATTCGGAGTGAAATATATTTTTTTTCTACTCCAAACACATTTCTTATTTCTTCAAATTTTTAGATGATCTCTATAGGTATTAGCATTGAATGTATAAATTTTTTTCTCATCTTAATAGAGTGTCATATGTTTTATTATTATTATTTTTTGCTTAGATTAAATGATTTAAGTATAAATTGATAGTATATGCTTTTATCTCATTCGTACATGACTGTTATAGAAAAAAAAAGACATATATGGGATGACCTAAACCAAAATCAAACAGAAAAACCACAAAATTAACCACTCACCAAAATCCTAAAAAAAATGTATAATCTATATACTATGGGTTGACTCTCTAAAAAATATATATATTGAAAAAAATCTTCAGAAAAAAATAGAGAATAGAGAGATAAAGAATATATAGTATAATCTATATACTATGACCCATATTGCCTACAAAGTTGTGAATAAAGGCTAATTACAAAAGAAAGATATAGGAAGTAATTCCCTAAAAAGTCATTGCATTTTCTTCATTTGTAAAAGGCATATATCTTGAATTTTTTTCTTAATGAGTTTGATTTATGCATGAAAATAATTTTTATATATGATATCTTTATAATTTATACATTTGATTCCTTTCATGAGATCAATGTTAAAATAACACTTTGAGCCTTTATTATTTATACATATGCGAACATATTAGTTCATTTCTATACATCAATTCTTTCGCATATAAATTAGTATACGTGTTTGAACCCATAGGATTCAGTGTTTTGAGACTATTGACTAGTGAAGAATAGAGTCGAAGCGAATTCGAATTTTAGACACTGAAATTGGGTGAAATTAAATTGATACATTTTTTATATGAAATATGAAAATGATTTTTTGACTAATTATTATAATAAATCATGATTTTTAAGATTAAAATAACTTATGCTTTAGATTTTAATTATGATCTTAAAGGAGATTAAAAATATGAGACATTTTTGTGTTATGTTTCATGTTGTTCTCTTTTATTCTTAAAAGTTAATTTTTTGATTTTGTTGTAATTTTAGTTTCTAAGTTGTTGTTTTTATTATATTTTTTACCTTTTACATTTACTTCAATGTTTATGGGTAATATTACTGAAAACCCTCACGAGACTCAAACTCATCCACTAGGGCAATGATAAGAGTCAAATTATTGCATTTTTGTTATGATTTAAATGTTGATATTTGTGTGAAAATTGTGTTTATTTAATTATTTAATCCACAAATGTCATTTCACGGGTATTTCGTGTTTTAAGTATAATTTCAGGTAAAATCATGATTTTGGAGAAGTTTGGGACAAATTTCAATGATCGAGATTGAGTGAAAATAAAAAAAATAAAAAAACAAAGTTACAAGAGCACGGGTTTTGGCATATGCAAATCTCGTCGCCAGCGAGACACCTTACGCCGCCGGCCAAATTCATCTTGCCGCCGGCGAGAATCAGAGGAACCAAAATTTTAATTTTTCTAGAAATCTCGCCATAGCGAGAATAATGTCGCCGCCGACAAGTTTCGTCCAAAAACACATTTTTTATGTTGTTTTGTTCCAAAATTGCCCCCAAAACCCTAGATCTATATATACCATAAGATGGAGAAAGAGGCGACGACAGAGAGGAGGAGGTCTGAGACATTTTTGGAGGAGAGAAGGCAATTTTGGAGAGAAAGTTTGGAGAAGCTTGAAGGATTATCACCATTGTTGCTTCCAAGTGTTCATCTTCAAGAGTTTTTCATTTCTTCTCCTTAACTTTCATTTTCTGCATTTTATTCAGATTTGTTATTAATGGATTCAATTGAGATAATGTTTGTTCTTATTTTCATTATGAACTAATTCATTTTTGCTAAGGCTATGATGTAGTTGAATAAAAAAAATCTGATTTCTTTTGTTATTGTTATATGAGTTCATTGTTTTCAAGTTGAGTATTTATTTCCATGCTTAATGCTTTTAAATTTCTGGCCAAGATTTAGATGATTTGTTGCATTATATTGAGACCGAGAGGAGATGTGTAATGAATGCTTCTTGTGATAAATACCGTATGTTGAATGCAAGTGTGAGACCTAATGCATGATGTATATGGTTATTCTAGAAATTCCATAAATCGTAATGTGCTTGTTTGTGATTAAATCTTCATAGAAATATAGTTGGTTTTCATAGATAAGTAATTCTAATATAACTCGAGAGAGAGTATTAGGTAAATTTGGGTTTTCAACTATCACTTTTAGCTTTGATTCTCATATAACATGACTTGAAATCGGATTGAATTGATTTAGCGAAATCAAATGCCTTAGCGTCTTTAATCATTTGTGAACAACATTCAATTGTGTTATTTGCGTTTATTTTTAAGTTAATTTGCTTCTTAAATAATTTCAAAAATTGGGGTTTCAAATAAAATTAGGATTAGTCAATCTCGATACTTAGTAACGCCATTCTTTGTGATTCGATATCCGTACTTTTGTACACTTTATTACTTGAACGATTCATACACTTGTGAAAATACGCATCAATAACACCTTCCTCTATTTTTTAAACACAATATTAATTATTCCATGCCTCTTAATTGATTGAAGTAAACCATAAATTATAACTCTTCATTGGGACTCGTCATATCATGGAAAAATCTATACATTCATCCTTACTATATAAACAACATTCAAAACCATTATCATTCTCAAATAAATTCAGATTTTGATAAATTTAGTAAAAAGCTCACATTGTATTCCTGTCTGTAATTTATTTATATATATATATATATTTTTACCACCATAAACCTAAATTTACTATTATTTCCTCAACAAAAGTTATGTGAAATGCACATGCCTTACTTTTGTTAAAGAAATTAACGCCACATAATTTATTTTTGGATTTTTTCGTAACTCATATGTTTTGAATATAATTGTAATGATTTATACATTTTAGATATTTTTAAAAATTATCTCATTTTTTGTGTACATAAAACGTAATTAACTCAATATCAAATAGAAGTAATTGCTTTTGAAAAAAAAAATACTTAATAAGAGATAAAGACACAAATCAATCTGATTAGTGAGAAAAGTATGCATCAACAATGAATAACACATCTTTATAACAAAGTAAACTTTCTTCAATCTTGATTTGAGCAGTAGCCTAATGGAAGACTTACATCTCATTTTATTTCAAGTTAAATTTAAATCACATCAAAAACATCATTTGGTTAAAAAAATTCTCGGTCTATAATGACTTGAGCATTTCTATGCCCTTTCACATAAAGCACCACACTTATCACTGAATGTTGGATTGGTTTGCGGGTGGTTCTACAACAATTCTTGAAAATAAGTACTGGGAATTTAGAAGGCCCGGTAGAATTGTACATTTGTGGGTAAATATTTTGAAAATAGTACATGAGATTTTGAATTGTTGCAATAGTTTTGTATTTAATTGACTTGAATATCATTTCATTTTTTATGTTAAAAATAATGAATATATTATCGTGCAAATATGTATTAGCATTCTTCTATTTGAAATAAAATCTTGTTAAATCTCATTTTGGTTAATTCTGACTCATTGAGAGGGATGGGAACACCCAAAGTAATTAAAAGGGAGCAGATGTTACTAACTTTTTCATAAAATTATTTTCTTTGTTGTGTTTAGTAAATATGTTTCTTTATTTTATAAAAATACATAACAATATATATTCTCAAGTTTATTATTTAAATATATTTTTTCTATCCTTTTTTTTTCATACTACGCGTTCATTTGCATTCTACATTTAACATTTTTTCATAAATTTTAGAAATTTTTTATAAAATAACACCTCTAAAACTTAAATACAATAACATAAATAGTACCCTAAATATGTTTTCAATATATTTTTGAATAATTATTATTATAAAAACTTTTGAAATAGAGCTTCACTTTAACTACCAGACGATTATACCAACAAATAAAAGAGCACTACTCTAAATCAGACTGGATAATTAAACCTTAAAATCTAATTTTTCATATTTAAGTTTGTAATGAAAAATAATATATTTCTCTCTAACATCCTTAATATAAAATATTGAATAAAAACAAAATCAATTTACTTTATAGAGATATTTTACTTATTTAATATTTCGTAAGCATAACAACATTATAATTATATAATATTTTCAAATAGCCAACTATGTTAAATTTAATCATAGATAAATTAAATAAAACATAAAAAGAATCCTTAAAAGAATTTATTTTAAAATTTTACCTCAAAAGAATCCTTACAGAATTTTAATGTTAATTCTGTTTCTAAAAAACCTCCAAATGGATTTGTATTTTTGTTTATTGAATTAAGAACTAGAAATCTACAAAAACATAACTAGTTCTTCTCAAAAAGAGAACTTTAAATATAAAAAAACTAAGAAAGTTTTCTAGAGAGAGAAAGAGATGAGAAAATTGTTTGTTTTCTACAATGGGGAAAAATGCCCTTTTATAGGTGAGGAAAAGGCTAAAAAAGTGGAAAAATATATCAAAATTGGCCTTGGATGCATTTGGACAAAAATGGTACGAGTGTAGGGGTGCTGGCACAACATGGGCGTGCACAGGGACAAGCATTGACACGACATGGGCGCGCGTACGGAACAGTCCAAGACACGGTATGGGCACACAGTATTTGGGTAGTTTTATCCTTTTCTCTATTTTTTTCACTTTTTCTCATTTTTCTCAACATATTTGTGATGTATTGCATCCAGTATTTTTATTTTTTTAGTGTTTAGATTATTTTTGAACGAAAATACCTAAAAAATAATAAAAAAATATGTGATTCCAAAAAAATAAAATTATATAAAATATATGATAAAATCATATAAATATAAATTATTTAATCAATTAATGTACATTAAATTATAGTAATTTTAGTACTTTTAAGCACTCATCAACATGCATACTACATCATAAACCCCCACTTAGGGAGTCTTACATCCTCGTAAGAATACAAGCCAACATGGCCCAGTAGAGTCATGGCTCTGATACCAATTGATACGAGACGATTAATTTGTTCGCTTATAGTGGAACACAACCTACTCCACGTGGAAGAAATTGTTTACTTTAGTCCATAACTACAAGTTTAGCGAGCTCATAACCATGATTTGATAGTTCAATAGGCCCTCATTGATTTTCTTCTAAGAAGAAACACCAAAATGTATCATGTCATATAGAAAGTGTTCATCCTTTATAATTATCCCACTAAATTAACTACCTATCCCTATACCATTTATTTAACCAAATTCATCCTGGGAGAAATTTTTTTTCATGAAGCTACATCAAAAGACGAAATCAAGTTGAAATAACAATATCCATTATAAGAACTAGGATTAATAACTTATAAGAGTCAAATTATTACATTTTTGTTATGATTTAAATGTTGATATTTGTGTGAAATTTGTGTTTATTTGATTATTTAATCTAAAAAAGTCATTTCACGGGTATTTCGTGTTTAAAGTGCAATTTTAGGTAAAATCATAATTTTGGAGAAATTTGGGACAAAATTCAATGATCGGGATTGAGTGAGAATAAAAAAAATAAAGTTTCAAAATTTGGAACTCTTGCTGCCGACGAGAAGATTCTCACCGTCGGTGAAAATCTTACAGAGAGCACGGGTTTTGGCAGATGCAAATCTCACCGCCGACGAGACACCTTTCGCCACCGACCAAATTCATCTCGCCACCGGTGAGAATCAGAGGAACCAAAATTTTAATTTTTCTAGAAATGTCGTCGCCGACGAGTTTCGTCCGAAAACACATTTTTTATTTTGTTTTGTTCCAAAATTTCCCCCAAAACCCTAGATCTATATATACCATAAGATAGAGAAAGTTTGGAGAAGCTTGAAGGATTATCACCATTGTTGCTGCCAAGTGTTCATCTTCAAGAGTTTTTTCATCTCTTCTCCTTAGCTTTCATTTTCTGCATTTTATTCCGATTTGTTATTCATGGATTCAATTGAGATAATGTTTGTTCTTATTTCCATTATGAACTAATTCATTTTTGCTAAGGCTATGATGTAGTTGAATCAAGAAAATCTGATTTCTTTTGTTATTGTTATATGAGTTTATTGTTTTCAAGTTGAGTATTTATTTCCATGCTTAATGCTTTTAAATTTCTGGCCAAGATTTAGATGATTTATTGCATTATATTGAGACCGAGAGGTGATGTGTAATGAATGCTTCTTGTGATAAATACCATATGTTGAATGCGAGTGTGAGACCTAATGCATGATGTATGTGGTTATTCTAGAAATTCCATAAATCGAAATGTGCTTGTTTGTGATTAAATCTTCATAGAAATATAGTTGGTTTTCATAGATAAGTAATTCTAATATAACTCGAGAGAGAGTATTAGGTAAATTTGGGTTTTCAACTATCACTTTTAGCTTTGATTCTCATATAACATGACTTGAAATCAGATTGAATTGATTTAGTGAAATCAAATGCCTTAGCGTTTTTAATCATTTGTGAACAACATTCAATTGTGTTATTTGCGTTTATTTTTAAGTTAATTTGCTTCTTAAACAATTTCAAAAATTGGGGTTTCAAATAAAATTAGGATTAGTCAATTTCGGTACTTAGTAACGTCATTCCTTGTGATTCGATATCCATACTTTTGTACACTTTATTACTTGAATGATTCGTACACTTGCGAAAATACGCATCAGGCAACCTAGGAGTTTAAAGGCTTGTTGCATAGGTTAAATGCAACCGTGTCAATCCACGGAAGTGATTTAGGATAGTTTAATTTTTAGTTTTTATCGCTTCTCTTGCTAAGGGACTAGCAAGAAGCTGGTTCGGGGTTGTGATGAGTGCTCAAAAAGTACTAAAATTACCATGATTTTATGCACATTAATTGATTAAAAATATATATATTTATATGATTTTATCATATATTTTCGAAATCACAGATATTTTTATTATTGTTTAGGTATTTTTGCTTAAAAACGTAACTTAAAGACTCAAAGAGAAATACTGGAGACAATATATCACAAATATATTCATAAAATAAATAAGGAAAAGTCAACAAATATGGAAAAATTGGATAAAATGGATCAAAAGGGTCAAACATGTCAAAAAGGGTGAAATTGTGCATGTAGCCGGCCAACCGCGCAGGACAACACGTGTAGCACGCCCAACAACGTCGGACAACGCGCACAGCGTACCCAGCCGTGCTGAGCAATGCCCAAGCCGCACCAGCACAATACCCAGTCCGCACGCCTCCTCATCATCCCGTGCGCACCCGCACCCAGTCTGAGTGTGCCTCTACTCCATTCTGTGTTAGCCGCTGCGCCCCACCTACCAGCTGACATCAGTTGACATCATCATCACCTACTATGCGTTTGCTTCATTTTTCCACCCACTTTTTCTTCATCTCCTCACTTATAAATACCCTCATTCTCTTCATAACAAAACACACCTCAAAACACATCAAAAACATCTTCTTCTCTTTCTTTCTCTTTATTTCTTAGTTTTTAGTTTTTCTTAGTTTTTTAGTTTTTTCTTAGTTTTAGAGTTCTTCTCTTTTTGAGAACTAATTATGTTTTTGTAATTTATTTGCTTTTTTATTCAATAAATGGAATTGCAAATTCCGTTTAGAGGTTTTCCAGCAGTAGGAATAACATGAAAGTATTATAAGGATTTTATTTTTTTACAGTTATTTTTATGCTTTATTCTTACATGTTATATTTAATTTGTCTGCGATTAAATTTAACTTTGTTGGTTGTTTGTAAACATGATATAATAATATAATAATAATGTTGTTATGCTTATGAAATATTAAATAGGTAAAAATCTCTAAAATGAATTGATTTTATTTTTATTCAAGATTTTATATTAAGAATGTTAGAGAGAAATATATTATTTTTCATTACAAACTTAAATATGAAAATTAGATTTTAAGGTTTAGTTATCCGGTCTAATTTAAAGTAGTACTCTTTTATTTGTTGGTACAATCACCTGGTAGTTAGAGTGAAGCTTTATTTCAAAAGTTTTTATAAGAATTATTATTTGAAAATGTATTGATAACATGTTTTCAGTAGTGGTTTTAAAACTTGAAAGTTAGTACTCGGATAATTAAATTCTTAGGTTTAATTTGGACACCTTGAATAAAATTTAAACTGTCTAACCCCACCAAAGATGACATTTAAATGGTTCATTTTCAATCTCTTAGAAAAAGGAATTAATTTAATTAACCAAATTAGTTATCAACCCTACCCATAGGTGTTAATTGATTTGTTTAGTTAACAAAGAATATCTAACCCCACCAAAGGTGGTATTCATATAAAAAAGAGAGAATCAATAAATATCAATTTATATCTTTAATAACCTAAATAATATGAACAAGCATAATTAACTTAGTTATTATATCCATAAATACTCCACTATTATAAATAATAAAATTTGCATCAATATTTATTGAATCCGTATCTATGTTTATTTTTATGTTATTAGATTAGAAACAACAAAAACCCAAATATCGTGATAGGATGTTTAGGATTTAATTTTGTTTTTAAAAGTTTGAATAATAAATTAAAAACCACATATATTCCTTCCTTAAATCGACCTTGGGAGTATACTTATCATTTTCTATTAAATGATTCGTGTACTTGCGGGAGTTTTATAAATATAAAACCAAAGTATTGGCAGGATTGACGATGTCGATTTTGCTCATCATTAGTATTATTCATTATTAAATCCATTCTAGAACACATACTGGTACTTGTGGTTTTTGTGCTAACCATTTTGCAGTTGATTTATGAACGATCTTATTGGCGGAAAGTTTATTGGAACGTTGGTTTGAATACCGCTCACACTAATATTTAAAACTACGAAAATAGTGTATGAGCTCGTAAGTAAAGTATATTAGAGAAGTATCCTTAGGAGGGTACTATAAGACCAAATTTGTACTTGAATATTTATTTTTCATAGTGGAAAGTTAGGTAGTCCGGTGGTCAGTGGACCGATAGTTTTCCTCTTAGGTCATAGTTATGGCCTAGGTTGTTTTCACCTAAAAATATCGTGTGTTATTCTTTTATTTCTATACTCTATTCTTACACGTCATAGCATTTCTAGCCACTTTATTTAAGTTATTAAATTATAAATTGATAAAATTGTAAATAACATATTCATCTCCTCTAGATTAATTATGTCCATATTTTATAAACTTTAATAAATTATTTTATGATATTTGGGTTGATATATTGGGAAAAACACAAAAATAAAATTCTTAAAACTTAGAACTAAAAAAAGTAATATCTATTATGTTCCTCTCATATATTTTTACTATTAAAAAAGTGTCATATTATTTCATATTGAACAATATTTAAATTAAATTACAATGATTTAGATTCGTTTAATATTGAACATCAATCAATTAGATATCATTTAATGTTATTGGGGTGTTATTTTTATTATTATAAGTTTTTATTGTATTATTTTTTGTAATTTTTCTTATGTATTTTATTTTGAGATAGAAGTATTTTAAAATAATTATGATACTTTTGATTAACACGTTGCATTTAAATTATAATATGTTGATTGATTTTCTTAAAAATGTATAATGTTTAAATGTAAACATATTATTTAATATCTAATTATATTATGAAATGGAGATAGATTTATATTTTTACTAATATTAATGCAACTGTATATTTTTCCAGGTTTGATTCACCTGTCAATTTGTCTAGTAAATAAATTTTTATAAGACATAAATATAAGGTTAAAGATATGAGTTGTTTATTTTAAAAAGAAAATCCATGCTTGGTTTTTTCTTTTCTTAATCATAGCTTTCAAAACCAATGAATTGCTAATTTTATTAAGGGAAAGCTTTGTTGCACATATTTATTTTCGTTTATTTCAAGATTATTTTCATATTTATTTTCTTGATTTATGATTATTTTAATTAACTTAATATTTGATAGATTGTATATAGATAATATAAGTAAATATGAAGACTTTTTTATATATAAAATTCTTTTGTATAATTTATATAATAAAGAGAAATCACAAGGCCAAAAAGGTGATCATTTTATAGTCTTTTTGACTTATTTTTGACATGGTATCAAAGTAAGGTTGAATTTTTTTTCTCTTCTCTTGGTTTCCTGTGTCGATATCTTATGAGTCTCGGTAGCACATCTCGACACCTTTTGGTTATGGTATATCAAGAACCTACATCACCATTTCACATTTTTTGATATTCTATTTGGGTTTTTTCTGGCCATTTTCTACTAAAGTGGTGTCCTTCGGTAATCTCTATTTAAGGTTCTTCTCTCTGTTTCTTTATTTTTTGGATATTTTTTTCTTTGTCTCGGGTTCCATTTATTTGTAATGGACATTATACTAGTTTGTGTCAAGTTTACAGGTAAAAATTACTCTACTTGGACTTTTCAATTTGAACTTTTGCTCAATGGAAAAGACCTTTAAGACCATATTGATGGCATGGATGTTGCACTAACATTTGACACTAAAAAATCCAAGGAAGTCATGTCTTCTCCTTCTTGGGCTATGTTTGATGCTAGAATCATGTCTTGGCTTCTTGGTTCGGTGGAGTCATATATCGTCACCAACTTGCATGCTTATCGCTCCGTTCAATCCATGTGGAATTATTTGAAGAAGATTTATCATCAAGATAATGATGCTCATCGTTTTCAGTTGGAACATGCGATTACCATATTTCAACATGGTAGTCTTTCCATCTAAGACTATTACTTGGAATTTTTGACTCTTTGGCATGAATATACTGATTTGGTTACAATAGATGTCATGTTGCTGCTCTTTTAACTTTTTAGAATCTTCACAAGACTAGCCACCATGATCAGTTTCTTATGAAACTACACCCGGAATATGAATCAATTTGTTCCTTTCAACAACAGATCTCATATTCCCTCTTTTGATATTTGTTTTAGGAGTTACTTTATGAAGAATAACATCTTAGTACTTAAGCTATTCTGGAAAAATCTTATGATAGTTCCGAGACAACAATTATGGCTTATGTTGCCCAAGGACGTGGATCATATATGACTTTCAAAAATTTATAATTTTTTTGATGAAAAAAATGTGGGCATGTTGCTGCCAATTGTCCTAAAAAATATTAATTATTCTTATTACAAGAAAAAGTGTCATATTATCAAAGAATGTCATATCTACCCCCAAAATATTTAGGCCCAAGAATTTCTTTTACTCTGTAGCATATGGATCTTTCTCAAGTGCTTCCTCTGATCTTGCACCTTATGCAGCAACTTACTACACCCCTAAAATGGTGCAATATATGCTAATTTTAGCATTATTTGCGATGGATTTTCAAGGTAAAAATTCTACTATATTTTGGTATGTAGACTCGGTGGTTTCTAATCACATGAAGAATACTTCTACAACTCTATCTCATGTTCGGCCCTATACTAGCCAATTTTCCATTTAGATTTCCAATAGTCATTCTTTGCCAATTGTTGCTATTAAAAATTCCTTTTCTAAATTTACTGATGTGTTTCTTGCTCCTCAACTTTCCATGAATCTCATTTATGTTGGTCAATTAGTTGATAAAATTGTGCTGTTAATTTTTCTAGTGATGATTTTTTTATACAGGACCCAGTAATGGGGAATTCGATCGTGAAGGGACCTAAAGTGGGGCACTTGTTTCCACTATTTTTACTCGTTCCAACCTTTTTCTAGTTTCTTCTATTATATCTTTTGCTTGTAATAATGTTCCTAATCTGAGTATGGTATGACATCGTCATTTAGGCCATCCAAATACTCACATCTCATCTTATGTATTGAACTCGGACTTACTTGGTAATAAAAAACGTTCTTCTTTATCTCTTGAGTGTGATTCTTATAAACTTGGTAGAAGAAAAATCTTCCATTTCCTTTACATGCTAGTAGAGTTTCTGATTGCTTTGATATTATCCATAGTGATGTTTGGGGACCTTCCTTGGTTAGTTCACATGAAAAATTTAAATACTATATGACTTTCATTGATGATCATAGCAAATTCACTTAGGTTTATTTTCTTCGCTCTAAATCTGAGGTTTTTCATATTTTCACTAAGTTTTTAACGTATGTTGAAAATCAATTTTCTATCAATATTAACTATGCACAAATTCTGGTGGTGAATGTTTTTCTGCTGAGTTTGAAGCATTCTTGGCTTCTAAAGGTATTATCCATCAACGTTCATGTTCTGCTACTCCCCAACAAAATAGAGTAGTTGAATGCAAAAATCATCATCTCCTTGATATGATACATACTCTCTTGTTAGAATCTTCGTTCCATCTATGTTGTTAAAATCTAAAATGTTACATATATTAAGCTTATTAAAATAACCATAAATCAAGAAAACAAATTTCAAAATAGATGGAAATAAATATATGAAATAAATATGAAAACAAATCTTAAAATCAATGGAAATAAATATATGAAACAAATATAGAAACAAATCTCGAAATAAATGAAAATAAATATGGATACCAAAGATGTCTGTTGACATATTCGTCAAGCTTTTAAAGCTCGTGTTATCACTTTTTCACATATTTCCACTAAATTATAAATTACTGATATGCTCATCAATGCTTTCACTCGTAATCGACATTCCTTCTTAAGTAACAAATTGATGGTTGTTGATCAACACGCATCAATTTGAGGGAGCTGTCAATAGATAGCTTTACTGTCCATATTTATTTTCATTTATTTCGAGATTTATTTTCATATTTGTTTCCTTGATTTATAGTTATTTTAATTAGTTTAATATTTGACACGTTATGTAGGGATAATATTAGCATATATGTAAAATTTTTCTATGTATAGAATTATTTTGTACAGTTTATTTAATAGAAAAAAATCATAATGCTAGAAAGAGAGTCATTTCATATAATATTTTTGACTTATTTTTGACAAATTTCACTTATTTTTACACTTTTTTTCTCCCTTAGAGGGGTTACAGATCATGTTAATTGTACACAAGTGTGCACCTAAAACATGACAAATATTGTGAAATATGGTAATTATCAATATATTCATGTATTTTCTATTCTGTTTTCTGTACAAGAGTATTAGTCTATGTATACTAAGGAAAGCGAAAAATTAAACCTAACCCTAGTAGCAGTTGTACACATGGAAGCTACTACACACCCATATTTTACGGCTCCATTAACATTATTGTCTGCCATTCCTTGCTCCACTAAACTTTGGTGTCTGCCACTGTTGCAACATGCACCACAACACACACCAACATTCCCTCTCAAGTTGGTGCATATATGTCTCTTATGCCCAACTTGTCAAGTGAGTTATAGAAGTTCTTTGTAGACACAGATTTTGTGAGTATATCAGTCAATTGATCTTCTGATTTAACAAATGGAAGCTGAATAATCTTTTCTTCAAGATTCTGTTTGATGAAGTTCTGATCCACTTCAACGTGCTTCGTGGGATCATGTTGAACTGGATTGTGGGAGATGGCAATGGCTGCTTTGTTACCACAAAATAATTTCATTTCAGAGTTAGGAGCAATACCAATCTCAATTAGAAGTTTTTTCAACCAAAAGAGCTCACATATTCCCTTGACCATTCCTCGAAATTCAGCTTCAGTGCTAGATAAGGTAACTACCTTTTGCTTTTTGCTCCTCCATGTAACAAGATTGCCCCCCATAAAAGTAAAATACCCAGTAGTATACTTCCTATCCTTGATATTCCCTACCCAGTCTGAATCTGTATATCCAACGACTTCCAATTAACCATTCTTTGAAAACATAAGTCCTTTCTCAGGGGAGGATTTTAAATAACGAAGTATTCGCATGACAACATCCATATGGTCTTCACTTGGGTAATGCATGAACTGACTCACGACACTCAGAACATAAGCAATATCAGGTCGAGTATGAGATAAATATATTATTTTACCCACTAACCGTTGATATCTTTGTTTATCTGTTGGTACTTGGTCCATATATTCTCCAAGTTTATGATTTTGGACCATCGAAATATCGACAGGTTTACAATCTAGTAATCCTGCCTCTGCCAGTAGGTCTAGAGTATATTTGCTTTGGAAAATACATATACCTTGTTTTGATCTTGTTATCTCAATGCCTAAGAAGTATTTGATCCCTCCCAAGTTCTTCATTTCAAACTCATTTGACAGTTGTTCTTGAAGCCTAGAGATTTCTTCTTTATCATCCCTTGTAATGATCATGTCATCTACATAGACTATAAGGGCTATTATTTTTCCCAATCGATGTTTTAGGAAAAGAGTGTGGTCAGAGTTGCTTTGTTGAAACCCATATTTTCTCATTGCTGAACTCAACCTACCAAACCATGCTCGAAGTGATTGTTTTAGTCCATACAATGCTCGTTGTAATCTACATGTAGTTTCTTTTCCTTATGTAACAATATATCCTGGTGGGATATCCATGTAAATCTCTTCTTCAAGGTCACCATGAAGGAAGGCATTCTTCACGTCAAGTTAGTGCAATGGCCAATCTAAATTTGCTGCAAGAGACTACAAAACTCTAATATTTTTTAGTTTAGCCACAGGTGAGAAGATTTCCTGATAATCTATACCATGTTTCTATGTATATCCTTTTGCTACTAGTCTCGTCTTGTATCGATCAACTGACCCATATGTTTTATACTTAATGGAGAAAATCCACTTGCATCCTACCATCTTCCTCCCTTGAGGTAGCTCGTTTAACACTCATGTGTTATTCTTCTTTTATAGCTTGAGCACAGTTTGGATTAGATAGGGCTTATTCAATGCTACTTGGAATTTGACATGAGGAGAGTGTTTGTACAAACGCCCTTATAGGTTCTGATAACCCTTGAGTAGATACATAATTGGCTATTGGATACTTGGATTGTCGTTCTTCTCTGTCTGGAGAGTATCAATTTGGATGTTTGCCTCGATTGTGTTTGAAAGGTAGAACATAACCAACATGTGTATCTATAGCATTAGTTTGTAAAGGTGTGATAGGATAGCTTACCTCAAGAGTATTCTCAGCAGGAGGATCATTGGGTACTAGAGAGTGGAAAGGTGCATCAACCACTACATCTTCTGAAGATTCAGTAACTAGTTCAGATTCAATTCTTAGAAGTTCAAGTTCGGGTCTAGGTACTGGCTCATCCATATTGTTGGAATTATCTGAGTATGTTAGAATGTTACTAATGTCTAACACTTCCACATCAAGCCAATTTCATTCTTCACCATAAATTTCCCCCTGAAGAGGGTAATTGGATACTGATGATGGGAAAAACCATTCAGATTCTAGGAAGGTGACATCCATGGTAATGTAGGTTCTTTTAGTAATAGGATCGTAGCATCGGTATCCCTTTTTTTGTACGCCATACCCCAAGAATACAAATCGGACAGCACATGGATCCAACTTAGTTCGTTGATTTTTATGGAGGTGTACAAAAGCAACACATCCAAAAAATTGGGACAGAAGCATCAAAATAGTAGGCAAGGGAACATGATCAGATAGCACCTTTAATGGAGTCTGAAATTGTAAGGTTTTGTGGGCATATGATTCAGTAGATACACAGTTGTAGTAACAGCATCACTCCAGTATCTACTAGGCATATGTGCACCGATTAGTAAGGCCCGAGAAGTTTCTAAAATGTGCCTATTCTTCCTCTCTGTAGTCCCATTCTATTGTGGGGTTTGTGAACATAAGGTTTCATAGAGAATACCATGTTTGTCCAAGTATGTCTGAAATTGTTGATTAACATATTCCCCTCCATTATCAGACCTAAGGATTTTAATTTTTCTAAAAAATTATGTCTGAATCATGGTGTGAAACAAGTGAAACGTAGAAAATACTTCATCTTTATGTTTGAGAAGGTAAATCCATGTCATTCGTGTACAATCATCAACAAAAATTACAAACCAATGATGACCCGATGACGTAGTGACTGGGGAAGGTCCCCAAACATTAGAATGTACTAAAGCAAAAGGAGTCACACTTTTATGCATGGTCACAGGATAAGATGCCCTATGACTTTTTGCTAAGATACAAGTATCACATTTAAAATCCGAGTGTGTGACATTTGAAAATAAACTAGGGAATAGGTGTTTTAAATACCCAAATCGACGATGACATAACCAAATTTGTCGCTCCTTGTTACTAACTGTGTGTTGCATATGATTGGCTCTTCCTGAACTGAGGTCATGCACGTAATATAAGCCTCCTCACTTAGTACCATGCCCAATGATCTCCTTGGTGAGAATATCCTGAAGGAGACAAAATGTAGAATACATCAATACTACACAGTTAAGATCTGAAGTAACTTGACTTACAGACATTAGTCTGTTTGAAAGAGAAGGTACAAGTAATGTATTAGATAATGACAATGAAGGAGATAAAGTCATTGTTTCAGCCCATGTAAATGGATAAGTGACCTTATTGGCATTGGCAACACGACTCCATCTCGGTTGGGTTGTATTGGAGAGATCTTTTGGGTCAAAGGTCATATGATTTGTAGCTTCATAATCGAGAATCCAATCCTCATTATCACTACGAGTAGAGATGTGAAGTGCTTTACTTGAAGTACCTAGATCCTAGGAAGATTTGGCCTAAGGAATAAGGGATAATGATCCATTATTGGTTACCACAGCAGCTCTTCCAGTGGTTTCTCGTTTCTTCTGTGCTTGAAGATCATTCCACCAATCTGGATACCCATGTAGTTTGAAGCAGTTTTCACGGGTGTGTTTGGAGTTTCTACAATTGACACATTTTATATGAACAGAAGGTGGAGTTCCTGTGGATTTCATGCTACCCAAAGAAAGAGTTCTTGGTTTTGGTGGCATCGGATTATGGTGTCCCTTAATCCCTTTGAAATCCATAATTGCTCCGGGAGTCGTATCTCTACCCGTGATCATCATGGTTTTCCTGACCTTTTCCCTATGGATGAATCCATAGGCCTGTTCCACCGTAGGGAATGGTTTGATTTGAAGCACATCACTTTGAGTTTTATCTAGTAGGTCATCAAGTCCATCGAGAAAGGTATACATGACTCGATCTTCTTGTACGATGGAGTTGTATTTTTGTATGTCAATCGCACAGTCCATTGGGTTAGGACGATGAAAATCAATTTCTCGCCACAACCCTTGAAGGTCATTGTAGTATTTTTCAATGGATCTACCTGCCTGTTTCATACGAGTAACTCGACGACGGAGATCATACACTTCAGACGTGTCTGTCCTATCAAAGTAGATTGTAGCAGCAGAATCCCAAACCTATTTTGCAGTTGGGAATTAGATAAAATTTGCAATCAATGAGGGATCCATCGAATTGATCAACCATCCCTTGACAATGACATTTTTCAGTGCGCCATCTCCTGAATGAGGGTCGGTTTCAGCAAGTTGAGGAAAATCCCCATTAATATATCCCAGTTTGTCCTTGCCAAAGATATACATCTACACCACCTGGGACCATAAGGCATAGTTGGATCCTCCCAACTTGCTACTAATGGGAGTAGTTGACGCTTCAGTTAGTGGAGGTTGTGAGGTGATCTGAGCTCTAGTTAGAACTTCAGTCATTTTTGTAGTCAAATAGTTCAATATGGAATTGGTGGTTAAATCTCTAGATTCTGCCATGAAATCTATCAATAAAATTTCCTTTTTTTTCCTTTTTTGAGCCAAATTCGTACACCAGCCATATATATATATATATATAGAATATTTTGTAACCCTAATTCTTTTTTTTTCTATTCGCACATCCCTCTACAGCATTTTCCTTCTCGTTTCAAGTTTCTCCAAGCTAGAAGAACAATACGACTGCCCACAACGGTGGCTAGACTGGTACGTAGAAAAACTATGATGACCCAACTAGCAGCTAGATTAGTACGGCTCCAACCAGCCACACGTACAAAGACCAAACACAAAAAAGATGTTGTTGAGGAGACGGTGTTTTATGTCGCTACGTTTCAAGTTTCACCAAGGTAGGAGAACGGTGTAGCTACCCACAGCAGCATAGAGAGACTATGACAACTCCACAACCAACGAGCAATCTGTGACCCCAAATGCAGATACAAAGAATGAGACCTCAGCACCATTTTATCGCTGTGTTTTGTTTCTTTTCCGAAAAAAAATGATGGTGGAACCGGCCACACCAGTGTTGGACCCAACCGTTAGAACAGTACGGTTTCAACGAGTAAACCAGAACGGCCACTCCAGATCGAACCAGTGTCGAGGAAAGTGTAAACCAGAACGGCCACACCATAAATCAAAAATCAGAGGGTAAGTGTAAACCAGAACGGCCACCCCAGAAATCAGAAATCAGATGGTAAGAGAACAAAAATCAGCATAGCAGGTAGCTATCTTATTCCATTAGTCAGCAATAGCTTGTTTTGATACCATGACAAATATTATGAAATCTGGTAATTATCAATATATTCATGTATTTTTTGTTCTATTTTCTGTACAAGAATATTAGTTTATGTATACTGAGGAAAACAAAAACTTAAACCTAACCCTAGTAGTAGTTGTACACATGAAAGCTGTTGTACACCCATATTTTACGATTCTACTAACATTATTATCTGTCATTTCTTGCTCCACTAAACATTGTTGTCTGTCACTGTTGTCTGTCACTGTTGTAGCATACATCACAATACATACCAACAAAACATACCTATTCACATGGTATTATGATTATCACTTAGAAAAAATGAGTAGATTAAGTTTACCCAATGCCAAGTCATACAATTTTAAAAAAAAAAGAAGGAAAAAAAACACAGAGTGCTTGAGATCGATGGCAACTCCAAGCGGTGCCAGAGTTTAAATTTACGATTGATTTCAATTTCTCTCTTAAAAACACCTTGTCGTTGAAAACTTCTCATTTTTATGGATATTTATTCATAATTATTTTTTAAAAAAATCTCCATTATGCGTTATCTATTTAAAAGGATTAGGTGTATTTACTAATATCTAATGGGAATAGATAGGAATAGTAAGAGAATGAATCGAAATAAGGTGAATTTAAAATAAATGTGTTGATTTCTTTGATAAGATTTACTAACAATTTGTAAAATTCAAAATAACTAATAAATAAATTATCTTTAAATTTTTAAAGTAAACATCCTAAATTATATTTTTCAAAATTACTTTTTGTAATTAAATTATTATTTATGTTAGATTTATAATTAATATATTAGTTTTATTTTTTAAAAATAACTAATATAATATAATTTATAATTTTAATTAAAAATTAAATTTACTTAATTTATCATCCTTCATCAAAAATTCTAGTTAATATGTTGAGATAAAAAGATAAGTGTAAAATAAATGTGTTAACGTAATCCAATTTTAAAAAATATTATTAAAATATTGTATTTTTTAGAGGGTAAAATTATCACAAAATTTATATAAAATAGAAGATGAAAAATAAGCAAGAAAGGGAAACAATCCTTTGGGAATCAAAATGAGGAAAATTTGATAATGAAAGTGAAATTTGAGATTTATTTCCTTTTTTTTCTTCATTTTTTTTAAATAAACACTGAAAAAGGAGTTATTATCTTTCTTTATTTTCCCATCCCCATTTCCAATCGATAAACACGCCTTAGTTCTTAAATTGACCCTTTCATCAAAGATTCAAGTCAAGTCTGAACAGACATTTTACGACACAAAGATTTAAATTAAAGATCGAATATTTTGCCTTTTATGTTAAAAATGTATGTTATTGTGTATAAATATCGAAGTGCTTATAAGAAAAACTTTACTAAGCTATATAGAAATCAATTAGTAGTAAGACTTGAAACCAAGCTACATCTTCTCATTTCTAAGTCTGAAAATAATGAACCAAATGGAATGTGAAATTTACAAGAAATAGATACACTACTATTTCAAGTTTATTTATGATAAGATACACATGAAGATGGCACAAGATGGCCTCACCACAGAAAACCCAGCACAGCTAATAGTTTCATCAAGCTAAGCACAATGCTCGCAACTCCTAAGACTCAATTTCCATGCTCAAGAAGGCTTTGTGTGTTCAAACTATCACCATAGGCCCTCTCTTTCCATATCCTCTCGACTTCCTCGAAAGTCAAGCCCTTTGTCTCAGGTACAAATACAAACACGAAGATAAATGCCATCACTGCTATAACAGCAAGAATCAAAAATGTTGTGGCGGTACCTGCATATTGAGCGATAGTAAGAAATGTCTGGGCAACAATCAAATTTGAAATCCAATTCACAGTAGCTGACATGCCCCCACATATTCCTCGAAATGCTTCCGGATATATCTCTGAGTTCACAGTCCATGGCACAGGCCCCATTCCAGGTGAGAAGAAAGAAATGTATAGAGCTAATCCAAGAACTGCCAACCAACCATAGATTCCACCAGTAGTGCCTGATTGTGCGTAAAATGACCCGGCAAGAATGAGAAGAGCTAAAATTACACCGGACAAACTTGTAAGTGCCAACTTCTTTCGTCCAGCATGATCAATAACGTAAATTCCAAGAATTGATCCAGCAGCATTCAGGGCAGCTATAATGAGGGATAGTAGAAGAGCTATCCGGTTAGAACGGAAGCCAGCCATCTGAACAATTGTTGGGCTGTAGTACATAACAGTGTTGATACCAGTAAACTGCTGAAAAGCCTGAAACGATGAAATTTTTTTATCACCATGAGGTGATAGCACTTCATGAATTTTTTTACAAAATTAGAAGAAAAATCAGGCTTTTAGAACAAGTTTCGTTTTGGGCACCTAATCAATTCATGCTCAAGTCTAAATATGTTCAAAAATAAATTCAAAAGTGGCGTGCATAGCCCAACACTTATTCAATGAGATGTAGCATGATATTCTAATCATTTAACAACTACTCGGTGCCAGATTTACGGAAGCACTAGCGAGATTTGTACTTTGAATACATGTGCAAAAACCAAAAAAAACAAAAAAAAATTCAAATGTGTTCCAAACCCTGAGGGTTCAAAAATGAAAGGGCTTATCTCACACAATATTCCATTTGTTTTACTAGCCAGGAATTGAGACTAAACTTGAAAAAAGATAAAGCAAGGATCCTATACAAACAGAGGCTGTCCGTCATTGATGCATGTAACATATAGATATGATAATTACGAATAAGTTTTAAGTAGTGCAACTATAAGACTTTATGGTCATTTTAGTTTCTTATTATGAAAATATTTAGTTATTTTGGTAATTAAAAAAATAGTTTTGTTAACTAAATTTAATGCCAAACTACCAAAGACAATAAAAATAATTAGGATACCTTTAAATTATGAATATAACGAGAAATTTTACATAAATTATGTATAAATAATATTATAAATTTGGTGATTTATACCAAATATATCAATAAATTTAAACTTTTGAATGAAGTGGACAAAGTTGAAATGTAAGGAAATAAATGACTAATGTTCCTAAAATAATGTACAAACATAAACCAAGAGACCATGCAAATCTTTAACTATATTTAGTACAGTTACGCAAAATTCATTGAGATTTTGAAAGAAATGAAAAAGACATCCCACAAGAGTTCTTGAAAATACTAGTTACCTGAAGGCCCGCACCGGCAAAAAATGCAAGTCTGATTTCTTTTCTCCTAAAAACTTCCTTGTAGCTAACTTCTTGCTTATTCTTCTTTTCTTCCTCTGCCTGAGTGGCAATGTATTCAAGTTCATCATCTAGGCGAGCATGGTCATAAATTTTTGAAAGCACCTCAATTGCTTTAGACATCTTTTTCTGCACATCAATGACATCTAAATGTTATACTAACAAATTGCAAAAGTAACAGAATTCAGGCAAAACAATAAATTACACTGTATAATATACCTGCATGAACAGCCATCGGGGAGACTCTGGCATAAATAGCATTAAACAGAACTGAACGACAGCTGGGACACCTGCAACGCCAAGCATCCACCGCCAAGTCCCAGGAACCTGTACAAGCAGCGAATCATTAGAACAGAACATGAGAAAGGACTCAGAAAGCATAGAAACAATAAATGTATGAACCATCACATTCGAAAAATATTCAATCATCCATTATCCGACCATTTCGCTAAAGAATATCTAAATGTAATGTTTTAAACTCAAACTAAATAGATATTATCTTAAAAGGAAATCACAAAAATACTGGTAAGAAAATAAGTAACGTATTTTTGAGGTTCTCAACCAAAATAAATAAATAGAAAAAGAGAAGTCCCAAAAAAAATCCATAGAACAATATGATGTGTCAACATCACCAATCCAGTGAGTAGTTTTAAACTTTTAGAACTTTTAATTATGTCAAAAGCTCATTTTGTTTCTTTCAGCGTTCCACTCACTGCTCCTTTGTGAAGGACTTGTACTTTTTTTTTCCTTATGTGGTCCTATTGGACACAAGATAAAATTGGAAACAAACATACTGAACAGAGACTTTGTCATAGTTCCTTCATTGCAAGCTATTAATAAATAAAGCATCATGCATCATCTAGCTTAGGCAGGAAAATAGAAGATATTTCTTCAGTGAAGTTCTCAGTGCCAAAGTTGACAATAGCAGCCCGAAATTATTTTGGGATGCTGCGCCTCAAAGCTGCAAAACTGTAAACCTTCCACACCAGCAAATCAACAATGAGCATTAATTATAATAACAGAACTCTGGGAAAAAACATTATTCCTTGAAAAATCCATTCAAAGACCATCAATTCAAGTGGGCACACATAGAAAGGAGGCAAAGACCATCAACTAAATATTCTACATATGTTGACATCATCCATTGGTTTGAATGAAACACATTATTTTCTTCCAATGTCATATCCTGTGCAAACTGGCAACTAACGCATAAAACTAATGGAGTTAACAATTACTGCAATAACTACCTCAACAATAATATTCAACACCAATAAATGTAGTATTTTCAATTTAATGAGACATTTAATTGGCACAAGGCACATCCACCTATAAAGCATAAATCACGAGCTATAACAAATATTCATCCCTTGACAGCATGATCAAAAAAAAAATTTGAGACATAAATTTAAGACCAATAACATGAAGATTATCCTAGTTTGTCATCCCCCAGCCTTTTTTTTTTTTGGCTTGCTTTGCTTATTAAGCAAAAGCAGTTACTACTTGTGCATTGTAGCATGCAAATTAAGAATAATAGAAATATTTATTTTAGAGAGTTGGGATTGGGTGTGGTGAAAGGTGTTTTAAAAATAATAAAAACTTATAGAAACTCTAACATCTGTAAAATTATTCTACATTTTTATACATGAGATTTAAAAATGGAGATCCACAACAAAAACCCTGCAAATTATGAAAATTTTCATCCAATCTATTCCAATCATCGAACTAAATCATACACAATTGTACTGATGCGGACACTACTTGCTAATTGACATAATTGTAAAAATACTAGACGCAATGACAATGAAGAAAAGAATGTTTAAATGCAAATCTTCCATTAATATTTAAGTAATATGCTGATGTACTCTATTTACTCCAGTGACAGTTAAAAGAACTGAGTAAGAAAGGAAAACCATTGGCCTCATACACTACACTATAAAACCACAAATGATAACCGTTGGCCTCATACACTACACTATAAAACAACAAATGATAAGAAGAAAAACTAAAAAGCTTTCTTCATAATCTATAATGCCATATAGCTGAAAACACCGTGTCAACTGTCAAGTAGTGATATCTTTCCTGTAGAATTACTTTCCCAGATTCACTGCTAAATAAGTCTCATTTTGGTATTTCTAATTGACGAACCCAAATCAAATGGCAAAGCGAGTCTAACCTCTGTAAAAGCCAGGTTAACTAGGTATGCAAGAAACTGTCCACCAGTTATCATAAGAACGTTTATGCCAACTAGTGCTCCCCTGATTTCTGATGGTGATGCTTCGGCAATATAGACAGGAGCAGTAACCGATGCCATACCAACACCAAGTCCGACCAAAAGTCGCCCCACTATAAGAACATATGGATTTGGAGCAGCAGCCATGACAACAGCTCCACTTGCAAAGACAACATCAGCAAAAAGAGTTGCCTTTTTACGTCCATATGCATCATTAAACCAGCCTCCTCCTGTTGCTCCAATCATAGCACCAACCAGGGCCATGCTGACTATAGTTTCCTGCAACCCCAGATTAGAAGTACGTCTCAAGAACAAATGGCTCACATTATAACATTTTGTTGGCAATAAATATATGGATTTCTTCAAAAGGAACAACTAAGGTATACAACGTACAAACATAGCCACCAAGTGTCATTACTTTATTCATGCCTGTCTAACGGGAACAAATGCTAGGAAAGACAAGGGCTTTTTTTTTCAAACATTTACTTCACAATAATGGTCGGAGTCTCAAAACCAAAGGAATAACCAGACAATTATAAATATTATACCTGCAGCAAACTACTATTTCTTACAGACTCATAATCGTCTTTGATATATAGTAGGGCGCCTGATATCACACCTGAAATCACCAAATTAAAATATATTATTTTCAAAAGAAACTCAGACACAAATGAACAAAACAGAGAATACAAATTCCGGTAAATGAAAACAATGGAGAAAATATGAATATAATAGACCAAAATAAATGTTCAACAGAGTTCATACTTTTAAAGAGGTGAACACCTTATTAGAATTAATTTTCTTAAACTAACTAATAAACGTATATTTCCAAAAGAATAAAGCATTTACGAAAATGGACGTGGCCAGATTGGCATTTCCACAACCAGTACCAAAGCAAGTCAGCATTCAAACACTAAACTTCTAAGCGGGTTCTTCCAAGGAAAATGAAAAGGTTTATTCAGAAAATTTCAATCCAGATTTTCTATAAATTTGAAGTCGAAAACTCTTAATATGATCACAGTTTCAGATAAAAACAGAAGAGGAAAGTTTTCATATTTTTTACGATATAATTTATTTTTTAAAAAAGATAAACATATTTTAATAAAAACATTTAAGTACCATTTGCTCTTTATTTTTATTTTTTTGGATTGATACACTTCGTAACAATTTTTGATCGGGCTGATTTCAAAATTTATTGGAGAGTTCCTACTATAATCAATCTTCACAAATTCACAATAAACCTAAATCGTAGCCAAATAGAATCAGCTTACAGTTAACCCAAAAATAAAATCAGTTGAATCTCTGCTTTCTTCGTAAAAATTGAAAGCCAGTCATACGTGAAACAAGTTGAACCATCAATTTTTTTAGCAGAGAGCTACAATCAAGCAAGTGGCTGAGCCAGATATGTAAAGAGGACGTTATTGCTAACCTGTGTCATAACCAAACAGTAGCCCACCAATCCCAGCAACAACAGTAAGCCCCAAAATATATGGGTTTTTGAAGAATGACATTTTCCTCTCTGGGTACAATTCTAAGTACCCAGAACTTCCAGGAAGCCTCTGACTCTCAAGCGTCAACGTCATTTTTCACAAACAGTGTTTCAATTTCACCCTCAATCTCCGTTTATCTCCAGACTAAAGAGAGTATTCACAGTTTCATCAGAACTCAATCTAATATGAACCGTACGGATATAATACTGCAAAACTCCAACTTAATATCGAAAAATTTCACTTGTACTAGACGAGAACAAAGATTTGCTCTGCTACTAATTTACACCACTATTTTTTTTCTCAATTATTTTACAAGAACTGCAAACCGTTCAACGAGAGCTCTTAGACGAACAAAAATACCACAACAGATTTGTCAGAGATCTATATCTTCTCTTCCCGTTTCATACAATCGCATAAACTCCGATTACAACTCGATCTCTACCCTTTTCAGTCAATCGGGTAAACTCCGATTGCAACTCCAAGAATCACAAATATATTTCCGATAAATTTTACGCGATAAAAACGAATAAAATGTTTTTTACCTCTTTCCCAATTGATGAGAGAGATCTGGAGAAAGATAAGAGGTGATTGATTGAGCGACAAAATGGGAAGAAATTTAAAGATAGGAAGAGTGGCAAATTTGGAAACGTAAACGAATTTCTTTCTAAAATCTCGCTGAAGATTATATTTATTATTATGTTAATATTATTTAATTTTTAAAATTTAAATTATATGAGTATAAAATAAATATAATTGCTATTATTGTTCTCTTGTCTTTATTATTTGGCGTTTTCATTGTTATAATTTATTTTTATTATTTAGTTCATTCAGTATATAATTTTTGTCGTGTACCGGTAATAATTTATACTTATATTTTTTGAAAAAATAAAGAAAATAAAAGTTTGCATTTTTTTTAAACACTTGTAATTTTTTATTATTAAAAAAATAAAAATAATATATTTAAAACTTATAACACAAAAATAATATTCTTATATTTATCTAACATATTTTTATTATTAAAAAAATTAAATATATAATTTTATTTTAAACGTTTTTAATTAAATCACGTTTATTATTATTATGATATTATTTTTATCGGTATAAAGTTATAATTTTTTAAAAAAATATTATTAATTAAATAATATTTAAGTTAAATTTTAATTATTTATATTTGTTTGAATTATATTTATTATTATTATTATAAATTTACGAGCTGTTATTTTATGTAATTTTTTTAAAATACAATATTGGTTAATAATTAATAGAAAGATATATCTTCTTTTAGAAATTGTAGTTTAACTTTTTATATAATTTACGTGATGTTTAAAAGATCTAATTAAAAATATGGGGCTATAAAATATAAATTTTTATATATTTACTAACTATTTTCGCAGGATAAGTACATCGGTTCCTTAAAGAAAAAATAATTGCATTCAGAAGTTGCAAAATGCAATGCGCTTTATGAAAGTTATAAATTCATGAAGTGTATATATATCCCTTATAATGTTTGGATCATCGTCATTACAAGTACATCCAGCCCCTCGTGAACTTTTGGATTTATTTTACGCCTTTTTATAATTAATTTACTCGATTAGATCTAAAAAAATACTATTAAATTATATTTATTTTATTTATTTCTTTGAATTATTATTTAATATATATAGCTGTGCATTTTTTTATTTCTATTATTATGTTAATTTTTATCGAAATTGTTACACGTCAGTATTAATTTTTGAATAATTTAAATAATTATATGATAAATTTAAAATAATTATTATTTTAAATATATAACTTAATTATTTTAATTGTAATAAATCTACCATTTAAGTATCTATATCATTACAAAAAATAACATAATAATACAAATATAAAAATATATTAATAAGATTGTATAAACTTAAAAATAATTTAATAATATGAAATAAATAAATACAATAATTTAATGTAAATTTACCTAATCTAATTATTTTTAAGCGATTCTCTATTAATTATATTTAGAAACAATTTTAACATATAATTTAAAGTTTATTTTTATTTACTATTACAATACAAATGATATTACTATATACTATTACATCGGTTCTCAACAATCACACGTGTAAAATCCTAGCATACGGAATCACGTGTGTTACAGGCATTACCAACCATATATTGTTTGTTGAGTGGTTATAAAATTTAATTTTTTTCGAATTTAATTTTTATGGCAGATATTAACTTAAAGAAATTTAATAGTTCAAGTTTATAGGATCTATTCGATTAAAAAAAAAAGAACTTATGGAATATATATTATAAGTTAAAACAAATCATCAAACATCCATCATATTAACTAATATTTGATATTGGTTATAATTTATAAACATTCAAATATTAAAAATGAAGATTAACTATTTATTATTCAATAAGTGATTTTCTAATTTTTTATTGAATAATTTCTTTTTATTTATATTGTCCTCGATAATTATGGGAAAAAAATCATAAATAATACCTATATGGTAAGAACTCTAATTTTGATTATAATTAATGGAAATTTTTGTCCAGAGAAAAGAACTCAATTTTTTGTTGAATTTATAAACATTGTGTGTCCTTTTGAAATTTAAAATTTGGTAATTTATCAAATTTTATATAAAATTGAAATAATTTAAGTAGTGACTTTAATTTTTTCCTCATTCTTCTTATATTAGACCTGAGGTAATTAGTTATTCTTAGAATTAAATCCAACTAATTGAACTCGTTATTTGTTTGACTTTTTACGTGAAAATTTTATAAATACTAATTAAACCCCTTATTAATTTCAATTATCACGGTATCACCTACAATTTCAATGTATTCTCATGGTCTGAGTGAATAGAGAGAGAAAAAAATAAAATAAAAACAATAAAAACCTTACTTTATCAATTTATCAATTTATCACGCCCTTCTTTAGCAATTCACTCACTCGCTATTTATTCCAAAAAAAAAAATGTATGTATTATAATTTTGGATTGTGATACAAATAAAATTTAATTTCATGATAATTTTATTTAAGGTTTAATATTTTTATTTAATAAAATATATATTTAAATTTATATTATTAAACTAATATATTAATATTCATCTCATTTAACAAAAAATACAATAATAGTTAGATTTTAAAAAATACCTAATTTAAAAAATAATAATTTTATATTTAAAAAAAATATTTATTATTTTATGTATTATTTCATTTGAATATGAAAACATCTCATACTATTCTAGTAATTATTGTCAACCTCTAACATCATCTCCATCATACCCTTGATATCGTTTTATTTCTTTATCGACAAACCATCTTTCACTGTTTATAGTATTATCATTTGAAAGTTGTATTTTTTTACCGAATCTATAGTTAGGTCATCACCAACTTATTTAAAGTACACATTTTTACCATTGATAGTCACTACAACTAGTTTATTCCCTCTAATCTCAATACCGTCTTTATTATTTTCGATCACCTTATATTCGATCAAACCCTAAGTTAAAGTAGCTTTGATCGAACATAAAGTGATCGTTAAAGGATAAGGGAGTCAAGAAGATCGAATGAAAGGAGCTGACGATAGTCGCAGTCATTAATAAAGATGTTGTTTCAAATGAGTTGGTAGTTACTTAACTTTAATTTCGATAAAGATTACTATTTGGACATCCCGATCCCCCCGATGTCGGCCTACGCAAATCGTCCAAGTCAATTCACTAACCTGAGATGGAAGGTAAAGCACTCCAAATGTCCTACCTGTAAGACAACATGAGCTCAATGACAGCTCGAGTTGAGGTCGATCTCGACCTTTAATATATTGTAATTTATGGAAATTTTACCCCTCAGACATGTAAAATATATGTACTTATTATGAGTAATGTTCAATAAATATGTAGACCTCCTATGAGATCCACATATTCTATCAATCAACTTAACTTCTCTCTAAGTTTTCTCTCTATAGGCCAAATCAATCCCAAACATTTAGGCACCCACCGTGGAGCTCAGATTTTTAGGCCGAGCTTAAGTTTTTGACTCCGTACTTCTTGGGTTTTTACACTGAGTCTTGGGAAGAGCTTAAGAAATCTATCATACACTCTACAAAAATTTGCACCTAAGACGTTAGCCATTGTACAGACATTGATATGGTGGGAACTCATGCTGATAGACATTCAAAATTAGCTAACAAGGGAACGATAGCAGCTCAGGAAGAAACAACACCACCCCTTGATGACATTAGGATAGAAGAAAACCTGCACTACTAGGAGATGGCTTGCTAGCTCCTAGAGCTAAGAAAGAAGCTCAAGGAAACTAAAAGGGAAAATGTGGTGCTACGGTCCCAGTTTGGGAAAATGGTCATGGACGACCAAGCAACAAACCCAAATGATAAAAACACAACAAGATAGGGCTAAGCCGAGCCACATCATATAGAACAAAAGGATGAAAGAAACCACCTTTCTAGCTCAGCGAGACCTAGTAAGGACTAGTAGGTCCAGGAAAGGAAGAGCTGGGAGGTACGATTTCAAGTGTTAGAAGAAGCCCACAAGAAGTAAGACCTAGCCTTGAAGGTAGCTCAAGAGAAAAACAAGAAGGGTAAAGCCCCTTTATGATATGGACAAATATTGTGAACAATTGTGTATCTCCCCATTTTATGATAATATAGAAAATGAAGAACCACCAGCCAATTTCAATGCCCTAATTATTTTGGGACAAAGGACCTAGTGACACACGTACAACACTTCAAAACAGTCATGGTCCCCATGAGCTTAACCTAGGGAAAAAGAGATTCTATGATGTGCAAGTTATTTGTTGCCACTCTTTGTGAAGGTGCCCAAAAATGGTTCAATAACCTAGCACCCTGATCCATAACCTCTTTTCCATAGTTCGCTCGACTCTTCATCACAAACTATACCTGCAACAAACCCTTGAGGAAAGAATCACACCACTTTTTTTTCCATCGTCCAGGAGAGGGGAGAATCCACTAAGGAGTATATGAAACGGTTTCGAGAGGAAAAGTTGGAAATATCTAATTGTCCTAACTCTATAGCTATAGAAACATTTCGGAGAGGTCTCCTAAATAACTCTGACCTATTTGTAGAATTAACCAAGATAGTATCTCACACTTTGGAAGAAGCTTATGACAAGGACATAAAATTTGTCAACTTGGAGAGAGAGTTAGTCCCCATTAAAGATTAGTGAACTAATGTGGAGGTAATGCTCGATAAAAAAAAGATGAGGATAAGCCCAGATAGGGCATATCAAAGTAGCAAGAATAAACATTCCGCACCAAATAACAGGTCGATTAGACATTGGTCGAGAAGTAGAGAACTTTGGGGGAGGTCACTTTCTTCCTTCAGAGGTCCTCCCTTGAAATTAAATCTAACCTAAGCAGTAATGAGAATGGAAAAGGAACCCAATGTCAGGTGGCCACCCAAAATGGAATCCCTACTTAGAAACACATCCAAGTGGTGTGCTTTTCATAAAGATGTAAGCCACGATACAAAATACTATAGATACCTCAAGAAAAAGATAGAGGAATTATTGGCAAGAGGATATCTGAAGGACCTCGTTACAGAGAATAGGCATCAGAGAAATCGCCAAGATAGGCGAGAGGTACCAAAAATAGCAAAACTGACTAGTATCAAAAGAAATCCCCCCAAAGAAACCAATGTCAGAACTATACACACCATACCACTGAGAGCTCCAATAACTTATGCAAAATATTTTCCAGAGAATTGCAAGGTGCCTCTATGTATATGCCTTAGACAAGAGATGTACCACCAAAATCGTTTTTAGGGAGAAGGACGAGACCTCATCTCACCATGAGGACCCTCTAGTGATCACCCTGAGGATTGGGTCCTAGGACATTTGCATAATAATGATTGATACAGGAAGTTTGATATACCTCTTTTTTATGACCACTGTTAGAGCCCTAGGTATAAAGGACCCTAATATTGTCAAGACTGAGCTATCTCTTGTAGGGTTCAACAATAGTACTACCCATGACAAAGGAATGATAATGTTTCCTATTATGGCAAAAGGAATGATAATAATGATTGTTTTCCTAATCATTGAAGTCCCAACTCACTACAACACCATCCTTGGAAGACCCTGGATACATAAGATGAAGGCAAACCCATCCACCCTCCACCAAGTAATCAAATTTCCCACTAATGAAGGACAAAAGGAGATTAGAGGAGACTAAGAGAAGGCCAGAAGCTATTATAATGCCACTATGGAGAATTTGGTCCAAAATTAGAAATTACTAAAAGAACTCCCTCATAAGAAGCCAGGGAGGAAATGCCTTACAAAATCAATCAACCTAAATGAAGTAAAGAACCTCCCCATGAAAGTAAAAGGAGAGAGCCAACCCTTAAAATTGGCTAAAGATTTGATGATGGAGTTAGTGGCACAACTCTCATAGTTCCTCAAGGATAACTCTATATCTTTGCATGGACTCCGACTGATATGCCTAAAATTGATCCAAAATTCATATCACAATAACTAAATGTTGATCCAAAATCTACACTTGTACAGTAACAAAATAGAAAATTTCCAAGAGAAAAGAATGAGGTCGTCAAACATCAGGTGGCAACCCTTAAAGAATGAGGGGTCATAAGGGAGGTTAATTATCCCTCATGGCTATCAAATGTGGTCCTCGTCAATAAATCATGTGAGTCATCTTGTATGTGTGTCATTTTCAAAGATTTAAATGAGGTATGTCCCAAGGATTTCTCTCTTTTCCCTAGTATTGACTAATTGGTGGATGCTTCCGCTAGCTTTGGGATGATGAGTTTCTTGGATTCATACTCACCATACCACCAGATTAGGATGCACCCAGAAAATAAAGACAATACATCTTTTATCACAGAAAGAGGGAACATTTTGTTATGAAAGGATGCCATTTGGGTTGAAAAACACAGGTGCCACGTATCAACTCTTGGTCAACAAAATATTTGAAAAACATTTAGGGAGGAACCTAGAGGCCTATATGGATGACATGGTGGTTAAGTCAACTCAACCCATGAACCACATTACAGACCTAAAGGAGGTATTCTCAATAATCCCAAAATATGGTATGAGGCTCAACCCCAAAAAATGCATATTTGGTGTCACTGTAGAAAAAGTTTTAGGGTACCTTGTGTCAACTAAAGGGATTAAGGTTAGTCCAGAAAAAATACAGACCTTGATAAACATGAGACCACCTTCTAACCTTAAGGGAGTTCAACAATTAAATTGAAGAATAGTAGGACTCAATAGGTTTATTTCTAAATGAACTGATAAGTGTCTTTCCTTCTTCAAAATGTTGAAAAAAGGCATATCGGTCTTTTGGGATGAGAACTACGATGAAGCCTTTGAAGGAATCAAGAAATACTTAAGTAACCCCCTGTCTTAGCTAGCCCTCATCATGGTGAGGTTATTTATCTATATTTGGTTATGATCTCTCATACTTGCAATGTTGTACTCATAGTTGAGAGAGATAAAGTTCAACATCTTATCTATTATGTCAGCCATGTTCTAATAGACACCTAAAACAGGTATCCAACCATTGAGAAATTAGAATTTTCTCTCAAAATTAGTACATGAAAGCTCAGGCACTACTTCGGATCATACCATTATGATACTCACCGCTCACCCACTCAAGAATGTCCTAACGAGACCTGACGTAACTGGAAGGCTGGCACAAATAGCCATAGAATTGAGGGAGTATGACATTAAGTACATGGCTAGATTGTTCATCAAAGGGCAAACAGTCGTCGAGTTTGTGGTTAAGTTTAGTGAAAAACTAGAGGTTATTATCAACGAGTAGTAAAAGAGAATATGTGGGATAGATAAAAACATATGGGGTAGTTTGGCAGGTGTTTGTTAATGGATCACAAAACTTCAACAGTGCAGGAATAGGGGTAGTCTTAGTAGACCCCAACAACAACTATTTCAAGTATGTAGTCAGACTTGGTTTCCAAGTGACAACAATGTGGCAGAATATGATGTGGCCATATTTAGGGCCATTACCGCTAATAAGTTGGGAGTAGATAGGGTCACCCTATATAGAAATTCATGGATAGTGGTCAATCAATTCTTAGGGTCATTTGAAGGTAGAGACAAAAAAAATGAAAGGTTACCTAGAAAGGTTAAAGAAGGAATGCTCTAAATACTCCAAGTTTGAGATCAAACGGATAGCTTGAAACCATAATGGTCATGTCAATGCCTTAGCAACTTTAGCATCGGTATGAGAGGCCAACCATAATCAAGTAGTATCAATAACAATCATGTCAGAAGCATCCTTGGAGGAGGCTGAACGAATAGTTGGATGTGTAGACACTCCCACTATCCCATAGTATACCCTGATTTATAACTTTCTAGAAAGGGAAGAGTTGTCAGAAGATAGCAGGTCTACAAAAGAAATCAAATCCAAGGTAGGTCGATACGTGATACAAACTAGGAAATTGTATCGAAAAACTCCACTCGGTCTAGAGCTCTTATGTGTATCCAAAGAGGGAATTGAAATATTAATGTATGAAACACATGAGGGGGATTGTGGTTCACATTCAAGGGGGAGGAAATTATCACAAAGAATCATGAGGTAGGGCTATTATTGCCCTATTATGTTGGTAGATTGCACAAAGTACACCCAAACATGTAACAAATGTCAAATATTTTCCCTATTGTCACACACCTCTCAAATACCATAAAAGGTGTGGTGATTTCATGACCCTTTTATAAGTGGGGGCTTGACATAGTAGGACTCTTACCTATAGGACAAGGTCAAAATAAGTTTCTACGTGTGGCTACTGATTACATTTCGAAGTGGATCGAAGCAGAGCCCTTAGGTAGAATACAAAAGGAGGAGATGATTCGATTTATATGGAAATCCATCATTTGTTGGTTTAGCCTACCCAGAGAACTCGTCATAGATAACGGGAGACAATTCACAGGACAAAATATCACAAAATTCACCTTTAAGTACAACATTAAGATGTGCCACTGCATACCATAATTTCTCTAAGCCAATGGTAAAGCGGAATCCTCCAACAAGCTCATCATTAACTTATTAAAAAAAGGTTAAAAAGTGCAAAACTAAGGTAGGTGGAATAAATGCCTATAATATTATGGGCCGTCAAGACTAGTCCTCGAGGAAGTACTAACAAGACCTTTTTTTCCTTGGTATACAGGATGAAGGTAGTCATACCAACCGAAGTCACAATACTAACTGTAAAATCAATTTTAACAGGGGAATAAAACGACATAATTAGAGCACACAAACTGACTCGTGTGTAAGAGAAACAAAACGAGGCCCTAAGGAGGATGATCGAACAAAAGAAGATAATATCATAATATTACAACAATAGCACACATTTCAAGGCCTTTTATAGTGGTGATTGGGTCCTCAAAAGGATCTTCCTTAACAAGAAATAATGAATGGTCAGTAAATTGGGTGCTAATTGGAAATAACCTTATCAAATAATCAAAACGACACCAAGAAGGGCGTACTTGCTAAAATATATAGAAGGAAAATAAGAGGGCACGAGTTGGAATGTCAGGCATTTGAAGAAGTATCACTTCTAATGCATAAAAGCTCACTATTTTTTGTAATATTGGCACAGATATATAAATGGAACTGCATCATCCCATACAAATGGGTATTTCCTGTAGAAGTCTCTCATTGTTTTATGTCACGAGTTGTCCACCTTGGTCAAGAACCAGATCGGCACTCTAACATTGAAGATAGATGAGCACCTCAGTCAGGAACCATATGAGGCTCCCTCTCCCACCAAATTTGAGCCATAAGTTGATCACCTCGGATAAGAACTAGGTAGACCGCTTTGGAATTTACATAAGGTCACAAGTTGTCCACCTCAATCAGGAACCAGGTCAATACTCTAACATTAAAGGGAGATGAACACCTTGGTCAGGAACTAGGTGAGGCTTTCTCTCACACCAGATTTGAGCCACAGGTTGATCACCTCGATTAAGAACCATGCAAAGCGTCCTAGCACTTGCATAAGGTCACAATTTGTCCACCTCAGTCAAGAACCAGGTCCATAATCTACCACTAATTTATGCCACGGAATCGTCGCTTCTATTAAATAGACTTTGGTTAGTAATTAGGTCGCATTAAAAAAAATCTCTCTTGGGATATTTATAAATACTAATACATTCACAATATGAGGTCATCACAAGTACATTCCATTCAAAATGTTTTTATTATTTAAAATTTATAAATATGAGGATAATTATTAATAAAAATCTCGGCCTTTTCAAAAGGCTAAACACTATTTAAATGCTTGAACACACAACTAGTATTTGGATCATCAATTTTTTCAACTAAGGGTAATAGCTCGGCCTGAATCTCTATATTTTTCTTTTGTGTATAGGTCACAGGCACAGGGTGAGCTATTATCATCACAACTAGTCCCCGCTTCAATTATTATATAACCTTCATCTCTTTAAGAAAGACTCTTTTAGATCACTTCATGTAAAAGCTTGCCCAATGGAATTCCTTATCTACAAGTGTGGCCATACTAGTTAAGGTCATCTTCTCTCTAGATTGAGTTTTGATTAACTACTTCTTACAAGAAGCGATCTCACACTTGGCCTCTTTTACTTTACACTCAAGTTTAACCACCTCAGCTTTAAGCACCCTAGCCTCATCCTTAAGCCTACAATTTTCAATACGTAAAGCTCGAACTAAATATCTACTAGTCCGTTCAAAATCCATAAAATATGACCAAAATATTTAGATGAATTAACATAAATCCAAAAATGTGTGGATTAAAGAAATTATTCTCGACCCTTTTTTATAAAAGATCAAGGTTGATAAAAAAAAGGGGAAAATTAATGACCTAATTTCCCAAAAAAAAAACAAATGGGTAGGTCAACATCATAAATACACAATAAAAGAGACAAACTAATTTTTCATTAATAAATAAAGTTGATCTTTTCATTCGATTTTTTCATTTGACATTCTTACAAGTTCGAGCTTGTGACCACACAAACAAAAATGGCATTGAGCTTGGAAAAACAAAATGGGATCTAGTCGTTAAAATTCAATAATCCATTGCCCCTGCGACCATAAGACCATCATCACCATCAGAAGAGTCCGAGTTTTCTCCTTCTTCCTCCTCCATAGAAGAAACCTGCATACATGGTAGAGTAACCAAGATGTCCATAATTTGATAATAATATTCGCTTAGGTCCTTCTATTTAACCTAAGTCTTGAAGGTTTCCATGGCTAGCTCGTATGCCCTTTTCTATGCTTGATTCAAGTTGTTGATCCATGGTATCTACATCGACCTTCACCTTACAATGGACCTCCTCGATAGAAGCCTCGAATTTTCTTTGGGATACCATGGCCCCCTCTTCTGCACATCTAAGACACTTCTCAGAATGTCCAAGAGCCTTGGGCATACTCATTTAGCTTGAGGGTGGATTTTTTTAGCTTTTCCTCCTTATCAATTTCCTCGTTGTCCCATTTGGGAGTTCTCGCCAGTAACATAGTGTATTTTGAGCGTATAGACATATGGATCTACTTCTCCTGCACCATTTCATCTTTCAAAAAATCCATGATGCAATACTTATCAAAGTCATAAAGCAATATCAATTGAAGAAAACAACAGATCAAACCAATAAGTATCGAGCTCATACTTTACATATGCTAATCAATGAATAAAAACAAAATGCGAGATAACTCAGCTGCCTCATATGGTGATGGATGGCCTTTATAGAGTCCATACCCTCATAGATAGCCTCGAGGTGCTTCTAGTATGAGGTAGCAAAAGATGGCTCATACAATGATCAAGGTGCTATAGTGCCAAGCCTTAATTCAAGACTATGCCCTTTACATCAGTGGTAAGATCATTAAGGACTAGCATTTCCCTTCCTTGAATCCTTTACATGTTCCTCAGATTCTTTGAAACCCGAGCAGGTAGTTAGAGCCATATGTTGTTCTTGCAAAGGTGATATAGGTGGAAAAACATTCAAAGGCTCGGGGCTGAAGGCAAACGAAAAAAGGCGACCTTAATGAGAGGACTTGCACCTTTTATTTCCCCTATAAAAACCCTCTCTAGGAGCCAAAGGTGTACCCATTAGAGCATTCCTCCATACAGGTACGACCTTACTATTCATACGGGAAAAGGGTTGAGTAGTGGTAACATCCATGGGATCTAAAAAAATAGCAAGATGATGTCCCATTAGTCATGTCATGCCAAAAAAGGGAGAAAAGGAAAGTTATAAGATTAGTTCATCATCGGCCACTACCTCGAGCCGGCCCCCAAAATCTGTAGGAGAAGTTCTGAATTTAGGAAGAGCCAAGGATTTATGAGAAGCTAAAGTTTTATAGTTGATCCTTAGGGGAGGCTCCACTGCACCATGCCTCATCAACCTACATGGGACAAAAGCGTAGGGTGTTTAACAAGATCCTCCAAATGGTTTTCTAGAAAGATAGTTTTGGATATTAGCCAAAATTTGCTTCACGTCCAAGCTCAAGGTCATGATCAAGGAATCCATATTCCTTATCATGACCTTAGTGTCATTCCAGACATTCTTTATCAACCCAGTGTCATAAGTAGGAGACTCCCACTGACCTGAAGCATAGAAAAAGTACTCTTTCTAGTTTTTCTCGTTTTCAAGAAGTGACACGTTAATCTCTTGATCCTACTTCACTAACATATATACCCTTATAGGATAGGTGGGGTTCTGCTTCAGAACATAGGCCTCATTATTTTCAACTTCTTAATTTGTCATAGTTTATAATGATAATTAGTTGAAAATCATTTTCATACTTCATTTCAAAAATGTTTCAATTTAAATTTACCTAATTTCAATGTTAGAAATTCGAATTAATTTCGACTCTATTCCTCACAAGTCAATACTCTGAAAAACACTGAATCTTATGGGTTCAAATACTTATACTAATTTATATGCGAAAGAGTTGATGTATAGAAATTAACTAATATTTTTCACATATGTATAAATAAGAAAGGTTCAAATTGTTATTTTAACGTTGATATCATGAAATGAATCAAATGTAAGGATTTATAAAATATTATACATTACTTTCATGTATCAATCAAATTCATCAAATAAAAATATCAAGTAATATACCTTTTAGAAAATGTAGGAAAATGCAATGACTTATTAAGGAATTACTTCCTATATTTTCTTTTGTATTAAACCATTTATCATAACTATTTAGGCTTTTTGGATCGTAGTATATAGATTATACTATTCATTTTCCTCTCCTTCTTTCTATTTTTTCTTATATTATGTTTTTATAAGAGAATCTATTTTTTTAGAGAGTAGACCCATGTACAAATTGAACAATTTCTATATGATAAGATGAGTGGTTAATGAAAAATAATATATTTATCTCTAATATCCTTAATATAAAATCTTGAATAAAAACAAAATCAATTTAGTTTATAGAAATGTTTTACCTATTTAATATTTTGTAAGCATAACGACATTATTATTATATCATATTTATAAAAAAGTCAATCATGTTAAATTCAATTATAGAAAAATTAAACATAACATATAAGAATAAAACATAAAAAATAATTATAAAGAATTCATTTTAATATTATACCTTAAGAGAATCTTTACAGAACTTTGATGTTAATTCTATTGTTCAAAAAACCTCAAATGGATTTACATTTTTATTTATTGAATCAAAACTATTAATCTATAAAAGTATAGTTAGTTCTTCTCAAAAAGAGAAGAACTTTAAACCTAAAAACTAAAAAAAATCAAAACTTTCTAGAGAGAGAAATTTAGAGAGAGAACGAATTGAAAAAAATGTGTTTTTTACAATGGGAGAATGGTCCTTTTATTGGTGAGAAAAAGGCCAAAAAAAGTGGGAAAATATTACAATATTTGATTTTGGACGCATTTGGATAGGCTAGGATACGTGTGGGGCACCAAATTTGTAGAAGACGAGCGTTTAGCATGGGCGGGAAACTACGCAGGCGTGTGTTGGCACCTGTGGGACAAGGCGCCGACGTGTACTGAGTGGGCGTGTGCTGGTTGCATACGTTTGAAGTGCATGTACGGGCATATATTAGGGGTGTTCTGGACGCATGCGGGAGTGTGTTAGGGGTGCGCACAGAACTTCGGTGTGAATGGCCCAGTGCATGCAGAATTTTTGACATTTTTGACATTTTTGTTCAATTTTTCCATCTCTTTGACTTTTCCTCATTTCATTTCTCAACATATTTGTGATGTATTACCTCTAGTATTTTTCTTCAAGTCTTTAAGTTATTTTTGAACGAAAATACCTAAAAAATAATAAAAATACTCATGATTCTGAAAAGAAAAAATTATATAAAAATATGATAAAATCATACAAATATAAATCTATTTAATCAATTAAATTATATTAAATCATAGTAATTTTAGTGCTTTTTAAGCACTCATCACTCGATTATCTCTAAATTCACTTTGATCAACGTCAGGTGATAACTGTATTTTATATATTTATTTTCATCTATTTTATTAATTATAATTGTTATGTTTTTTACATTTTTGGTTAATTTTAGTTAAATAAATTAATATTCACCTTTTATATGTTAAGAAATACATTTTTAAGAAAATTAAATAATTTGTATCGAAAATGTACTTAATTGCAAATTTTTGTCCAAAAATCTAATTTCAAATAAATGAGTGCTTAATTACAATTTATAAAAGTCAAAAATATAATTTAAATTAAAATTGGGCTTGATTGCAATTAAAGAAAGATTAAAATGTAATTTGAATTAAATTTGTGGGTCAAAATGCAATTAATAAAAATTGAATTTTCTACGCAGGAGAAGAATGCCACTCGCACCACTCACGACGCTCATCACCTACCGTTCGATCATCGAATCAACAGTCCAGATTTGGCGAGTGTATTCCAGACGAGACAAAAGCAAGTACCCGTATATCTGTTGCACGCAGCTCGGCACCCAATGGAGCCCACCTATCGCCCAGGCCGGTGTGCAGAGTGGGACCCACATGTCGGCTGCGCAGAATTTCCCCTGAGGTGCATCGCTCACCGTTGGATCGGTTGAACGGTCCACATTGAACCGCTTGTCTAAAAACCCTGTGCGACGCGAGTTATCCAAGCAGCATGCACCCTCGGTTTTTACAGAATAAGAAGAAGCCAATGTCTCCTAAATCTTCCAGCGAATAACATGACGACACGTGGCATGAATTTAGTAAACCAGAACGCACGAAAACGACGCACGTTTCCAGGCGCGCCATTGTCTGCCATATGTCCCCGCGCGCCTTGCTTTCGTGCGGCGCAGTTCCATACACCCGTTTTGCTCTCACCAATTGAAGGATGCCACGTGTCCCATTATATTTTTCCACGAATGAGGTCGCGACACGTGGCAGCGTATATTGAAAACAAAATCAGAAGCGCGCACCGTTATCTCCCACTCAGTTTAAAATAATATTTTTGTTGTAATGGTTTGTCCCCCACGCGTTTTATTTTTATTTTCGATACAAATATTTTACGCGTGTTTAAAAAAAATATATTTTTTTGATGTATTTTTTTAGCTATAAATAGGTGATATTATGATAGAGTTAAGGAGTTTTTTGGAAGGTTTGGAAAGTTTTGGAGAGGTTATAATTTTTGTGTTGTTCGGTTTTGGACTTTGGAACACGCAGAAGCCATTTTTGGCTTCTGTTGTGTTCTATGTGTGCCAAATATTCACGATACAAAATGTTTTAATTTTTCCTTTTCTTCATCTAATTTTTCTATAGTTGTTGTAATTTTATTTTTAATTAATGAAGTAATTTAATTTTTCTAGGGTTGCATTTGATCTAAATTTATGAAGTTTTGATTTTAATTATTTTTGATAGATTTATAAGACGTTCGATTTGTTCATTCTATTTTGTGCTTAATGCTTTTTGATTATTTACGAATTTTAGCAAAACGATCTGTGGCACATAAATAAACTTGGAAGAGGCATGTGTATGTATATTGCTCGTAGATAGAATGACATGTATGATGAAGGATAGGAATATACCTTAATTATATGTGTGGCCATTTGAGAACTTAAAACTTAATGAATCTCGGTAAATTTAATTCTCATAGGAATATAGTGAATTAATTTAACGAGGTGTGTTTATATGGAGCTCGGAAGAGATGTATAAATGAAATTAGAAGTTTTCGGTTGACAAATTAAATGTACTAAAAAATGTAAATCAAAACAAAATAACATGATTTGAGTGGATTAGTTTGGTGAAAAATTGCAATCCTAGATTTCTTTTATTTTATTTTTAAACTCTTTTCTTTAATTTGTTCCAACCAACGATCGTTTTGAATAAAATCAGAGAGAAATAATTTTAGTACTCAACAAACTATAGTAACAAATCTCCGTGAGAACGATACTTTACTTATCAAATTTTATTACTTGTGACCGTGTATACTTGCACGTTTTATGTTCTCCAAAAGAGACAACATCAGGTAGAGCAAATGCCTACACCCATTAGCCATCAATATCCCTAGTGCGAGCTGCATCCTAATTAAGAATCTCCTAATGAGAGGGTATAAGAGACCATTACCCCCAACCACAAGACCTTTTCATGAAAAAAGGTCCAACGAGATGGAGGTTGATCGCTATCACAGGTTCCCTATAGAGGAATCATTACATGAATCGAGGATGAGATGTTGTAGGTTTTTCTTAATCTCTCTTAATCCTGGGATACCAACTCATAAGGCTTAGAGACAGCCGACAAACCCATGGTATAACCTGTGGGTTCCTAGATCCTATGTTCCTTGTTTTCTTCCTCCATATCCTGGTCATTGAGATTTGAGTCTGGGGCATACTCAATTTAACGGTAGGAGTGGTCTACGGTTGAAGAGTAGAGGTAAAAGGTTGAGGCATAGATCTGCTCTCCTCACTAGAAGAGCCCAAGTTGCCACTAGTACTAGAATACTGAAGGCTTTCTCAAGAGCCCGAGCCAGAAGCCGAGGTCTCTTCTCTGTGCATTCTGTAAAAAATCCAAAAACATACAAACAAAAGGAAACTTGACGAATAAGATGTGAGAAGAAAAAAGTTACCTAGGGTCGAGTGTGAAAATAAAAGAAAATGATCCTTTAAAAAATGGCATGAAAAGAAAAGGGAAAATTGTTAGGTTCTCGACGCTTAAACTCACAAAACTATAGTCTAAGCTAAATCCTTACCACCAAACTGAAAAGCCTTTTACAAACTCGAGGTGATGTGACAAAGCGTTTTTATTCACTATTTCTCAATTTCACAGGTAATGATGATAAGTTTTAGCTCAAGCATCCCTTTATATAAACACTTGGTTTCTCTTTCCATTCAACGAACCCACATTTATTATAGGAGTTGAACAATTCATATTCTAGGCTTGGTAATTACTCTTTCACCTAATACTAAGGCCCGAGCTAAAAGAGTAGGAAGACTAGATGTTTGGACATCTAGACCGATGCCCGACCCATGTAAACCGCCCAATCCATACCAACCCGAGATGGAAGGTGAAGAACCCTAGATGTCCTACCCGTAAGACAACCCGAGCTCAATGACAACTCAAGCTGAGGTCAAACTCGACCTTCGATATGTTGTATTTTATGCTAATTTTAACCCTTAACATGTAAATATGTGTAACTTCTCTTTAAGTTTTCTCTCTGTAAGCCATATCAATCACAAACAATTACATTTTTGAATTATTATATAATAAATAGTGAATGATGGTTCGTGAGAAAAGAAATGGGTTGGTGTTAGAAGTAGGATAAAGATAATGGTAAAGTTAGATATGGTTGATAAGATAGATATAGTTGTTTTTTAAATGAAATTAACAAAAACAAAAGACATAAAATAATAAATAGTTTTATAAAGATAAAAAATTCTATAAATTAAGTTTTTTTTAAAAATATTGAAGAGTTGCTATACATTTGTTAGATATATAGACTAGTATTATACTAATGTGATGTTATGGTATAGATGTGTACATTTTATTTAATAATAACACTAAAATATTGAATCATCTTTTTTATATAACAAATTTCATTTTTAATTCTAGAAATAATATATGTTATTTTTTATAACATAAAAAATTAAATGTTTTTATAAAAATATATATATGTAAATAAAATATTTTTTTAAGAAATTAAAAATAAAATTATATAAATAAATATATCATATATAAAATAAAAGTATACAAATAATATGGTATATATAGAGTAGAGTATACAAATAATATATCATAAAATTATTAATAATCATAATCTAATCCATTAAATATATAAAAGAAGAGACGAAGACATTAATTAAAATAATAATATATTTTTAATAAATAATAATGTTCTTATCGAGGAGTATCGTTTTCTTTTGGTTTGTTACCCTGAGTATTAATATGATATGTAATAATTAGATGAATATTTTTAATCAATTATTATATACTACTTCAATAACTTCATGTAAATAAACTTAAGAAATTAAAAATATATTAAAGAAAATATTTTTTTTACAACCAAACTTTAGGATTATAAAAATATTATTAAAGTTTAATCTGTTATTTTATATCATTAAATTTTATAAATATTATTAAAATATTATCGAAATAATTTATTATTTTTATAATATTAAATTTTAAAAATGTAACAAAAATATTATTAAATTATGTGTAATTTGTCTTTTAACTTCTGTTAACTAAATAATGTTGATGATATTTTTATAAAATTTTACAAAATTTAAGGATATTAAAGTATCAATATTTGATAATATTTTTATAATAATTATAAAATTTAATGATATAAAATGAATAAATTAAATTTTTATGATATTTTTATAATAAATCTTAAAATTAAGTGATAGAAAAATTTATTTATTTAAAATATAATATTTTAATATTTATAATAATAAAGATATAATTCTAATAATATCTAATATTATTTTAACATAAAATATCAACGTTTTGCATGCGTTGGTTAGACATTAGGAAACTTGTGGTTAGAGTTGCTTTGTACCTCTTGCAGAGTCAGCATTGTAATTTTTCTGTCAGAAGTATGAGCCGTGCATTTGCGCGAGTGAATAACACTCGTAGTGACGTGGACGGTATAACTAATCTAGGAACTATATACCATCACAAAGGGTTTTGAGAATTTTGAGATTATCTTAAGTGACGTGTAAGAAGATCTTTAATCCTTAATATTATTTTCTATTAAATTTTACATTATTTTAATACAAAAATTATATTAAATTTTTTTATTTTATTTTAATACATAACATCAAATATTATATTAAAAAATATTTTTTTTAATTTACATTATAACTTTAACTTTATGTTAAATTTAGTAATATTTTTTACTAATTTTATATCATATATTTAATTTAATTTATTATATATAATAAAAAAATTAACTATATTTTTAAATTTTTTTCTTAAAAATTAACTAGTGAACAATATCATGCTAAATTTGTCCCAATATCGTTTAACAATACATAGTTTGATACTTGATTTGAGTAATCTTGTATCAATTTTAGTGGAATGGTATAGGGTTAGAATTGCTTTATGCATTATACTAGTTGTAATATTTGAGATTAATTAACAATGAAAGATTTATAAGATCACTTATTTATATATACCAATGATATTTATCTATGTAGATTATATTATGTATTAATTTGTAACAAAAATCATTTTCAAAAATTTTATTATCAATTATTTTTATTTATAACATGTATTACAATTAATATAATAACTATTTATTAATTAAAAGAAACAAACTAACTTACATATGATACACATGTTGAAAAAGTATGTTATCTCTCTATTAAATTGGAGCATAAAGTTTATTGGATTATAAAGAAGTTTAATTTTGATTTGAAGATAATAGGAGAAAAATGACTTCTTCAATTAAATGAAATGGATAAGTTTTGGAATGATGTGTATGAAAATGCAAAGATTTACAAAGAATAGATAAAGAAGTGGCATGACAAACAGATTCTTAGGCGTGAGTTTCCTCAAGGACCACATGTTTTGCTTTTCAATTCACGACAAAACACTTCCTATGTAAGTTAAAATCAAGATGGATAGGTCCTTATACAATTAACAAATTTTTCACTTTTGGGGCAATAGACTTGAAGGACAAGGTAGGGAATATACTCAAAGTTAACGGTCAGAGATTGAAGCACTATTATGGAAAATAAGTGGAGAGAAATTATGCATGTATTCTTCTTCGAAATCCTAATTGATGAAGATTGAAAGTCTGGTTGTAGACTATAAAAATTTATTTTATTATTATTTTTATTTTATTTTTTTATTACAATTAGAATAATTTAGATTTTGATACTAGTTTATTATGCATAAATAAAAAACTAAAAATTACAAACTAATACGGATCCATCATAAAACCAAGGAAGTTCCTTTCATTTCTTCGATCTGTCTCACTTTTAAATTACAATGAGGACATTTTTTAGTTTAAGTTTGGGGGTGTCAAATCCTATAGTATTGAGTTGTTGAATTATCTTATCAAGCATGTATTTGAGTATGATTGAATTCGTTATGACTCTAAAATTTGTGATTAAGGATGGTTTTGAGAATATTTTTTAAAATCTCCTATTATGTTAGGTAGAGTTTTGTAGGTACTTTGATTTAAATCTTTATCCTTGAAAATAATTAAACACATAGTAAATTCTCTCTACTCCACTTGGCCTATAAAAAAGGAGTTGAATTAACTAGGTTAGGAAAGTTCAATCTTGCTTTACTCTAGAATCTGTTGATGGATCCTTGAGGCGAAATCCTAGTTGATACCAAATATTAGAGAAATGATCTAGACAATTTTTGGTCACAACTAAAAAGCTTTCACAATCGTTCTAATTATCACGCCATCATTGGTATTCCCATAGTCAATCCTCTTGAGCCTTATTTTACATAAGCCTTTTTTTAATTTAAAAATAAAGTTAGTTCAAATTAAATAATCTACATTATGTTTGTTCTATTTGATTAAAGAGTGAAAAAAGAAAAAGAAAGTGAAAGGCAAGAATCGAAAAAAGGGTTAAAGTAGTTGAAATTAGTAAAGACTATAAGTATCAAGACAACCACATGGAAAAAAGAAAAAAAGAAGAAGATAGCACGACACATATTGAGTATAGCAAAATATTGTCATCAGTATGATCATATTGTCAAGAAAGAGCTATGGTGTGAATCCTGTGGATATTCTTTTTATTGTTTCTTTCTACCAAGTATTTTCCCAGTTTGTTGAGATTTTTCATATCCATTTCTTTCTTAGCATGAGCCCTCACCATGTGGCCTACCATTACAACCCTAATTAAAGACCTTTTAATCTCTGATTTTGGTATTTGATTACATTAGTGGAAAGGATTTCTAAAAATTGGACTTATGAAGTTAAGTTTTGAGAGAATTCTTTTGATTTCAGTTGTTCTATTTTTATCTAAATTTGCTGGTGGTTTGGAGTTAAATTGACTATTTCACACACACACTTAGAGACTTAGATTTAGGTTAAAGTAAATGCTTAACTCTTGCTTGATAAATTGCAAAATTTTAATTAATTTTCTTGCTATCTTCGATGTAAAAAGAGTAAGTTATTAGTGATGAAATCTAAATTTAGATCATAGCTTGGTGAGTGATGATAATTATCGATGGGGTCTAGTTGATGTTTTCTATAATTGTATTTTATTTTTTTATTTTTTTTAGGACAAACAAAGTTCTTAGTTTGGAAAACTTCTCATCTTTTTCAATGGCCTTGCCCTCCAATTTGTTAACCTTTTTCCATAGCACCGCATATTTGGCCATAGTTGAAAAATGACTCTCTTTTTCTAGTATGAGTTCATGCTTTAAACTCTCTACACCTCAAGCCTCGTTTAGTCCTTGAAGGAGTTGCACCTGAAAATAAGCCAAACAATACGAGATTAAAAAAAAGAAAGAAAGAGAGGTGGGATGACACACCAAGTACAAAAGGCAATTGATCATGCCCTCAGAGCCCACATCCTCATACATGGCATTAAGTTGCCTCTTGTGTCCTAAGAAGGGAAGGTGGCACACATAGTGGTCAAAAGTTTCTAGTGCTATGCCTCGGTATAGAGCCACCCCATCAATGTCTATGGTGCAGTCGTCAACCATACCCTTCCTCTTCCTTGAATCCCTAATAGGGCGAACAAGTGCTTGTGGACCCAAACTAGAGAATGGAAAGGTGTGTCGATTTGAGGATGTTGGTGAGGCCTCAATGACATTAAAAGGCATTGGCTTGGGCACGGGATCATCAATGGTCACCTTTTGTTTACTTTTAGATGAGGTTGGGAGGGCTCCTGCCCAGAAGACTTACTCATTTTCACTATTGTGTTATGATATTAGTTATATGTTTGAGAGAGTATAAAATAGTGAGAAAGAGTATTTTTTTTTCTAAATTGTGAACATCTCATTATAAGAGTGAGTTAAATTAAATTCTTTAAGTTATCTTATCTATTGTTGTGTGTAATTAGAAATACATTATTTTGAGTTTGAGGGTGGTTGTTAAGACTATGAATAGTTATACTTATTGATCTATAGTTACTGATCATACTACATTGTGTGGTTTTGGTTATGGAAGAGAGTCGGGTTTGTATGTTAGATCAGGTTGTTTAAGAAGGAAACAAATAAGAGTAACAATATACGGTTTGGACAGAGATCTCAACCGATAGGGCTAATAATCACTACTACAAATAAGGCCTTTTAAGTTGGTTATTAACCAATTTAAAAGGAATTTAAAGTCGGTTGGGTGAACTCACTTAAAATGAGGTGACTTAAAATTTTATGTCGGTCAACCGACTTGAAATTTTAAGTCGGTCTTGCATGTCAGCCGACTTAAAATTTTAAGTTAGTTTATTGGTAAAGCTAACTTTAAATGTTAAATCCCTTTTCAAACATATTTTGGTTATTTTTTTATAACCACATTGCATGTTTTCGATCACATAACAGCAAAAAAAAAATTAAAATATGTTTAAAATAGTTTTTAAATATATGCTATTAATTGAAAAATTAAATATTAATTAATTACTTAATAACTAAATTTATAACCAAAAATAATTTATATATAATATATATATAACTTAATTACAATATCATTAAATATTATAAGATACCTATGTTATTCAATATCATCAGATTCTTCTTCTACTTCTTTTTATGATCTTATAATTTGAAGCATATATTTTGCCCATTCTTCTTGTAAATCATCAAAAAATTGCATATCATAGCCCAACTTGTTCCAACCAAAGAACTATATGTATTTAAATTAAATAAGAATATAATATCATAAATTCACAAAAAATAACTTATATGTGTTAAAATAGTATATTAGTAAAAGAGATTACCACATCGATACCGGTGTGATATAACAATAACCTTTGTTTATTTGTTCTTGAACTGTTATCACATCTTTTCCTAGTTGTTCGATTATTTTGCCCATGTTTATTTGTTCTTGAACTGTTATCTACAGATAATAAAATAATTAAATATATCATACATTATTACATCAATATGCAAAAATAATAACAAGGAGGACTTTGTATCAAGTTAAATTACTAATCATCTTATTGAGTTGTCTTCTCGTCGTTTATTCAAGGACTTTATATTCATTAAGTGGTTCCAAGCATGAAAATACATAATTTTTGGCCAATTTGGAAGTTTTGTATTCTTTTTATACCTTATTTGCAATCTTATAACACTTATTTATCTAATTATCGGGTACTTCAAAATGATTATGTAAAAAAACATATTTTAGAGGAGATATAATACAAAAATGATATAATATATTTAATTAATTATAAAACAAAAGAGACTTATATAAATGATTTTTCATATCTTATATTTTTCAACATCTTCAACCTTACACCTTTATATTTAACACATGACCATCGAATTATACTAATTTCATTATTACTATTTCTATAGACAAATTTCAAGAAAGTTTCAACTCTAGAAATATAAAATTAATCAAAACATCATATAAAAATAAACAATTAATAAACTCATTATAACATTAACAATATATATATATAAGTGCATGTAATAATAATAATAAATATATTTTATACATATATATATATATATATATTTATATATTATGTCTATGTAAATAATTTTTTTAAGTTTGAAATAAATTAATATAGATCAAAAACATAAATACATAAAATTATTAAAATAAATAAATAAAAAATACATTCTTCTCTTCTAAGCTTGAATAAAAATACACAACCTACATAACACAAAAAATATATACAAATAATTAATAACACTAATATATATTAAAATAAAATAAAAATTCCAAAAAATAATATAAAAATAAAAAAATATGAATAATAAGTGTGAAATAATTCATAAAAATACTTACAAGAGTAAAATGAAGTGACAAAATGAAGAAAATGATGAAAAAGTTTGGTAAGTGAGAAAGTGAAGGAAAATGGGTATGAAAAATTTGAATATTATGATTTAAAAATAATGGATCTAGATGACAAATTAAAGATGAAGAAAACCCACTTGATGGCGCCATAAATATTGGTTAGAAGTGGTCGAAAAATGAGAAAGAAAACTAGAGGGTGGGATGGTTTTTTGGAAGGGAAATAAGGGAACATGATGATGGGGCTATCGTTATGGGGGAGAGAAGAAGATAAAAGGGAAAAAAAGTTAGCATCGGTTGACACGTGAAACCAACGCTACACCTAGGATTTTAAGTCAGTTATATGTGTCAATCGACGCTTTAAGTGGCTTGCATCGATTGAAGTGTACAACTGACGCTACATATGGATTAGAGTCGGTTGACGTATACAACCAATGCTATGTCCCACGTGCAGCATCAATTCCCATGTCAATTGATGCTATTTTTTATATTTTTAAAGTTTGTTCATAAGCATACTGACTTAAAAAAATTTATAAGTCAATTTTAAGAAAAAATTGACTTTAAATGCTGACTTAAATAGTATTTATTGTAGTAGTGAGTTATTCTATTTCTTTTAGAATTGTAATTGTTTATCAATTAGTGGATTATTTATTGTTAAGTAGTTGCCTTAAGCAATTCGAGGACATTACCACATAGTTACGTCTTTGTGTGAGTTTGCCTCGTTACATCACTTATTATGCATGATCCGTTATTGTGCTAGTACAATCTGAGTTCAAGGCACATATGTTACAACATACGATATCTTAAACTCTGATTAGAAATCATTTATTGTTTTCCTACTTTCTATTGATTATATAATATCTATTGTAAAAAGTTATCTACTTATATGATATTATATTATTTATGCTTCTATTATGCAATATGTTTATGTTTTTACTTTTCTATTTATATGAGTTAGGGTCGAGTCCTTAAAGAGTCTGTATATTCTTACTCTGGTTGTGCACTAGGTTATGGGCTCTTTTAATAGGTATTAGAGTAGGTGTGCTCTTTTAGGGCTTAACCGTTTCAATGTTGATTTTTTTAACTTGCTTTTTACACATATACTTTTTTCTTTGATGGATTCGAGAGAATGAAGTAATATAGGTAGGCCTCCAATGTTTAATAGGCTAAATTACACTTATTGGAAATCTCAAATTAGGACCTTCGTATGGTCCCTCAAAGACCATGTTTGGTTTCTGGTTGAAAATGACTGGATGTATCCAACCAAAACAGTCTCTGATAATATTGTGATTCCTAAACCCATGATTGATTGGGCTAAAGATGAAAGTAAGGAATCTGAATGGAAAAGCAAGGGACTTTATGCAATCATCAGGGCTATTATGCTAGATTAATATCAAAGAATTCAAAGTTGTACTTCTTCAAAATAAGCATGGGGAATTCTAGAGACTACTCATAAAGGTACATTCTATTGTAAAAAGATCCAGAATTTTGAAGTTGAATAAATATTTTGAGCTCTATATCATGCAAAAGGATGAAATCCTTGAAAAATTCTATGCGGATTTTTCCAACATTGTCACATGTTCATACAACTTGGGTAGACTAAGGAAAAGTAGAATAAGAAAATCATTGTTAGCCTACTCTATTGGTTTCATACCAAAGTTACCGTGATTGAGTCAATGTACAAGTGTTGTGAGCTTATTATTAATGATTTAATTGGTGATTTACAAGTCTTCATATTTCATTAGTTATTGCCCAGATAAGATCAAATTTGTTGCTGAGAAGGGAAAGAGCTTGGCTTTCTGGATTACTAAGGGCAGTGGTTCCAACAAAGATGTGAATGCCACTATTATATTGATGATGATTTTGACCCTGATAAGGAAAAATGGCATTATTGTCAAGAGATTCACCATTTTTTTAGGAAAAAGAAACCCTTATCTAGGGATGTTGGAAAAGAAAGCTCAAGCACTAAAGGCTTGAAGCATGATTACATTATGGCTAATTGTATACATAAATCGAAATGCACAAATAAGCATGCTATAAAGATTAAGGTTACTATTTCATACAGTATGATCCGTAATTATGAGGATGACTCTAACTTTATCTCATTCTTTGCTTCGAGTAATGTCGTAGATTATTTGACTGCTACCTCAGATGCTCAAGAGATTATAGCTAAAGATGAAAAATATGAGCAAGACGAATTGCTCAATTTGTACAACATGCTCTTATTTGAGAATATCAAATTAAGACAGGCTAAGAAAAAGGCTTTGGAGAGCCTGAAAGAAAAATAGTGTAAGACAAGTGCTTTGAAGAAAACTCTTGAGGAAAGGAAGTCCTCCATTTATGGTCAACAATATGAAATCACTAATAGAATTCAAAAGAGACATTCAAAATTGTAAGAAAAGTTTGATGCAAATCTTAAGAAGATGAAGATACTTGGAGAATAACTAAAGTGTTCCACCTTTGATATAGCTACTTCTTTGTATATCAATCATGATCCTTCAAATGATTAGAATGATGAAATTGAACAATTGAAGAAATATATAATTGTCCTTGAAAGTGCTAAGGAGTATCTGGCTTATGCTCTCATTAAGAAAGAAGCTAAAGTGGAGCAATTGAATGAGAGAGATGGGATTCTCAATAATTCAACAACTTACCTAGAATCGTTCCTTAAAGAAAAGAAAGATTTGATAATAACTTTAAAGAATGATATATGTGTGAGTGAAAAATAACTAGCTCATTTAGCCTATACTATCAACCAATTGATTTGTAGTTCCTAAAAATTAAGTGAAATTATCAGTAACTTAAAGTATTTTGGTGATACATGTGGTCTCGGGTATAATGAAAGAGTTTCTACTTCTACTGTCATTGTTCCTAAGTTTTTCAAGTCTATTGCTCAAGATTCTAAGTTGAAATCAGTTGCTGTCAGCCCTAAAGGTAGGTCGATTATCACATTTTATCCTGGTTCTTCTAGCAAGGTGAACATTTCAGCTAAAGCTATTTCTTCTCATCACTCTAGTGATGGCCTATTGCCCTTACCTACTATTATTCCTATGTGCCACCACCATGGTGAACTTGGGCATTTGAGACCACACTGTAAGAAATTGACTTCTCATCCTCGTGTGAAAGTCAATGTGAGCATTTCTTATTTATCTCTACTGTGTACTAATTCTCGAAGTAAGAGACCCAAATTCTCTAACTCCACTATTTGTGTTTGTTATATTTGTGGCACTATTAACCATATTGCTATGTAGTGTCCTAGATATGTGAAAAGTACTTCTTGGAGTTCCCCACCTTGTTCACCTCTATCTTTTAAGACAAGTTGTAGCTATTGTGGCTCATCTAAGCATCTTGTCATATTGCAAAAAGAAATAATCAACTTCAAAAATTTTGCCCGGTGAACTCTACATGGATGACTAGACAAGATTTTTCAAAAATAATAAACCAAACAAACCTCATGTACAATATACTCCACATTCTCACATGACACAAAGACTACCTCCTAAATGGTTGCCCCTTACAAATTCTTCAAATAGAGAGATGTTGTTTGATCATTATTTGCAAGTGATCTGTAAGAGGTTGAATTGTTCATTTCTTTTCTCTCCTATAATTGTAGTCTTTCTTTGTGTGACTTTTTTTGTTAGTTTTTGAATTTTATTTCTTTAATAGAAATAAAAAAAATATTGTGATTATCATGTTGGCATTTTATTTTTCTCCTTTCTTTTTCTTCCCGATATAGTCCTGCAAGTTTCTTTGTCCAACTATCATTCTACTTGTGAAATAAACCTTTTAACCAAAAAATATTTATGTTTGAGATACTTTGACTTGAATTGAAACGTGGATGTTTTGACATATGTATTCCTTGAGTGTATGTGTAGAAAATTTCTTGGTTTGAAATTGAAAGTAACTTTTTCTTACATATGTCATAAATATGTGAATTTGTATCGATATTTTGAGAAATTTATATGGATTTTATGCTTTGATGATTTATATGTCTCTAATAATTTGTGGAATCCACTTTAATGTCTCTTAAGGTAAAATCCTAGGTGCTGCTTAGATAGAAAGAGGATTTAAGCCTTCTTTGAATCATTTGAACCTTTCAATTCACCAATATTTAGTTGTCCTTCTTTTTAAACCTTTATGTTAATCATTTTTTTTCTTTGCACCGATTATTATCAAGCTTAAATGATTATCCCATTGATCTTGTACACTCTTTGTTGAATCTGTATGTTGTGGGAACAATTGTTTTATCTTCTTAGGTTATAATTTAAAGAAAAAAGGGAGATGGAGAAAAGAAAAAGGAAAATGTAGTATTGGGAATTTTTTTTTTAAAAGGGAGGGAAGAAAAGAAAATGAAAATGAAATGATGATAAATATGAAAAAGAATGAGTGCACAAATTATTAAATTTTATATATTTTTCTCACAACATCATTGTTTTTGAATGAGTTTTAAGAAGTGAAAAAAACCCATGTTTGAGGGTATATATTTTGTGGACTTGAATCCATACGTTTGCGTTTGGCTTGTCAAAGATGTGTCTGAGCCTAAATGTCATCTCTCTTTCCTACTCATACCTCAACCTATCATTACATGTTTCAAAAGACCTATTGGTTTCTTCTAGGTTTGAACTTACATTAGTGGAGAGAGAGAGGTTAAAAGTGAACTTATGAAGTTTGGTTTTACTTGAATCTATGTTTCTAATTACTTGGTTCACATAAGTGTACTTGATGCATATAGAGTAAATAAGTTAAGCATATCACACATAGTGCATACATTAAAAAATTTAGTAATACCCTTATATGAATGCATCATGGATTAATGTCCATGTGTATATTTACATTGAGTGTATTAGTATATCTAAAGACCCTCTTGTTCTTTGAACATGCTTATTTTTCTTTCCTCTTTTTACTTGTTTTCTACTATGCATAAATGCTTCTATTTTAGAGAGTTTTGAGAGTACAATGTATAACACATTTATTTCCTCTAATGCATACATTTAGGGAGAGTGTGTGTGTAAAATGTATGTTAGCAAGTGAAATGTTGTGTTTGTTTTGTATCCTTATTGTTTGTCCTGTTTATGTTATGTTGTTATGTTATGATGCTTCCTTCTTCTTGACCCTACTTTATATGAACCATTCATAAATAGAATTGTTACTATGACTTTTTGAATGCATTGTTTACTATTTCTTGCTTCACCTATCTTCCTATGTGTTTACCTATTTTCCTATTATAACGAGTTATTGCATATTTCTCACATGTAGTTAATAGCCTGGTATTTGTGTTTAGATTGCACGACATATGTTTTCTTTATTAGACTATGATGTCTTTTCATATTTGTATGCATAGCATGGAGTGAGGTTGCAAGATTAAATACACCTAAGTGTTGTTAGGAGAGGACAGTTGAATCATTAGGAGTGTGTCAACTTGAAAAATAGTTGGACTCTTAGTCCACTTCTTCTTAGGAATTTGCTGACACATTTATGTGACATTGGTGTTTGATCATCCATCCTACCGATGTTTTATAAACATATTACAAATCCCTTATGCCATCTCATAACATATATAAATGTAAGGCTACATGCTATATATCGCATTTGGGAGATGTTTTCTATTTACACCACTCTTGGTTTGTTTGTGCATTCAGTTTCTTGCTTGTTGCATGATTTTACCTTGCTATTATCTCAATGTTATTCTTTTTCTTTTTCGCATGACTATATGTGTTAATTTTTATTATGTTTGCTCTAATATTCTCTACTATAATGCATGAGTGTTAGGCTTATTACATTTCTACTTGACATTTCTCCTTCATATAGAGGTATGGTATGTTATATATTGTGTGTGTGCTTGCTATGAATTTCCATGTCAAAAAAGGGGGAGAAGTATGCATAACTTGTATATGTTTGTGTATTGTATTTGTTTGTTAACATACTAGTTGTTGTATGGGATGGTGAGTGTAGTTTTCATTACATTATGGTTATCTAATATGCATACACTTAAAGGGGAGTGTTGCATATGTTCAAGGGAAGTATGCATACTTTTGTTACATGTAGATTGTGTCTGTTTGTACTATATATCGTCTATACTTAGCCTATTAATGTGTACTTGTGTATGAGTAACACGATAGTATCTAATAGACATCACATTGTTTCTACATGATATGTTCACAGGGTGTATGTTTGTTTCATATGTGCAAGTTACAGGTGTAGATTGTAGTTATCAAGCTTCTTATGTGATGTGTGCAGTGGGGTTGAGACCCTCATTTTTAGAGTAACAGAGTGGATGAGTTGTTGCATCAAGATGGATGGAGCACACAAGTTGGATGCACTTGGTTTATGTGTGTTTTTCGAGTTTGGTGCTACATCGATGTTTTGTTCATGGGAGAAAACATTTTTAGGTCATCTTCATTATCATCTCATGACATATGTGACTATATATTTAGTTGTACAATGTTTTGACATGGAAAGCAAAAGGGGGAGAATGTAAGTTCCGTTGTACTCGTGTTTGTGTGTTGGCTTTCTGTGCGCAAAACTCAGTGTCTATTTATTTTACTTAGTATATTTTTTTTTCTGTGTAAGGTTAGTTACTGTAGATCAGTAATGCACACACGCATATAGTTATGTACACTTTGTTTAATACACCATGAGATTGGTTTTTGTACATGTTTACACACACCATGTGATTGGTTTTCATAATATGTATGCCAAGTTGAGTGCTAATGAGCCTATGTTGTTGCTCTTGTTTTTGTTTCATTTTAGGTGCAAATATTTATGAAAATTACTCAATTTTTGGAAACAAAAGATGTGATTATTTAACACCTAACCACCCTCGCCACCACCTTTGGAAAGGTGGTTTGTGAGATACATGGCAAGGTAGTTAGGCCTATGCTATAAATACCCTCTCATTAGATGATTTAATTTAAAAAATTTACCAAAAGTTTGCCAAAATTTTTGATCATTTTGAATTTCATTTTCACTACTATGTTATGATATTAATGGTATGTTTGAGAGAGTATAAAATAATAAGGTGGATTATTTTTACTAAATTGTGAAATCTCATTATTAGAGTGATCTAAGTTAAATTCTTTGAGTTCTCTTATCTCTTGTTGTGTGCAATAAGAGATAGGTTGTTTTGAGTTTGAGGGTGGTTCTCAAGATTGTGAGTTATTACACTTCTCGTTACTAATCTATGGTTACTGATCACACTACATTGTGTGATGTTGGCTATATACAACAAAGCCAGATATGTGTATCAGATCAGTTTGTTGAGGTGGAAACAAAATAGAGTAGAAATAGATAGTTTGAATAGAGGTTCTGACTGATAGAGATAATAATGGTTTTATTTCTTTCAAATTTAAAATTTTTATTGATTAGTGGATTGTTTACTTTTGAGTGATTACTTTAGGTAACCTGAGGATGTCATGTAGGTTTACCTCGTTACATTGCTTGCTATGCATGATCCATTATTATGCTAGTACAATCTAGTTCAAGGTTTGTATATTATATCATACTATATAGCTTAAACTCTAATTAAAAAATGTTTACTGTTTCCCTACATTTTGTTAATTATATAATGTTTGTTGTGAAAAATTATCTACTTATATGATATTATATTATTTGTGCTTCTATTGTGCAATCTATTTAAGTGATTACTTTTATGTTTGTGTGAGTTATGGTCGAGTCCTTAAGGAGTCTATATCTCTTTACCCTAGTTGTGTACTATGTCGTGGACTCTTTCAAAAGCATCATCTCTATTAACAACAACAATTACAATCAGCTCATTCCTTCTGATCTCATTGACCCCTTATCATCTTTTGGCCACCTTACATTCGATTAAAACTATTTTCATCTTAAGTTTGATCGAATATAAAGTGATAAAAAAAGATGAATGAGTTAATGAGATCAAAGGGATTAAAATGGTGGTAATGGCAATCAAGGGAAAATATAGGTACTTCAAATGAGTTAGTGGTAACCTAACTGTAAATACAATAAAAATTATAGTTTTAAATTATTCTGTAATAAATAATGAAAATTGGTTGACCAATGTAAGAATAAAGCAATTAAGAATAAAATAATAAATATTTATATAAAGATAAAATTATCTTTTATAAATTAAGATTTTTTTTAAATTAAATCATTGGTGTAATTTTTATTAAATGATGTAACTATTAATATACTAATACGATAATATGAATTTAAATTTACACCTTTTATTTAATAAAGATGTTACAAAATTACCAAACCCAAAACTTTAGTGTTACTTCTTTTTTTCGTAATAAAGTTTTAACATTACTTGAATGAAACACTTTTAACATGAAAATAGGCTTAAAGCAAAAATAAAAACATTAAATGATGCATCTATTTATTAAGTTTTTTATTTAAGATATTATAATTTAATTTTTAATCTTATAATTTATATAATTTAATTTGTAATATTTTTAAATTTAATTAAAAATTTAATTTTTATAAAATTAATTTAATAATATCATAGTTAATTTAGATAAAATTTGACCTTTTAATTTATTTAATTCATAATTTATTTTAAAATACATAATTTAATCCATAATTTATAATAAAATTTATAATTTGATTCTTAATCTTTCAATCATATACTAAATAAGTATAATATTGTGAATTTAATTTAACAAAAATTAAAATTTTGGATTAAATTTTTCAAATTTAAAAATGTTAAAGACTAAGTTGTATGAAATGAAAGGTTAAGAATTAAATTGTAATATCTTAAATAAATTAAATCTTCAAAGATTAAATAAATAAAATTTATGTATTTTATATTAAATAAAAAATTATTAATATAAAATTTGTAATGATAATTTACTTATATAAAGTTGTATCGGTTCGCTTGATTAATGAAACCTTCTAATCATACGTCCATTGTGTGAAAACGATGTACATTTTTATCTACTGATAACGAAAATTAAAATCGTGGGTTTTTTTTTGTTGTTGTAAAATTTGATAGTTTTCTTTAAATTAATTATAATCCATTATCCATTAGATAATAATGATTATAATGATTTTAAAATAATTATTATTTAAAATTAAATATATATTAATATTATATTTTTTATATAATTAAGTAATACAAGATATATTTAATACTAAATACATAAAATTTTAAATAATTAAATTAAATTTTATTTATATATATATATTTATTTATTTTATTAAAAAATATATGTTAAATAAATGAATAATGTAAATATTTTAATTAAATAAATAAAATTGATATTATTTTTAACTTTTAAAAATTTTCAAACTAAGAATATATTAAATAAATATATAAAAAATGGTGGTTAGATCGTAATAAAATTGACGTAGACTCGTAATCGACCTTTATCTATGGTAGTTATCCAAAATTCATGCACGATTATTATAGATATTAATATAAATGTCTTCACATCACACCCATCATTAACTACTGATTATAAGTATTAATATAATCAATCATCTTCACATCACACCCATCACTAAGTAATGAAGGGACTTAAAACACCTTTCAACTTTATATTATATGGCATCTAATAAATTTGTGACTATCAACCTATTACGTTGAAATATTTATTTAAAAATTTAAATTATTTTCTTCTTCATCGAAAAATATATATAAAGTTGTTGAGATTTGAACTAAATATTTATTAACACGTATTTTTATGCTACCAAAAATTCGAAGAAAATGAAGTAATGATTCAAATATTTACTAACTATACTAAACAAATGTATATTTAAATTATCTAATATTTTTAGATAAAATATATAAGGTAGCAAAGTTTTTTATTATTTTCTTAATTATTTTTTATTAAAAAAAATTAATTAATTATAAGAATAAAAATTAAATACTTTTATTATATTAATAAAAAAATAATTGTAAAAATATAATCAATATACATTATTTGATTAGTAAAGTAAAACCAAATATATATATATATAATCCTAGTCTACAGCAATATTTACATATTATGATTGATTATACCAAAATATGTCCCTATCATTCTAAGTGAAACACTTCACCAAATAGATTTCTCATTGACACGCGTAAAGAGTATACATGTTGTTTTAATTGATCACATTTTAGCTACTCTCAACTTCAATCCACTCTAAGTAAAGAAAATGACTTGTAGCAAAAATCAATAAAAGTCTTGGCAGACATGATTGGTAAGTAAGATGAACATTTTATTTTTAGGTAATTAAAATAGTAATTTATTTTTGTAAAAATTTGATAATTTTTTTTTGAAAAATAATTATAGTTGATAAGTTTTTGGATGATTAAAATAAGAATTATATGTACAAATTTGATAATTTTTATTAAAAATAATTATAATTAATAAAATAAGAATAAGAATAATTAATATAATAATATCAAAATTATGATTTATTGAATATATTTAAAATAATATCGAAATTATGATTTATTTAAAACAAACATATATTTAATACTATAATTAAAATAATAGTTATATATATGTATATATCTAAAATTATAAAAGAATACATCTAGAAAAGATATTTATAATACGAAAACACATAATATATTAAAAAATAGATATAATTTTATTTATTTTTACATTATTCAAAAAATACAATAAATAACTAAAAAATATAAATTAATGTAAATTTTTAAATAAATAGAATAAATATTATGTTAATAATCTAATATTTTTGAATAAATGATAAAAATAAGAAACATAATTAACATATGAAAAAATTATTACTCATAATCGATTATTATTATTCAAATATATTCAAAATTAGTACGATTATGATTCTAGTTATTAACATAAATGTTTATGTTATTTCACGCATCTTCTCTATCAGTAATATTGAATGAGAAATGCATATTTCTCTCTTTTTTTGTTAAAAATATTGTTTAATTTGATAAAAAAGGCTTAAAATTTTAAAAATGTTATTTATCTTAAATTTGTGATAATCACAAATGAAATATAATGATTTTATTAACCAAAATAAAATTTATGTTAACTCGTACCAAGCCAATGGTCAATCTTATCTCATCACATCTTTTGTGGTACCACAAATTTTGTGATATCTAATAGTACTAAGTAAATTATGAGTATATTAAGTAAATAAAATTCTTCATTAAAAAAAAATTAAACAAACCTTTCCATCCAAAAGAGTAGGACTCTTCAAAAGTTACCTGATCTAGCCTATGAATTGGTAGCTTAACAATATGGAGCCTATTTACGCATATAAAATGTTGAAAGTTTGAATCCTAATTCTAAATACGTAAATGTTGTAATTATTAAAAAAAGTTACTCATTCTTAATCGACCCATTTAACTTAATAAATCTAACTCATGTTGTATTGTTTTTTTCTCTTCTATTGGGTTGGAATGATTCCAAAAATCCAAAAATGATCTAAAATGAGTTGGTGGGTTCTTGATATTGTTGGAGTCCCACATCGTCTAGGGAAGCCAGCAATGTGCTGGTTATAAGTCTGGGTAGCCCCTTTCCTGATAAACGCGTTTTGAGGGAAATATTGGACTGTTTAGCTTTCAATTTGGTATCAGAGCAGGTCCTTGGGGGTCTTGATGTGCCCGCTCTCCTGAGTTTTCTGGTGTCTGGTTGTTGTGCCAGCTGGGTATCCATCTTTGTAGTATCCCCGTCCGATGTGAGGGGGAGTGTTGGAGTCCCACATCACCCAAGAAAACCAACAATGTGCTGGTTATAAGTCTGGGTAGCCCCTTTCCTAATAAGCGAGTTTTGAGGGAAACATTGGACTGCCCAACTTTCAATTAATATCATATCAGTTGATACATCCCATGAGTAATATTACTTTATTTAATTTTTTTATATTTATAATATAATTTTATTAATTAAATATAAAAATATTTGTTTAAATTAAACTCTATCTTTCTTGTAACTTAAAATTAGGAAGAGATAAGTCTTATTATCAAATTATTAAATAAATTATTCAAAAAGTTAAAACTAAATACTCTTTTATGTATTTAATTTATGTTTAAATTGATGTGAATTTAAATAATTAATTATTATTTTAATTTATATACCAATTAAAATAAAATTAAAGTATATAATTACAATATATGATTTTTGTGATTTATTTTTTGTAAAATTAGAATTCTTCTAGTTAATAAACTTAATTAATATTTAAAATATAAAATTTAATACAACAATTATTAAGTTATTAAAAATTAAAATTTGACCATCGAAAAAACACACAAAAAAAACTCACCTATCCTACCCAATCCAAAGAATTGGTTTTGGATTGATTTTAGTTTTTATTAATAAATGGATTCTTAATTTGTTAAAAACTGACTTTATTAATTATATCTTAATTTTAATATAAATCCAAACCTATTTTTGATATACAAATTTTATAAGTAATAAAATACTTATAGAACATGAATACCAGGTACCTACTTATAACTCTTCACCATTGTTGAATGGAAAGTTAATAGTGTAGGCAAAACAACATATCCTGTTGCTCATGTTATATTAGTAAAATATATGGACATATTTATGTAAATCTTAATGTTTAGAATGACACACAAATCTCCCTCAAGAATACATAAACGTAAACAATCAAACAAAACGAAAATGATAATAACACAAATAATTTACGTGGTTTGGATAATAATACACCAATTTATAGAAGGAGAAGAAGAGTAATCTATTATCAAAATAATAAATATAAAAATATATTATTTTAATTTTACTTTTAAATTCTAAACTCTAAATCTTAAAATTTTAAAATTTTAAATCCTAAATCCTAAATTTTAAAATTTTAAAATCTTAAATCCTAAATCGTAAATGTTAAACCATTTTTTTCCAATTTTAATTATGTGATATTTAGTGTTGATATAATGGATCAAAAATAAGACTTCACTACCAAATATTAATACTTATATGTTATTTTATAAATAATATGAAATAAAAAATTATCAAAAATATTTTTCCTTTTATTTTTTATTTTTTTAAGGTTAAATAATATTTTTAATTAATAATTATTTAGAAAAATAATAATTTTTAATAATATATTTTATCTGATGGAAAAAATAATAATTAAATGACATTATTTAAACGTTATTGAACATTAGGATATTAAGGTAATGTACAATATTTTTTATTCTATTTTAATTGTAAATCAAACAATACAATATTGATTATTTCTTTGATTTAGTGGTCAAACCAAATTCTACAATAATAATATTATTTTTTACATTCAATTTTATTATCATTACCATTCTCACTACTTTTTCAGTCTACTCTTTCGTCTCATTTAAATTGTAAACTTAATTTTAAACATATATATCATTTTTCTTATTAAACTTATATTATAAATAATCATGTACAATTTTTTTTATTATTTTTTTGTTCTTATTTATCTAATTTAAGTTTATTAGAGACAAATAAAATATTTAAATTATATTATTTCATTATCATATTATTTCAAGAGAAATTAAGTGAGATTGGATGAGAAAAATTTTAAAAATTAATAAATTACATTATAAATTTTATTAATATTTTATTTTAATTTATTTCTTTAAAAATTTATTTTTATTTAACATAATAGATAATTCTAAATATTTATGTGACATAAAAAATTTTATTTAACATAATAGATAATTCTAAATAGCTAGATTATTATAGAATGCGACAAAGACATAATAAGGCTTTGAACGAATAGACATATCTGGTGTTGTCTACCCAATAGCCTGCCAAGAACAACTCTTTCATCATTAATTTGTTTCACTGTTTCTTTTTGCTAACGAATTTGTTTCTTTGTTTGGATTTACTAAGAACTTCTCGATCCAACACTATTATCGCATCCTACAAAATAGTTACGTGAGATATAAATAATAAATATTTTTAAATTATATTTAAAAAAAAATTCTACTCAATTTAAGATATCTATATTCAAATACAAATATATCAAAAACTATTTAAATTTTAGAAACAAAAATAAATAATTATTTTTAGATAATATCTCATCAATTTTTTCAATATTTACATGATATAAAATGAAAAAAACAAGATAAAAATAAAATCATATATTCTATTTTTTTCAACATTGAAACACGAGTCTTCTTACTAAAACATAGTTAAGAGGAAAGTAAGAAAAAACTTACCATAAACTGAATCTATTCTAAATAATATCATAATAAATAATATGATATATGTTACATATTAAAAAATTCATGAATTAAAATAACATCATCATTAGTACAATGTGGGCAAAATTTTATCTTTAAAATAATGAATACTTATATTTCCTCACTTTCGAAATCAGGTAGAGTTTACATTTCAGATATCTAAATGAATGCTCATATAAACTAAATATATTATGTCAAATATAAAATCCATATACATGATATACAATCTCCATATGTATTAGTCAATTTTGAAATACATTAGCACATGCTAGGTCAACCTTCAAGTCAATTTTGAAATACATTAGCACATGCTAGGTCAACCTTCAAGATGCATATGGGGTTCACCTTTGACCCATATACAGTTACACTCTAAGATACATATGACACATGTATTAGTCAAAATCCTCATCATATGAACGGTCCACTTCGAGACACAATAGGATCTAACTATGAGGCCTATATGATCTCAAACTTTGAGACCTATAGATAGACAAATTTCGAGAATATATGTGAATGCAATGCATACTTATAATCCATCGAAAAATAGTCTGTTGCAATCAATAACCTATCGGTACCATACTTCGCAAGTATATTTTTAAATATATTTTCCAAAAAAAATTATTTCATGATACATGTATAAAATCTCTAATACCATGCAATATTTTTAATACTTGTTTCATATATGCATCTAAAAATATTTATAACGAGTATTTATTATAACATCTATAACATTTTTAAAAAAAATCATGACATCTATTTTTCTTTTATTTGTAATATATGATGCATAATATTTTCATGAAAATAAGCATGAATAAAAAGTTAGAGCAAGAATCCTGACTTGAAAACTTGTCTACCATGCTCTTAAGCCTACCACTAACTCGTTTTCTTTTTTAACGGAAACTAAACACAAATTGTGTAAATTCATACACAAATTAGTACTATTCTAAGTTAATTTACGTAAATGTGAAATTAATATTTAAAGGAATAATTTTACTTTTTTAAGCTGGTCAAAATAGAAATTAATAATATCTTGTCCCGATATTATTATTTTGAATTCAAATGTTTGGATATTTTATGTCGAATCGTATTCAAAAATGTACGAAAAAACGTAATATCTTTAAGAGAAAGCTTTTAGAGAAAGAAAGAGAAGATGAAATTTTTTGGTGAGTAAAATGGACGGATTTGTGGCTATTTGTAGACCCAATTGGTTCTCGCCAATCACCATCGTCGATCTACAACAAAAGGCCTCAGTGAGTATCCAATTACTATTGAAAATACTTCAAAAGAACACTCGTCAACCATCTGCCAACCTCTCGTCGGGCAAGGTGATGAGCTTGTTCAAAAAGTTTTAAAATTTTTGAAAAATCTAATTTTTCGCATAAACATTTACAATACATTATTATATCTTAAAATATTATTAAAAATTCTTTCATAAAACTTTCACAATTTTTTGCGGTTTCACAACTATCCTATTAAAATGGTGTAAATTTTGTTGCAAAAATTACTTTAACTTAGACCAATTTTGCACTAAAAATAACACGATGAACAATGTTGTGTCAATTTGGTACAATATTATTAATGTTTTACTTTTTAATAAAAAAGTTTAAAAATATTATTTAATTTATAATAAATTAAAATTAAATATATGGTATAAAATTAGTAAAAAATAATTGATTAAATATAATAATTATAAAAAAATTAATTAAAAATAAAATAAATATTTTATTTTATAAAAATAATATATTTTTTAAGTATAATATTTAGTGCTGTAAGTTAAAGAAAATAAAAAATATAATGTAATTTTTGCACAAAAATTGATGTAAAATGATGCTAAGTATTGGAGTATCTGTAAAGTCCGGCATTATTATTATTATTTTGTTCTTTTTTTTCTTTTTGTTAGAAAATAATCTTTTTTTTCGTAATTAATGCATTACTTTTATGTATATATAAACAAACAACTTGTATGTTGGAAACAACAAATGCAAATGTTGTCATCAAATTTACAAAATTAACATTTTTAAAATTTTATAACAATAAAAATAATATCATTTAATATTAATTTATGAAATATAAGATTATTTTATATAATTTTCCATCGTATAATTACCAAAAATAAAAAAGAAAAACCTTTCTGAATACTCAGTAGTAATATTACTACAAGCCTAGAGATAATCACCTTAAGTCATGCCATTGTAACAGATAAATGATAATTTTAATGACCACTTGAAAATATACAAAAATATTATATATATATATATATAATATTTTTATATTAGAAGTTCATGCATTATAATTTATACATGTGTTTTGTAAGTGGAATGATATTGCGTTTTACTTCAAAAATAATAATAATAATTAAAATTAATTATTATTTATGTTCACGAGATAATTTATAAAAATATTTAAAATATTTTCTTTATTATAATTATATTTAATGATAAAAACATATCCAAATAATTATAATTATATTCATAACATATAGATAATAATATAATTATACTTAAAATTAGACATATTTTCATCATTATTTATCAATTATAAGATAATTATAACAAAATAAACACTTTAAATATTATTATAAATTATTCGTATATTATTAGTTAATCCTAATAACTAAGTACCTACCATGATTGATTTAATCTGTGCGTCCTCTACGAACTAGGGCTACAATCTTTTTGAATTTCCAAGGCACAGAACACGCAACGTAACAATATGCTAAGGTAAGTTTATAAGCAATAAAAACTCTATCCACAGCTAAACTGAGAGTATGAAAGATCAATTTAATTGAGCAAAATAAAGGACAAAGATTGTCCATGTTATGAAGATGAACTCCAGATATTGCTATGTTAAACAATCTCAAATACAATAAAAATATCCCAACATACACTCAATGAAAACCAAGCTAATAAACAAAATACCAAGCTAAAATATGAATATCAAACATAAGAAAATGTAAATTCTAATTACAATATGAGAACTTAAAATATCTTCCAAGATAATGTCCTCAATTAATCCACTTATAAGTTATTGCTTTCTTTTGCAATATTCACAACACTACTACAAAATGTGGCATTTAAGTCGATATGTAAAGTCAATTTTTTTCAAGAATCGACGCTACACATAGCGTCGGTTGACGTGTCGAACCGACACTACACACGTGGATATTTCATTTCTCTTATTTCTTCCCTAGACAGAAACTATTCCAAGCATTGCATAACTTTCAAAAACCTAAAACCTCCTCCACTTATCCTCCACTTTTTCTCATTTTTCGGCCACTTACGACTACTAATTCTAACGTTAGTTAGTGAGTTTTCTTCCTCTCTAACTTATCTTTTAAATCCCCTATTTTTTTGAACAAAATACTCAAATTTTTTATACCCATTTTTTACTTACAAAACACTATTTTTTCTTCATTTTGTCACTTCATTTACTCTTGTAGTATTTCTATTAATCCTACGCACTTATTATTCATATATATTTTTTGTATATTATGTGTTATTCTTTATGTGTATAAATTTTTGTATTATATATGTAGGTTTTGTATTTTAACATCAGGGGAAGAATATGATGATCTTGAATAAGATAGGACAACAACATGGTAATTTTTCTGCTATTAATTAATATTTAATTTTTCAATTATTTGTATTATTTAAACTATTTGTTAAACAGATTTTAGTTTTTTTTCTGCTATTATGTAGTGATCGAATACAAGTTTTAATTTGAGTACAATAAAAAATGAGTAAATTTTGTAAAAAAAAAAACGTAAAGTCGGTTCACACGTTGAACCGACTTTACATTTTTAAGTCATCGTATTCAAAGTTGGTTCACCGAACCGAATTTAAAAGTCGTTTTTGTAGTAGTGCAAGAAAGGTGTTGAGATCTACACTAACGTTTTGATAAACTTAAGTCACACGAGTTATCAAACCCATTCAACTAGCACATGAAAAGTTAGTACTATAACACAAGTGCAAGGTGTGTCCTAGAGCGGATTAAACAATGAATAACTCTAACTGGATGATTTAATAAATTTGAACATAAAACCAAAATAACTAACAAAAGTTCAATAAAGATAACTTCTTTAAAAATAAATAATCAAACCAAATAATTATGATATTACATACACAATTATTTGATCCAATAATTCAATAACAAAATAACGAAGAAACTATATGAACATTTAATCAAAATATCATAAAATAATTATGCTTATTAACCAATCAAATACAACTATCAATATGTGATAGATTAATTAAAGAAAGAAGCCTAAATAAATATGATCTTGTTTTTGTAAAGTAATTTGAAAGAGAGAGCTTAAGATGAAAAGATTGATGTTCTTATAATTAATTAAAATATGGAACATTAGATTCTTTATATAGGAAATATTGAAACCCTAATGCTACGTTAAATTCTAATTACAATTATGTCCATTAATTAATTCATAGTGTAGTAAATAATATAGACAAAAATGGTAATTGAAATGTTTAACTTGAGTAAACAATTATGTTAAAGTTGAAACCCTAACCACTTAATCGATTTAGGTCGAGCTCGATTGATTTAACCAATCCTCGATTGATCTAATGTTTTTAAAAAAATTCCAAGATAGGTATATCGATTCTCAATCGATCAAATATTAAACCTCAATCAATCTACCTTAATTAGAAATTAAATCAATGACTTTTAATAGAGGTAAATTGATTCTCGATCGATTTACTTATCTTGATCGAGGCAGACATGTCTATATTAATTTAGTAACCTAAGTGTAAAATGTTCCTATGTGTCTAATATGAAATATAATGTGCATAAGAATATAGATATACATGAGATGTGTTCGTTTGGAGCTCGATAGTTTCTTCTACCTAAAAGGGTTCTTGAAAAACTCACCTAGAAACTAAATTTTATTTAAATATTTTGTTCACGAATATCGCTAACACTTATAAACCTTGCAGTCTTCTCCTTTAGCATATTCGTGTAATAAAACCTCTCTCTCACTACATCACACTTATAGGAAAAGAAATTTTACATAGTGAAACTATCCTATTATCTGATGAAACTATTTTCGTTTGAATCTTGACAGCTCATATGTACACTAAAAAATAAAAAACACAATGTTAATCTCTCTTAAAGATAATTTTCACTAAATAACTCTTCCTCTCAATTACCTCTCCCCATTATATATTTTCAATTAATACTCAATAACTCTTTCCTTCTTTTTGTCATAAGAATAAATAATATAATCATAAAATAATGACAAACATGTTGAGCAAGTAAGCAGTATATTTAATGACTGAAAATAGTAGACATTCTGAAAAGCTTAGTAACAATTAGAACAGAGAGCTAAAAATAATTTGTTTTTCAAAAATGAGTAAACTCTCCTTAAGTTCTAGAACTTTCCTAAATAAATTAGAATAAAACAAAAAAATTATAAAAATTGATACATACATACATACTCTCCCTAAGTTCTACAATTTTCCTAAATAAATTAGAATAAAACAAAAATATTATAAAAATTCATACATACATACATACATACATACATACATACATACACACACACACACACACACATATATATATTTGAACCGAGTGTAGTAGAATTAGCTAAACATGACTACAATAGTATACATAAAATATAAAATAAATTTTGCTCAAAGTTTGACTACCCATTGACAACATAAATATATGAAGATAAGACACACAAAATAGTTACACATATGATGACATAGCGGCAGTCACCAAGTAAAATATGTGTTGGAACTACAATAAGATGTCAATGTTTTCATTTATGATCAGTTATGAAAGATTCAAAGAAAATAGTATTACTTATCATGAAATAATTACAGTTCAATTCATACTTACACATGATAAAATTTTACTCACCAAGAGAGAATTTAATTAACTTTTTTTTGTATTCCTCTCTTGTATTTTTTTGTGAGGGATCTGTTATTTTTTTGTATAACCATTTATGGCTCTTTCTTTTTGTATACATAAATGCCTTTTGTATTCTTCCTTTTCTTTTAATATTATTATTTTTAAGGAAATCTGCTAGAGCTAGAAACCTAATATGACGGTTTCTGCACTAGTTGTAGAGTATTCTACTTCACTTACTACAGTAGCTTCATATATCACAGTAGGTAGCCTTCTCAAAACTAGGTGTCTCTTTTAGTAGTATTTGATAAAGTGAAAGATATAGCTCGAATATAATTTTGCAATCAAGCTTATCTCAAGCCCTAAAAAACTCATATTATCAATCATAAAACTTCAAGTATGACATACATATGTGTCTATTGAGTGTGTGAGTAGGTTCATGTCAACATCGATCACTAGATGTGAAAAATATGCAGATGCACAAGTCAAAATACTCTATTAAGTAATGTAAAGTCAATTAAAAGAAGCAAAGTAGTATGAAAATAATATGTAAAGTTCATTTCAATGTTAAAGCAAGTATACTCCCTTTTTCCCTTTAAAAAAACCTAAAGAAACATCAATAAAAATAAAATTGAAACAAATAAACAAACTAAAGATGCTTACCTAGGGTTAAATAAGCACTCAAACAAAAGTACCTTAAGAGACGGTTAGGTGATAAAAAAAAGACAATCTTTCCTAACTCAAACTTTCTTAAATTTTAGTTTCTCTATACCTTTGGGTTAGAAATTAACTACCTTAGTTGTCATAGGCATTTTCTTGGACTTACCTTTGGATTTCACATTAATCTTAAACGAAGATACAATATGCATGGTAGGATGATGATAATTACTCATAGAATTAAATGTATTAAATTTTATTTGTCCTTTTGAACTAACAACTTCATGCTTTCTAGTTGACTTATTGGAGATACTATGCATAGATGGATGATAATAATTAATCCTATAACTAGAAGCATGAAAAGAATTATTAAGTTTATGATCATTCATCAAAAATCTACACTTGGGCTTAATGTGACCTTTCCTACCACAATGATAACATACATGCACATTCTTAACATTATTTTCTACCATAGATGCAATGACTCTTTATGCAAAATAGGTAATTGTAGGCCATAGTGTGTATCTATGGCCTTGGTTATTATATAACCGAGGCCATAGACATGTAATCAAAATAATATTTATTGTCTCGGTTACACTTAAATCGTGACCATATACATCTCAATTAACCTCATTTTTTAATATAAACTAAAATAAATTGAGAAAATTAAGAGTCATTATATTAAACTTAAGAAGGATATTACATTAATTAAGAGTTTAATAGATACAATAAACATAATAAAAGCTTAATATAACTAGATAATTAAAGTTTTTCAAAAATATAAAAATATACATGAAAGTATTTATTAATATAACTAATCAAATTGTCTAATCTAGCTACTCTTTCTCTGAAAAAAACTGTTCTCTCAACTGCCACAACTGGCTACATTGATGTAGCATTTTGTACACCAATAAATAGAACAACATACATTAAAGCCATTGCATTTAAAATATCTTGTTTCCTTTTCTTGCATTTCCAGTGAATTTTAGTAAAGACTATTCAAAGGCTAAGAAAGAAGTTTGTTATTTTAACAAGTAATGTATACATTTTCAACTGTACCTTTTGTAGCCAACATCCCATAATATAGTTCCAAACATTATGGCTACGAAGGTTCTGAACAGGAACCTTACTGCAGTGTATGGTGGATTTTGCCAGTACGATAAATGTTGTTTCCATAGGCAAGCCATACACTGTGTGGAGAAAGACTAAGAGTATTGGGTTGGAAAGTACAAGTCTTTTAAACCTGGTGGAGGATTACTTAGTTCCTTAATCAAGTTCTTGTTTCTCTTGAACCATTAACACACATATAAATACTTGTTAATAACATTTTACTTGACAAAAGATTGAAATTTCTTAACATATTTCCAAAAATCAATAAAGAAGTATCCATGAAACATATTTGTTTACTTGGTATTTATAACCTCAAAGGCTATACTACTTATGAAGTTATGACTTTTCATGTATTTCAGCAAAGCCAACCCCTAGACTTGCTTCTTATGCTTATGAAGTAACCTCCAACATCCAAGTTGTCGGGTTGTATCCATCTTTAATCTTTTGAATGCCATCAACTCCCTAGTGAAACACAAGCTAAGCATGTGTTACCATATAGTAGTTAAAATAATCAAAACCTTTTGCAACATTTAATTATCCAAAAAATACTTGATCAATTGTGAGGAATGTCGACCTACTGGACCAACATAGATTTCCTCACCTCCCCTCTTCAAAAGAAACAACTGCAAAACAAGTTGAACTTTTTTGTCCTCTAAAACTAACAAACTCTACAATCGAACAATTATTTTTACATATATTAATTATTGTAGACAACAATTGATGTGGCATACAATAACTGGACGAGAAAAATGCCACCTTAGTTGTTGATACAAAACAAATTGAGATGAAAAGACTTTTCATTTAAAAATTTTCAAATCTTCGACCCTTAAATGGATTACCTCGTTAAAGGCATCAAATATGTCTATGTTCATTGGTAAATGGTGAAACCACAATTCTCCCAATGTCAACTATATTTCTCACTGTTCTCATGACAATGGATGCTGCTTTGGCATCATGACTAGAGGTACGCTCATCCATGAATATTATAGATGGATTAGCAACAAGCTCAACTACAAGACCATTCACACCAGGTAATCCCATAAGAGCTTCTCTCAATGATGTCAGTTCCACAAGCTGCATGATTTTGTCAATATACATCTGGAAATAATTAAGCATATCAAATCTAATAACTTAGAAAAACTTGAAGAAAACGAAAAATTATGACTGCTTGAAGGCTTTAAATTACCTTTCTAGTTTTAGAATCAACCTTTGAGGGTAACCTAAGTGATGCATAATAGATCAATGATTCATGCACTGTGACATGAGGAGAGCGAATATCAGTTTGTTCATAATATCCCAATATGCGAGCAAATGTTTCTTGATTTTTTGGGTATCCAGAACAAGCCAAGTAACAAAATAGGAGTTACACCTGACTTCATATTTAGAGCTCATTATAGCATTAAAAATACCAGTAGAGATTCCAGATAGCTTCATATTTATAGACAAATTATTAATAAAGTGTTACCATGTTGTTGTCATAAGGAAAGTAGGCAAGAGAGATGAGATGAAGTTTGGGCAAAAATCAAGTCCATAAAACAATACATTCCCCTAAATACATGAGCACATAACCATCCATCAAACAAAATATCCATCAAACAAGGGACTTCAGACACAAGAATAGAGAAATTAAATCATTAAAAAAATTACCGTTATGTTGTCATATACTATTCAAGATCATCAAAATCTTCTCCTGATTCTTCTTGTGATGATATAATTTGAACCATGTGTTCTGCCCATTCCTATCTTAAATCATCAAAAATTTGTTAGTGTGATTTTTCCCATCGAGTGCGATCAAAATTATTTGGCTTATTATTATTTACCAAAATTATTTGGTGTGCTTTTTCCCATCGAGTGCGATCAATAAACAATTTCTTACTTCCACCAGGCATAGGGTTACCTACTTGGATCATGCGACGTTCTAAGAACAACTTGTGCATAGGATTCCAAATTTTAGTGCAACTACTAAAGTATTCAGAACAAAACTCAATGACCTCTTCAACAATGTAGCGTTCCACCATGCATCCTTCAGGTCAATTTCTATTATTTAAATATCCTTTAAGGACTTGCATATATCTCTCAAAAGGATACATCCATCTTAAGTAAGTAGGACCACACAATTGAATCTCTTGAACTAAATGAACACACAAGTGAATCATTATATTGAAGAAAGAAGGAGGAAAATATTTTTCAATTAGACACAAAGTCTTTACAACATCTTTTTGTAAAGAGTTTAACTTGTTAATTGATATAGATTTCTTGTATATTGTATTGAAGAATGAATAAAGACAAATTATTGATAATCGAACATGTTTTGGAAGAATTGATCTAATAGCAACTAGTAATAACTGTTGCATTAAGATATGATAGTCATGTGATTTCAATTCATAAAGTTTCTTATCGGTGATAGACACAAAATTTCTTAAGTTGGATGAGTAACCATTAGGAACTTTCACACCCTCCAAAAATTTACAAAACACATCTTTCTCTTTTGTTGACATTGTATATGATTCTGGTGGCAAGTATGTTTGATTCTTATCATTTTCCACCCTTGGTGCCAATTCAGGTTGTATGCCTAGTTTCTTTAAATCTAATCTTACTTTAATTATATCCTTTGTTTTTCCAAGTATATTAAGTAAAGTACCAATCAAGCTCTCACATACATTTTTCTCAATGTGCATGACATATAAGATGTGACGAATGTATAGGTCTTTCCAATAAGGTAATTCCCAAAAATATTGATTTTTTATTCCAACAACTATGGTATACTGATTCAAACTCTTTTTCATTTTCACCCATTTCATTAGTTGACCTCTTTCATTTCCCTACCTTAGTGAGTTTTTTTTCATCTTTCCATATCGTTTGAATGTCATACCATTCAATTGCCTTAATATCTCAACACCTCGCAAAGGTCGTGGTGCATGATCATGATTCTTCACCATCGAACGGTTTCTTTTGGTATCTAAACTTGTGTCCAGATGGAAAAAATCTTCTATGTCTTCTATAAGACATCTTTCATCCATGAACAAGATAAGTTGTAGAAGTTCCATCACTACATATAGGACATCCCTTGTAACCTTTTCTTGCATGTCCGGATGAGTTTCCATAGGCAAGATAATCATTAATTGTCCATAAAAGGACCCTCTTCAAGTTAAAGTGTTCTTTTTTATGTGCATCGTAAACATTTATACCATCATTCCACAATGTCTTTAAATCATCTATCAGAGGCTAAAAATATACATCAATATCAACTCTGGGTTATTTCGGTCCTAAGATCAATAATGTTAACATCATGAATTTTCTTTTCATACACAACTAGGGAGGAAGGTTGTATGTTACCATAATTACTAGCCAACAATTATATCTATTACTAAGGGAACTATGTGGATTAATTCCATCAGCAGAAATGGCAAGACAAAGATTGCACGAATCAGATGCAAATTGAGGAGATAAATTATCTACTACTTTCCAATTTGGAGAATCACAAGGATAACGTAGCACCCCATCATCAGATCAATTATATGAATGCCAAGTCAACATCTTTGATGTCTCTTTACTTTTGAACAACTTTTGAAAGCAAGTAATCAGAGGAAAGTAGCAAAGAACCTTTGTAGGCACGCCTTTCTTATGTGTTATCTCATTTGTACCATGCTTCCATCTCGATTCTTTACACATCGGAAAATCATCTAATGTCTCATATTATTTTCTATAAAGAATACAATCATTTGGACAAGCATGAATCTTATGATATTCCATGCCAAATCGACTAAGAGATTTCTTCACTTCATACATTGAATATGGCAATTCAATACCATTAGGAAACATATGGACTAATAGATTTAGTAACTCTGTGAATCCCTTGTAAAAAAAACCATGTTTTGCCTTCATATTGTACAAATGAACCAATCCCAAAATTTTAGTGTATTTCTTGCATTTTGGATATAACGATTTTTTGGCATCTTCTAGAAGTTTTTTAAAGGTTTCAGGATCATCCTCACGTACTTCATCTTCAACACCATGAAACATATTTTTTGTATGTACATTATAATAAGATGAATGTAATCCATTCACATTCTTATTTATCTCTTCCCTAGGAGTATTATCAATATTTTCTCCATGATAATACCAGCATTTACAACTCAAAAGAATACCATTACAGATAAGGTGATACTTAACCTTATCAACTTCATGAAATCGCTCATTTTTACATTTAATACATGGGCATCGATCATACTAATTCCATTTTACTATTTCTACAAGCAAATTTCATGAAACTTTCAACTCCTGAAATGTAGTTCTACTCAATTCTACACTTTGACATCCAAGATTTATCCATTTTCTATTAATGACATTAATTAAGCATATTAATTATGTATCTAATTAATATATTTCAAGTATTATTATATATAAATTTCCTAATTATTAGAATATATACCAAAACATACATAATACAAACATTTATCATTTTAATCATTTTACAATTGTATTACTTTAACTTAATAAAATATAATTATTTATATATAAATAAATTTATCCACGTACGGTAAATATTATAGTCTCTCAAACCCACAACATCTAGTTATTATTTCCATAAAAAATAAGCCAAACATATAATAACAAGCATAATACAAAACATACATAAATAAAAATTTTATACAAAAAATAAAACAAACTAAATAATAAGTGCGTAGAATTAATATAAATACTTACAAGATTAAATGAAGTGACTAAATGAAGAAAATGAAGAAAAAAATGGGTGTTTTACAAGTGAGAATAAGTGAGAAAATGAGTATAAATATTTTGAGTATTTTGCTCAAAAAAATAGGGGATCTGAAGAATAAGAAGAAGAGGAATATAACCCACAACATAGCATTGGAAATGGTGGTCGGAGGTGGCCGAAAAATGAGAAAGAGTGGAGGGTGAGCTCGGTTTTGAAGTTGTTGTTGCACAAATTGAAAAAGAAATTCTAGTAAAGAAAAGAGAAGAGAAATTGATTAATTCATGTGGATAGCGTCGGTTGACGTGGAGAACCAATGCTATCCACACAGTTTAAAATTCAAAAAAAATTAGGTCAATTATTATTTTATTTTAACTCTTTAAAATTTAATTTGAATATATAGTATAAAAAAGAAAAAATAATAATTTTAAAATAATATCCAAACAAATACACATAATTATATAATTTTAAAAACCAATTGTCTAAAATAAAAACAATTATACTATATATATATATCCAAATTAAATTTTAAAGAGTCAAATAAAATAATAATTGACCTAAAAAACATTGTACCTAAAAACATTTTAATTTTAAACTACATTTTTTAATAAAACAAATACACGTAGAACGTAGCGTTGGTTGATGTGGTGAATCGACGCTATCCACATAGCACATAGCGTCGGTTGACGTGCTGAACCGACGCTATTCACATAGGACGTAGCATCGGTTGATGTGGTGAACCGACGCTACGTCCTACGTGGATAGCGTCAGTTTTACATCGAATCGACTTTAAATTCATTATAAGTCAATTTTTTTTCCAAAAACTGACTTTACATATGGACTTAAATACCCCTTTTGTAGTAGTAAAAATTTGGGGATTTTTTCAATATCCTCTTTGGTGAGAGCCATACTACTATGAGAAGTGATGATAACTTTACTAGTTGAGTAATTTACTTTGATCTCAGTAGAATTATCAATTTTCTTGAGTTCATTGTAAATTTGACCTAACATTTGACTCCTTAATACACAAAGTTCTTCTATGTTGAATTCTTTTTCTAGAAGCACCATTGGTTTGGAAACTTCGTTGTTTGTGTTGGAAATTTGTAGCTTGATGAAATGGTAGGGAATGATACATCTTTCCTCATTGCAGTCCATTAGTGAATTGAAAAACATGAGATAAACATGCTTATTACCTACTCTTATCTTCTTCATGAAGTTCTTAATTGTAAACAAATATTAGATCAACTCATTTCAAAATGTTGAATTTACTCCCTACAAGGAATTTATTTTATATAGTATAGAACTTCATATCTTCTATATGTTCCTAGGGAGATTTTATGGCCAAGTTGTAAAGATTCAACCATTGTGGTTTCCTAGGATTTATATATTGGTCCTTTTCATCTTCAATGACTAACAAATTTATAGGGGATGGTTCCTTAAATAGCACTGGATGTCTTACTATCTTTGATACTTCTACGAGAGATGTCTCTCTAAATAGTATTGTAAGCCTTACTATTTTTCATAGAGTTGTCAACCTATTGGGTGTTGTTGATTGTTGTTGTAGTACTGCAGTGTAATTCCTTACTATATCATCTAGTGTTATTAGTTTTGGTTATTTGTAATTAACATAACTACCTTCAGCCTCTATTCTGTTGGTGAAGGCTTTGTAAGTTACTCTACTAAACCTAAGAATAGATTTATTTACTTCTACCCATTTGTTGTAGATTCTTGATTTTGGGTCATTATAGACCATATAAGTCTCTTTTTGCTTCATTAGCTCAATTGAGCTTTTTTATTTCAAAGATGTTACTTTCTTTTGAACTATTAGGTTTTTAATTTTCATCTTGAATTATTTCTTTAGAAGTTTTATCTTCTTTAGATTGAATTTTTTATAAAGATTCCTCTTTATACTTTTTGGACTCTAAGAGTTGTTTTGAACAATCAAGTTCTTTGTGTTTATTTCATGTCTCCATAAGAGACTTCTCAAGGTATAAAAGCTCGAGTTATTCCTGTAGGATTTTTATCTCTTTTTTCCTTTATCTGATCTTGATATCCAAATGCTATATTCCTAGGAGCATAAAAATAGTTAGATATGCTAATTCTCTTATAAGAGCATATACTAAATTATTCTTATTTCATGAGAGATGTTCGACATCAAAAATGTAGTGGTCGAACCACTATTATCATCTGACTAATCTTCATTTTTTATAATCACATGAAATATTAGTTCTTAAGAAATAACCAAAATTCCTGTTATTAGTTCTAACAACGAATCTAAAACTTATGATATATATTGAAAATTTCTTAACAGTCTTTTTAATAGCTAGATATTCTTTTTCATTACTGTGATAATTTAATTTTGGACCATGAAAAGATCCTGATGTATATCTACAAAGGTATTGATCTTTGTTATCTACTTTTACTTTCAAAATTGCTCCCCAATATTCTTGTGAAGCATCTGTTTCAATTATCATTTTATCATTTGGCCTTGGATGGTATCAAGTTAGTAAATTTTTTAGATGTGCTTTTACTTTATCCATGTATATATTATCTTGTTTTGTTCATTTCTAGATATGGTATTTTTCAATTTTGCTTGTAAGGGTTTTCACATTTATGCAAATTTCTTGATATATACTTCAGCATATGTCAAACATCTTAGAAATCTTTCTAATTGGTTATGTCAAACATCCTAGAAATCTTTCTAATTGTTTTTTTTCTTTAATTTGCTAGAAAAACCTTGAATGTTATTTAGTATATGGATTGTAGATTATGTTTTCCATATTCAATTTTCAACACTAAATACTTAATTTTCTCCTAAACAATTACTACTTTCTTTTCAAAAAGTATAATGTCTTCTTTTTCTACATTCTTGTAGAATATTAATAATATCCAAATATCATTATATGAACCAAGGGGTTAGGACCTAGCTAATTTTCAGATTATATAGCAAAGTGTTTCTCCACAAAACAATGGATATGACTTACCATTAAATTGAAGAGAAAAACGCCACAAGGAGGTGTTGGCTCCTTGATAAATCTAGCATAAATGACACCCTAACAAGTATGGATATTACTCACCACAAATTCTTGGATGCTAAAAAATGCAACAAAGGTTTCCAATCCCTTGATAAGTTGCTTAAAGAGGAACAAAGAGCTTGAATGAGCTCTCAAATGATTTGTAAAATCAAATTTCATTTAGTAAAATCCAGCCCCTACAACTGTGCTACTTTTAAGTATTTATAGGATGCAAATAAACCCTAAAATCTTTTACAACATAGCTTTTGATCTCATCTAAGGGCTAAAAATAAAAAACAGTTAAAAATCACAAAAATGTGGCACAAAACATGGAGTAAAAATGGGGTAGCTGAATACAAAGGAAACACAAGAAAATATCACATATTAACCCTTAATTTCATCCAAAGGTTGAAAATAAAGCTACCCAAAATCAGTCCAAACGGCACAGAAAAACATGGAGCAAAAATGGGGCAGCTGAGTACAAAGGAATCCTAAGAAAATATTACATCTTAACCCTTGATTTCATCCAAAGGTTGAAAAGAAAGCTGCCTAAAATTAGTCCAAAGCACAACAAAGTGCTTAGTTTTCTTTTGCCAATTTTGCCCTAATTTTCATGCTAGGCTTGTCCCAATCCTTGCACTCCCATTTTGGGTCCCCTTGGTTATGCATGACCTCTTGAATGAGCTCATTTAAATCCTCTTTGAGTTGTGCCCTCCTAGACCTAGTATTTGGTCCACTTGGAATTTGTATGGCTCTATGATACTCATCATTCCCCCTCTCTTCAAAAGGATTTATCCTTGAATTTCAACTACATAATCAAAAAGAGAAAGATTAGAAACATTAAAAGAGGTACTGACATTATACTTACCAGGAAGATCAATTTTGTAGGTATTATCGTTAATTCACTCAATCACTTGAAAGAGTTCATCTCCCCGATGTTACAAATTGGGCCTTTTTTTTTTGGAAAACTGTTCCTTCCTCATATGCACCCAAACCCAATCACTAGGCTCAAAAATGATTCTTCACCGCCCTTTGTTGGCCCTGCAAGCATAATCCTTGTTCCTTTTCACAATTTGCTCATGAACACGTTCATGAAGCTTCTTCATTGTTTTAGCCTTCTTGGCACCATCTAAGTTAGTTTTCTTTAAAATAGGTATAGGTAATAAGTCCAAAGGAGTTAGTGGATTGAAACCATAAACAATTTCGAATGGAGAATGATCAGTAGTGGAATGCACACTTTGGTTATAAGAAAATTCAACAAAAGGTAGACAATCCTCCAAATTTTTCAAATTCCTTTTTATTACCGCCCTAAGCAACGTAGATAGAGTCATATTGACTACCTCATTTTTCCCATCAGTTTGGGGGTGACAAGTAGCCGAAAACAAGAGTTTAGTGCCCATTTTAGTCTAAAGAGTTTTCTAACAATTACTAAGGAATTTAATATCCCTATTAGACACAATACTCCTAGGAACTCCATGAAGCCTAACAACCTCCCTAAATAACAACTTTGCTACATTAGTGGCGTCATCGATTTTATGACATGCTTTGAAGTCTCTACCCTTCTTAGACCAAGGTAACCCTAAAACAAATCCCTAGAAATATCTACCCAAGGTGTGTTAGGTATAGACAATGGAGTATATAGTTCTTATGGTAGGAATTTGGATTTGGCTTGCTTACAAATGATGCATCTAGAACATATTCTTACTACATCCCTCCTTATTGTCGACCAATAAAAATGTTCACGCAAAACATTTAGAGTCTTCTTAATTCCAATATTCCCCATTAATCCTCCCTCATAGGTCTCCTTAATCAGCAACTCATGCATTAAACATTTGGGTATACACAATTGATTTTCTTTAAATAAATACCCATCTAATTATAAAAAATTTCAAAAGAAGTTTTTTCACATGCATGGTGAACAGTAGAGAAGTCATCATCATTAGCATACATTTCCTTAACATATTAAAATCCTAACAATCTACCATTTAAAGTTGAGAGTAAGGCATACCTCTATGATAAAACATCAGCTACAACATTCTCCTTACCTCTCTTATATTGAACAATATAAGGAAATGTCTCAATAAATTCCATCCATCTATCATGTCTCCTATTCAATTTACCTTGGCACTTCAAAAGTTTTACAAATTCATGATCGGTGTGGATGAAAAATTCCCTTGGCCAAAGGTAATGTTGCCATGTCTCTAGGGTCCTAACCAAGGCATAGAGCTCTTTATCATACGTTGGATAATTAAGGGTTGCTCCGTGAAGTTTCTCACTGAAATAAGCAATAGGTTGTTGTTCCTACATCAAAACAACTCCTATACCTATTCCTGATGCATCACACTTAACTTCAAAGGTTTTAGTAAAATTAGGTAAAGCTAAAATAGATGCAGAATACAAACTATCCTTTAATGCTTTAGGCTCTCTCCTAATTCTCACCCCATTTAAAACCAATAGAATTTTTAAGGACCTCGGTTAGAGGTGTAGGTAGTGTACTTAAAGCTTTGACAAATCTTCAATAAAAACTAGCCAAGCCGTGAAAGCTCCTAACCTCAGTGATAGATTTAGGTATGGGCCATTCTCGAATAGCCTTAAACTTTTCCTCATCCACTTCTATTCCCTTAGAACTAACAACAAAACCAAGAAAAACCAACTTATCCATGCAAAAATAACACTTTTTCAGGTTTGTATACAATTGTTCTTTTTCTCAAAATTTCAAGCACATACTTAAGATGTAAGATATGCTATTTAAGATTTATACTATAAATGATAATATCATCAAAATAGACAACCATAAATTTTCCAATAAATGCACGTTGAACATGATTCATAAGCCTTATAAAAGTGCTAGGTGCATTTGTTAGACCAAAGGGCATGACTAACCACTCATACAATCTATGCTTAGTTTTAAAAGTGGTTTTTAATTCATCCCCATCATTCATCCTAATTTGATGATATCCACTTCTCAAATCATTTTTTTGAAAAAATGCAGGAACTATGCATCTCATCTAACATGTCATCTAGTATAGGAATAGGATGTCGATATTTTACCGTAATGTTATTGATGGCTCAGTAATCAACACACATCCTACTTGATCCATACGACACATGGACTTAGGCTCTCCCTGACTTGACCTTTGATAAAGTACTCTTCAACTTGCCTTTGAATCTCATTAGTGTCTTCAGGGTTGGTCCTATAGGTGGGTTGGTTTCGAAGAGAAGGTTTCAGTATAAAGTCAATCTGATGCTTAATCCCTTTAATTGGTGCCACCCCATCCATAATCTCTTCAGGGAACACGTCCTCAAATTCCTACAAAAGATAAATAGTGGCAATAGGCAAAGATTGGTTAAGATCATTAGTAGAAAAATTAGCCTCCTTATACAAAGTACAAGTATTAAAAATCCCTCTTGACCTCACGTGCCTTAGCATAAAAACTCACACTTTTTCTCTCTCTTGCTTTCCCACTCTCTTCTTCCTTTTCTTGAATATTTTTTTCTTTCACTCATTTTTTTCATTTTCACTCTTTTCTTTTCCTCTAACCATCTTCATCTGATCTTCAAAGACTTGCTTGGGTGAAAGGGGCACAAGTGTGATGTTTCTACCATCTTTCACAAACGAATACTTATTTCTATATCTGTCATGTGTAACCCTCCTATCACATTACCAAGGCCTACCTAGCAAGATGTGCCTAGCTTACATGGGTACCACATCACATATCAACTCATCTCTGTACTTTCCAATAGAGAAGCTCACTAATACTTGCTTATCGACTTTCACTTCCCCACTATCATTTAACCATTGCAACTTGTAAGGCTTAGGGGGTTCGAATGTAGGCAACCCTAATTTCTCAACTAAGGTAGTACTAGCCACATTGGTGCAACTTCCCCTATCTATGATAACACTACACACCTTTTTGCTCACATGACACCTTATGTGAAAGATGTTATCTCTTTGTTATTCAATGTCATCCTCCTTGACTTGAACACTTAAAGATCGCCTTATTACAAATGCTTCCCTATCCACGGGTCCTATCTCTTCTTCACTAGCTTCCTCTGGAGATGGCATCTCTTCTTCTTCACTTTCATTATTGGTTCCCACCTCACCACTAGCTAAGGTGATCATTGCCTTCTTGTTTGGACATTGAGAGGATATATGACCATTACCAAGACACAAAAAACACTTAAAGCCACGATTATGAACTGGGGTGTCAATTTTACCTTTGTCTTTGCTAGCCCCCATCTCTTTGGTTTTGTAAGGCTTAAATATTAGTTTGGAACTAGCTCCTTCATTTTTTTCTCATTGGACTTCCAAGGATCAATAAAGTTTGATTTTGGAGTGATGGGACTATACCTTGATGGTTGGGATTGAAAACTCCATTTCTTTAATTGCCTTTCCACCTTAATTTCCATGTGGACCATGTCCTCTATCTCTACATAATGATGAAGTTCCACAATGTTGGCAATGTCTGGATTCAACCCACTAAGAAACCTAGCCATTTTGGCCTCCCTATCTTCCTCAAGATTACCACTTACCATCACCACTATATCATTCTCCTCTAGGCATTATTCCTTTTTCTTCCTCCAATTCTTCTTCCCAATCTTCTTCCACTATATCATCCTCAACATGAGCTTGCCTATTAACCCTCCTAACATTGGATGGAAGTGTTTCTCATTGTAAAGCTACTAAGGCATTTTCTTGCCTTTCCAATCTTTCATTCATAGCAACCATTAAGTTGTTCATTCTCTTAAAGGATTGTTGCAACCCCCTCATCATAAACATCATATCCGGTCTTCCTTCAAGACTACCCCTGTTGGACATTTTTTTTCAATTCTACACAACAAGAGGTTAGTATAATAAAATAGAACCAATGTAAATTCACTCTATACCTCACATGTTTAGCACTCAAATTGATCACTCAAACCCTTTCAAGTCCTAATCAAAGCAACCAAATCCCAGAATTTCAAATAATTTGTAGAATTATCAAACACCCAAAAAGGTAGTTCATAATATCCCACTTGTTAAAGTATAATGGAAATTAACTCAAAGTGTTTAGGATCCTAGACTAGAGTAGTTAAGCACATGGGAAATCAATAGATCAACACTATTGGAAAAACAAAAATTTCCTCAAAAGAACTCAGCACATAATGGGAGATTGATAATAAAAAGGTAAAATTCTTGGAACTATAAGTTCAAATACTCACTAAAAATTAGCATATGTAATTTTTCATTTTTTTAATAAATTCTGGCCACTCCTTTTCTATTTTTTTTGGAACAAATATGCTAATAACTCAAGAGTAAATCAATATAACACCTTCAATATGAGTTTGAGGAATTTTCACGATACGTAAAATAGCCCATAAATTATAACACAAAGGAGAAATGAAATTTCTGCAAGAACTACCACAAAAATACCATAAAACAACCAAAAACTTTAGAATATGCAAGGAAAATGCATAATAGTTTCAGAAATAGAAGAATTGGTAGGGAAAATGCATAATAGTTTTAGAAATAGCAGGATATGAAAGGTTACTACTGAAAAATTTTAGGCACCATAGAATTTGCAAGGAAAATGCAGAAAAAACGTGGACATAAAAAAGAACAATTTTTTTTCTTTTCTTTTTGTATGTAGCAAAAACAAAATAAGAACACAAGAACAAGAACAAAAATAAAGGATAGGAATATGAGAATTAGCACCTAAAGCTCTGATACCAAATGATATGAACCAAGGGGTTAGGACCTAGCTAATTTTTAGATTGTATATCAAAGGGTTTTTCCACAAAACAATGGATATGACTCACCATTAAATTGAAGAGAAAGACGCCACAAGGAGGTGCTAGCTCCTTGATAAGTCTAGCATAAATGACACCCTAACAAGTATGGATATTACTCACCACAAATGTATGGATGCTAAATAATGCCATAAAAGTTGCCAATCCCTTGATAAGTAGCTTAAAGAGGAATGGAGAGCATGAATGAGCTCTAAAATGATTTGTAAAATCAAATTTCATTCAGAAAAATCCAACCCCTACAACTGTGCTTATTTTAAGTATTTATAGGATACAAATAAATCCTAAAATCTATTACATCATAGCCCTTGATCTTATCTAAGGGATGAAAATAAAAATAACCAAAAAGAACAAAAAGGTGGCACAAAACATGGAGTAAAAAAATGGGGCAACTGAGTACAAAGGAATCCCAAGAAAATATCACATCTTAACCCTTGATTTCATCCAAGGGATGAAAAGAAAGCTACCCAAAATCTGTCCAAACAACATTGCAAAACATGGAGCAAAAATGGGGTAGTTGAGTACAAAGGAATCCTAAGAAAATATTACATCTTAACCCTTGATTTCATCCAAAGGTTGAAAAAAAGCTACCCAAAATCAGTCCAAATGGCACAACAAAGTGCCTAGCTCTCTTTTTTCCAATTTTGCCCTAATTTCCATGGTAGGCTTGTCCCAATCCTTGCACTCTCATTTTGGGTCCCCTTGGTTATGCATGATCTCTTGAATGAGCCCATTAAAAGCCTCTTCGAGTTGTGCCCTCTAAGACCTTATGATTGGTCCATTTGGAATTTGTATGGCTCCTTCAATCTCATCTTATCATCTATATAGACACAGTAAATATTTTGTAATTTTGTAAAGATGTTATCCATATATCTTTTAAAGATACCTAGATCTTGTTTTAATCCAAATGGTACAACATTTCATTGGAATTATCCTCGGAGGCAACTAAATACAGTTAATTTTTGAGATTATTCATCCAGTTTTATTTGCCAAAATCTACTTTTGCAATCAAAACTCGAGAAGTATTTCTCTCCTTTTATTAATGATCATAGTTCTTTTTTTTAGAATAAAGTATCTATCATGAATAGTTTCTTAATTCATTGCTTTGAAATTTATTACCATTCTCTTTTTTCCTCTTTTTTTCAGCTTTTTTTTACTAAGAATATTGAACTAGAGTGAGGTGAATTATTTAATATTATGACTTTTAATTCTAAAAGCTCTTGAATTTGTTTTTCAAATTCAATCATGACTTTTAGAGTATAAATCAATGGTTTTACTCTAATAATCTTGTTAGGGTCTCTTAATTTTATGTTGTCAATCGTTTTAGATTGATTAACTTTTGGATCTAAAGGATTTTATGAGTTTACTATTTTTAATAATTTTTTTATTTTTGCTAGGGCTTTATCTTTATGTATTTCATTAAGAAAATAGTTTTATTTCTCTTCTATATATAATGAAATATTTTCTAAATAAGGTTTTTGTTGCTTTGTGTATATCACACAATGTTTTTTGCTTTTTATGTTATTACATAAAAGCTTTTCTTATTTTTGAAAATAAATGGTTTCACCATCTAATGTTGTTAGACTTATTTTATCTAAATATTATGTAAAAAGTTGATATAAGTTTAGGAAATTATTTCTTATTAATAATTCAATTCCTAGATATATGGTAGGAATAAGAAATTTTTATCCTCCTATCATTATATCTATATCTTTTAAAATCTTATTAAGATTTATTATAATATTATTAGTAATTTTTATAATTAAATCTTTTGATGCCTATTTTTAGTGTTCTTTTGGGTATATATATTTACTTGTTACACACATACTAGCTTCTGTATCTATTTATGTATGTAAATGATAGCTGACAAAGCCTTTAAATTTCAATTCTACCTTAATATAGATACTATTTGGATTTGTAATACTATACAAATCATTCATCTTATGATGAAGAGTACCCATATTTTGAGTGCTCATATTCTGAGTCAGTTATTTCCTTCTCAGTTTCCTCTAATTGATAAATACTATAAATATCATCTATATTTGATTCCATAATTGGTTCTAATTCAATCTTAAAAGCTTCTTCAAATATTTTTGCTTTCTGTGAAAATTCTTTCTTAGTGGAAGCCTACTAGAGCATACATTGGCATAATGTCCTTATTCATTACAGATCCAACTACTACATTTTCTTTTCCCAAAAAGAAAATAATTCTGGTTTTTAGGAGGTTTATACCTTTCTTTTCTAAAATATCTTTTTCTATATGTTTCCCTATTAAATCTTATTTTAAATTTCTTGTATTTTTTATATTTTATATTTTTATTTGTAGGATTTTATATTACATTCATATTTTTTAGTATTTTAAAATCTCTTGTATCATAATAGATTTTATCATTTCTTCTTTTTTGTTTATATTCATTTCTTTTTTTATATTTAATGACTATCCAACTTTTAAGGCTTCTTATTCTTCCTCAAGTGTCTGGTATGATTTCCCTATTTCTTTGATTTCAACTTTCTAAGGTCTTATGTAACGTTTAAGGTAATTTTTGAAAAAATATTTTCTTATAAATTGTTTGCATAGAGGGTGGTAATTTATGATAATACATTTCATATTTATAAATAAAACAATCTATGTAACACATGTTACAAATTTTCATATTTGTTAAATACCATTTGTCTTCATTGATTTCATTTTCACTGAATTCAATGATATTTCTTCCTTTATCTTCTCCAATAAATTCTTTGTATTTTTTATTTACTACTATATCTAAATATTCTCTTCCAGTAGGAGCATTCCCTTGCATTAATAAATGCTATTGGTCTATTAAATTTGAAAACCAAACTTTAATATTTCATGTCATTTTATGAGTTACTAATACTCTATAGATTAAAGAGTTTGTTTGTGTAGTGTTAGAAGTTTGTATGAGTACACTCATACCACTAGCTCATTCCTATAAGGCTTTTTTCCTATCTCTTATACAATTTAGATCTAAGAGATCAAATCTATAATTTTCATAGCACTTGAATTCTAGTGGAATACTACCTCTAGTTTCCCAATATAACCCTTCTTCCATTTTGGATGATTGTCTTCTTCTATTGGAAGTATTAGGTTCTCCTAATCTTTTTCTATTTCTTTCTTCATTATGTGGATTAGATGTTTCTTCTTGGTAAGGTATCATTAATGAATTTGGTTTTATATGACTTTTTTGGGTCATGATTTCTGGTTCAAAATCAGTCTCGCTAATTATTATCATATTATCTTTCTTTTTTGCATGTATAAAGCTTGTCATCATAATGTTTTTTTAGTTCTTCATTAGTTAGTGTTAACAAACTAATTAATTTTTCTATATCCCTATTTTTAAGATTTATGAACTGTTATTCTAATTCTTTTCTATATTCCATTAAATTAGAATTATATCTTTTTCTTTAGATTTTTTTTTTCATTTTTCCTTCTATCATTTCTAGGTATTAGGGTGTCTAATATTTTAGGTGATTCTATTTTTAATCCTTCTAAGGGATTGTATTTATGACTTATAATATCATTAATTCTATGTATGTTATATACTTCTTTTCTTAGTTATATAAATTTCATATGTATATCTTGTTGCAATTTATTGTAAATATATTTTTTTATTTCTTTTAATAATTCTTTTTGTGTTTCAATTATTCTTGTAGATATTTCATGATCATTATCTCAGTTAGAAATCTTAAAGCATTCATTAATGTTGTTTGATTTTTTGTTACGCCTATTAGGCTCCAATTTATTTCTAACTGTATATTTTTTAATTTATTTTTAAACATTATTATCTTCCTAATATGACATCATAAACTAATGGTTTAATTATTTGAACTTCTTCTTTTTTAGAAGTTTCTCTTTCATGATCTATAAAATTAAATCTTTGTATATTATTATTTTTAATTATATTACTTTTTCTTTCTGGTATCAGAGGTTTTTCCTTAATATCTAAGTATCATTCTTTCGGTATTTCAAAGTCCGTTAGTATTTCTGGTTTTATTATTTGTCCAAGTTCTTTAATGATTTTATCTATTTCTATATATTCAATTTTTCCATGTATTGAATTATTATGACTGTTTGTTGATGAATACCCTACTATGTAGTGTATTGAAAATGAATGATTTTCTTTTTCATTAAATCTCCTCTTTCAAATTTATAGATTAAACTTAAAACTTGGTTTAAGTTTTTATCATAAACATTAATAGCAAACTTAAGATATACCATAAATTTTAGTATCTGGTATCCAAATTACCATGAATCATTCCTACTGGAGCATTTTTCATGTTTATTATTCTATTATCTAGCAATATTATTTTTATCCATGTATCTATTTCGTCTCTTAAATGAACTTATATTAATATTTGGATGCCTTCTAAATGAATGTATCAATTATTTTCTTTATCCTTTTGTGGGATTTTTGATAGTGTATTTAGTATAATTTATTTGTCAATTAATGTTATATTATACCTTTATTTTATATTTGTAATATTAATGTTAATTTCTTTATTACTTATTGTATAATAAATTATGTTTTTTCTTAGAAATAATTTTCTTAATGACGAATCTTTAAATCCATCTCTTTCTTTAAAATTTAATTTTACCTTTTGAATTTCTTCAAATTTCTTTTTACTAATTACCATTTAATGTAAAAAGAATCCTGAAATGTTTCTATTTATAATTCTATTATTACTTAATTTCTTATTATTTCTTGGTTCTCTATTATTTATTTTTTTATTTTTATTTATAAAATATTATTATTTATTTTCATTAGATTTAACTTCTGTCATATTTGAAAGATATTTTTGAATTTTTTAAAAAACTTTAAGTATATTTTTAAAGATATTTTAAAATTTTGAGGTATTTTTAATGTATCATAGGATGATTAGCTGTAGAAGTGGCATGTTCTGTACATTGTGTCCGGTCGTATCCAATAATCCAAATATATATGTTATTAGTGAAAGATCAAATTACAAGTTATATATCAAGCTGTCACAATATTTAATTTACATCTACTGGCTTTTTTCTCTTTACTTTTTCTTACGAAACAAACACATAAGCTATATAAATTATATGCTACTTTTCTCTTTAAAAACCTTAATTCGAACTTATCAAATCTCTCTCTTTAATTTTCTGTAATTAAATTTGCAGAAGAGTCTTCCAAAAAATGATAATTATTAGAGCTTTGTTTCTCATTTTTTTACTCTTAACAACGATCCTTGTGGGATATAGTCGTTCCATTAATCCTAAATAGAATAATTACAACTCAACTGATCATTATGTATCTGATAGGAACCAAAATGATCATTTTGTTAAAAGCATCAACAGTAACTTGTGAGCCAATATATGATTTCTTACCTTGTACGTACTACCACATTATGGTGCCAACTTTTCATGATAATTGTGTATGAGGTTTTGCTATCACTTGGAGGAACATTTGGTACTTACACTTTTGGTGGAAGCTTGTTTCAAAATGTTAGGCACCATTAATTCCTCAATTAGCATTGGTACATGTAATTAATCTCTCTCTCTCTCTCTCTCTAATTTTTATTCTTTTTGCTGAATACATATTTTTGTTTTTTGTTTTCTTTATTATGTATATTGTTTTAGTTTTTTTTTAGAATATGTAGCCTCCAGCTCTTCATCTTAAATTAAATTTTTTTAAATAACTATACTACGTATATATTTGTAATGGAGACTCAAATTTCGGATGTCAAAATTCATTTCTTTTAGATTTTTAGTTCATTGTGCAAAGCCAAATTATCATCCTCTTTTAATTGTGATTGATTGAGACTATTAATTTTTTTATGTTAAGTTGTTAAAACGTTATTAAAACATGTTATATAGCTCCTTAGTGATCAAATTAGAAAAGTTTCACATTGGTTAGGAACGAAGATATGTGTTGGATTTAGGGTTATAAATAAAGCCCTCTTTCACCATTTGTAAACATCTCAAAATTTGTAAATTTTTCTCTCTTTTGTAAGGGTAATTGATTAGCTCAATTTTGTCCAATTAGTTGTAATTTTGGAGTTCATCCATTTGGAGATAGTGGAAGTGGTCAACGACGCCCGAGAACCTAGATAACATTTATACCGAACCTCGTTAAATTTCTGGTGTTATTATTTTTCTACTTTAATATTTCTGTTTCAATATTTGTTTTAGTTTATTTTAGCATTATATTTCCAATAGCATTATTTTTCCGGTTAGTTTGAGTTCTATTCATTTAAATCATAAGTGAATAGTAACTACTTAGAATAGGGAAAATATATCCGATTTTCCCAACAATTGGTATCAGAGCCGAAGGTTTTCTACCTAGGCATTTGTTTGTATTCCGTTTGTTTGCTATTGAAATATAGTTACTAGTTGTTGTAATTTGAAGAAATGGTGGAAGAAAAATTTCTTTCAAACAAAGGCCAGTCATCCACGTCAAGCAGAACTATGGTGATGAATGCAAGGTTAGAGGTGGAGAAGTTTGATGGAACCGATCATTTCGACATGTGGCAAGGAAAAGTTCTAGATGCTCTGTTTCAACAAGGTCTAGACATCGTCATTGAAGAAGAGAAACCAGATGGAGCAGATGAAGTAGAGTGAAAAAATATCAACCGATTGGCATGTGGTACAATCCGTTCGTGTCTCTCAAGAGAACAAAAGTACACGTTCATGAAGGAGACATCCGCAAGCAAGTTGTGGAAGGCATTGGAGAACAAGTTCATGAAGAAGAGTGGAAAAAATTGGCTCTATTTGAAGAAGAAGTTGTTCTGGTTTGAATACCTTCCAGGTACTACAATAAACGACCACATTACTGCTTTTAATCAATTAGTAGCAGATTTGTTAAATATGGATGAAACTTTTAAAGATGAAGATTTAGCCTTGATGTTGTTAGCTTCCCTTCCTGATGAGTTTGATCATCTTATTACGAGCTTACTCATTGGGAAGGATAAAGTATCTTTTGAGGAAGTTTGTACTGCTTTGTATAGTTATGAAATTAGAAAGAAAGATAAAAGATAAAGCAAGAATGAAGCAATAGAGGCATTGTCTGTAAGAGGACGTCCGCAAACACAACAGAAAGAAAGTAGAGGTAGATCTCTATCAAAAGGAAGACTTGGTAAAGATGAATGTGCTTTTTGTCATGAGAAAGGCCATTGGAAGAAAAATTGTCCGAAGTTGCAAAAGAAAGGAAAAGCTGTGTAATCTGATGCATGTGTAGCTGAAAGCAATTCAAATTCAGATTTTGCATTGGTTGGTTCATCAACAGCATCTTATCCTCGTGATTGGATTTTTGATTCAACATGTACTTTCCATATGTCTCTTAACAAGGAGTGGTTCTTTAACTTTGAAGAACTAGATGGTGGAGTTGTTTTCATGGGTAATGATTATCCATGTAAAGTTTTGGGAATCGGTACAATTCGTTTGAAGAATCAAGATGGTTCAACCAGGGTCTTGACAGATGTTCATTATGTTCTAGATATGAAGAAGAATCTCATTGTTGTGAGATTCTTAGAATCAAAAGGCTTAACTGTGACCATACAAAATGGGGCATTGAAGGTTACTTCTGGAGCACTTGTGGCGATGAAAGGTGTTTGGAAGAATAACTTGTACTACTACCTTGGTAGTACGGTTATTGGGACAACATCAGCAGTAGTTTTAGAGGATGAAAGAGATTTAGAAACTATCAAGCTATGGCATATGCGTTTGGGACATACTGGTGAAAAAGCTTTGCAGATTCTAGTAAAGCAAGGCCTGTTAAAAGGTACGAGAACCGATAAGATGGAATTCTGTGAGCATTGTGTATTGGGGAAGCAGAAAAGAGTAAGCTTTGGCACTGCTCTCCATAATATAAAGGGCATTTTGGATTACATCCATACTGATGTATGGGGGCCAACAAGAACTTCATCCATGAGTGGCAAACAGTATTATGTCACTTTTGTTGATGACTTCTCCAGAAGAGTTTGGGTGTATCTCATGAAGAAGAAGGATGAAGTGTTGGGGATTTTTCTCAAGTGGAAGAAGATGATCGAGACTTAGACTGGTAAAAAGATTAAGCGTTTGAGGTCTGATAATGGCACTGAGTACACAAACGATCCATTTATGAAAGTTTGTGAAGAAGAAGGGATAGTGCGACACTTCACTATTCGAAAAACACCACAACAAAATGGAGTTGCAGAACGTATGAACTGGACTTTGCTGGAGAAGGTTCGATGTATGTTGTCAAATGTTGGTTTAGGCAAGCAGTATTGGGCTGAGGCTGTGACATATGCATGTCATCTCGTCAACCGTCTACCATCATCTTCTCTTGAAGGAAAAACACCTATGGAGGTATGGTCTGGAAAACATGCTAGAGATTATAATTTCTTACATGTGTTTGGTTCAATTGCATACTACCATGTAACGGAATTAAAGTTGGACCCAAGAGCCAAGAAAGCCATTTTTTGGGGGATCCCTTTTGGTTCTAAGGGATATCGACTATGGTGCCTTGAAATGAAAAAGATAATCTTTAGTAGAGATGTCACCTTTGATGAATCTTCCTTGTTGCAAAATGTAACTAAGAATATTGATGGCACTTTAGAGTAAGTGGAGCAAACTCCGAAACAGGTGGAGTTTGAATGCAAAATTGTTAATCCAATTAGTAAGGATAAGACAGAAGTTGATCCTCCATTGACAGATGATGAATTATATGAAGAGGTTTTAACCCAAGAACCTCCACAACAAGAAGAAGAAATTGCAGTTGATAGGCCACGATGACAAAATGTCAAGGTACTTGCTCGATACAAGGATTTTGAAGACCTACCTGCTCAGTTTAAGAATACGGTGGCCTGTGCACTTTCAGTTATGCATGATGATGTTCCTTCCATATATAAAGAAGCAATCAGAAGCCCTGAAGTTGAAAGATGGAAGGAAGCCATGGATGAAGAACTTCTGTCCCTTTAGAAGAATAAAACATGGAAGTTGACACAACTACCTAAGGGCAAGAAGGCAATTGGATGCAAATGGGTGTATGCAAAGAAAGATGGTATTCGCTACAAGGAAAGGTTGGTGGCTAAGGGCTACGCTCAGAAGGAGGGAATCAATTATAATGAGGTATTTTCTCCAGTTGTAAAACATTCCTCCATTAGAATTTTGTTGGCCTTGGTAGCACAGTTTGATTTGGAACTAGTTCAACTTGATGTGAAAACCGTGTTTCTACACAGTAACTTAGAAGAGGAAATCTATATGTCTCAGCCAGAAGGATTTAATGTTACTGGTAAAGAGAATTGAGTTTGTAAGCTGAACAAATCATTGTATAGATTGAAGCAATCTCCAAGGCAGTGGTACAAACGATTTGATCATTTTATGTTGCAGCAGAAGTACACCAGAAGCACACATGATCATTGTCTGTATTTTCGCAAGCTACAAAATGAGTCTTTCATCTACCTTCTATTGTACGTCGATGATATGTTGATTGCATCGAAGAGCCAAGCAAAAATTGAGAAGTTGAAGGCTCAACTAAGTCAGGAGTTCGAAATGAAAGATTTGGGAGAAGCCAAGAAGATTTTCGATATGGAGATTAGTAGAGATAGGAAGAAGGGGAAGCTTAGTTTGACCTAGAGTCAATATTTGAAAAGGGTACTACAACGTTTTGGTATGAATGAATAGACAAAACCTGTAAATACTCCGCTAGTTCCTCAATTCAAGCTTAGTGCTCAATTATCTCCTAAAAATGATGTAGAACAAGAATATATGGCAAAGGTACCATATGCAAATGCAGTTGGTAGCTTGATGTATGCAATGGTATATACAAGACCTGACATTTCACATGCAGTTGGTGCTATAAACAGGTACATGCATGATCCTAATAAAGGACATTGGTTGGCTGTGAAATGGATTCTACGATATATTATAAATACTATAGATGTTGGTTTAGTATTTCAGCAGGATAATACCGTTGGTCAATATGCAGTCGGATATTGTGATTCTAACTATGTAGGAGATTTAGATAAGTGTCGGTCAACTACTGGTTATGTGTTTACTCTTGCTAGAGCACCAGTCAGTTGGAAGTCTACCTTGTAGTCCACAGTTGCTTTGTCTACTACAGAGGCTGAGTATATGGCAGTTACAGAGGTTGTGAAGGAAGCTATTTGGTTACGAGGTTTGCTTGAAGACTTGGGAGTTGGTCAAAAACATATTAAGGTATTTTGTGATAGTTAGAGTGCTATTCATTTAGCAAAGAACTAAGTCTACCATGCACCTACAAAGCACATTGACTTTCGTTATCATTTTGTGCGAGAGATTATTGAAGAAGGTGAAGTACTAGTTCATAAGATTAGTACGACAGAGAATCCCACAGATATGATGACTAAGGTGGTAACAACAATCAAGTTCAAACATTGTCTGGACTTGATTAACATCCTGCAAATCCGAATTGGCACAAGCGTCGCTGATCTAGTAATTGAAGAAATCATTTAAAATCACTAAGTCGCTAAGGTGGAGATTTGTTATATAGCTCCTTAGTGAGAAAATTAGAAAAGTCCCACATTGGTTAGGAATGGAGATGAGTGTTGGATTTGGGGCTATAAATAAAGCCCTCCTTCATCATTTGTAAACATTCCAAAATTTGTAAATCTTCCTATCTTTTGTAAGGGTAATTGATTAGCTCAATTTTGCCAAATTAGTTGTACTTTTGGAGTTCATCCATTTGGAGATAGTGAAAGTGGTCAACGACGCCAGAGGCTGGGTAACATTTATACCGAACCTCGTTAAATTTCTGATGTTATTATTTTTCTGCTTTAATATTTCTGTTTAAATATCTGTTTTAGTTTATTTTAGCATTATATTTCCGATAACATTATTTTGTCGGTTTGGTTTGAGTTCTATTTATTTAAATCATAAGTGAATAGTAACTACTTAGAATAGGAAAAATATACTCGATTTTTCCAACAAAACACGTATGTGAACTCATTCTAATTTAATAAAAACTTTTTACAGGAAATGAAACAAGTGAAAGTTCAATAGCAATAGCACAAATACAAGCATAGGAATGAGCATGTGCTTACTTACAGGATTAACAATCATGTCTCTTACTCTAATTTGAGGCTCTATTGATGTTTTTGATAGCCATGAACTTTCCAACAAGGGATTGAAACAGGTACAAACGAGGACTGCTTTTCATATAATTGTCTCCAAATCTAATTATAAAATCTGTATTTAAAATTGGTTAAAAATTGTTACGATTTATGGACAATTTTTTACTCGTGGATAATAATTCGAAACAATTATTAAAAAATATACCGGAGGGGTTTATTGCACAAAAACGCCGGGACGCAGGCTTTCCTCATGTTTTCGATCTCCTGCTGCTAAGCTCAAGTCTCATTCTATAAGAAAATTTCCTGTCCCATCTCCTAATGGAAAGAGAGCTACGAATCAGGCTTTCGGAGTGGTGGCAAGCAGGGCAAGAAGATAAAGTCCAATCTGACCCTAAATAGATGCTTTTGACATCTTTCTCGCATCCGCTTTCAGGTTTGACATGACATTAGAGCTCTCGTCAGTTGTTCGGGATTAACCTTCTTCGTGTCCGTCCGTATCGCAAAGCTGGTCGACGCCAGCTGTAATGGTTGAAAATAGGGGGCCAACCAAGACCCCTAATAGCCGAGCTGACTGATGAGTGCCTTTTTAGCCTTTTTCTAACTCATGTGGAGCTAACATGGCTGGCTACAAACAAGTATAGCCAAATCAAGATGAGGCGGGACGGACGGTCAGAGGCCTATAAAAAATGTCACAAAATCCCCCGCTCTTCGGGGATGTCCTCAGAGGAGAGGAACATGTACTAGGGTGTATGTGCGACTCGTTCAGATCATGGACAATTCATATATTGACATTTCGTGCTCATTTAAGAATTTCTGCTTTGTTATTCCCATCATCCGGTAACCACAGGATGATCCAGAAGAAAGGTGGCAGGATTCGAACCTATGGCCGGCCGCCTATCCTAGATCTTCCCATTTTCAAGAAGATCCCGGGCTCGATCTGGTTTAGTATCAAGGTGATTCTGTTTCTGTTCCTATATATATGGGTCCGTGCAGCATTTCCACGATATCGTTATGATCAATTAATGGGACTTGGTCGGAAAAAACCATTTTTTTCTAAACCATTTATTCTAAAAAGAAAAAAATCAAAAGAAAAGGAAAAAAACACATTCTTGATGGGGAAAATTAAGGAGACCCAACTATCTTGACGACAAACGCGCAGATGGCAAACGATAGACACAGACGCAAACGAAAAATGATAGACGCGCTAAGATGAAAAATCTCAAACTCTTTGTTTGTGAGAGAGCAAAAAACCCTAAATAACAAATATATAAATTAATTAAATAAATATAATTAATTTTAAGTAAAGACGGATACGATTATCAGTATAACTATATTCGAACCGTAAGCATTACTTTATATTCGGTTAATACTCGACATCGTAATCATCCCTAAAATCTATCGAATAAAAATCGAATCGACGATTCGAATACCCATGAATAACCGAACAAACATTTTGTTTTTGCCATTCCTATTTTCAAATCCCAAAATTACTCAGAAATTGCACAAACTACGATCATCTCTCATTAGACTTTGCACTATTGATTTTTTTAAGAAATTAAGATGCATAAATTTTTTAATACATATTCAAGTTTTCAGACACTCATTTTCCTAAATTTTCTATATATTTAAATTGGAGTACTCAATTACTATCACTCGTTGGACATGCATAATTCACGAACACTCCAAATAATAACATGTATTTACACAGGAATAAGTCAATTTTAATTTCATATTCTAGTGTTCTCTGCAGATTTTGTAACAACTGCGAAAATCATGTTGGTGTCAATGATTCCATTTCTCATCCTTCAACTGGCAAAATTTTGAATTCAACTTCATCAATTCAAGTAGTAATCTTAATTACTCTCATCGTCACTGTTGTGTTCCTCATCATTTACAATATTATCAGGTATTTCGTAATTCGAGAGAATATCGAGGGTGAGAAAAAAACCACTTTTTATATATATTTATATTTACAAATAAAATGTGTCGATGCACATGTTTAAAGAAAAATGACTAATATGTATTTTTTTAATAAATTATAGGATTGGTAAATTATTTCTCTAAATACATAACATGTTATAACCAATGAGCTATGATTTAAAACTTCAAAACTAAATTTTACAGGTATTTCAACCATGGATTCAGAATAGGAGACTTGAATTTTTTATGCTTTAAGTACATACAGAAAAACCTCCTGCAGAATCTTCTCACAACTGAAGGCTGCTATAAAAGAGCATGTTAATTAATGATTTAACTTAATTTATTTAGATTAGTAGCAAACTATTCAAAAATTTAAACTATTAAAAGATGAACCACTAATCATTTTTTGCATCTAATACTCGCTCTTAAACATAGGCTATATACTCATTTTAGACCCAACACTTACTCAACCCGGTAATGGGGGCATAGAAGTTTGAATACTGAACATCATAGCTTAAAATTATTGTAGATGGATGAACGATTATTTTATACGTCTAACAATATTTTCTTACCGGTGGTTGATTTAATCTTATTAAGTATAATTTTGTGATTCATACTTTGCAGGGTATTTCACAAGATTGATCAAAATGGTAATGCATATATATCCAAAGCTGAAATGAGGGCAGTAATAATAAGCATGAAAATAGATGAAATAGGTTTGGATGAGGATGATTTTGTGACAAAGCTAAGGAAGAATTTGATAACACTGATGATGATTCTCAAGTAAATGAGACTGAGTTTATAGCTAGAATCACAAAGTGGGTTGTTACAGCCAAAAGACTTTGCCAATGGTTCAAGTCATAAGAATAAGAAACTTTTTGGCAGTGACTCAAAAGGTACAAGTCTTTTGTGTTATGACATTAAAGAAGTCAAGATTAGTTAAATAAAACATCCCGATTAGTTTTAAGAGAATTAAGCCTTAGTGATGCACAAAATAATAATGGGAACAGGGCAAAATAAACAAAATTTAATTTAAATAAACAAATAAAAAAGCATAGTTAAATAAAACTCAACTCATTATATATTGATCAAATAAATTGATGAGTTGAAAAAATCTATCTCATATAACTCTTGAGCTTAAATAAACTAACTTGTGAACTCAATTAAAAAATGAATTTATCAAAAAATAATTACTATATAAAACATTATGGAATAACGCAATTAAAAATACTATTTTTATAAAGTTTATGTTATATATATTTGTATTTGAATAAAATTTGGGATTTATCTAGTAAGTCATAGGTTAAAACAGCAATAACAAAATAAATGCAAAATTTGTAAACCAACTAATTCATCCGTACAATCAATTCTATTTTTACTTTATACTCTTCCAATATCAATCAAATGATACACCAAGAAAAACAAAGCCAATATAATTCATATTGAAAACTTAGAATTGCCATTGATTGAAGATTATCCTCTTTTTATTTGTAATGTACATCCATCCATCAAACAATTTCATTTGGTCCTATAAATCAGATAATAAAATTGATAAACTTAAATTCCACATATAACACAAACTACAAGAGCAACAGAACAAAAATTGGAGCTCAATTTTAAATCTGAAACTACTCTATCTTATCAACTTACCCATCAACTTTTGAAGCCTGCAGCAAAGTATATATCAAGTAGACCTGGGATTGCATCCTGATACTTAACAACACAGTTCTTCACGAACACTTTCTCACTTTTCACGAGATACCACATGAGCTTTTTGTTTCGTTTAAGTAGATTCTTGGACACCAAAAGATTCAAAACATTGTACCTTGGAAGAAATCTTTTCTCGACTGAATGCATAAGAATCTTGGGATAAGAAATTATGGAATTCAAATCCAACTTCATAGTATTGGTAAGGAAATCCACGCTTTTTCTTAGTTTTTTCTCCGAACAACCTAAACAAAGCGGGTTTCTCTTGAAAGCAGACAGAACATCCTCTTCAGACCACCCCAAACTCTTAAAGACCTTAACTTTTCGTTCCCAACTTGCCTCATTCATTGACGCCATAGCCCGAACAGAATGCGCAAACATTGGAGTCGATGGTTCATGACCGAGTTTCTTCAAAGTTTTGATCATTTGAGCTACCCTATTGACCTTTAAGGTTATTGTTCTGGGCTGCTTAATCAAAATCTTGCTAATGGAATCCATGGGTACCCCTTCACTAAGCAAAAGATCAACATTAGGTTGCATTATGCTTTTGGCATTAGACGTTAAAAGTCATGAACATCGCTTAACAGCTGCAATAATGTTTTGTTCGTTTCCAAGGACTTGATTGAGGAATTCAAACGATGGTTTCATTTGAGAAGACAAGCTTCGTAACAAAATTGTGGGGTTTGACACAACAATCTCTGGAAGAATCTTATCCTTGAAATCGTTCTTAACGAAGAACTCTAACTTGGGTCTGAGATTTTTGTCTACATTGGAACGGAGAAAGAAAGGACGCTTTGATATCAAATTGGCTATTTGGGCCTTTTGAAATCCGTGAGATTTCAGTAAATCCAGCAAGGTATCGATTCTATTACACTTGTTCTCGTCTAGTTGGAGTAAAGTGGAGGTTGCTAAAGCAGATTCGAAAGAAAGACCGCATGAGTTTACGAGGTACTGAACTGGGAATGAAAAAGGTGAAGACGATGAAGAGTTTGGAAGAGACTGAGGTGCTACTACTGATACTGAGAAGAATCGTTTTTGCAACTGAGAAATCACATTCCTGAACTGAATCGCTGTCATTTACGCGAAGACGAATATTCGCGAACAGAACGCAATTTTTCGGTGGAACGGGTTTAAGAAGAAGAAATATTAACACTAGGGCTAAGTTGGAGTCTATCCGAGGAAGATTTTGGCTAGCGATCTCAGTTGGTGAGAAAATCGAGTGAGGTTGTTTTCTTAATTTTTAAATATATTATATATTTATAAAATTTTATAATTAAATAAAATAAATATTATAATATATTAAACATAAATTATTATACTAATTGTTAAATTTTTTAGATTTAATATGTTAAATATATAATTAAAATTTTATAGTTATTTAAATAATTAAAGATTCAATTTATCATAATTTATTTATATAAATTATTAGTGTAAAATCTTGAATGATTATAAAATTTTTTGAATCTTCCATCGAAAAACAGTCTCATTACCTACAATTACTTAAATGGGAAGATCATTATAGCTTCTCCATCCCATCCCTCTTAGTTGGCATTTGACGATGCATTTTGAAAATACATAAATAATTTCGTTATTAATAATTTAATATGTTTTCCCAATGAAAATGTACTTTAATAGAAAATTAAATGAAAACAATACAAACTCACTATAGAGTGCACATACATCATTTTTTTTAAATAAAGGATAAAGCACATAATTAATTATTTAATGGGTGAATGATCCTTTATTTAGATCAAAAATATTATTTAGAGCAATAGTTTAAAAAATATATTTTTAGATCTATTATTTTAAGAAAAAAAGTATCATTTAAATTTATTTTCTTAAGAAGAAGAATAAAATTAATTTTTTATTTAATTTTTTTTAAATATAATAAAATAACATATATATCACATGCATGTTTATAATTTTTAATAGGTACATACATAAAATAAATAAATATTTAATTGAAAAGTTACTTAAAAAAATTTAAAAAAAAATTCTTTCAGACTTAAACAAAATGTTTAATAGAACTAAATAATTTTTTTCATTATTTAATGTCCAAAATCACATATTAGACAATAAAAATTTAATTAAATTTAATCGAAAAAAATTTGTTAAAATATTTAAATAATTTTTTAATTAAAAATTATATTATTAGATATATATCTATCAACAAATACAAACATGCATGCATGACATGTATTATTTTATTATGTTTAACGAAAAATTAGATAAAAAAACTAATTTTCTAACGAAGTAACTTTAAAACATCTTTTGTAAACAAAAGGTTTTAAAAACACCTTACAATACACTTTTTCCTATTTTTATATCATTATTTAAGATTTGTGCCCTATTAGTTATATTAGGTATTTTAACTTTAAAAAATATTTGAGTTTCTATCTACGTATGTACCCTTAAAGAAAATTGTTATTTTTTTTTTCTAATTTAAGACATCTATAAAAAAATGTTATTCATTAATTTAAAATTTCACTTCAAATCAATCATTAAAATATATCAAATAAGAAAAGACTAATAAGAGAAATAACGAGAAAAAATGTGTATCTTTTTCATCTCTCTCTTGTTAATTATTTAATCATGGTAAATAAGAACTTGATATTATAGAGTATTATTAATAAGTAATACAATCAAATTCATATAACAATATCTAATGAGAAATGTCATATTAATTGTAATTGTGTGATATATTTAAAATTAGGGAAAAATTTGTATAGAGTTAAGGAGGGACCCGTGTATCACCTCAACTCTACATATAAAATTCAAGTGTAATATTTATAAAATTATAATAAATTATATACGTAAAATAAAACTGTTATACTTTAATTTTAAATTTTTAGGTTTTAACACTCCATATCTCATAAAAATTCAATAATTTAAACATATTTTATTAAAATAAGATACATATAATATTTTTCAATTAGAAATAAATAATAAGTAAAAACTTGTGTAAAATATAATCATTATTGAAAAAAGGAGAAATTACCATTCTTTAAATACCATATTCACAAATTAGAGGGAAAATTCAAGAGCCTCAGGCCCAATTCCTTTGACTGTAGAGCCAAAACAATATTATAAAGATTGTTAATTATTATCTTGTTTTATATAGAAGGTTATATAAGTATATACAAATTATAGATATTTTATAAGCATGATTCTAAGAAACTAATCAGTAATTTTAGTCTTATATAAATTGTATTTAATCAGTTAAAAGACACAATAAAAATTTAGTTTATCATTCTCATTTTCATGATATCAGAGCTTAGAACGATTTTATCCTATACAAAAAAAAACTCACCACTTACACCTAAACCTTTGACCAAACCACTTACCTTTGTTCCTCCATAACCATAGCCTATTCACACAGAAAATCCATTCACATAGAAAACCTTTGACCAAACTACCTACCTTCAACCAAACCCATTCACATAGAAAACCACCATTAAAACCCATTCAAATTGAAAACCACCTATCAAAATCCAATCACACAGAAAATCACCCACCTTTTGTTTTTCTATGTCATCGTCTATCGTGATGTTAGCAGGTCTTTATTTCACTGTTGATAAGCCCCTACAAACCCATCGCCTGGAACCTACCACTCCCAGTATCATTATCGCACATCAATCCTCGTCGTACTTCAGCCTCGTCGATGTGTCTCCATCAGTCTCAACCGATCACATCTTTTCCCCACAAAAGTTTATGTTGAAAACCCTATTTTGATTTTCTAAATATGATACATTTAGTGTATTTAATATGTTTAATTTAATGTACTGTCATATTATTATTTAAAAAAAATGAGTTAACAAATTGAATCCATAGAAAACCAAATCTGTTACAATATTTTTCTAGTTCAAATGTCTTTTTAATGATGGCATTCTACTTATCAAAACAAATTACGATATATGGTTTCAATTGATAGAGATGCATATTACTGAACGAGAAAAACTCTTCTACATTATGGGCAAAATCGTTCCACTTGCGGTGTCGAACACTATATATGAAAAATGGTAAATTGAAAATCAAAAAGTAAAATGCTGGCTTCTGATGTCCATGTCTCCTAACATCATGAAGCGCTATCTCTGCATACCCACTGCTCGTATTTTCAAAGCTTTTTATAATGGTAATGATGAGATGCATGTCTATTCTTTGCATCAGAAAGCATTCTCATCCAAACAAGGTGTCAAATCACGAACCACTCCTAAGTCTAGAAAAGTGCTATTTCTTAGTTCGTCGTGAAGCCATACAAATTACTACTTTGAATGAGGACATTGAGAAACCTGAAGTTTCTGTTATGATTTCCCGCCCTCAATCTAGTCAATAATTACGAGAATAGCCAAAATTCTAAGTAGCTGCTTACTACAACAGTGGCTCAAACAAAAGAAGAGGATTCTACCCCTACATCATCAACACTAGTAAGCACTACAAATACTGGAGGTAAGGTCTTAATTATTTTTACACTTGTTTTAAATAGTGCATGGATAATTGATTCCGGTGTTACTGATTATATCATATTTGATATAAGACAAGTCTCAACCATTATCCCATCCTCTCAAAATTGTGTCTCCATGGCCAATAATCATTACTAATACTTTACATCTTGATTTTGTGTTAGTTGTTCCCTCCTTATATTATAACCTTATACCAATCTCTCAAATCACTACTACCTTATCTTGTATTTTTATTTTTTGTCCTAATTATTGTGTATTTAAGAATATTCATACTCAATAAATGATTAGTTATAGTGTTAAGAAAGGGAAGCTACATTACTTGAGCTTGAAGTCAAAACCTTCCTGAAGATTACAACAAGCTTTCGTAATCAAAAGCACTAGTTCACAAGAAAAGATAATTGATATATGGGTCTAGCATCGATGTTTAGGATATGCCTCATTTGGTTATTTAAAAAATTGTTTCTTAGTTTATTTTAAAATTTACTTATTTCTGTTTTCAAATGTGATGCGTATGAACTTGCAAAAAGCCATTGTGCTTCATTTCCTTTGAGTTTAAATAAAAGTCCAATTCATTTTATGTTTATTCACTCTGATATTTAGGAACAACCAAAGTTCCTATGTTGGATAGGTCACATTGGTTTGTTACTTTTATAAATGAATGTACTCGAATTACATGGGTGTGTTTGATGAAATCTAAATCAAAAGTTATGTTGTTGTTTTAGAAATTTTATAATACTATTCATACATAGTATAATGCCTGAATACAAGTGTTGCGAAGTGATAATGGTGGGGAATACCATAGCTTTTAACTTTAACAATTTTTGGACTCTCGTAACTCAATTTATCAAACCAGTTGTCCAAATACACCTAAACATAATGGTGTGGCCAAATGCAAGAATAGACACTTATTGAAAATTGTTCGTCCTTCCCTAATCGAGGATTACATGCCCTTATGTTATTAGGGAAAAACTCTTCTCTCTATCATATATCCCATCAATCATGTTCCATCTAATTCTATCAACTTCAAAACACTTTTCCAAACAATTGCATAAGCTATTGTTTCTCTAATAGTCCCAAACCTACATTCTCATATCTTTGGATATGTTGCCTATGTTTATCTCATAAACACCAACACCTCGAGCCTTAAAATGTGCCTTTTTCATATATTATATTCATAAAGGATACAAATGCTATCAAACCATCCTCACTAAATACATGTTTATCACTATGGATATTGCCTTTCATGATGATAATATGTATTTCTCTAAATTTGACTTTCAGGGGGAGTATCTTGAGGAAATTCAAACACTTGTATACAACCTTAAATAAGATATTGGTGAAAGTATCTTATCAACATATTGGTGATTTGAATCCAAGTGGTCAAAACTTGGATATAAATGGTGATATCCTACCTATCAACACAATAAGTGTAGAAATGGATAAGTTAGAATTAAGTGGTCAAACTGTGGACCTAAGTGGGAATGAACACCAAGAAAGTGAAGAAGCTCATGAAATTGAGGCTGAGTCTTTCCTAATTAATACAATAAACCAATTGTTATCTGAGGATATTCCTTATACAGTCCCTGAGTCATCTAGGAGGCAATTACCACAACATCTCACTAGAGGTATTTCAAAACCTATATATGAACCTCAATGGTCAAGTAATGTAAGATATCCCATAAACCATTATATGTCTACACATCACTTGTCAAAAATAAATCAATCATTTTTCAATTAATTATCTACTGTATCTATACCTAACTGTGTGTAAGAAGCCTTGATTGATCCAAGATAGAGAGATGCGATGAATGAAGAGATAGCCTTCTTGTAAAAGAATCAAACTTAAGAGCTCGTCGATCGACCCACAAAAAAATTGTAGGGTGTCAATAGATCTTTACTGTGAAACACAAAGATGATGGTATAATCAAATGTTTTAAAGTGAGATTAGTGGAAAAAACATACACCCAAACTTATGAAATCGACTACACTAAAATGTTTACACATGTAGCTAAAATCAACACAATCCAGGTCTTACTATCCTTAGCTGCAAATTTTGATTAGCCATTACAACAATTTTATGTGAAAAGTGCATTCTTATATGTGAACTATCTAAGAAGTCTACATAGATCTCCCACTAAGGGCATGGTAATAGAAAGACAAAAACAGAAGGTATGCATATTTAAAAATCACTATACGAATTAAAGTAGTCCCTTAGAACTTTGTTCGGATGATTTACCAAATCCATGATAAACTTTGGTTATAAACAAAGTAATTCAAATCATACATTATTTTTAAAAAAGAAACATGGGTAAATTACAGCACTCATTGTATATGTAAATGTGACAGTCATAAGCAACAATCCATAAGAAATGAGAGCTTTGCAAGAGTATATGTCCAAAGAATTTGAAATGAAAGATTTAGGCCTCTTAAAATACTTTATGGGAATTAAAGTATTTTGATCAAGTAAAGGAATCTTGTTATCTCAAGGAAAGTATGTCTTAGATCTACTACATGAAACTAGAATGTCAGCTTGTTAACTAGCTGACATTCCAGTGAAAGAAAGCCTAAAGTTATGTATTGAGACAAGTCAAATACTAGTGGATAGGGAGAGATGCCAATGACTTGTTTGAAGATTGATGTATTTATCTCACACAAGACAAAATCTAGCCTATGTTTTGATTATTGTTACTCAATTTATGCATAATCTCGATGAACAACATATGAATACAATCATGCACATTTATGATATCTAAAATCTACTCCAAAAAAGGGAATTCTATTCTCTAAAAACACAAACAAGTAAAATATGATGTTAATTGGACTACAACAATTGACGATAGGAGGTCAACTTTGGGATATTGTACCTTTATTGGTAGGAACCTAGTTACATAGAGCAGTAAGAAACAGAATGTTGTCGCACGATCTAGTGCAAAAGCTAAGTAGAGAAGAATGGCCTTATGAATTTGTGAAACATTGTGGTTGAAATTTCTCTTATAAAACTAGGCTACTCTCCAAAGCAACCAATTAAGCTATATTGTGACAACAAAACAACATGTGATATAACGCATAATCCAATTCATCATGACCGTATAAAGTATGTCGATGTAGATAGGTTCTTCATTAAGGAGAAATTGGATGAAAAGACTTTGGAACTACCAATGATTCAATCAGAAGATCAGTTATCTGATATCTTTACTAAATAAGTATCCAATTAGGTGCTCTCAAATTTCACAAACAAGTTAATTATGTGTGTCATCTATACACCTACTTGAAAGGAAATATTGAGATAGTCAATAATCTTATAAAGATTGTTAATTATTGTCTCATATAGAATGTTGTATAGGTGTATACAAATCATAGAAATTTTATAGACATGATTCTAGGGAGTTAATTGATAATTCTAGTCCTATATATACACTGTATTTGATTAGTCAAAAAATACAATAAAACTTAGTTTATCATTCTCATTTTTAATATATTGTATTTTTTATTGCTTCCAGGCATATGGCCTATAACATCAAACGACTTATCTATCGTATATAATTCTAACAGTGGATTTAAACTAAGCCTTCACCATGCAACTAAATTAGAGGCATCCATTTCTTTAATATTAGAGTAAATTAAAAAAAAATTATTCTGTCTATATGTATCACATTGACTTTCCTATGACAAACTACCTGTTGAAGTAGCTGACATTGTTATTCTAATATCAAACTAAATAATACTCATAATTATGCTAAATTTGCTTGATGTGATCAGTTATCAAAGCTAGTGTACTTTTTTACCTTAATCTTATTTCATTTCTAATAGGGTTGATAAAAGGGTGAGGTATGCTTCTCGCAAAGCAAGGGTTGATGTGCGGAAGCGAGCAAAGGGGAGATTTGTCATAGCTGGTGACGCTTATGATTATGATCCGATGAATCAAACCAGAATCTATTGAATAAAATTTCTATCCATTATATATAAGGAAAGACACATGCCAATATGCAATGCTTAACTGATAAAATCAGTTACACAATGTATGAAATTATGCCTTATTTTATTCCTACAATGACAGGCTTTATTTTCATATTGACATATGAATTTGTTTCATTTTGATTTGACTACCTATTACTAGAATGAAAATTCCATATGAAGATGAAAATAACAAATATCAGATTGCGAAAATAACAACTACAAGTCACCATGCAAGCAAATTTTCTCCCATGAGCTATATCAACACATATCAGACTTAAAATGTGTTATAATGGGTTTTACTCCACACTAAAATTCTACCTTTTAGCTTGCAAAAAACTAGTAGACTTAAAGCGCTTGTTGTGACTTGGTGAAGAAATGGTTCCCTTGGTTTCCCCCTTGCACGTCTATGAAGGTTATTGCTTCGATTTGCTCTGAAAACTTATAAGACAATGAAAGATTAGGGCTGGGCATTGGGGGCTTTCAGTTATCTATGGGCATTCACATATACAACTCTTATTTGTGAATGGTCGTGGAGGACAAGGGAGGTTGTGGCTGGTGTGGGAGGAATGGGTGACAGCTAAGAAGTGATAAGCTTTTTTCTTTGGTTAGGGTGAATGGGGAATTTATACATTGTATTAACAAATGCTTTTGTATACCATCTTCAGCTGATGCGAAGACCCTTTTTCAACAAGTAAGGAATCAAGCTACACCAAGTGGTTGAAGTAAAACATAAATATGTAGTTTTGATTTAGAGTCTAGAAACATTCCCTTCCCTCCATTTTAACATTTCCTTTCTTTTAATTGTTAAATATCATAGTCTACCAGGGGATGAACATAAAACTTGAGGCTATTAATTTCTTGGAGAAAAAAATTATGCATGACACCTCATTTTTGCTATGAGGAGACAATTCAGATAGACATTATATAGTGTTTTAACGGGGTAGACTTCTAACACTGTATCACTGTTATCTATCATAGTCTACCAGGGGATGGACATCAAACTTGAGCAGATTTTTCCTCATCCAAACAGGGTATCACTGTTATCTATTGAAGCATTGCATCATCTACATATCTTTATCTTCGTCATGGCCATTGTCCATTTACAAGTACAATTCATTTTCGTGCAACCAATCTTACTTGAATTTAAGTTATATTTTAGAAACAATCAAATATGGGTTTTCTGTTGTTGCATTCATGTATGGGATAATTTACTTTTCCCTTCTTAATGCTTATATATTATCATTGCTCCCATATTTGTACCTCTTCGTGTTAACTAAGCGTCGGAGATTGTTATCAAGGATATTAATTCAATGAACAAATTAAGGCGTCGGAGATTGTTATCAAGGATATTAATTCAATGAACAAATTAAAGAACAAATCAAAAGTAAATCAAGGAGTAACCACCCTTAATTTAATGAGTAAATCAAAGAGTGATCATCTTTAATTTAATGAGTAAATCAAGACTTAATTTAAGGAGCAATTCAATGAACCCTTAATATAAGATGAGTCAATCTCCCTATATATAGATGTATAATTGTCATTAATTATAAAATTATCAAAATCCAATTGAGAAAAAAACTTTAGTGGGAGAAAATTGAGAAAATATTTCTTGGGTGTAATTGAGTTGAGTTGTGAGTGTTATAAACACATTGTATAATTTTTCCCTTTTAGTAAAAGATCTGTAGTAGGTCCGGAGACGTAAGCAAAATTGGTCGAACTCCGTTATCAAATATGTGTGTTATTTTGTGTATATTTTCTTTCTCATAAATCTGACTTATTGGAAATTTGTGTAATTTCTCAACAACTGGTATTAGAGTTTTTTTGGTGATTTTCTATCGATTTTCTACAAGATTACTATTCAAGTGAATAGTAAAATTTTGTCGACGATATTGGTTTGTCAACAGAGGTGTTTTAATAAACGGTGGTTTGTAGGAATAGTTAGAAAAGATCCAAAGAAAGTCAAATTTGAGTGGGAGTAATGGCTGTAGAGGAACGAAAGATGAAACTCGAGAAATTCGATGGCACGAATTTTGGGTTTTGGAAATTGCAGATAGAGAATTATCTGTATCAAAAAAGTCTCTATCAACCTCTCTTAGGGAAAAAGCCAAAGGCTATGAAGGAAGAAGATTGGAATCTTCTAGATAAACAAGCCCTCGAAGTTATTTGATTGACACTATCCTACAATGTTGTTTTCAACATAATAAAGGAAAAAACCACGGTAGGTCTTATGGCAGCTTTTTCCAATATATATGACAAGCGATCGGCCTCAAACAAAGGGAACTTGATGAGGTATTTGTTCAATTTGTAGATGACGGAAGGCTCATTGGTAGCTCAACATTTCAATGAACTCAACACAATCTCAACCTAGTTGAGTTCAGTTGAAATTGAATTCGATGAAGAAGTATGAGCATTGATATTTTTTTCTTTTCTATGAGAAAGCTAGAATTCTACTGCCATGGCTGTGAGTAGCTCATCAAGAAGCAATAAGTTGAAATTTGACGATGTTTGTGATCTGGTTCTCAGTGAAGAGATCCAACGTAGAGATTCAGGTGAATTATCAACCTCTTTAGTTTTGCATACATAGTTAAAGGAAGAAATTCAACCAAAGGAAATGAATGTGGCAAAACAAACTACCGAGGTAGATCAAAGGATAGGAGGTCCAAATCCAAGAATCCCAATAATTCTCATAGCTCGAAAACAGTCGAGTGTTGGAATTGTGGGAGAATTGGGCACTATAAAAATTAGTGCAAGAGTGCACCAAAGGACCAATAAGTGAAGGTAAAGGAGAATGTTACTTCTACCTCAAGAGGAGATGATGCATTGATATGCTCTTTGGAGAGCAAGGAAGAATCTTGGGTGTTAGACTTTGGAGCATCATTCCATGCTACTTCACCGAAAGAATTCTTCGAGAAATATGTCCCTGGAAACCTTGGAAAGGTATATCTTGGTGATGATCAACCATGTGCTATTATTGGCGAAGGTGTAGTGAAGATTAAGTTGAACGGGTCTATTTGAGAGTTGAAGGATGTCAGGCATATTCCTAACCTAAGAAAGAACTTAATCTCAGTAGGTTAGTTGGCTAGTGAAGGCTACACTACGATCTTCCATGGTGATTATTTGTACCGCACCTAACTCAGCGGAGGGCATAAGACATCTCATGATATCTACATGTAGGCCCCTAGTGAGTGGGATTGCCGGCACCACACCAGGTTGTATGAATTTATTTCGCTCTTACCCAGCTTCGAATCTATGACCTACCCTTAAGTACACAAATTCTATGAAGCTGGTACCCATCGGGACATAGAATATGTGGCTTAATGGGCATGTCACAGGTTCGAGGCTAGGGATGCATTAAGTGTAACTTGGTACGGTGTTGGCAATCCCACTCACCAGGGGCCCATACTTAAGCATTAAGGGTGCCTTTGATGTTTGTACCGTGCCTAGCTCAACGGAGGGCACAAGGCATCTCAAGATATCTGCGTGTAGGCCCTTGGTGAGTAGGATTGCTAGTACCGCACCAGGTTACACTCATTTCTTTCACCTCCCCAACTTCAAACTTGTGACCTACCCTTAAGTACATAGATTCTATGAAGTTGGTACCTATCAGGATGATGTTTGAACCTCGCCTAGCTCAACGGAGGACATAAGACATCTTGAGATATCCATGTGGGGCCCATAGGTCAAGCGTTGATGCTCAAGCTAGTTTATATACTAGACAGGGCGACCCCTCCTGACATGTGTTTGTTTCACTCTCCCCAACTCTCAAACCCAAGACCTAGCCCTTAAGTAGACCTTAGGAAGCAAGTTGGTACCATCTTGACTAGTTTGATGTTTGTACCGCGCCAGGCTCAGTGGAGGGCACAAGGCATCTCAGGATATCTACGTGTGGGCCCCTAGTGAATGGGATTGCCAGCACTGCACCAGGTTGCACGCATTTCTTTCACTCTTACCTAGCCTCGAACTTGTAACCTACCATTAAGTACATAGATTCTATGAAGTTGGTACCCATCGGGACATGTCGATATCCTGAGATGCCTTGTGCCCTCCACTGATCTAGGCGTGGTACAAATAGTGATGATTGGAAAATTTCAAAAGGTTTAATGATGGTTGCTCGAGGCAAGAAGAGAGGCACTCTTTACATTACAGTAGGGGCACGTTGTTCGATCGCAGTTGCAATAGGTAATGAAACACCAAATATGTGGCACTAGAGAATAGGCCACATGAGTGAGAAGAGGATGAAGATTATGCACTCAAATATAAAAATTCTAGGTCTACAGTCTACAGAGATAGACATGTGTGAAGATTGCATACTTGGAAAGCAAAAGAGAGTTAGCTTTCAAACAAGTGCAGAACCCTAAAGAAGGAAAGGCTAAAGCTCATTGACTCTGATGTTTGGGGACCAACGATTGTCTCATCCATTGTTGGGAAACAATACTTCGTGACTTTCATTGATGATCACTTTTAGAAGGTATGGGTTTATTTTATAAAGCATAAGTATGAAGTATTTGAGGCTTTCAGAAGACGGAAAGCTATGTTTGAAAATGAGATAGGTTTGAAGATCAAAAAGCTCAGAACCGATAATGGTGGTTAATATGAAGACATCATATTTAAAAATTTATGTTATGAGCACAGGATTAAAATGGAAAAAAATGTGCCAGGAACACCTCAAAACAATGGTGTAGTTGAGCATATGAACCGAATGTTGACAAAAATATCCAGAAGCATTCATATACAGTAAGGTCTAATAAAGCAATTCTGGGCATAAGTAGTCAACATGGCAGCATACTTGATCAATCGAGGCCAATTTGTTCCATTGGAGCATAGAATACCAAAGGAGATATAAAGCAGAAAAGAGGTAAAACTATCGCGTCTAAAAGTTTTCGGTTGTGTAGCATTTGTGCATATCAGTGATCAATGTAGGAATAAGCTTGATCCCAAATCCAAGAAATGCATATTCATTGGCTATGGTGAGGATGAGTTTGGCTACCGCATTTGGGATGAGGAAAACAAGAAAGTGATCCATAGTAGAGATGTAATTTTCAACGAAAGGGTGATGTATAAGGACTTGTATAAAATAGACGCCAATGACTCAGAGCAGAATGAGTCAGTATTTGCAGATGTAGATAATGTCCTAGATAGTTCCATAATGAAACCAATTGTAACAAGTCCTCAACCAGAGGAACTCGTTGGACAAAGTAGTAGGTAGCAATCCAACACAGCACAGCTTCCTACTCTAGCTCCTATATTGAAAAGGTCTTCTCGACCTCATGTACCTAACATGAGATACATGAACTATATATTGCTGACTGGTCGAGGGGAGCCTAAATGCTATGATGAAGCTTGTCAAATTCGAGATGCCAACAAGTGGGAGCTTGCCATGAAAGAAGAAATGAAATCTCTCATCTCCAACTAGACATGAGAACTAGCTAAGTTACCCATGGGAAAGAAGGAACTTCACAACAAATGGGTGTATAGAGTGAAAGATGAGCATGATGGTTCTAAAAGATACAAAGCCCAACTAGTTGTCAAAGGATTTCAACATAAGGAAATAGTTGACTACACTAACACTTTTGCTCTCGTTCTGAAGCTCAATACTATTATATCAGTGTTGAGTATTATAGCCATTAAAGATCTTCATCTTGAATAGTTAGTTGTGAAGACTGCATTCCTTCACAGAGACTTAGATGAGGAGATATACATGTAACATCTAGAGAGTTTCTTAGAAATAGGGAATAAGAACATGGTGTGCAGACTTACGAAGAGTTTGTATAGCCTAAAACAAGCCCCAAGATAGTGGTATAGAAAGTTTGACAGCTTCATGCACAAAGAAGGTTTCTAGAAGTGCAATGCCAACCATTGTTTTTACTTTAAGAGATATAGGTCTAGTTATATCATTTTACTACTTTATGTTGATGATATGTTAGTAGCAGGTTCAGATATGGATGATATCAGAAGGTTGAAACAACAATTGTCAAAGGAGTTTGACATGAAAGACTTAGGTCCAGCAAAAAAGATTCTTGGAATGAAAATCACAAGAGATAAGAAGAGAGGATCCTTGTAGTTATCTCAAGCAGAGTTCAACCGTGTTTTGCATAGATTCAACATGGGTGACCCCAAGCCAGTTAGCACACCCTTAGCTAGTCACTTTTGCCTATTCAAGGATCCATCCTATCAGACGAAGGAAGATAGAGAATTCATGGCTAAGGTTCCTTATACCTCATCCATTGGAAGTTTGATGTACGTAATGGTATGTATGAGACCAGAAATTGGCCATGCAGTGGGAGTTGTTAGCAAGTTTATGTCAAATCTAGGAAAACTCATTAGGAAACAGTCAAGTGGATTTTAAGGTATCTACATGGCACTGCAGAGAAGTGTGTATACTTTAGTAAAGGAGAGTTAAAAGTACAAGGCTACGTAGACGCATACTTTGGAATTGAAGTTGATCACTGAAGAAGCACCATTGGTTATATATTTACTATTGGAACTATATCTGTTAGTTGGATGTCACAAATACAAAAAATTGTCATTCTATCCACTGTAGAAGTTGAGTATGTAGTATTGATTGAAGCTAGTAAAGAGATGATATGGCTTCAAGGTTTGTTAACTGAGTTGGGATTCAAACATGAGAAGAATATTCTGCACAGTGATAATCAAAGTGCAATACACTTTGCGAAAAATTCATCATTTCATTCTATAACCAAGCATATTGGGCTTCGTTATCACTTCATCAGATCTCTAATGAAAGATGTTGTGTTAATACTGAAGAAGATTCAAGAAAGCAAAAATCTAGCGAATATGTTGATAAAGGTGGTGACTATTGACAAATTGAAGTTGTGTTTAACTTCAGCTGGTCTGCTAAAATAACAAGACTAGAAAAGTTGTTGCATTGATCGAGGTGTGAAGACAGATTGAAATCATTATTCAAGTGGGAGATTATTAGAGATTGTTATCAAGGACCTTAATTCAAGAAACAAATCAAGAGTAAATCAAGGAGTGACCACCATTAATTTAAGGAGTAAAACAAGGAATGACCACCTTTAATTTAAGGAGTAATTCAATGAACCCTTAATTTAATAGGAGTTAATCTCCCTATATATAGATGTATAATTGTAATGAATTAATTATAAAATTATCAAAATCTAATTGAGAGAAAAGCTTAGAGAAAATTGAGAGCAATTTTTTTTTTGGTATAATTGAGTTGTGAATTGTGAATTGTAAGTGTTGTAAATACTTTATATAATTTTTTCCTTTCAGTAAAATATCTACAATAAATCTGGAAACGTAAGCAAAATTAATCGAACTTCATTATTGTGTTATTTTATATATGTTTATCATAAATGTGAATTATTTGAAATTTACTTAATTTCCAAACACTAAGCTAGAGCATGTCTCAAGTTCTGCTTCTCTGGCCTTGATTTTCGAACCATCAGCTTCTACAACAAGCTACAACAGAGAAGTTATTATCATCATTAATTCAAGTGGTAATGCTATTGTTATTATGCTTTCTGTGGGTTCATAAATTCTCATTTGTCATTTGTTAACTTCACTGATCAATTACTCATCTCAGTCACTTAATGGAAGCCCCTTTTCCCGTACATTGTTTATATTAGTAGAAGAGTAATAAATATTTCACTTCAGCTTAATTATATAGTTAACTGTAAGTCTAAGCCATCTGTAGTCACATTATTCATTTATTATAATAAGTGTGTATTAAATGATTCACTCACTGTAAATAACTGGCTGATATAATATATATATATATATATATATATAATATCAATAAATCATCTCTTTTATAAATACCAACAGCTCTTACTGTACTTATTTCTTTCTTTTTTGTGGTTATGGTTAACTAATATTTTGGATATATATATATAACTTGAGCTGAATGAATAGTATGGCTTTAATTCATTTATATAGATATCACATCTAGTATTGTATTACAGAACGTTGAGCTGACTGAATGGTTGAAGCTGAATCATATATATATATATATCAGAACGTTAGAGCTAACTGAATGGTTGAAGCTGAATCATTTATATATTTAATATATATACACACACATTTAGTTCAATAATAATGATTTATTTTGCTTATTGAACTAATATAAATAGCAAATATCAACACCAGAAGACTTAAGAAACTCTAGACTAAAAAAGACTCTAGAACGAAGAGGACACTATAAGAAGACTTTAGGCCAATGAAGATTCTATAAGAAGACTCTTGATCAAAGAGATCAATAATAGTGATTCATTTTGTTTGTTGAACTAATATAAATAGCAAACATCAACACCAGAAGATTTAAGAAGACTCTAAATTAAAGAAGACTCTAGAACGAAGAGGACATTGTAAGAAGACTTTAGGCCAATGAAGATTCTATAAGAAGACTCTTGATCAAAGAGAACTTTAAAGAAAGACTCTTGGACAGTAAGAACAAAATAAAGGAAACTTAATTTCAACAAAAGCAAGACAACTCATCAAGAAAACAAGAATTAGATTCTTGAACAATTTACTACTATGTTCTTCTTTTCTTCTTCTTTTTTTTTCTTTTTTTTTACTACTCTTGTTGCTTCTGTGAATAGAAAATTCACAAAAAAAATTCGCAACCCTAATGAGTAAGAACCGAAAACAACATAAAAAGTTGCGACAAATATTTATTCCCTCGATAAGTGGTCTAAACAAAGGAATTTGGGGTCAAAATGGTACAAAATGCAAGCGAACATTAATTATAATATAGGAATTGAAACGAGCTTCAATTTGATATATTATAATAGACATTTCTTTACCTGAGTCAAAAGTTATGGTTTTTTAAAGTTACAACTTCGATTTATCAATTTGTTTTTTTGAAACTACGAATAGTAACCCTCTTCTCCTTTTTTCCGTTTTTTAAGAACAAAAGATGATTGAACACAAAAAAATAAAGAATCAAGAAAAATATATGAAAAATCAAAGAAAACTACAAAACAAAATCCAAATACGAAAACAACAACAAAAAATTGAAAGAAAACATAAGACTCAAAAGGATGATTTTTTTTTGTGATTTGTGATTCAAGAACGTAGAAAACAATCAAAGAATGAATTTTTTATTTTTTTTTAAATATAAAATTTAAAACAAAGATAGATGAAGATAGATAACATGTTTTCAGCAACCAAGACTCTGATACCAAATGATGCAAACCTTTTAGGCAAACAACCTAGGAACTCACAAACTCAAAGGAATAGAAACGATTGATTTCCTAAGAACGTGTTGAAGATTATTAGATTAGAACCCTAAGATAACAAAGTCCTTAAAAACCAAACCTTAAGATGCCACAAAAGATTATCACTTCCTTTGATAAGTCGAATTCAAGTATTTAATCAAGAACACAAGAAGGTAAAGCAAGAAGTTTTATGAAATTTTCTTTTCATTCATGAATATTCATTCTTTTTTCTCCAAATTACATAGTTTTTTTTATTTATAAGCAAGAAACCCTAAAAGAAAAAACCTTAGATGAGATGAGCCTATTTGGTTATGCATTGGGCCTAATCTAACCTTAAAAAATAAATGACTAAAAGAATTAAAATAAAAACCTATAATTAACTAAAATAAAATTTGCTAAACATAAAAATGCCCACAATTAAATAAAAGACTTAAAATAAAAAGTCCACAATTCACTAAAATAAAATTAGCTTAACATAAAAGGCATATAATTAATTAAAATAAGAATATTGTTTCCTAAATTAATCTTTGCATCCAGTTTAATATTCCAAATCCATCACATAAGATCTTGAGAATTGTATGATCTTAAGAATCTTTAGAATATTTATAAACAACAACTTGGTTGACATCTCAATCTCCATTATAATGATTTCATTCAATCATATACAAATCATATATACTTCAGTTTCTACTCAAATCATATATATTTCTAGTTTTTAATCATAGGTTAGTCACTTTTTTTTAATCACTATATATAAAAGGTAAATCCCTTAGTTTGTAAGCACTTTAAAAGTGTTCTTATTTAAAAGGAAAAAACATATTTAATGTTGTTTGAATATATGATTTTAAATTAAAAATATAAGAGTATTATTAGTCGAATCACTTAAAATTAATATATAATTTTAAATTAAAGATATAATAGTATTATTAGTTGAATCACATAAAATTAAAGTAGTGCTATATTATATATGATAATATTTCAAACAAGATATTTGAACCATACCATATCTAATTATCTTTTAATTTAAAACTATTTTGAATAATTTTTAAAACTATTTAAAACTTAGTTTGTAAGCAATTTAAAAGAAAAAAAATGCTTAATATGATTTAAATATATAATTTTAAATTAAAGATATAATCTTATTACTAGTTGAACCACGTAAAATTAAAATAGTGTTATGTTATATATGAAAATATTTCAATCATATTATATCTAATTATTTTTTAATTTAAAATTATTTTTTAAGTAATTTTCCACCATCAACACACTTGTAATATTGCTAGTTAGAAGGATAGAAATTTATTTTAGAATTGAAATTTCATTATTTTTCTAAAGTACTTTACAAATCAATTTATATTTTAAATATGTCAATTGTATAACTTAAGGCTCCAAGTGTGTGCTAGCATACTATAGGTATGCACGTGTAGCTGTTGCTTTAAAAGTAATTTTTTCATGTACTCATTTTGTTCTGCAAAATTCAATAACAAGATTCTTTTTTTTTTCTTGATTCTTATAGGTTTATAAGGTATGATAGCTGTTCCTATTTTAAGTAATTTTCAAGCATGTGAAACCTTGTAATATTGCTAGCTAAAAGTATAGAAGCGTATTTTAGAATTAAACTTTCATTATTTTCCTAAACTACTTTACAAATCACTTCCTACCAAAGTCATTTTGCTTTCAAGATGAGAAGGTTTCAGACTTGATTTTCCCTTCTAAGCGTTCCTATGATATGTGTAGTTGATTGGACAATAAAACTACACATATTTATGATAACGTATCATGTACATAATTAATTAAAACAGCAGTTTTATTTAATGTGGTTTATAACAAAAAGATAGAAAATTGAATGATTGATTTTTTTAACATTTTTAATAAAAAAAATTACGTGACATATTTACAAGTTGATATTGAAACAAAACTCGAGCTAGAATTTTTTTTTTATTAGTTGGGAAATCAATAATAGGTTAGGAAATGTTAAGGGAGGAAATTGTTGGAAGAGATAATGAGACCCGAATGAATCTGGTGGGTTTTCACTTGATTACTAATTATATATATATAATATACTCCATGTTTGTTAGCACGCCTTTACAATATCACGTATATATATGATTTTAATATTACATTATATTTTAATGATATATGATAGCATGAAATGTGATAGTTTATTAATATTTTAGTATAACAATATATGTCATTTTTTAATCCTATAACAATAAAACACAATAAGATATTTGATTGAATTAATAAATAATTTTAAACCATTACTAGAAAATTACATTTATCAGGTAGATCATTTCAATTATGCTATAGTATCTATCTATTTTGCTCCAAAACAATTCAATAAAACAAAGAAATTTTTTGCTCAATATATTAATATCCCTTTAGAAGTTATTGTATACAATGGCATCAACCATACAAAATTTTTAAAGTTTTTAGAAGTGATTATCTAATCTGATCTCGTTCCAATTCATGAAATAATACATTAGATGAACTTTGTTACCGACTGGTACACAATAGTTAAAATGTGGATATATGTATTTGATGTTTGTTTGTTAATAGATCTCCTACCCCATCTTTGAAGGAAGATATGCAATAGGACGTATCTGACACCTTGCATTGTTAAAGCATGTAGAGATTGACTAGCTCTTACAAGAATATCTAGATCCCATAATGGGACGCCTTTGTTCTTGTGAAACCTAGTGTAATGATGAAAACTCCTTTAATAACCTCATACTAATTCCTAGAAGCATGGTTCCAGGACATTTATTTTACTAATGATATGAAGAAAAATACATTTCATACAGATTACTCCAAACTACACAAAGAGAAACATACTCATAACCGAAAATATAATAACGCTCAAGATGCCAAACAAACTTTTAGACTTCATAAGTTATGTTATTCTAACATAAACATTATACGTGAATGTAATATGTTAAAAATTAATTAATTTATACCATGAAAATGCAAGCACATTTGGATGATGATCATCATAATTACCAATAAGTATAACACGTGGGAATGATTTATCTATACTTGCATGTGAAAGATGATAGGTATTAATATATTTTGCAATAATTCCCATATTTGAGGGAAAATGAAATGTTTTTTTTTGTTGGTTTGTTAAGTATGATTATTTTGATATAATTATTTGGAAATAATATATGAAAACTTCATTAATGATATTAGTATATTATATTTTGACATGTAACACTAACATATTTTCAAAAATTAGTATAACTCATAAATATTTCACATTATATGGGCTATAATATATATATAGAAAGAGAGAGACATATATAATTATCACAATAAACTATGTTTGAATAATAGCCTAAAATATGATAAATTGTAAAATTATGTATTCAATATCTAAACTATGGCAATTATGACATTAGTTTCGTATGTTTTGACATATAGTAACAACGGTAATGATGTTGTGTATTTCAAAGATTTGTAATCGTTTGTATATTGTATTTATAGTATAACATAAATCGGATAGATTATAAAAAATTACTCACCATGAATATTTAAATACTAATATATACTTTTTAGATAGATTAATTAATATATGTAGTGAGATATAGTTCTAATTATACAATATAAAAGTCCAATAAACCTTTAAAAAATATGTAAAATATTAATTAGTTTATAATATATTGTAAAAATAAATTTGCATAAATTCTCCTATAGTGTTTATTGGTATAAATTCAACAATCATTTACATAATTTCATTGCATGTTTCATGATTATATCCAGGAAGTCGACACCTACTAGAAAAAGTAATACCTATTATCTTAATCTTCTCACCACGAGATCGAATTCACTTTTTTCTTTGCCTATCGATTTTTTCTTGGTGTTAGGAGGTTCATTAACTAGCTTTACTATTTCCTTAGGAACTTCACATTCTCGTTGATCACTAGCCAAAAAAATTGACTCAAAGTAAGCAAGTATGTAACATTCTATTGTATATTTCTTATCAACCAATAACTTAACATCAATATCTTGGTATCTAGCTGCAACAATGGCACATCTTATTTAGAAGGTCAACTTCATCACTGGTCTCCCCATGAATGATCTGTTAAAGATAGTTGACATACGTTACATAGATTAATCCATCCTTTACTAGCTTCATAAAAGCTTTTTCATATCATACAAAGTATAGACTTGATAAGTCTCTTGTCCACCTAAAGATGAAACACATGTTAGCAGCCAAATTCACTCAAGTTAGTGTATTATGTAAAGTAATGATGTAATAGGATTATTTTTCACATCGAAAAAAATTGATAACTATAATTTTGACATTACATAATTGATATATATATATATATATATATATATATATATATATATATATATATATATATATATATATATATATATAAAGTATAACATTAGCAAACTTCTATAACCTTAATAAATACTCAATATTATTGATATTGATTAATAAGAATGATCCATTTTTTACTTAAATTGATTTAGACATTATATATTCAAACATGTACCTTAATAGACAATGTTGATTTGAAGTCGACCTATGATTGAAAAAAGTCTATAACTATAATTTTAACATTTATTGAATATAGAGTAAGTTTAATATGAACAAATTTGTATAACCTTACTAAATACTTTATATCATTGATATTGATTAATATGAATGGACCATCTTTTCGATAAAGTAATGATGTAATAGGATTATTTTTATTGAAAATACAAATTGACTTAATTAACTATATGACCAGTACACATACTTGAAATACATAAGCATTTAGCCTAAGTACTTTGAACTTCAATGATTATAGCCTATTGGAATGCATTATTGATTCAACATCCTATTTGAGGAACTATCTCCCCATTTTAATGACATTTAACTATGATTCACAAACCACTCTTATGGCTAAGCAAGATAGTACTCAATAAGCAATGTAATTGGTATCTACGAGCAACCTTCATTACATTATTTAATGACCCATAAATTTTTGTAGTTAATATCCTATGTCTTGTACCTAGGAAATTATTCCTATACCACTTTTATTTTCCCACATTAAGTAAGTTCTTCGTATTATCAGAACCTATCATATTCAAATCAGTCATATATTTATCAAATTTTCTTCTAGTGTATACTTTGGAACAACAACGAAATAAAAAAACTATGTCTACATTTTTGAATTTAGTATTCAAGTTGAACTTTATGTCGAACACATAATATCCCTGAAGCGCATTAGAAATACTTTAGGGACTGTTTCTATGACACTTAGATGTTTTTCTGAAACAATAACAAGATCTACAATCTCGCCTATTGCATAACTTAATTTTGACAAAAACTATTCCCAAGATTCGTTATTCTCTAAATCTCCAATTTATGTTGCTATTCCCATCTAACGTCATTGCCATAAATAACATCCCAACATATTTACCAGACAAAAAAGCTCCACCAATGGAATGAATATGCCTCAAACATGAAGAGAAACCTCGAAGTGATGGTCCTAATGCCATAAAGAAGTATTTAAATCTTTATATAGGATCTACTTCAATATGAGTGGTAATTCTCATATTTTTTTGCCTTTAGAATGTGACAATACGATGGCAATTTAAGGAATGACTCCTCTGTAGTGCCTCTTATTAAATTTAGAGCATTTTCCTTCAATTGATAAGTAGTGGTATAATCAATTTCAATCCCAAATTCCTCTTGATTGTCCTCAATAAACTTTTTAGGCTTATAAACTCTGTCAAGCCTTAATGATTTTATTTCAATAGCATTAGCAAGCACTTATGATGTTGTTCAATTTTTTATCATATACTTATTGGGATCAGAACTGTGAACATCATTAAAAATTATCACCTTGAAAAATTACGAACCCTGAATCCTACAAGCTTTGATTTTCCAATTATGATTTTGGTGAACACATTTGATAACTACAAGCTTACTATTTCTTTTGCTACTTATTGTCTTGAATTGGTTTCTTATAGCATAAATGCCAATTTCTGCAATAAGATGAGCTTTAGATTCAAAAAAATTACCAATACTAAGTCTAAGCTCAAAACATGGAATAACCAAATTCATGCTAGAGCTTATACATTGATTCGATGTTGACATTGTTGAATGTGGGATGAAAACATTGTTTGCATTTTCATTTCTATTCAGTTGGTTAACTACAGCAATGAAAATGAATATGATGACCCTCAACTCCTGTTTTAGCTACTAATTGTATTTCATCAATTGCTCTCCTTATATGTCATGTATATCAAGTAGTCCATCAGCATTTTTTTCTATACACTACAATTTTTCCATATTTTCATCCTACTCATAATAAATGAGGTAAAATTGAGACTGGTATATAGCCGATGAATGAAGCCTTTTCCCTACAACTATTATCAATTGAATCAATATTAGAACTTGTATTTGCATTATTACCTCCATCCTCGATTAGCCCATTGTCAATATTACAATTTTCACTTAAAAAAGTGTAATATTAAATCCATCAATACTATTACTTGATTTGTACGTGGATTGTTCTGTGTTGATCGTATAAATTGATACATACATTATAACCTTCATATATTTATCTCCAATGTGCAAGTTCATAAATTCTTCCAAATCTTCATCATCACATATAGGAACAGTGGGAAAGAGTACATTATTCTTGAAGAAGTATTTAATTGATAATCTATTTTTATATATATTAATTTTCAATTTCCTATACAACTTCTGCTCGAGTCCATGAAAATCACTTTTTTTGTAACCTTACAACAACACACTCTCTACCAAGATATTCATCTTTACTTCTTATCTTTACCCACTCAACACTGTGTATGATGACTGTATGAACTCAATCTATATTTCAACCTATACGAATCATTTTTATAAAGTATAGTATTAATCTTTAAAATTTGCAAAACCATGTTGAAGTAAACAATATTAAAAAGTCAATATATGGTACAAAAAAATCAATAACCATAAATTTATACCTTAAATAGTCAAGGTCGATATGAAGGCGACCTATGGTATAAAAAATCAATAACCATAAGTTTATACCTTAAATATACAAGGTCGATATGAAGTGAAACTATAGTTGAAAACAATCAATAATCATAATTTTGACATTAAAGAATTGAGATATAACATTAAAAAACTTGTATGACCTTAACAAATACTCAAAATCATTGGTAGTGGTTCATGTTAATTGACTTTGATTCAGATTGAATTGAACATTATTTATGAAAATATGCATATTGAAATTGGCAAGATTGATATGTAATCGACCTATGGTAGAAAAAAGTCATAATTATAATTTTGACATTACACAATTAAGATAGGGTAAATCTAACATTAAGAAACTTGCATGACCTTAATAAATACTTCATATCATTGATATTGGTTGATGTAAATGGTCCATCTTTGACTTAAATTGAGTTAAATATTATATGCAAATTTATTTTCAAATAGGTAACTTAAATAGACAAGGCCAATCAATAGTCGACATATGGTAGAAAAAATCAACAACCATAAATTTGGCATTACACAATTAAGCTAGAGTATGCCTATTATTAAGAAACTTGTATGGCCTTAACAAATACTTCAAATCATTGATATTGGTTCATATGAGTGTTCATCTTTCACTCAAATTCAATTAAACATAATATTTTGGAAATATAATGTTTAAGTGATATTCAAACAAAAATCAAGTTAGACTTATTTTCTATTTATTGGAAAATAAATAATAGGTTAGGAACTCTTAGGAGGGAAAATATATTTGCAAATATACACCTTAAAAAACCATAGGTCGATATAAAGTCGACCTATGGTTGAGAAAAGTCTATAACCATAATTTTGACATTACATAATTTAGATAGAGTAAGTCAAACATTAACAAACTTGTACGACCTTAAAAAATACTCTATCATTAATACTTTGACTCAAATTAAATTAAATATTATATATGCAAATATATTTGTAAATATGCACCTTATATAGATAAGGTCAATATAAAGTCAACTATAATTGAAAAAAATCTATAGTCATAATTTTGATATTATACAATTCATATAGAGTAGGTCTTGCATTAACAAACTTGTATAACCTTATGTCATATTTGGTTGGTATGATGGAATAGAAATGTAATTCATTTCTTACAATTTTATGCTTGTTGTGCTATAAATTGGGAATAGAATGGAATGAATTCCTAAAAGAGAAAGAATACGAATTTCATTCTCCCCCTTAGGAATCATGATTCCATTATCATGCTAATTTTTGGTTTCAATTTTATCCTAACCCACAAATTTAACTCTAAACCCTATACCCTAAACCCTTAAGCCTAAACCTCAAACCCTAAACCCTAAACCTTAAACCCTATTTAGAAAAATAATAAGTTTAACCTTAAACCCATAAATATAACCCTAATCCAAAACTCCAAAACCCTAAACTTAAACCCTAAATTATAAATCTAAAATCTTAAACCCTAACCTAAATCCCAAAACCAAAAACCTTAAATCCTATTTAGAAAAATAATAATTTTAACCCTAAACTCACAAATATATCCCTAAACCCTAAACTCTAAACCCTAAATCCTAAAACCTTAAACCTAAACCCTAAACCCTAAACCCTATACCTTATACCATATACCCTAAATATTAAACCCAAAACCCTATTTAAAAATAATAATTTTAATAATATATTTTACTTTTAAGTAATAATTATTTAAAAATTAATGATTTCAATCATTTCTTTTGTCTCACTAAAAAATAACAATTAAATGATAATATTTAAACTTTACAGAATATAAGGGTACTAAGATAATATACAATATTTTCCATTACATTACAGTTGTAAGCTAAACACTATAATACAGATTTCTTCTTTGATTCTAGTGGTCAAACCAAACAATGTAATAGTAATACTATTTCTTTTCCATTTAATTTCATTTCCACTCTCATTCTCATTTCTTTTCCATTCTCAATCTCATTCTTATTCCTATTCCTTTTTCATTCTATGAACTAATGTTGGAAATAATATGAATTTAAATAAAAAATTATAACAAAAAAGTGCAAATTTTGCTCTATTAAAAACTTTGTCCCACATTACTTTTCTACATCTCTTAGGAGGTTTTGATATAGAGAGGATTTACAATTGAGATTGGGCCCCAAGGGGTACTCACTTTTGTGGAAGGAGAGATAGCCTAGGAAATTGGGGAGCCACACACGTCGATGTCATCGTTCATTCAATCGACCAAGCCGAGTGCGAGTGCATGTGCATGTGAGGTGAGGTGACACTTTAGTTTTTGGAAAAAAATTCATTATTAAAATTATTTTTCCAACAATCAAAAATTTTGTTCTTGTCCAAATTAAGTCACCCAAAACTTGACTGTTATTTTTTTGAATACTTTTGTTATTATTATGTGAATGTTTTTGCTATTATTGTGTGAACATTTTCTTTGTAAATATTACATGATCGTTCATCCTTTTTCAGCTATAAAAATGGTCATACCTCTTAGTTTTATAGAACTAAGAAACTACTCTTCACAGCGAACCCAAGAAAAGAAAATTCAAAACTATTTTTCTAGTTTTTCAAGCATCATAAAAAATTTAGAGGTATAGACTTCATTAGTGCAATAAAGCTCCGAGACACATAAAATATTCTGAGTTGTTTTATCTTGGAGACGACGAGGTTATGTTTTCTTGCACAATTTAAGCAGAGTCGAGAAATGTCTTAAAAAGAGAAACTTAGTCTACAACTCAACCCAAGTAGTACTTTTCAGTATATCGATAATATTGTTCATATCTTATTTTTACATACCAATTACCAAAAATTTTAAGATGTATTTATATCTGTCATGTCTACTGAAATATCAACTGCTGATCTCAACAAACTGTTTCGTTACGAGGGACGACACTTTAAAAAATTAAGGCAAAAGAAGTTATTTTTCTTAACTATGGAAAAGGTCGCTTATGTTCTTACTATTGAACTGAATCTACAACTAAGGACTTAGACACTAGGATGGAAAATGATTTTTTATGTAAAAATATTATTCTTAATGTAAAAATATTATTCTTAATGGTTTAGCTGATGATTTGTATGACTATTATAATTCTGATAAGTCAACTAAGGAAATTTGGGATGCACTTCAAAAAAAGTATGACACTGAGGAAGGTGGAATAAAGAAGTATGCTATCAGCAGATACACCAGAAGTATGACTGATGACAAATCTATGGAAGGTTAATCATATGAACTACAGAAGATAACACATGAAATAACTTCTGAATGTATTACTTAAGATGAATAATTTCAAGTTGTTGTTATTATAGATAAATTACCCATATATGGAAAGAATTTAAGAATGCACTTAGACATAAAACAAAGAAATTTTCTTTAAAAAGTCTCATAACCTGTCTACGAATAAAAGAAGAAGCCCGAAAACAAGATCAAATAGATGAAGTTCTTGTTGTCTTAAACAACAGTGCCAATAAGAAATCCTCTTTGTAATTCTGAAACCTAAAGTAAGAAACATGAAAACTCATAATTGCAATATTAACTAGAATCGTGACAATAAAAATAGAAATAGAATTCATCCACGGAATAGACCTCAACCCTTCTCAAGAAATAACACATCTATGTGTTATAATCGTAACAGGCCTGGCCACTTGGCTAGAAATTGGTAGAACATGAATCGTCCTGCTCTAAAGGCAAACCTTACCGAAGATCAACTTATTTCCATGATATCTGAAATCAAATTTGTTGGTGAATCTAAGGGGTAGTGGGTAGACACTGGTGCTTCTCATCTTGTTTTCTATTATTGTGACATATTCAAGTCATCTTTTGTGCCTGAGGATAAGAAAGTGCTGCTAGGTGACTCGCACTCCACTAAATTTGTTGGTATTGGTGAGGTGGAATTCAAGTTTACCTCTAGAAAGAAAATCATCTTAAAGGATGTTTTTTATACTCTAGAGATGAGAAAAAAACTTAATTTCGGGCTATCTTCTTAACAAAATTGAGTTTACTCAAACTATAGGGCTAATTTGTATACAATAACTAAGAATAATGTTTTTGTTGGGAAAAGGTAAGCCACTGAGGGCATATTTAAATTGAAAGTTGAAATTAATAAAGTTTCTTCTTCTCCTTATATGTTAAGTTCTTTTAATATTTGGCATGCTAGACTTTGTCATATTAATAAACATATAATCAAGAACATGAATACCTTAGAACTAATTCCTAAATTATTTTTGAATGATTTTGAAAAAAAAATCAATTGATCTAGAGACCTAGTAATCATAAAATGAAAATTTCACTATTATATATTTATATGTGGATGACATGCTTATTTTTGGGTCAAATATTCATGTTGTGAATAATTGAAAATTTTGTTGTGTGCTAACTTTGATATGAAAGACCTCGGAGAAGCGAGTATAATCCTTTGTATAAAGATTACTAGGTTTAAAAAGGGACTTTCTCTAGATCAATCTCATTACATTGAGAAGATCTTAAAGAAATATAATTACTTTAACTACAAATCTGCATATACCCCGTATGATACTAAAGTAAAGTTGTTCAAGAACACCAGATATAGTGTTAGACAAACTAAGTATGCGAGCATCATTGGTAGCTTACATTATGTTACTAACTTCACTAGGCCATACATAGCTTATATTATGGGACTACTATATAAGTTTACCAGTAAACCTAGTATAAAGCATTGGAATGCAATTGAAATGGTCATGAGATACCTTAAGAGAACAATAAACCTTAGATTACATTATAAGAATTTTCTCGTTGTTCTAGAAGGATACAACAATGTTGATTGGAATAACATATTAGAAGACTCTAAAGCAACTAGCGGCCATATATTTAGCATTGCTAGTGGAGTTATTTCTAGAAAGTCTAAAAAACCAAAAAATTTGGCTCAATCTACGATGGAGTCTGAAATGATAGCACTAGCTACTGCTAGTGAAGAAGTAGGATGGTTAAGAAGTCTGTTAGTTGAGATCCCTTTATGGGAAAGACTAATACCAGCTATCATGATCCACTGTGATAGTATCGTGGCTATTACAAAGATTCAAAATTGTTATTACAATGGAAAGAATTGACAGATACGTCGTAAGCATAGTATTGATAATGAATTTCTCTCTACAGGAGATGTAAGAGTGGATTATGTACGTACTGATGAAAATTTGGCTAATCCTTTGACAAAAGGATTAGCAAGAGAGAAGGTTTTCAAAACCTCAAAAAGAATGGGACTGATGTCCTTAGAATGAAGAGTCACTTATGATGGTAACCCAACTTATAGACTAGAGATCTCAATAAATAAGCTCAATGGGTAATAATAAGTCATAAAGTGATATGAGATGAATCAGGCTATTATGAAATCCCATTTTATATTATTAGAAGCATGAAGTTCTAAAGTGACAGAAAGGATGAGTTAATTATTAACTCGTAATGAGTTTTATACTCTATGTGGAGTGGAGTACATAGCCACCTATATGAATATGAAAGTGTAGTCACTTCTTATGAAATTTTTGGGCAAAATTTACTTGAGCATTCATTATACTAGGATACACATGTATGGCCGTAAAGCACGGGCTTGTTAAACTACACCTTGGAAAGGTTGTGTGTGTAATGTTGTTAGAGATAGAGTTCAAAACTACGAGTTACTCTAGTATATTCTAAAGCATCAATACTATGCAAAGGTTAAAGTCAATACATACCTTTTTTTGATGTACAATCTTATACTTTTAATTGATCAGTTGCTCGATGAAAACTATTTATATAAAATTCAAGTAGGGGATTGTTGGAAATAATGTGAATTTAAATAAAAAAAATGATAAGGAAAAAGTGCAAAATTTTCCTCTCTTAAAAAACTTTGTCCCACATTTTTTTCTACATATCTTAGGAGGTGTTGATATAGAGAAAGATTTACAATTGGTATTGGGCCTCAAAGGAGACCCAGTTTTATAGAAGGGAAGAGAACCTACGCGATTGTAGAGCCACACATGCGTGCACTGCCACTGCCATTTGTCTGACCTACCGGTTGTACTGAGCCGAGTGCAAGTGCATATGTGTGAAAGGTTAGGTGGAACTTTACTTTTTGGAAATATTTTCATTATTTAAATTAATTTTTCCAATAGTCAAAAATTCTATTCTTATCCAAACTAAGTCACCCTAAATCTAACCGTTATTTGTTTTTTACATTTTCGCTATTATTATGTGAACGTTTTCGCTATTATTATATGAACTTTTTCGCTATTATTGTGTTAACATTTTCTTTGTGAACATTGTGATAACTATATTTTATATAGTTATTTTCACCTATTTTAGTAATCATAATTGCTATGTTCTCTCTATTTTTAGTTAATTTTAGTTTAATAAATTAGTATTTACTGTTTTTTATATATTATAAGAAAAATAAATAAATTGTATCGAAAACGTTCTTAATTTCAAATTTTTGTCCACAAATGTAATTTCAAATATTAGAGTTCTTAATTACAATTTATAAAAGTTGAAAATATAAATTAAAATTAAATTTGGGCTTAATTGTAATTATTAAAAGTTGAAAAATTTAATTTAATATTAGAAAAGGGGTCAACTGTAATTAAAGAAAGTTTAAAATGTAATTTTAATTAAATTTATGGGTCAAAATATAATTAAATAAAGTTTAATATTCGTGCAGGAGAGAAGAATACACGCGTCATCATCCACGCGTGCAACGTGGACCGTCCGATCAAATCATAAACGGCTAGGATTGGCGCGTGTATATCAAACCCGACCAAAGCGAGTGGATGCAGGGAAGATTCCTTCACGCGGCTCGGCGCCCGAGTGGGGCCCACCTGCCGTGCAGGCCGGCGTGCAGCGTGGGACCCACCCGTCTGACGCCGCACAGACGTTGTCCCCCACGTTCGCGCGCCTCTGATCCTGTGCGCTGATCTCTGCGTGCAACCCGATTTTCCTCCAATAAAGATATGACACGTGTCCCACTCAATTTTGCAGCGAATCATGTTGTGACACGTGGCATGTTACAATGAGCGCGACCGCGCTGGATCAAGCCCGTGTTGTAGCCGTTGGCTCCTGTGTGACCATTTATCGTGCGCCCGTTTCCTCTCAACGAATCAGATGCTGCCACGTGTCCCACTAATTGTGTCCACGAATCAGAACGCGACACGTGGCAACGTGGAAGAAAATTAAAACAGAAACGCGCAGCGTCCCTCAATCCCATTTTCGATACAATTTTTGTCCCCCACGCGTTTAATTTATTATTTTCGCCACACCATTTTGTCCCCCCGCGTAGATTTTAATTTAATATTTTATTAATGTATTTTTTTGCTATAAATAGGAGATAGTTTTTAGTTGTAAAAAAGTTTTGGTGGGAGTAGTTTTTGGAGTAGAATTTTAGTTTTAGTTTTCGAAAGTTTTTAGAGTGTTTTAGTTTTTTCAGTTTGTAATTTTTATTGTGTTTATGTGTTGGTTGCGGAACACGCAGAAGCCATTTTTGGCTTTTGTTGTGTTCTGCGTGTACCAAATATTTTCATATGAGATGTTTTAATTTTATTTCTGCTTCTTCTTAATTTTCTGTAGTTGTTGTAATTTTTATTTTAATTTTATGAAGTAATTTAATTTTTCTAGGGTTGCATTTTATCTAAATTTATGAAGCTTGATTTTAATTATTTTTTTGTTAGATTTATAAGACGTTCGATTTGTTCGTTCTATTTTGTTCTTAATGCTTTTTGATTATTTACGAATCTTATCAAAACGATCCGTGGCACATGAATAAACTTGAGAAAGGCATTTGTGTGTATATTGCTCGTAAATAGAATGACATGTATGATGAAGGATAGAAATATACCCTAATTGTATGTGTGGCCATTTGAAAACTTAGAACGTAATGAATCTCGGTAAATTTAATTTTCATAGAGATATAGTAAATTAATTTAACGAGGTGTGTTTATACGGAGCTCGAAAGAGATGTATGAATAATAAAAAAAGAAGTTTTCGGTTGACAAATTAAATGTACAAAAAAATATAAATCAAAAGAAAATAACATGATTTGAGTGGATTAGTTTGGTGAAAATTGCAATCCTAGATTTCTTTTATTTTCTTATGTTACTTTTATTAACCAACGATTGTTTTGGATAAAATCAGAGAGATATAATTTTAGTACTCGACAAACTATAGTAACAAATCCTCGTGGGATCGATACTTTACTTACAAATCTTTATTACTTGTGACCGTGTATGCTTGCACGAGTTCGTGTGTTGAAAAACACGCAACACATTGCAGACACATTCATCCTTTTTCAGCGATAAAAAGAGGGCCATAGCTATCAGTTTTACAAAACTAAGAAAATGTTGTTCATAGAAAACCCAAGAAAAGAAAAGAATTTTTTTTCCAATTTTCTGAGCAACATAAATACTTTAGAAGTGTAGAATTTTGGACTTCATCAGTGTGGTGAAGCACCGAGACAAAAAAAGGAGTCTAGGCTATTTTATACTTGGGAAGACAAGGTTGTGTTTTCTTGCACAAATTTAGGCAGAGTAAAAAGAACAACTTAGTCTACAACTCAACACAAATAGTATTTTTCAATATATTGGAAATATTGTTCATATCTTTTTTTACATTCCTACTGCCAACAACCAAACATCACCTTAATGAAAAATTCATCATTTATATTGGTTCATGTGAATAATCCATTTTTTACTCAAATTCAATGAGAAAAAGGATTCGCTGAACTGACTTTAAATGAAATGACTTAAAATTTAAAGTCGGTTCACAATGTGAATCGACTTTAAATTATTATTTTTTACAAAATTTACTCATTTTCTATTTTACTCAAATTAAAACCTGTATTCGATCACTAAATAACAACAGAAAAAAACTATTTAATAAATAGTTTAAATAATACAAATAATTGAAAAATAAAATATTAATTAATAACAGAAAAATTACCATGATGTATTCTTCTCCCGATGTTATAATACAAACTTACATATATAATACAAAAATTTATACACATAAATAACAACATATAATAACAGAAAAAATATGAATAATAAGTGCATAAAATTAATAGAAATACTTACAAGAGTAAATGAAGTGACAAAATGAAGGAAATGAAGAAAAAAAATGGTGTTTTGTAAGTAAGAAATGGGTGTTATTGATTTGAATATTTTGCTCAAAAAATAGGGGATCTAAAAGATTAGTTAGAGAGGAAGAAAACCCACTAACTAGTGCTGAAAATGGTGGTCGTAGATGGCTGAAAAATGAGAAAGAGTGGAGAAGAAGTGGAGGAGGTTTTTGTTTTTTGAGAGTTATACAGCACTTGGAATAGTTTCTGTCTAGGGAAGAAAGAAAAGAAAAGAATTTATCCACATGAATAGCGTCAGTTCTACGTGTCAACCGATGCTATCCACGTAGGACGTAGCGTCGATTCCAAGTGTCGAACGACGCTACACGTGGACGTCAACCGATGCTAGGTCCTACGTAGATAGCGTCGGTTCTACACCAAACCGACTTTACATATTGACTTAAATACTCCTTTTGTAGTAGTGGCTTTTTTATTTTAGAGATTTTGCTTTCTTTTGAACTGCTAGGTTCTTCCTTTTCACCTTGAATTCTTTCTTTAGAAGCTTTATCTTCTTTATATTGATTTTTTGATGAAGATTCATCTTTAGAGTTTTTGGACTGTAAGAGTTGTTTTGAACAATCAAACTCTTCCTGTTTATTTCATGTTTCCATCAGAGACTTCTCAAGGTATAAAAGCTGGAGTTTTCCCTATAGGATTTTTTATCTTCATTTTCTTTATCTTGATCTTGATATCAAGATATTATATTCCTACCAACATAAAAATAGTTAGAGGTACTAATTCTCAAATAAGAACATTTGTTAAGCTATTCTTATTTCCTAGGAGATGTTCAATGTCAAAATTGTAATGGTTGAACCACCGTTTCCATCTGATGAATCTTCCTTATTTATAATCACCAGCAATATTAATTGTTAATAAATATTCAAAATTCTTGTTTTCGATTCTAACAATGAATTTGGAACTTATGATATTTATTGTAAATTTATTAATAGCCTTTTTAATGGCTAGATATTCTTTTTTATTACATGATAGTTTAATTCTAAACAATAAAAAGATCTTGATGTATATCTACAAAGATATTCATCTTTGTCATCAATTTTTGCTTTCAAAACTACTCGCCAATATTCAAGTGAAGCATCTATTTCAATTATCATTTTATCATCTGGCCATTGATAGTATAAAGTTGGTAAATTTTTTACCTATGGTTTTACTTTATCCATATACAGAGTATCTTATTCTGTCCATTTCCATATTGTCTTTTTCAATTTTGCTTGTAAGGGTTTGTGTCTTTTTCAGTATATGTCAAACATTCTAGAAATCTTTGTAATTGGTTTTTATCATGTAATTCACTAAGAAACACTTGAACGTTATTTAGTATATAGGGTTGTGATAACTCTATATTTTAGAGTTATTTTGTCCATTTTATTAATTATAATTACTATGTTTTTAATGTTTTTAGTTAATTTTAATTTGTTAAATTAATATTTACTGTTAATTTTTTAAGGAATATATTTTTTAAAGAAAGTTAAAGAATTTGAATTGAAAAATGACTTAATTGCAAATAATAAAAGCAAAAAATATAATTTAAATTAAAAGAGGGCTTAATTGCAAATATCAAAAGTTTAAAAGTTAATTTGAATTAAATTGAAGGGCTAAAATGCAATTAAATAAAATTTGTTTTTTTTGAGCAAGAAAAGAAGGAGCACATGCGCCACTATCAATGCACATCACGCACCGTTAGATCAAACAATCAATGGTGAGGATTAGGCGAGTGTGATACAGGTGCGACATGAGCGATTGGATGCGTTTTCTGAATGCACACTACTCGACGAGTAGAGTGGGGCCCACCTGTCCGCGTAGGCCATCGTGCAGGGTGGGACCCACGTGTCTACTACACAAAACATTTTCCCGAGGCACATCTCTATCACTCACCGTTCGATTAAATTTGAACGGCCCAGATCGTGCGTTGGTTCCACGCTCCACGCGAGTGGAAGCCAACTATCGTGCACAAAGCAGTGCGCTTATTTCCCGTACGACACGGTCCATCTAATCTGCATATGCCCTCCCATTCCAACGAATAAGAAGCTTCCATGTGTCTCATTATTCTTCCAACAAATCAGATGCTGACATGTGGCATGAGTTTTGTAAAATAAAAACGCAGAAACGGCACACGCTGTCCACAGTTTTTTGCACGATATTTCTCAACTTTTTACACGCATCTACTGAAGAATAATTTTTGTATCCCACGCATAATATTTTTTATATTTTCTTGGAGCTATAAATATGTGTCTATTGTGATACAAATAGTGGTAGATTGTGAAACACGCAGAAGCCTTTTTTGGCTTATGTTGTGGTTCTGCATAGTGATAAAATTAGAGAGCAGAGATGAAACACTTTTAATTTTATTTTTGTTGTTCTTCATCTAATATTCCTCAAATGTTTTAATATTTTCGTATTGTAATTTTATTATTTTCTATGAACTAATTTAATTTTTCTAGGGTTACTATGTTGCTTAAATTATGAAGCTTGAATGAATTATTTTTGAATGATTTATGGGATGTTTTTAAGTTGCTTATTTTATCTGTACTTAATGCTTTTGATTATTGAAAAATTAATCAATTGATCTATGAAACTTAAATAAACTTGAAAAAGGCATTTTTGTGACACTTACATAAACTTGAAAAAGGCATTTTTGTGTGATTGCTCATGGATAGAATAACATATATATATAAGGGATAGGAATATACATTTATTGTACGTGTAACTATTTGAGAACTTTGAACTTAATGAATCTTGGTAAATTTAATTCTCATAGGAATATAGTGAATTATTTTAGCAGGATGTGTTTATATGGAGCTCGGAAGAGATATATGGATAAATTATGAGTTCTTGGTTGACAAATTAAATTCAAGAACATAAGTCAAGAGAAAATAATATGATTCGAGTGGATTAATTTGGTGAAACTACAATCCTAGAATTTTCTTATTTATTGTTATAAAAAAATGAGTTTAATTAACACCTTTCAAAATTTCGATTGTTTGGATAAAATCACATTGAAACAATTTTAATACTTAACGAATAATAGTGACAAATCTCTGTGGGAACAATAACTTACTTATCATTTATTAATTGCGACCGTGTATACTTGCACGTTCGTGTTCTCTTAAAAAAGACAACAGGTTGTAAATTATGTTTTCCATCTTCAATTTTCAACCCTAAATACTTAATTTTTTGTTTAGCAATTACTGTTTTTCTTTGAGAGAATATAATGTCTTATTTCCTATATTCTTGTAGAATATTAATAATATAAAAATAATATTTATTTAATTAACTATTGAAAACCAAATTGTCATCTATATAGACATAATAAATATTTATAATTTTTTAAAGATGTTATCCAACCCTAGAGTTTGTTTTAATTCAAACGGTACAACAATCCATTGGAATTGTCCTTGGCTATAACTAAATACAATTAATTTTTGAGATTCTTCATCCTAATATTATTTGTCAAAATATATTTTTGCAATTAAAACTCGAGAAATTTTTCTTTTCTTTTATTAACGATAATAATACTTCTTTCTTTGAAATAAAGTATCCATAATCAATGGTTTTTTTATTCAATGTTTTGAAGTTTATTATCATTCTCTTTTTTCCTCTTCTTTTTTCAGCTTATTTTTTGACTAAAATTATTGTACTAGAGTGAGGTGAATACTTGGTATTATGACTTTTAATTTCAAAAGTTCTTGAATTTGTTTTTCAAATTCAATGTCTTCTAGAGTATAAATAATTGGTTTTACTCTAATAACATTGTTAGGGTCTCTTAATTTTATATTGGCAATTGTTTTAGATTTATTAATTTTTATATCTAAAAGATTTTCTGAGCTTGTTGTTTTTAATAATTTTTTAATACCTACTAGGGTTCTATCTTCCTATATTTCATTAAGAAAAGATTTTGTTTCTCTTATATATCTAATGAAATATTTTCTAAATAAGGTTTTTATTACTTTGCGTCTATCTTGACACATTTTCGTTGTTTATGTTATTGCATAAAAGTTGAATTGATATAGTCAATTTTTTTCTTATTTTTGATACATAAATGGTTTCACCATCTAATATTGTGTAAAAGATTGATACAAGTTTAAAAAATTATTTTCTATTAATAAATCAACTCATGTTTCTTGTTGATATATGATAAGAATATGAAATTTTTCTCCTCCTATCATTATATATGTATCTTTTAAAACCTTATTAAGATTTACTACAGTATTTTTTAGCAATTCTTACAATTAAATCTTTTGGTGCATATTTTTAATGTTCTTCTGGGAGCACATATTTATTTGTTATACACATACTAGCTTCTATATGTGTGTGTAAATGATATGTGGCATAGCCTTTAAATTTCAATCTTACCTTAATATAGGTAATATTTGGAATCATAATACTTATAAATCCTTATCTTCTAATGAAAAGTACCTATAATATAAGTATTCACATTCTGAGTGAGTTATTTTCTATGAATAATGTATCATATATATTTGAGTCTTTAATTTATTCTAATTTCAATTTAAAAGCTTATTCTAAGATGTTTGTTTTCTGTGGAAATTCCTTTTTAAATTCTTTCTTATGTTGAAGCCTATTAGGACATTCATTGTCATAAGGTTCTTCTTCATTACAGATCCAACATCTGCATTTTTCTTTTCCTTGAAGGACAATAATTCTTATTTTCAAGAGGTTTATACTTTTTTTCTTTCTAAAATATCTTGTTCTATAGGTTTTCTTATTAAATCTTCTTTTATATTTTTAAAAATCTTGTTTTCTTAATTTATATCTTTTGAATTTATTGTATTTTTTATATTTCTTATAATTATGTTTGTAGGGTTTTATATTATATCTATATTTTTTTGGTATTTTAAAATATCTTGTATCACGATAGATTTTTCATCTCCTCTTATTTGTTTATATTCCTTTCTTTTTTGGTATTTAATGTTTATCCAATTTTCTAGACTTCTTATTCTTTCTTTTAAGGTATTTGATATGATTTTTCTATTTCTCTGATTCTAACCTTCTGTTAAGGTTTTATGTAATGTTCAGAATAATTTTTGAAAAACTATTTCCTAATAAGTTGTTTGTATAGAGTGTGGTAATTTATGATAATAAATTTCATATTCACAAATAAAAGAATCTATGTAACACATGTTACAATTTTTCATATTTGTTAAATGACATTTGGCTTCATTGATTTCATTTTAACTGGATTCAGCGATAGTTCTTTATTTATATTCTCTAATAAATTCCTTATATATTTCATTTATTATTATATCTAAATATTATCTTCCTATAAGAGCATATGTCTATCTCACCATGTTTTTTTCTTTTTATGTTATTACATAAAAGTTGGATTTGATACATTAAAAGCTTTTCTTATTTTTTATAATAAATGATTTCACCATCTAATTTTGTTAGACTTATTTTGTCTAAATATTATGTAAAAAGTTAATATAAGTTTAGGAAATTATTTCCTATTAATAATTCAGCTCATGTTTCTTGTGGATATATGGTAAAAATAAGAAATTTTTATCCTCTTATCATTATATTTGTATCTTTTTAAGATTTATTGTAGTATTATTAGAAATTATTACAATTAAATCTTTTAGTGCCTGTTTTTAGTATTCTTTTAGGAATACTAAACGTAGCATAATGAATGTCGTACTAGTTGTGAGGTAACTCTCTCCGCTCACTACCATAGCTTTACACATCACAGTAGGTAGCCCTCTCAATACTAGGTGACTCTGTATGGTAAAATTTTAGTAAGGAAAAAATATAACTCAATACAATTTTACACTCAAGATTAGTTGAAGTTCTAAAAGTCTTTTGAGAAAATTCATAAACTTCAAGCATAACATATATGTGTGTTTGTGAATGTGTGAATAAGTTCATGTCAATATCGATCATCACATGTACAAGATATGTGTGTGCATCAGTCAAACTATAGAATAATTTATACAATAAATATCAAAATGACTTGAGTCACTAAAAATGAGGTTATATATATGCAAGTATTAAATAAGTGCAATATCGTGTTGGCCAGATAAGAATTCTACTTCTCTATCTTTTTTAAAAATTTAACTAATAAATAAAATAAAGACAATAAAGATTGCTCACCTAGGGTCATTTAAGCACTCTATTAAAAACACCTAGATGAAGGAATAAAAGATGGTCAGGTGACTGGGGAAAAACAATCTTTCCTTACCCAAATTTTCTTGCATTTTGGTTTCTCTATATCATTGGGTTGGGACTCACCTAACTTAGATTTCATAGGCGTGTTCTTGAATTTAGCTATATGTATCTCATTCATCCTAAATGAAGATGCAATATGTATAGTAGGATTATGATAATGAGTCCTAGCATTAAAAGTACTGAATTTTTCTTGCCTCTTTGAACCTAAGACTTTATGCTTCCTAGTAGAATTTCTGAACAAGTTATTATAATTTCTATTCATCCTTGAAAATGATGTAGCATACACAGATGGATGATGCTTATTGGTCCTACTATGTGAAACATGGGAAGAATGATTAAGTTCAAGAGCATTCATCAAAAATCTATATTTTGGTCTTATATGACCTTTCCTACCACAATGATGACAGACAAGCATAAATTTAACAAAATATTTTACCACATGTACAATAGTTCTTTGTGCATAAGTAGTAACAATAGGAGTAGAGTTTAAGGACCTTAAAAATGTGGTATTTGATGTTGAAGGTATTGACTGTTTATCTATGTATCCAAGAACTCTCTTATCTTTATGTAGTTTTCCATATACTAGAACTTTAGTCAATTTTTTCAGCACCTATGGTCAAATTCCTTATCGTGTATTTAGCAATACTAAGTTCTTACCTATGCTTTTTGTTTTCCTCATTGGTTTCTACAAGTCTCAAATTCAGGGCATTAATATGTTCAGACAATTCCTTTTTATCTTTCTCTAGGCTAGAAGAATTTGTTTTGTGAACAGTGATGATATCATTAAATTTAGTTACTTTCATAAGTAGTTTATCCCTCTCTTTCCTAGCACTTAAGCAATCCATTAATAGTTCCTCATAACTCGATACATTAAACTTAGATAATAAAAAAGAAAAGTTTACTTCCTCATTTTCTTCATCCAAGCTAGCGTTTGAGTCATTGTGGTTTGCTTTGGTAGTTGCGGTGAAGGCACAATAGTTAGTGTCATCATCTTCTGAGTTACTAGCATTATCCTGCTCACTTTCCGTGTCACTGAGTGTAGCATTAAATGCTTTTTCAAATTTCTCTTTATTGTTTGCACATTCTATAGAAAATATGACCAAAGCCCTTACAAGTATAGCATTGAGGACTAGTGAGCTTAGTTTTTGATAACTGTATTTTATATAGTTATTTTCACCTATTTTATTAATTATAATTGCTATGTTCTTGATGTTTTTAGTTAATTTTCGATTAATAAATTAGTATTTATTGTTTTTTATATATTTTAATAAAAGTAAATAATTTGTATCGAAAATGTACTTAATGTTAAATTTATGTCCACAAATATAATTTCAAATAATATAGTTCTTAATTACAATTTATAAAAATCGAAAATATAATTTAAATTAAATTTGGGCTTCATTTTAATTATTAAAAGTTTAAAAATTTAATTTAAAATTAGCAAAGGGCTTAACTGTAATTAAATAAAGTTGAAAATGTAATTTGAAATATATTTGTGGGTCAAAATACAATTAAGAAAATTGAATTTTCTGCGCAGCTTAGAAGAACCACACGCCAACAACAAGCGCCAAAGGTGGACCGTCCGATCAAAAAAGAAACGGCTACGATGCGCGCGTTCAGATCACTCCCGACCAAATGGCATGTGCGAAGATTCTTTCACGCAGCTCGGCGCCCGAGTGGGGCCCACCTGCCGCGCAGGCCGGCGTGCAGGTGGGACCCACATGTCTGACGCGTCCAGTCGTTGTCCCCCACGTTCGCGCGCCTCTGATCCCATGCGCTGATCTCTGCGTACAACCGGATTTTCCTCCAATAAAGGGATGCCACGTGTGCACCTGAACCCATTCCTTGAATCTGAAATTGCCACGTGTCCCAGTCTATTTGTCAGCTAATCATATGATGACACGTGGCATGTTATGGTGATCGCGAAAGCACAGGATCAAGCCCGTGTGTAGCCGTTGTCTCCGTGCTCTGATGTCTCCTGCGCACGTCCCCAAAAGCCAATCAGAAGCTGCCACGTGTCCGCATTAATTCCTTTCAGCGAATCAAACGCTGACACGTGGCATGCATAAAGAATTTAAAAAATGCAAAATCGGCGCCCCTAGCTCATGCGTGATTTAATTAATAAAATCGATACGCGTAATTTTTGTTTTTCGATACAAATTATTACGCGTTTTTATAAAAAAATAAAATAAAAAATGTAATATTTTAGATGTATTATTTTTGGCTATAAATAGGAGATAAGATGATAGTTTTGTGAGGTTTTTGAGTTTTGGGTAGAGTTTAATTTTCGTGTGTTGCTCGGTTTTGGACGGCAAAACACGCAGAAGCCATTTTTGGCTTTTGTTGTGTTTTGCGTGTGCCAAATATTTGTTCTAAGTGTTGTTTTAATTTTCTTTCTTCTTCATCTTATTTTTCTGTAGTTGTTGTAATTTTTATTTTAATTTTATGAAGTAATTTAATTTTTCTAGGGTTGCATTTGATCTAAATTTATGAAGCTTTGATTTTAATTATTTTTGATAGATTTATAAGACGTTCGATTTGTTCGTTCTATTTTGTTCTTAATGTTTTTGATTATTTACGAATCTTATCAAAACGATCCGTGGCACATAAATAAACTTGAGAAAGGCATTTGTGTGTGTATTGCTCGTAAATAGAATGACATGTATGATGAAGGATAGAAATATACCCTAATTGTATGTGTGGCCATTTGAAAACTTAGAACGTAATGAATCTCGATAAATTTAATTCTCATAGAGATATAGTGAATTAATTTAACGAGGTGTGTTTATACGGAGCTCGAAAGAGATGTATGAATAATAAAAAAAGAAGTTTTCGGTTGACAAATTAAATGTACTAAAAAATATAATTCAAAAGAAAATAACATGATTTGAGTGGATTAGTTTGGTGAAAAATTGTAATCCTAGATTTCTTTTATTTTCTTATTACTTTTTTATTAATCAACGATTGTTTTGGATAAAATCAGAGAGATACAATTTTAGTACTCGACAAACTATAGTAACAAATCTCCGTGGGAACGATCTTTACTTACAAACCTTATTACTTGTGACCGTGTATACTTGCACGAGTTTGTGTGTTGAAAATCACACAACAAGTTTTTGGCGCATCAAAGCTAAGAGACTTGATTTTCCTAGACTTTTGGTCCTTCGAACAACTAGATTGTCCATTGTTAGATTTATTATTCTGTTGACCCTTTTTTTCATAAACTTCTTCAATTTTCGTGCTAACGAGACTAGTGACTCATCATTCATCTCCTCATCACTATCAGAGATGTCCGTTTTGGAGCTTTTGAATGCCACATCCTTGATTTTCTTGGGACAATCAAGAGTACGCTCATAGGTTTGGATTGACCCGACAAGTTCATCAATGTTTAGTGTGTCCACATTCTTACTTTCCTCTATCATATTAACTTTCATGTTGTAGACTGATGTTAAGGAGCTTAGGAGTTTGCATACTTGTATTGGTTATGGAATTTTCTCACCAAGGTTAGAACAAGCATTCATCATATCACAAAAGTGAGCATAGAATTGACCAAAAGTTCCAATGTTGCTTATTTTAATGGAATCAAACTCAGATATTAGCAATCTCAATTTTGTTTGTTTTACTTAGGAAGTTCCCTCATAAGCAAGAGCAAGTGCATTCTATGCATCTTTAGTAGTCTCACAATCGAAGATGCAACGAAACTCATCCATCGACACTACAACAAATATTGAGCTTAGACCTTTTTGGTTTGCCTCACTAAGGGTACGTTCTTCAATGGTCCAATCTCTTCTTAGATTTATGATTGGTACACCATCTTTAGTTACCAAAGGTAGTTCCCAACCATCAAGAATAGCATCCTAGACTATTTCATCTTGTTTGAGAAAGAATTCTATGCGAGCCTTCCAATAAGGGTAATTAAACCCATCAAAGAGTGGGGGTCTAATAGATGACCCATATTTTTTTCATTTGGTCCATAAGTAGAAGTGTGTGTTCCTAAAGATCAAACTTACTAAGTATGTCTAGTATTTTCTCTAATACTAATTGAAAGTTTATAAGATATGAACTCAATTGACTTAGGGATGAATAGGTTATTTTTAATTTTTATCAATTTATAATTTAATAATCTAAACAAATCGGTCATGTATGCAATCGCATGTAAGAATAAAGTATGGAAATAAAGGAATAATACACGATATATTTAGGTGGAAACAACTTAGGCCACAACCATGACCTAAGAGGAAAACCACCGGACCACCTAACTTTCCACTATGAAAATCAAATATTTAAGTATAAACTTAGTCTTATGTTACCCTCCCTATGATACTGCCCCAATATACTTTACTTACGAGCCCTTGCTCCGTTTTCACAATTTTTGAAATTAGCGTGAGCGATTTCCAAACCAACGTTCCAATGAGCTTCCCGCCAATCAAATACGTTCACTTGAAAAAGGGTTAGCACAAAAACACAAGTGCACATGTGTGTTTTAGAATAGATTTAACAATGAATAATCCTAATTAGATGATTCAAAATATATGCCACTTAAATCAAATCAACTAGAAAATTATAAAACAAAAAAATTAAGAGCAAGTTTAGTAAAAATAGCTTCTTTGTAATTTAATAATCAAATCAAATAATTATGATTACACAAAAACTATTTAATTTAAACATGTAAAAATCTATTCAATAAGAAGCTATATAAAGATAAAAATATCAAATAAATTTACTGATAAATATATCTGATATAATATCAATTTGATATTAACTAATTATTTAATCCCTTGTATTTCAATTACTAAAGATTTATTAATTAAGAGCAAGTTTAATAAAAATAGTTTCTTTGTAGTTTAATAATCAAATCAAATAATTATAATCACACAAAAATTATTTAATTTAAATATTTAAAAATTTATTCAATAAGAAACTATATAAAGATAAAAATATCAAATAAATTGACTGATATAATATCAATTTATTTAATACCTTGTATTTTAATTACTAAAGATTTATTAATTAAGGAAATATTCTTATTACTAAATTACTAAACTGTAACGTTTTATACCCACCTTACAAATCAATATATATTACTTACCATATTACTCGTTGGCTGATTACTTTTATATATATTTTTTGAATTATGGCTGCCCTTTTTGAATTAACATTTGCCGTCCCTCTAATGTTCCTTTTTGTTCAAGGATTTTTCGTCGGCAGTAGAAGTTTTGGCGGTTAAGTTATATACGGCCACTCCAATAAAAAAAGGAAATTGGTCGTCGATTAAACATCATCCTTTTTTATATTAGTTGTGGATCATGTGCAGATAATAATTATTTCAAATTCTTCATTTTATAAAATATAACAAAAAAGTAGGTTTTTAAACTTAAAATTTTAATTTATTTTTATTATAACTGAAAAATTTATGTTAAAATGTTGTATAGAATGGTTTGTAAAAATACTCTTAAAAAATAATTAATTAATTAGTTACTTTAATAATAAATAAATATATAATAATAATTATTATACGAACAATAAAATCTAAATATAATATAAAAATAAGTTATTTATCATGACAATAATTACGTAACTATATTTAATAAATAAGTTAGATATAACAGAACAATATATGAATTTGTTTAATTAATATTTTTATTATCAAAGAAGTTAATCCTACGTAAATGATAGATATAATTTGATTGAATTTAATAAATATTTTTTGTTTAAAATAAAGTATATTAATCGACTATTCTTTCTTTTTTAATTAATATGAGATGATACGTTTTCGACATGAAAATTATTAATTTAATAAAAATATGATATATTTATAAGTGAATTGATCGAATACTCATTAAATGAGTAATCACAAACGGTATGAATTGTTACCCCTAATGAAATAAAAAAGTTCTATTATATAAAATAACTATTAATAAAAATATATTTATTATATAGATATTTCGATATTCGTTGAAAAAGCTAATAAAAATTTAAAAAAATTGAGTTTATTCTATTAATATTTTTACTATCTAAAATGTTAATTTTACATAAATAATAGATATAACTTTATGGATTTTAATAAATATTTTTATATTAGTTTATTATTCTTCTTTTTTATTGATATAAGATATGATATGATTTTGGCATAAAAATTATTAGTTTAATAAAATATAATTTATTTATAAGTAAATTAATCGAATATTCATTAAATAAGTTATCATTAATTATATGAAATGTCATATTTATTGTAAGAAAAATAATTACATTATACAAAATAATTATTTATAAAAAATGTATTTATTATATAGATATTTTAGTATCAATTGGTGTAAAAATAACAAAAAGTAATATATATGAACTTATTCTATTAATATTTTTACTACCTAATAAGTTAATCCAATATAAATGATAGACATCATTAAATTTAATAAGTAATTTTTTCTTAAAAATAATTTATATTACGTTACTATAATTTTTTTAATTATATGAGATATGATATAACTTTGACATTAAAACTATTAGTTCAACAAGAATATGATATGCTCATAAATAAATTGAACGAATACTTCTTAAATGAGTAATCATTAACTGTGTGAATTGTTACCTTTAATATAATAAAAATAATTATATTGTACAAAATAACTATTTATAAAAATATATTTATTATATAGATATTTTAATATTTATTAATGAAAAATTAACAAAGTGTATATAAACAAATAGCATAGTTGTTCGTCCATCAAAGTATTTGCATTTTATATATATATAATTATATTTAATTAATTTAATTGAATATGGATGAAGGGTAGTAATGATCATTTGATTATGATCAAGTTGTATAAAAGGTCACTAATTTTTAATGCGCATTACAAATTTATTAACTATTGAAATTGATCAAAAATCTAAAACTTTAAAAAAAATTAGAAATTGAGAACATGAATACACATGTAAATTTTTTTTTAATTACTATGTGTTATTTAAATCAATTGTAACTCTAAAAATATGAATTTGGATAGGTATGAAAACATAACAATTGATTTATAAGAATGAAAAACCCTAGCTATTTTTATTCTTTTTTTCATTGTTCGAAGCTTTCAAAAAGTTAATTTACTTTATACCGGAGATGCATCTTATTTTACGAGAGTCATCCCTATTAGGCTTGTTTTGTTTATATCTCTTTTATTTTTATTAGTTATTTTTGAATAAAAACACATATTTGTGTTATTTTTACCTAGATCTTGTTATAGGATGATTTTTTTTCATTTAGAATATTCATATAGGATAATTTATGTCATATTTATACCCATAAAGTTTGTGTTTTATTGTTAATTTTGATTTTTATTTACATTTGAAATGTCGAAAATAATGAAAATTATAATATAGTATCAATATTTTTTTAAGAGAACAATCAATATATCATTTGGAGTATTCAACAATTAATCGGAGAACTTTAACAATAGAGGTAAAAATAAAATATCAATATTTTTATGTATGCTTAATAATTTTAATTATTAATGTATTCAAATTGATGATATTTTATTTAAACTGTACTTTTAATCTTTAATAAAATTATATTTTCTAAAAAAAATAAAATAAAAACTTATTCCAATTAGCCACTCCACCAATAAACTCATTTTTCTAATTTGGTTTGTTACCTTAGTAGTATAACAATTTTATTTCTAGTATAATTTTTTACTCATATTTCAGGTGATATATTAATGATACTCTCGTATTTAAAAAAAAGTATCAATTTTGTCCAATTTTTACATGTAATTAGAACATATATTTTTAATGAAGGATATTTTTGAAATATTTGCCTTTTCCCTCCCAAGGACAGCTAATAGCTATTTTTCATCTATTTTGTTCTCCTTAAATGTATATTGGACATTTTTTTTACCCAATTTTCCTCATCTTTAATATTGTATAAATTACTACTCATTATGTAAACAAAACAACCACACTTTAATTTCTTTAATATTGTACAACTTATGTATAAACTGTTTAAGCTTAAAAAATATTTAAACTGTTTAAAAAATAGAAACTGCATATGTTTTATGCTAAAACTATTTAAGTTTAAAAATTACTTTAAATTTTTTTTAACTATGTAAAAAATAAAAATTGTACATGTTTAAATTTACTATGTATTAATTTATAATTTATACTTAAACTGTTTAAATTTAAAAAACATAAAATATTTATTGAAATATAAATTTTTTATAAAAATTCAAAACATAATTATTTAAATACCGATTTAGTTAGATACTTGAGGTTGGGGTAGGTTATGTATTTTCTGTTTTTTCCTTTAAAAAAATGCTTATTTAAATGAAGGGGTAAAAAATGTTTTTCTAATCTTGCATGTGTAGTATTATATATGTGAAATTTTTTTAATTAAATAACAAATTGTATTAAATTATTATTCTTTTAAAATGAGATATTATTAGGATAATATCTAAAAAAATATAAGTAAAAATATATAAAAAAAATAAAAATAAAAATAAAAACGTGCTAATACTAAAATAGCTAAACCCTTTTCTAATTAGTTATCAAAAAATAAATAAAACAACACATAGAGTGAAAAGTTTGAAAATTTACTCTCGTCTCCCTCAGAGAAGTAGAGTTCAAACCTTTCTGCATCTTGCTGTTTTAGGCTTGCATGCATATCATTCACCTTCCTTTATCTCCCTTGTTTGTGCCTATTACATTTTCTTTACTCTATCATATCCAGTACTATTCCTTCAATATTAACAAACATTTCACATTATTTAAGAAAGATCTACCACCATTATCACTTATCATTTCTAAAGCTTTATTATTGATCATCATTGGAATCTAAGGGCAGTAAGTAAGGCGGCTACTGATATCATACATGGATTCAAAGACATTTTTGTTGAGTTTTCCTCTTATTTGGAGGAACCTAAGTGAAACACATGTGGCTTAAAAGCCCATAAAATAAGAAGGGGTAACTGTATCATTTTGTTGCTTCATTAATAAACTTATTTAGGGTTTGTTGAGTGTGTATTTTGCAGAGAAAAATTAAGAGAGCAACAACTAGAGAAATCTGTAGAAAAAGAAAAGCAGAAAAGCTTTCCGTTTTTCCTCTCCAGCAAGCCTTCATCAAGTACTCCGATGAAAGGTCATTTGTGGTTTGATTGAGCTGAAATATTGCAGGCAGGTTCACGACTCAAAACTATTTAATCTTTACTATGGGATTTGGATTTGGCTCACCGGTTTGAAAAAATCTGAGCCTTGAATAGTGACTATGAAATTGGGTTAGATTTCTCCATTTTCTTGAAATAATTATTAGTTTCCAAGAAGTGTATTCTTGATGATGTTGTTGATTGTTTGCCTCTGGTTTTATCTAGAGAAAACTGTTGTACAATTGTTTCTTGATAGTGAAAGTTTTGGAGAGGAATGTCGTGGTTGTTTCCTTCCTACACCGAGAAGGTTTTTCCACGTAAATTAGTTGTGTTGATTTTGTACATGTTTTTTATTTTGAGCTCTATTTATTTGTTTATTAAAAGATTCACACAAAGAAGGAGAATATGTTTAATTCTACTGTTTAGAGCTTGATTAAGTTCGTATTGAAATTGTGATTCTCCTAACAAAGTGGTATCAGAGCTGTGGTTATTATTATTGAATTTCTTGTGTTGAATAATGGAAGCAAATTTGAGTAAAATGATTACTTTGAATGGTTCTAATTATCACACTTGGAAAGGAAAAATGGAAGATCTCTTTTATGTCAAACAATTTCATTTACCGGTATTTTCCTCTAAGAAGTCAGAAAAGTTATCTGAAAAAGAATGGACTTTGTTACATCGATAAGTCTATGGATATATAAGATAGTGGGTAGATGATAATATTTTGAATCATATTAGTAGAGAAATGGTCATTATGGAATAAACTTGAAGAATGTTGTTTTTACATCCAAAATAGTTCTTGCCAAATAGCATCACATGCATCTTCATTAGCTGTTTTTACATCCATTACAGGAAGCTACTGACACTTTTTGTTTGAAGAATGATGTGTTGGCATGTGAGTAGTATGGCAGACAACAATGCAGTAAATTGTGGAAGATAACCAGCACCAATGTGGCAGACAAGAATGATATTGGAAATTAATAATGTTATAATTTGTTTCCTTTCCATTTCCTTTGTATACAAATACTATACACTTGTACAGAAAAACTAGAATAGAGAAATATAAAAATACAGAAACTATTAACGGTAACAACAATAGTTTTGACATGGTATCAGAGCAGAGTTATTGGTTGTCCTTTGGTTGATTTGGTGTGATACGCTCAATAGATTGTGTTAATCTGTGAGTATTTGGCTGATTATTTGGCCGAGATTTGGGGTAGCCATTCAAGCTGCTCGTTAGAGTCATCACAGTTTCTACGTTCCATTCTAGCTACTGTTGTGGGGCAGTCGTACTGTTCTTCAGCCCCACAATTCTGTAAACTCAAAAAAAAATTACAATGATCAAATTGATGATGATGATGGTTCCAAGTATCGATGAAAAACTTAGAGGAATAGAAGGGAAAAACCTAATGGAAGGCGTTACCATCTGCACGTATTAGTTCCTGTAAACAAAAAAAAACAAGCAGCTTCAGTTGCTTTGCTTTCTATGAGCTGTTTTTCAGGTTTAGAAATCACAGACTATAATTCATTTGGCATTTGTTTGATATATGAAGTTGTTCCTTGGTGGCTGATCGGGGCAGAACCGACATCGCCGATCCTACCCGTTAATTTGGTTTTATCTATTTATAAAACTCTCGCAAGTGCACGAATCATTTCGTAGAAAATAATAAGTATACTCCCAAGGTCGATCTAAGGAAGGAATGTTTGTGGTTTTTAATTTATTATTCAAACTTTTAAAAACGAAATTAAATCCTAAACATCCTGTCACGATATTTTGGGGTTTTGTGTTTTTAATCTACTTACATAAAAATAAACATAGATTCAATAAACATTTATGCAAATTTTATCATTTATAATGGTGGAGTATTTATGGATATAATAATTAAGTTAATTATGCTTGCTCATATTAATTAGGTTATTAAAGATATGAATTGATATTTATTGATTCTCTCTTTTTTATATGAATACCACCTTTGGTGGGGTTAGATATTCTTTGTTAACTAAACAAATCAATTAACACCTATGGGTGGGGTTGATAACTAATTTGGTTAATTAAATTAATTCCTTTTTCTAAGAGATTGAAAATGAACCATTTAAATGCCACCTTTGGTGGGTTAGACGATTTAAACTTTATTCAAGGTGTCCAAATTAAACCTAAGAATTTAGTTATCAGTACTAACTTTCAAGTTTTAAAACCACTATTTGAAAACATGTTGTCAATACATTTTCAGATAATAATTCTTATAAAAACTTTTGAAATAGAGCTTCACTCTAACTACCAAGGCGATTGTACCAACAAATAAAAGAGCACTACTCTAAATTAGACCGGATAACTAAACCTTAAAATCTAATTTTCAGATTTAAGTTTGTAATGAAAAATAATATATTTCTCTCTAACATTCTTAATATAAAATCTTGAATAAAAATAAAATCAATTCATTTTAGAGATTTTTACCTATTTAATATTTCGCAAGCATAACAACGTTATTATTACATCATGTTTATAAACAGCCAACATAGTTAAATTTGATCACAGACAAATTAAATATAACATGTAAGAATAAAGCATAAAAAAATAACTGTAAAGAAAATAAAATCCTTACAGAACTTCGATGCTATTCCCGTTGCTAGAAAACCTCCAAGCGGAATTTGCACTCCCATTTATTGAATCGAAAAGCTTATAAATTACAAAAACATAACTAGTTCTTCCCAAAAAGGGAAGAACTCTAAAACTAAGAGAAATTAACTAAAAACTAAGAAAAACTAAAAAAACTAAAAAAACTAAGAAATGAGAGAAAGAAAGAGAGAAGAGAATGTGTTTTGAGGTGTGTTTAGAAGTGAAGAGAAGAGGGGTATTTATAGGTGAAGATGGAGAGAAAAAGTGGGGGAAAAAATGTTAAAAAATTATGAAAACGCGGAGTGGTAATTCTTGACGACGTCATGATGATACGAAGGCGTGAAAAATGGGGCGAAATGGGCGTCGGCGCGGAGGAGGCGCGTGCAGGGCGCATGAGCAGTGAGATGCGCGCCAGTATGAATGGGGCTGGCGCCCGATGTAGCGCGGACGTGGGCGTCTTTGGCTGGTCAAGTGTGGCAAATAATTTTCTCCTTTTTGACATTTTTGACCTTTTTGACCCATTTTATCCAATTTTTCCATATTTATTGACCTTTCCCCATTTATTTATTAATATATTTGTGATGTATTGCTTCCAGTATTCCTCTTTGAGTCTTTAAGTTACGTTTTTAAGCCAAAATACCTGAAAAACAATAAAAATACCTGTGATTCCGAAAAAGACAAATATATATAAATATATGATAAAACATATAAATATATATATATATATATATTAATCAATTAATGTGCATAAAATCATGGTTATTTTAGTGCTTTTTGAGCACTCATCAGTGGCACTCTCTGAACAATACGAAGCTGGGAAAACACAAGCTGAACAACGGCTCTTCTGAAGGTGGAAGCTGCAAAGGTGAAAGCTGCGACGGTGGAAGCTGCGATGGTGGAAGCAATTTGGAAAAGAGGCAGGCGACAAATTAGGGTTAAGGAAGGCGCCACTCTACGAAAGTGGAAAAAAATTAGGGTTTTATTCTGTTTCTTTATATATATAGTGGCTCGAGTGTAAAAAAGCAAAAAAAAGGGAAAAAGGAAGGAAAATTTTTTTAGATTTCATGGCAGAATCTAGAGATTTAACCACCAATTTCATATTGGAAGATTTGACGACAAAAATGATGGAAGTTCTAACTAGAGCTCAGATCACCTCACAACCTCTGCTAATTGAAGCGTCGAATACTCCCATTGGCATCAAGTTGGGAGGATCCAACTATGCCTTATGGTCCCAGCTGGTGGAGATGTATATCTCTAGCAAATACAAACTGGGATATATTAATGGGGATTTTCCTCAACCTACTGAAACCGACCCCTCATTCAGAAGATGGTGCACTGAAAATGCCATTGTCAAAGGATGGTTGATCAATTCGATGGACCCCTCCTTGATTGAAAAAATTATTCATTTCCTAACTGCGAAATAGGTTTGGGATTCTACTGCTACCACCTACTATGATGGGACAGACACGTCTCAAGTGTATGATCTTCGCCATCGAGTTACTCGTATGAAGTAAGCGGGTGGATCCATTGAAAAATACTACAATGACCTTCAAAGGTTGTGGCGAGAAATTGATTTCCGTCGCCCTAATCCAATGGAGTGTGCGATTGACATACAAAAATACAACTCCATCGTACAGGAAGATCGAGTGTATACCTTCCTCGATGGAATTGATAATAGACTAGATAAAACTCGAAGTGATGTGCTTCAGATCAAACCGTTCCCTATGGTGGAACAAGCCTATGGATTCATCCGTAAGGAAGAGGTTAGGCAAACCGTGATGATCACAGATGCAGATACGACACCCGGAGCAGTTATGACTTTCAAAGGGATCAAGGGACACCAGAATCCGATGCCACCAAGACCAGGAACCTTTTTGGGTAGCAAGAAATCCACAGGAAATCCACCGTCTGTTGACATGAAATGTGGTCATTGTGGAAACTCCAAACACACCTGTGAAAACTGCTTCAAACTATATGGGTATCTAGAATGGTGGAATGATTTTCAAGCACGGAAGAAAAGGGAAACCACTGGGAAAGCTGTTGTGGCTACCAATACTACATCACTATCTCTTACTGATTAGGCTAAATCTTCCCAAGATCTAGGTATTTCAAGTATAACATTTCACATCTCTACTCGTAGTGATAATAAGGATTGGATTTTAGACTCTGGAGCTACAGATCATATGACATTTGACCCAAAAGATCTCTCCAATACAACTCAGCCGAGACAGAGCCGTGTTGCCAATGCCAATGGGGTCACTTATCTAGTTACAGGAGCCGTAACAGTGACTTTATCTCCTTCATTATCATTATCAAGTCACTTCATATCTTAACTGTGTAGTATTGATGTATTCTACTTTTTGTCTCCTGTAGGATATTCTCACCAAGGAGATCATTAAGCGTGGTACTAAGAGATGAGGTTTATATTATGTGGATGACCTTAGTTCAGGAAGAGTCAATCACATGCAACACACGGTTAGTAACCAGGAACGACAGATTTGGTTATGTCATCGTCGATTTGGGCATCCATCATTCGGGTATTTAAAGCATTTACTACCTAGTCTATTTTCAAATGTTACACACTCATATTTCAAATGTGATACTTGTATCTTAGCAAAGAGTCATAGGGCATCTTATCCTATGAGCAAGCATAAAAGTATAATTCCCTTTGCTTTAGTACATTCTAATGTTTGGGGACCTTCCCCGGTAACTACATGGTCGAGTCATCATTGGTTTGTAATTTTTGTTGATGATTGTACACGAATGACATGGCTTTACCTTCTCAAACATAAAGATGAAGTATTTTCTACATTTCACTTGTTTCATACCATGATTCAGACACAATTTTTTACAAAAATTAAGATCATTCGGTCTGATAATGAGGGGGAGTATGTTAATCAACAATTTTGAACATACTTGAACAACCATGGTATTCTCCATGAAACCTCGTGTTCACAAACCCCACAACAAAATGGGACTGTAGAGAGGAAGAATAGACATATTTTAGAAACTGCTCGGGCCTTACTAATCATTACACATATGCCTAATAGATACTAGAGTGATGTTATTGCTACAGCTATGTATCTACTGAATTGTATGCCCACAAAGAACTTACAATTTCAGACTCCATTAAGGTAGTATCTGATCATGTTCCCCTGCCTACTATTTTGATGCTTCCATCCCGCATATTTGGATGTGTTGTTTTTGTCTACCTCTACAAAAATCAACGAACTAAGTTGGATTCATATGCTGTCTGATGTGTATTCTTGGGGTATGGCGTACAAAAAAAGGGTTACCGATGCTATGATCCGATTACTAAAAGAACCTATATTACTATGGATGTCACTTTCCTAGAATCAGAATATTTTTTCCCATCACCAATATCCAATTACAATCTTCAGGAGGAGAGTTCTGGTGAAGAATGAAATTGGCTTGATGTTGACATATTAGACACTAGTAACAATCCAACATACTCAGATCGTGCCAATAATATGGGGGAGACAATATAGTGAAGAACGAAATTGGCTTGATGTTGACATATTAGACACTAGTAACAATCTAACATACTCGGATCGTGCCAATAATATGGAGGAGCCAGTATCTAGACCCGAGCTTGAACTTCCAAGAACTGAATCTGAAGTAGTAATTGAATCTCTAGAAGATGAAGTGGTTGATGTACCCTTCCACTCTCTAGTACTTGTACCCAATGATCCTCCTGTTGAGAATACTCCTGAGGTAAGCTATCCTATCACACCTTTACAAACTAATGCTATAGATACATCTGTTGGTTATGTTTTACCTTTCAGACACAATCGAGGCAAACCTCCAAATCGATACTCCCTAGAAAGAGAAGAACGATAATCCAAGTATTCAATAGCCAATTATGTATCTACTCAAAGGTTATCAGAACCTATCAGGGAATTTGCTTAAACACTCTCCTCATGTCAAATTCCAAGTAGCATTGAAGAAGCCTTATCTGATCCAAAATGGGCTCAAGCTATAAAGGAGGAATTTGAGGCATTACAGAAGAATAACATATGGGTGTTAAGCAAGTTGCCCCAAGGGAGGAAAATGGTAGGATGCAAGTGGATTTTCTCCATTAAGTATAAAGTAGATGGGTTAGTTGATCGATACAAGGTGAGGCTTGTAGCAAAAGGATATACACAGACACACGGGATAGATTATCAAGAAACCTTCTCACTTGTGGCTAAACTAAAAACTGTTAGAGTCTTGTTATCTCTTGCGGCAAATTTAGATTGGCCATTGCACCAACTTGACGTAAAAAATGCCTTCCTTCATGGTGATCTTGAAGAAGAGATTTACATGGATATCCCACTAGGATATACTGTTACATCAGGAAAAGAAACTACATGTAGATTACAATGAGCATTGTATGGGCTAAAATAATCCCCTCGAGCATGGTTTGGTAAGTTGAGTTTAGCAATGAAGAAATATGGGTTTCAACAAAGCAACTCTGACCAGACTCTTTTCCTAAAACATCGATTAGGGAAGATAACAGCCTTTATAGTCTATGTAGACGACATGATCATTACAGGGGATGATAAAGAAGAAATCTCTAAGCTTCAAGAACAATTGTTAAATGAGTTTGAAATGAAGAATTTGGGAGGGCTCAAATACTTTTTAGGTATTGAGGTAACAAGATCATAAACTTGGAAAATATGTGGACCTACTGGCAGAGGCAGGACTACTAAATTGTAAACCTATCGATATTCCAATGGTTCAAAATCATAAACTTGGAGAATATGTGGACCAAGTACCAGCAGATAAACAGAGATATCAACGGTTAGTAGGTAAACTCATATATTTATCTCATACTCGACCTGATATTGCTTATGTTGTGAGTGTCGTGAGTCAGTTCATGCACTGCCCAAGTGAAGACCATATGGATGCCGTCATGCGAATACTTCGTTATTTAAAATCCTCCCCTGGGAAAGGACTTATGTTTTCAAGGAATGGTCAATTGGAAGTCGTTGGATATACATATTCAGATTGGGTAGGGAATATCAAGGATAGGAAATCTACTGCTGGGTATTTTACTTTTGTGGGGGGTAATCTTGTTACATGGAGGAGCAAGAAGCAAAAGATAGTTGCCTTATCTAGCACTGAAGCTGAATTTCGAGGAATGGTCAAGGGAATATGTGAGCTCCTTTGGTTGAAAAAACTTCTAACTGAGATTGGTGTTGCTCCTAACACTAAAATGAACTTATTTTGTGATAACAAAGCAGCCATTGTCATCTCCCACAATCCAGTCCAACATGATCGCACAAAGCATGTTGAAGTGGATCGGAACTTCATCAAACAGAATCTTGAAGAAAAAATTATTCAACTTCCATTTGTTAAATCAGAAGATCAATTGACTGATATACTCACAAAATTTGTGTCTGCAAAGAACTTCTACAACTCACTTGACAAGTTGGGCATAAACGACATATATGCACCACCTTGAGGGGGAGTGTTGGCATGTAAGTAGTGTGGCAGACAACAATGCAGTAAATTGTGGCAGATAACAATAATAGTGAAAATTAATAATGTTGTAATTTGTTTCCTTTCTATTTCCTTTGTATACAAATACTATACACTTGTACAAAAAAATTAGAACAGAGAAATAAAGAAACTATTAACGGTAATAACAATAGTTTTGACATGATGCATTCTAATAAAAAAGCTTTAATCATTACTTTCTCAGTTTTTAATTCTATATTTTTGTTCTCGTTCATTGCTCTTATCATGCTATCTCTTCTCTATCTAAACAAAACTTTACACTTTTATTCTCTGCTTTTTGCTTTGGCTTCGTTTCCATCTTATGTATCAATCTCTTCCACTTTGCAGTTACAATTAATGTCCACGAAAAAGTTTCAATATATTTTTCTAGACATTAAATCTTTGCATGCAGAATACAACTTTGTCCACTTCTACAATGTTTTTGGTTGCATGCATGCTTCTAGCCTTACTTTCCATGCTCACAAGACCTACTCACACGCTAATAACTACTGCTAATGTTTATGTTTAATACTAGATATATCGATGGACATTTCTGGAAGCAATGAGAAATAATTCAAGGTTCTTCATCTTATCTGGCATTAATAACTCAAACTAGCTCAAAGATTATCTGGCGGCGTTGAGGAGATTACTGCACCCACGACTAGGGAGGATGCTCTGTATGCAACTTCTCTTACGCTCCACGCCAAAGTTCTGGCAAATTAACAGAGAGTTCAGTACCTCTATCTTACAATCAACATTTGATAATGTTATCAATCTCAGTTTTGAGATGAAGGTGTCTTATGTGGATGGAGCAAATAATAAATTTAAGTTGAAATTCCAGTATGAGAAAGACTGTAACAAAGTCTGGCGCCTTCGTATTTGGCATGCAAAAGGTCATTTGTTAAAATCAAAAAATGGTCACCAGTTAAACCATTTGCCGATAAAGAGTTTGCATTTACAGAATTCTGGGTTCAAATCCATGGACTTGCACCAATCACCATGCTTAAGGAAAATGCTATCACTCTAGGTAACTGACAGGTTTTGCTAGAATGAAAATTTTGGGTAACTAGATCAAAGCTATTCTAAACAAAATATAGTAAATAATATACCTACAAAAACAAGTTAATAATAAAATTTATTTATTTAAATTATAAATACATAAATATATAAATATATGTATAATTATAAATAAAGTTTTTAAATATATTAAAGAATCGAGACATGTGTATCACACAGTCTTTAAAATATTTTTTCGTTCACTGTGAGTGTTACAGAATTAAGAAAACTTATCTCTCATGATACAACGATTAAATAATAATAAACTTATATCACAATTTATTATTTCACGAACTTCCAAATGTCTAAACTCTATTAGAAGAATTCAACTTTAGATAGAAAATAAAAAAAAAATCCTTTCTCTTTTCATACTCTGTTTTTTCTTTTTTTTCTTTCTTCCTTTTCTCTTCTTCCAGCTCTGTTCTGTTTTTTTCTCTCTATTTTTTTCACCTTTCTATCAATGAACGGGTGTATATATATACCATGAGCAGAGTTCAAAACAAAAGAATTAATTTAGAAATGAATTAAGAAAGAAATGAAAAAATTAAGAAAAAATGAATTAAAAAAACAGAAAAACTAATTAATAAACGGAAAAGAAAAGAAAACATGGTTTTTAATTTTAAAACAATTTTAATTCATAACAGAAGAATTAATTCAGAAATGAATTAAGATACAAACGGAAAAATTAATTTAGAAATGAATTAAGAAAGAAACGAAAAAACAAAAAAACAAAAAAGAAAAGAAAACAACGTAGTTTTTTATTTTAAAACAATTTTAATTCTTAAAAAATTTCAAAAATCTTCCACATGAATAAAAATTGACATAGATTTTAAATAAAATTTTGACACGAAAATAGAGTTCAACGAATTGAAACCTGCATAGGATAAGTAGGTGTTACCCTTTGAATCTTCCCATGTGAAAGTATATTTATCTTATTAACTGGCCAGTAGACTCGATGCCTTTGAACTGTTCTGTTGTTTATATAAGTAATGACATGCTTCACACAAGAGTCTTTCCTGACACAATTCAATTCTACTGTTATGTTCGTTTTGGCCATGAACATATGCCGAGTTTTGTGAGAGTCTCGAAAGAATTGAACCCTATACAATTATTTTTTGAAGCGATCCCACTCCTCACTTATCTTTAAAAGTAATCCGTAAGAGTAACCCGCATACTCCACTTGGTATTCTCTTCATAAGAATCATTAAAAGCCTTAATTTACCATGTATATTATGGGTATCACTATTCTCATCATAGGAATAGACTTGAAGTTAAACACCCACAGTGATCTCACCAAGTCTTTATAATTAGTTTATCTTTTTGAACCTAGATCTTGGGATCTCCAATCAAATAGGTTGGTTTTCCTTTGCAAACACTCATTCATTCATGGGTTAACTCTCATTCCTCTCAATAACTTACCAACTAATTCTTGATTTAACTATATAGTTAAGAGATTCACTATATTATCCTCTGACTTCACATAGTCAATAAAGATAACCCCGGTTGAGAGTAGTTGTCTAATGATATTATGTCTATGACATATAGGTCAAGACTTACTATTATACATATTGCTCTATGCCCTGCTAATAACAGATTGACTATCACAATGGATGCATATTATAGGTACAGGTTTCACCCACTTAGGAATATTCTCTTAAAAATTGCATAGCTATTCGGCTTATTTACCATATTTATCCCAAGCAATGAACTCAAATTCCATAGTAAATCTAGCAATGCAAGTCTGTTTAGAGGACTTCCATGAAACAGTTGCACCACAAAGTATGAATACATATCCAGTGGTAGACTTTGGGTCTTTCATATCAGATATCCAATTTGGATCATTGTATCTTTATAACATAACTGGATATCTTATGTCGTGCAATCTATAACTACGTGTATATCTTAAATATCTAAATGGTCTTGTAATACCTTTCCAATGATCAGATCCTGGATTACTAGTATATCTACTTAGTTTGCTTACAGCGTAAGCTATGTCGGTCTCGTATAACTCATCAAGTACATAAGACTTTCTATCACTCTAAAATATTCTAGTTGAGACACGCTCTTATTTTTCTTCTTAGATAGGTATAGATTTACATCTACTAGTGTTCTCATAATTTCATAATCACCATTGTTGAATTTTTCAAGTATTTTGTCAACATAATGACATTGACTTAGAATGAGATTGCTTAATATCCTTGATATCTTAATTTTTAGAATTACATTAACAGGTCCTATGTCTTTCATATCAAACCTTGAATTCAACATAGTTTTAATAGATTTGATCATTTGATCATTACTACCCACAATTATCATATCATCAATGTAAAGACACAAGATAACGTAACCATTTTTTTTATCCTTGATATATACACATTTGTCACATTTGTTGATTTTAAAGCCATTTGTCCTGATAACATTATCATACTTTTCATGCCACTATTTTGGTGCTTGTTTCAAGCCATATAAAGACTTCACCAATTTATTGACTCTTTCTTCTTATTCTAGGCATGAAAACCCTTTGAGTTGGTCCATGTAGATTTCTTCATCTAACCATTCATTTATAAATATTGTCTTTACATTTATTTGATGTATTTCAAGATTTCATATAGTGGAGATAGCAATTATCATCCTTATGGATGTTATTCTCGTTATAGGAGAATAAGTATCAAAGTAATCAAGGCCACGTCATTATTTGTATCCCTTAATTATAAGCTTGGTCTTGTAATTTTCAATTGATCCATCTAATTTATGTTTTCTTGTGAAAATCCACTTGGACCCTAGGGTTTTACTACTTTGAGGTAAATCAACTAGTTCTCAAGTGTGATTTTACAGAATGGACTCAATTTCACTATTAATGGCTTCTTTCCATTGAGAACCTTTAGAAGAATTCACAGTCTCTTCGTAGGTTTGAGGTTCACTTTCTAGCAAGTAGGTCAAAAAATCTGGATCATAGGACGTTTCTATCCTAGCCCTTTTACTACTTCTAAGTTCAACATCAACCTTATTATCAACCTCTTGTTTAGGTTCTTTGTTTTGACTATCTTCATTCATAGTCTCATATGCTCGTTTAGATAAACTTGATTCTCCTTGAGATTTACCTGGAAATACATGTTCAAAGAACGATGCATTTTTTTGATTCCATTATCGTGTTCTTATGTATATTTGGGATTTTTGACTCATGCATAAAAATCAATAAACACTACTATTATGTATATATCCAATGAAGATGCAATCTATCATTTTTGGACCTATCTTCACTTTCTTAGGTATAGGTACGGCTACTTTTAGTGGAGTTAAAGCCCCCTCAGAGACTAGTTCTTTCTCATATAGATAATGCTTCTTCAAATGATATGGCTCAGGCTCTTCCTAGAAATACATGTTCCCTAACCCTCTTTTTAGATGCCTCTCATTTATCTTTGTGTTATACTGTGTCTAATATCATGCAGGTAGACACCTAACACATTGGATCTCAAACTTCATCCTACTTGCCTTTAATAGCACATGCAACACTTCCAAATTTAATGCCTGCTCATCTTGCTTGGAAAAGTCAACAATTTCCAACCTATTAACAAGTTTCTTCTCATGAAGCTTCATTGATTGTTTCTTTATCCTCTAGTTTTACTCAACTTATCTTAGAAGATTTTTCAGATAGAACTTCCAATTGTCAAACTCAACTTCTAAATGCTACCAGCTCTATATTTCCAAGACCAGATGCAATGCAACTTACCCATTTTTCGAATGATCTCACTTACTTGGTTCCCTTAGCTACCCAAAATCAAATGTCTTCTCATCTCCCTCCTTCACAGATCAACCCTTCATCTTGAGCTTGTCTTAACTCCACTAAAACTCCTACCCTTATCCATTCTCTTTTCCCTATCAATATAGTCATGGAAATCAGTTCCACAATTTCATCATCCATAACAATTGTTTCTACTCTTTGGATTGATAATACCACTAATTTATCTCTCAATATTGTTATTTCCTCCAACCCTAAGAGAAAATATCAAAGGTGTCAAGATCCTAAAAACAAACAAGTGGTTATTGATGATTATAATTCTTTTCAAATTGGTTCAAAAAAGAAAATCTCAATTTACTCTTGAAAAGAATGTCAATAAGATCTTCTTTGATGCAGTTTCTGACACTACTTTTCCAACTTCAACTAATACTACATTATTGCAAGTTCACTTGGAAGTACACCATCACTCCTATCCATCTTATGGTTGTTAAGGTTTTCAAATAGATTCGATTTGTTTCTCTACTATTAGAGATTTATCTCCTACAACCAATATTATTATTACTACTTATAACCCTATAATTCAATTGGGTGAGGAAATGACTCATATCTTGCTCCTAATTGAAAAATGAAGATCATAAGATGGAATTGTCGTGGATTCGTAAAATCCTTAGCTTTTAAATATCTAAATAGATTAATTAAACTTTATAATCTTGCATGCATTTTTATTTTTAAAACTAAAGCTACTAGTGCTTTTTGTCTATGAATAGGTACAGAGATGGCGGGGACGATTATGCTAATAACAATAACCACCCTATATAAATTTCGGGTACATTCAATTAATAACCATCGGTTATGAACCAGTAGCAGTTTCCCCATGATTTAACCATGTTTCTTATTTTTTAACATTTATTTAAAAATATATTTAATTTAAAAAATTAAATGTTAACTTAATTCTTACTTTATCATATTATTTAAAATATTGACATTAATTTTTATTTTTTAACTATTTAACACATGTTTTTAAGTAAAATAAAAAAGTATAGAGTAAGAATAAATAAAATTTAATCTAATTATACAAAGTATTGCAGTAATCATCCCTACCCCACGCCTTTTCGATTACGGTTATTTTTGGGGAAAAACTATAAGATTTTTACGTATAATCATAGCTTCATTTATTCATGATTAAAATTTTTATCCCCATTTTTGTCTTTCAATTAAGCATAGATTAGGTTATTATGATAGTTTTTGTATGTCTGCTTCAAATAGTATTGAGGTCTTTTTGTCACATAGAAGCTAAGTTTTCAAGTTTCTATGTTAAATTATAATCAACATGTAATAGAACTACAATTCTGCAATATTACTACTAATGGAAGGAAATAGAACTGCTTTTGTTGCTACTTCCCTTGTTATAAAGATCAAAATGATGATTTATGGTCAAACTTGTTGAATTTTTTGTTAAGATTTTGAAAGGCCACCATTGATTGTCATTAATAAATAGGATTAATGTGAAATTACTATTATGAATTTGATGGACTTGATTACTCTCTATTTATATCACGTAGATATACATACCAAATATGAATGAAAAAAATATGATTTCATCATATTAAACATAATATGAGAGCTAATCATTTGAATTATTTATTTCAAAATTTCAAAAAATCAAAACAAATACCATTACAAACTTTCACTAAAGTATTTGTTGGCCCAAATGTCTCAAATTTAACCCCTTATGTCTTTGATTGTGTGGTTTTTGTACACCTACACAAAGATCAATGCACCAAGTTAACTCCTCAAGCATTGCGATGTGTTTTGTTGGGCATGCTACTCATAAAAAAGGATAACAGTGTTACCATCCCCATCATGTTGATTATTTGTTACAATGGATGTTGTCTTCTATGAAGATGCAATGTACTTCTCCAAATCTGAATTTTAATGGGGGTACCAAAAGGAAATTCAAATTTTGGATTATAATGAAAGTGATAACCAAAATATGGGAAAATTAGATATAAGTGACATAACACTAGATTACCTTATTGATGACTCAAAAATTGAATTTAACTAGGAAATGAGTGAATTATATTTAAGTACTATGACATTGGATCAAAATGTCAATGAGAACCTAATAACTAAAGAAGTAAGTGATGAACACCCAAGTGAAGAAGTGAACGCTTTTTAGACTGAAACTGAGTCTCTGAATAGTATGACTCTATCTCCTATCAACATATCATATCAATCGTTTACTGAAGACAATCTTGAGCCACACATAAGATAGTTACCATAGCATCATATAAAAGGTATTCCTAAACTCACATATGAATCTGAACTTTCTAGTAAAGTATCATGTAAGCCGTTATGTGTCTAACTATCATTTGTCAAAATTAAACATGTCATTTTTGAATCAATTATCTATTGTATATATTCTTAATAGCGTGCATGAAACCTTAGCTAATCCCAGGTGAAAAGGTGCTATGAATAAGAAGATGAAATCTTTGAAAAATGAAATGTGGGAACTAGTTTATCCTCTGCTAGGGAAGAAACGAGTTGGATATCAGTGGATTTTCTCCATGATGCACAATACTGATGACACAATTGAACATTTTAAGGCAAGATTGGTAGTAAAAGGATACACTTAAACCTATAGGATTGATTATACAAAAACATTTACATATGTAGTCAAAATGAATATTGTTTGTGTCCTATGATATTTAGTTGCAAGCTTGGATTGACCATTACAATAATTTGATGTGAATAATGCTTTTTTAAATGGTGAATTATTCGAATAAATCTACATGAATCTCCTATCAAGATGCATGATACAAAAAGGTTACAGTTATAAGGTATGCAGACTAAAGAAATCATTGTATGACTTAAAACAATCCCCAAGAACATGATTTGAAAGATTTACAAAATCTATGATTACCTTCAGCTACCATTAGAGCAACTCAGATAATACTCTTTTCTCTATATTTTGTAATCATTATTGTCAGTTTCTAGGAATAAAGTTTGTATATACTTCCAAAATCAAGCCAACAATATCATCGCCACCCAAACCCTATTGCTGCTTCATTTTCATTGCTAAACTTCAACCAAACACTAAAATATCTCACAATTATCATGATCATCCATGTTGATGGTGTGTTCACTAAAGCATCCTAATTGCCTAGAAGTCAGATCTATTTGGAAATTCAGTTGTGAAGCCATAGGCCAATCAAAAGTTACTATTTAACTATTTTAGTGAGCAATAATCCTTTTCTTAAATCAGACTTTAGATACCTTAACTGCATTGTCAAAAGTACTCTATGATGGAAGTGATGAATTGCAATTTTTTTCTCTAAATTAGTAGACTTTTTCTACTATACAAAATGAGAGAATTCTCTTTGTGTATTATAGAGAGCTGACTGAAATTTTTCAAGAGTTAGTCCATCGTGATATGATGGTTATGAGTGACCTAAACGATCTCAAATCTCATTGCAAGTATATTGAATGATTAATAATTCATATATTTCTCATTGGATAGGATGAAGAATTTGATTCAATTCAACGAGAGATCTTGTCCAAAGATCTAGTGCCAAACCTAGATGAATGTTACTCTTTAGTTTGATGGGAAGCTATGCATAATACCACCCTGAGAGGTAATTCCAGAGCATTTTAATCGAGTGGTATGATTACTCATAACATACCTGATTTAGGTCAACAAGATCGAACACGATCCAAAAATGGTAGACCTACTAATGTCATTGATAAGTCTTCTTTGAAACGCATTCATTGTAATCAGACTAGTCATACCAAAACTCGTTGTTTTTAGTTGGTAGGATATCCAGAGTGGGAGGATCCAAGTCAAGCAAGAAAAAATTTAAAAAAAGTTTCCATTACCATATTTGTTCAAATAAAGATCGAAGATGGAATTATTGAAAAAATCTTAGCATTGGCAATATCTGTAGAGAATAGTGGTAATACTTTAAATATTTTTGCATCTATTTTGTATAAGATATGGATAATTGATTCTAGTGCAATAGATTACATAAAATATGATTATAGAAAAGTCTAACCATTTCAATCATTTCCAAAACAATTTGTCTCTATTGCAAATAGAACTTCGACCCTAATCATTGGGGAAGAGTCTTTAACTCTAACAGATACATTGAATTTTCTTTTGGTATTCCTCTTGAAATTTAGGCTCGAATGAGTACATTGTATGTTCATGGAAGACAACCTCTATTGTGATAAATAATCGACGACTTAGAGGATGGTGACATTTATATCCTTTTTGATGAATGGAATACCCCATAAAATCACATTATAATGCTTAAGAAATTAACTTGGTGCATTGATGTTTATATGGGTGCACCAACACCACACAACCAAAGACATGAAGAGTTAAATTTGAGGTAATTGGAGTAACAACTGCCTCAGTAAGGTTTTGAAATGGATGATGCTAGAGAGAATCCGATTGATTAAATAAGCTGTAGAATTAAGTGCTTCTCCCTAATAAGATAATGACATATAGGCTTCGATTAACAAAGCTTGGACAACTACCAACAAGTGTCTATTCTTGCATTCTACTACCCTATTTTGTTGGTGTATTGGAGTAAGTTGTGTGATGAATTATTCCTTGTGCTTGCAAATATTGTTGAAGTTTATTAATTTGGTGTTCTCTACCATTGTCACTACGAAGAGCTTAAATCTTTATTTTATATTGAATTTCAATCCTTTAATGAAACTCTTAGAATAATGAATTCACTTCACTTTTAGATTTCATCTAGCATAGTGATGTTATTCTGGGGCAATCATCAATAAATATTACAAATTAACGTGATCCACTCAAAGTAGTGACTTTAGATTAACCTTGTACATTAAAATGAATAATCATAAAAGGAAGTGGATTTTATTCAATTGTAATGGAAATGATATTTTGCAAGTTCACACACATCACATTGGAAATGAGAAACAACAACTTTTGCAAATAAACTAGGAAATAATTTTTTGAGATATCCAAAAGAAGCATTTCAAAAATGGCGATGCCATAACCATATTTTTTTATTTTTTGTTTCAACAGAACCATAAACTGTCAGAGCTTGTAAGCTTTGAGTACTCTTTAATTCCAAATCCAAGCAATACAACTTTTCTCACATAATACTACAATCAATCGTCTTCCTAGTTTTGGTGTCCAAGTGTCAAATATTATGAGATGTTATAAACATGATAATGTTTATGAGAGAAGGACAATAGAGTAATGATATAAATGAATATGGACAATCATTGTGCAATTCTGAGCATCTAGCGACAATGGTTTGTCAACCTTGGATGAGATAGTGAACTAGTCAATTAATTCACTATCTCATCCAAGGCCGACCAACCACTGTCACTTATTGCTTATGTTTGCACCATGACCACCCAAATTCATTTTTATCGTTGTTTTGTCATTCCTCTCTTATAAACATTAAAAAAGCATTATTTACATCAAATTTTTGTTCTCTAGGATTATGTATAAAATTGTTGACAATGCTCATCCTATAAGTCACTTTCTTTATACAGATGGTCTCATTCTATTTTGTAGAGCTAATTCACTGAAGACAATGTCATTCATCAAAGTCTCCAAAAGTACTTCAATTTGTTCGGACAAGAACCAAATCTTTCTAAATCATGCATTTACTTCTCAAGAAATGTTTCTTCTTCTTATAAAGGCCAAATTCAATCTACTTTCAAATCATTGTTGCATTTGAGGTGTACAATATTTGAGTCATAACTTATTTTATCATGGAAAGAAGAGTAGGAAATTTCAAAAAATTATTGATACACTCATTTTTAAAACAAATAGATTGAGATTGTGTTTGTTATATATCAAAATAAGGTAATATCATTTAGATAAAATCTGTATTATTAGCTTTATTGTCTTATTTCACGAGTACTTTTAAACTTCCTAAAATAGTTTGTTACAAAGGTGATACAATTATCAAAAAATGTTGTGGAACTCTTCTCCAAAAAACAAATTTTCTAGATATATTACATATAAAAGTTAGGATTTTCTTTGTCTACCTAAAGAAGTTGAGGTCGTGGTTTAAAAACTCGAGGATATTAATTTAAGTCTTTTGTCTAAATTGAGTTGGTAATTTATTAATCATGATAACAAAATTTAGGTTAATATCTTTCCATGCAAATATGAAAATCCCAATGACTTCCCTCAATTATGAAACACGATCCTTTGATTCCTGTATTTGTAAAGCTATCTCCTCTTTTGTGACTCTATTTAAATTAGGTGCTTGTCTTAAAATTGGAAATAGTTTTTCAATAAATATTTGTCATGGCCCTTGGATCCATTGGTCTTCCAATTATAAATACCTCATTTAGTCATTTTGTTGGATACTTTATATAATATTCATATGGTTGTTAAATCTTTTGTCAAATTCTAATTATTAATTTTTTAAACTTATTTATCATATTTGAGGATTTGATATGTGTCTATATATTTCTAAACTTCACCTTCCTGTGGAAGAGAACTTTGACTCTTGGTTTTGGGCCCCTAATTCTATAGATATTTTTAGCACCATAACTACATATCGACATTTAATTTCAAAAAGATCTCCTCAAATTTACTCTTTTTAGTGGAAAAAACTTTAGTAACTAAAAATGTATGAAAGGATAAAAGTTTTTTGTTAGATTTCTTTCTAATTACCTTCCCAATATATTTAATATCTTTTCAAGAATTCACCTCAATGATATCTCTTGTATTTTTTTTATCATTACAAACCTGAAACTATTCGTCACTTGTTTTTTACATGTCAATTTACTCTCTTCTTATGGACTAGATACATTTATACACAAACCTACATTTCACAAATATATTTTCCTTTGATATATATGTTTATTTATAAACTTTCTAATATTTGCAATTCTTTTGAAATTTCACACTGAATTTATTCTTACTATTTGTGTTTCTTTTGAATATATTTTGAAATCTTATAATGATCTTTTGTTTAATGCCAAAATCCTAGATATACAAATGATTATTTCAAAACTAAATTCCATATTTCATGAATTTAGGAAACTTCTCATTTTAACTTTTCTAATCTTAATGTTTCTTAAATTAACTCTGAACATAATTACCTCCTCGTTTCTTTGGGAAAAACCTTTCTTACCATAAAAATTAATTTTGATATAAATGTTACCAATTCAAAACTTATAGTTGTTGCAACCATAAGAAATTTAGAAGATAAAATTCTTGGATATTGAAATAAATTTTATCTTTATTATTATTGTTTCTATATATGACTATCCAAAATAATTAGAAGAAAATGTATTTAGAAATGATAACTTTGATGTTATTAAAATTTTGATACATGATTAAATTATTATTCTTTGAAATTTTAAAACTTTATTTCAAAGTTCGTTCGGTGTTTTGCAAATTTAACATGACTTTGCAAATTTATCAATTCTATTTTTTTTCTTACAACTAATTAGGTATCAATTGTCACGTAAAAGTTTCACCTTTTCTACTGACTGCTGTAGGTCTGTAGCATCATTAAAACCCAATAATCAAGAAAAAGTAAGAAAATTGACAACAACAACAAAAAAAAAACGAGAGTGAGAAAGCGTGGTCTTGTCTTCTTCCATTGCTTTTCCTCAACTCTCTCAATATTCTCACCGAACACACCTTCCATTCTTCTTAGGGTTTCTCGTTGTCCTTTTGCACCACGTTTTCGTACCCAGGGTTTGTGTTCTACTACTCATGGACTCCGAGGACGATATGCACGACGCTTACGATGTTGATGATGAGGAAGAGGGGTTCTACAGCGATGAAATGGGTATGGACTACTACTGCAGTGACGATGATGCCGATGCCGACTATGTAATCGAAGATGACGCCGAAGAGCTCGAGAGGATCGAAGCTCGTCGCCCGGAGGTTAGTTTGGTTTTTCATTTCTAATTTTTGCATTCCAGTAAAGTTTTTTTTCTTTGTACAGTTTGGTTGGCCTTGTTTTTTGGTTTGATCGTCGAGAAATGTTGGAATTGGGAGGAAATTTTGGTGCTCTGGTGGTTGCGATCGTTGTTTTTCGCCGATTATCTTGAATCTCTGGTTAAATTAAAGAAATATGGAGGGAATTGGCTTATTCCTTGCTATCATTTGAAGACGATAATTCAAATTTATTGAGTATTCATGACCTTGTGGCTTATGCATGTGCTTTTGGTTATCTGAATATGTGTTTCACATGCGTCTGTCGATACAAAACAGTGTAAAGTTGTGCACTTGGTACATGAAATTCTATTGTTCGAAGTTGTCTTTAGGATGTAATTTCTATGGCATGTAACTGAAATAATGTTGTTTTTTTCTTATAATTTTGATGTTTGATGTGAGTTGCATGGTCTGTGGCATATTTATTTGTTTTCGTCTAATTAAAATTCATTATTTTGTTTCAGAATAACTACGTTGTCCTTCAGGAGTCAGATATACAGCATCGACAGGAAGATGATATCACAACAGTATCAAGTGTTCTATCCATATCAAGAGTTGCTGCAAGCATCTTACTTCGTCACTTCAATTGGTAAACTGACATATTATTGTTGCTATCTTATGGTTAACATGGATGTGCATATTTCCTCATGTCCATATATTTTCACATGTTAAGTTTGTCACGATACCTTGAATTGTGGCTGGATTCATCTGCACTCTTTTTTCACGGTTTGTGCAAATTTTAACTCATATATCCTTGTTTTAAACTTGTGTAAAATTTCACACGAAGACCGTTTCATTGTGATTCGACATTGTGTGAAAAGTGCAATGGTTTCTCCTTTAGCCAAATATGAATTTGTAGTATAAAATAATAAGATATATCCCTGTAATTGACCACTCTGGGCTGCATCATTGAATTTTTTTTTCAACTGTTGAAGGATGGCTTAGTTTCTTTTTTCTTCATTTTTCAACCATCATGTGAAGTGCATAAGAAACCACATTGCAATTTATGACTACGTTATTGATCTTGAGACTTGTATTCAATAGCACAAGTGTTTGACATCTTCTCCTTGTTTGGATTTCTTCGCTTTAAGTAATGTGCTGACTATCAAGACTAGCCTGTAGATAGACCGCGCACAACTCTCTCCTTAGCAAGATCATGATTCATCTCGCTTTTATATTAAGTAGCACATGAAATTTTTGGTTTTGCAGCCTTATTCTCTGCCTTTTCTAGTGATATGATTTTATTATGCTCAGTATTCTGAAGAAAGTTGTCGCAGGAATGTTAGTCAAGTGCATGAGGCATGGTTTGCCAATGAAGAAAAAGTGAGAAAAAAAGTTGGTTTGTTGGAGCAACCAGTTGTACCACTTCTAAATTCCAGGGAAGTAAGTTACCCCAATATAAGTGACATTATATATGGTATTTTGGCTAGATATGTTTGCTTCTTGCTTATTTCACACCTTCTAATAAACTTTGTATTGAACAGCTTATTTGTGGAATATGTTTTGAATCTTTTTTCTGCACTAGCATTAGATCAGCCGCTTGTGGCCATCCTTTCTGTACTGCATGCTGGAGAGGTTTGTGTCATTTCTTATTTGTGGATTGTGAGTTTGACTCAATCTTCCGCTTTGAATCTGAGCATGTATGAGTTTATGACTACACTTTTGATTTAAATTTCTTAATGTTTGTGGTTATGCTAGAGTATATCAAATTTTTTTAAAAGATGTTTTATACCCTTGCTGTTGAAATTGTTTTATTTTATTCTATCTATTTCTTTGGGTAGTTTGTTCCTTTACCATCTGTTTTCCTTTTTCTAGCTTTGTCTTTTGACCAGCTATATCAGTTGTTGCTAAGTAGATACATATTTGTCTAGCACTGGATGGAGGGAGATTTTGCTCCTTTTTTTTTGGGGGGGGGGGAATATTCAGGCATTCCCCCATGTTTTAAATAGCAGATTGCTCCCTAACTTTAATAGTCAATCACATCTCCTAATTATTATTTTATTTTGATATCATCCCCTACTTAAGGGATATATTGCTATTTAAGAAAACCCAATTGGACGTATTCATAACTATTCTTCTTTCTTTCCCTTTCCTAAAACAATATTTAATTTTTTTATCATGTGAAAATTCTGTTTCCTCTCTGAATTATCTTCATTTTACTTTGACTTTCGTGCTTTTGTCTTTCATTTTGTATTTTTTTCCCTCTCAATTGTTATGGTCTATAACTTCTATCTATACACTTATTTATCCTTTTTTTTCTTCTTTCTCTGTTATATTGTAGGCTACATTAGTACGTCCATCAATGATGGTCCTGGATGTTTAATGTTGAGATGTCCTGATCCATCTTGTGCTGCTGCTGTTGGTCAAGACATGGTTGATTCATTGGCCTCCGAAGAAGATAGGGAAAAGTACTCTCGTTACATTCGTAGGTCTTATATAGAGGACAACAAGATGGTATGCTTTTTATTTGAGGCCTTGGTATGCATGATTGTATGTATGGAGGCATGGTTGATTGCTATGGTTAATTCTTGGACTTAGAGTCCGACCTCCGTTTTCCCCTTTATTTGACACCCACACTTGAGTCCATGTAGCATTGGTCATATTTATAGGAGTCTTTTAATTACAAGATAAAAGTAATCTCTAAGTCGAAATCCTAATTTGAAAATTAAAATCTAATTCCTAATCGATAAAATATAAAAGCTTCCATACTTATCCTAGTTTATAGTTATTTTTTATTCCCATCAACATGTCCACGCCCACAACTTGTTTCCCTCGTAAATATGACTGCAGACGGGTATGCTGAACTGATTCTTGGCTTTTGTGTTTCTATTCTCATATGACCATATTTGAGTATTTTGATAAGAATATGACCGTAGCTAAGTTGTACATTATTTTTCTGTTATTGGATGCCAACAAGAGCATCTCGTTTTATCTTCTGTGGCCAATCGTCTAACCTTATTTTCCCTGATTATTTAATTCCTTCTAGACCAAGTGGTGTCCGGCACCTGGTTGTGAGTATGCTGTTAATTTTCTCGGGGATAGTGAAAACTATGACGTTTCTTGTGTCTGCTCATATGGCTTTTGCTGGAATGTAAGTTGCGCATTATTAATTTTTTTTTTTGGGTATTTCATTGTATTATTTATATTCTGCACACAGCATTTGTCATCTCATTCTTGTGGATCTGCAGTGTACAGAAGAGGCTCATCGGCCAGTTGATTGTGGTACTGTGGCAAAATGGATATTGAAAAATAGCGCCGAGTCTGAGAACATGAATTGGTAATCATTTCAAGTTCATGCTCATGTTTGCTTTGGACAGCCTTTCTTTCAATTACTATATAAGCCATTTTGTGGTTGTACCTTTTAGTACTTTGTTAGCTTATGAAGTTATATGATGTGTGATGTGAAGCAATGTATTGTGGTACTTTGTTCATAATAGTGATATGATACCTAAAGATGCTAACCTAACTGATTATGGTAGCATGAAAAAAAGATAATTGTTGAATTCTTGAAAGTGTTAATTCCTAATGCAATTTGGTTTACTTGTTTCCGGTGAAGGTTAAGTTTGTAGGAGATGGGCAACACTGTTATGTTGTATTGTAGGACATTTAGTCATGCTTAGATTTCAAAGGCCACAAGGAAATTTTAACTTGGACTAGAGAAGAGATCTGACCTTGGTATCCCCTGTTCTAACTACTAAGGTCATTTTGAACAATATTAGTTCAAGACTTTTCCTAAATTCTTAAAATTGTAGTTGGGCACACTTTTGTTCTTACGTTATTTAGTATATTTATTAAACAAAAATTAAGCAGGTTGAGAAAAATTTTGTGATGAACAAAATTGTTTGATTGTCAATGGTGCTTGAACTACTTGTTGAAAAAAATGAGAGTAAGATATAATAGCAAATTTAATAATATATATTTACTCTTTTTCTTCTTGAAAAATAAAGTAGCTGCATATGTTGATTGATATAAAAAAATTCATTTTAGTGCTGTCTAATTATCTAGTTTTGTTGTTCATCTATTCTTAATGGATGAGGTCATCTAGCATGCTTCTCGAGAAGTAAATATTTATATTTCTTATACGTTTCTCAAATGCCTGGTTAACAATTGAAAATGGCCCTTATGTAAGCGTCAGATTTTGGCATGTGATACTAATAATATATACAATGATTCTCAGGATATTAGCTAATTCCAAGCCATGTCCTAAGTGCAAGCGACCAATCGAGAAAAACCAAGGATGCATGCACATGACATGCACACCACCTTGTAAATTTGAGTTCTGCTGGTGAGCTTTAAAGTTTTTTGTTAAAAATAATAATAATAATAATAATAATAATAATAATAATAATAATAATAATAATCAATATTTGATGCTTTTTCTTCTGTCCTTATTGGTTTTGCAATGAAGTGCTTGAGAAACAGATGGTTTTTTAAAGGATTGACTATGCTATAGTTAGGTATTTTCTTTTCGGTGGACTTTTTATTTATTTATTTATATCAAACATTATATTATATTAACTAAGTAATCATTAAAAAGGTAGAAAGTGGATCAGTAATCCCTTACAAAAAGAAGCACCACACTATACTTTTTAGTGGACTGCTAGTCCTCCATATAAATATAATGTTATGTTTCTTATATATATCATGGTTTTGATACTATTGTATTCACTGACTTGAATGGAGAACATCATTTTTTTCAATGTTGATCAATTTTTCCGTTCTTTTGGTTCTCAAAAGTTCATAGCTGTAACTTTAACAAGTTGATTGAATTGTACAAATGCAGGCTATGTCTTGGTGCTTGGTCAGATCATGGTGAGAGGACGGGTGGTTTCTATGCTTGTAACCGCTATGAGTCAGCTAAGCAAGAAGGAGCTGTAAGGGATCTTAATAGTTGCTATTTAAATTATGAATCAGCAGCATAGTTTTGGCCTTGGGGATGCATTTGGGTTATGTTTCCAGGGATTATTATTTTTTATCTAAATTTATTTCCGGTTCTTTTAGTATGATGAAGCAGAGAGAAGAAGAGAAATGGCAAAGAATTCTTTGGAGAGATACACTCATTATTATGAACGCTGGGCAAGCAATCAAATAGTATGATTATACTCAAGTTCTTCAAATTTACTACTTCTGATGCATTTATATATTTTTTTTTGCTTGTTGATGGTCTTATATTGATAAACATTATTATTGGTAAGCTTGTTTTGTCTTTGGTTATCCGTATCTCTTTTGACAAGTATAATTGTTTGGCTGTAACAATACAAGTTATGCTACAAATGAGCTTCATTTTTTTCCCCCTTGTTTTGTATGTTTATCTTGGTCTCTTCTTTTCATTGTACATCACTAATAAGCATTATAATAATGAGAAACCTTGGCACACATTTATTTGACATCATATTCTTACTTTTAGAAAGCTTGAGTTTCTGTCCTTTGTAAGATGGCCTGAAATAATTGTGTTTTTATTTTGCAGTCAAGGCAGAAAGCACTTTCAGATTTAAATCAAATGCAGACTGTCCATGTAAGTACACGTGCTTATACGTCAGGTGGTTGCACTTCTGTTAAGTATTGTTGTTATTTGTTAGATGGGGTGTCTTGTACGGTATATAATGATACAAACAGTATACTTTTATTGCCTTGCATTTTTTGCAATTCAATGAGAATCCAAGAAGTTGATACACTTCTACACTTTCCAAAATAAAAAGTAGAGTAGAGGAAGTAAGGTGTTGCTAATTGCCCGTCCCTTCCCAGTTCCCATGTCAAGCTATCCTGTCCCTTCATACATACTTTTAACTATTGATTCAAAAAAAGTAGCTGGTGCATGGAAATAGATATTTAATTTTGAGGATCAATTAAAAGTCATGCAAATATATGACATAGTATGATTAGGAAAATATTGGAACCGAGTGGAAGAGGAAGGACTGGGGAGGGTGGCGTGGGAGGGGAAATAGAGGACCAAGTGGTTATAATGTAAATATTACTATTTGCAACATCATTAATGCCTATGCCTAAAGCTAGTTACTGCAAGGCCTGTATGGTAAATTCTAATGTTAAACAAAGTACATAGGCCCCACCACAAATATAGTAAATTCTAATAAAAGTTGGTTGTTGTCTTACTTAAACATGATTAGCATTAGATAACTCTTTATCTAAAAGGAAGTGTGGTGTAGGAGTCTATAGAAACTCTGAGCCAAATCAGATTCGGTGGTGAGGAAATAATTCTATGATTGTTCTTCAATTTGATTAAATGTAAAGCAATCCTCACAGAGAGAATTGTTGTACAAAACTATCAAACTTGCAGAAGTGCTGAAAGAGCTGACTCTATCCTATACCTATAGCCAATCCATCAGCTTACCCACGCATAAAGGTTCTGGCAGAGTAACAAAATAGTGCCAAGACACTACTACATGACAAAGTAAGCTAACAAACTAGCTTTCCTATGCACTTTTATGGAAATAACAAAACAAATGAACAAATGATAATAGAAATAGGAATAGTGTAGTGAGGCCTTCACTGGAGATGTTCTTGCATCAGAGCCTCCCCTTCAAAAGAATTCGACTCTGAATTCATGGGCATAGTTATAGCACCTTCAGGTAGGTGGTAGGTGTGGAGATCCAAAACCTTGAAGGTAAATGAAATGTTCCAATCAGAGGGGAGTTCAATTATGTAGGAATTAGAGTTGATCTTCCTTTGAATTCTAAAAGGGCCATAATTGTGCTGCTGCAATTTGCGTCTTGTCTAGATGGAAGTCTCTGGTTATTGAGATGAACCATCACTAATTCTCCTTCTTCAACTCCTTGTTTCTCCTGTGTTTATCTGCTTGCTTCTTATACTTTGAGTTCATCTTTTCTGTGTGAGTTTTGATTTCATCATGAAACTGTTGATAGCCTCTAGTCCAGGAATAGGCAAGCTTGCTTTTGGGATTAGAAATAGATTCCCAAGTCTATGGCAAAGTTTGGTACCTTTGTGTAGACTATAGGGAAATGGGATTGTGCAGTTATCTTGTTGGGAAGAGTATTCAAGGCAAACTTTACCTATGGTAGTATGTTTTCCCATTGTTTTGCTTTTACATGAGCCAAGAATCTGAGCATTTTGCCTACAGTTTTGTTGATGGATTTTGTCTGGACATCAGATTGGGGATGGTATGTACTAGTAAAGTTAAGATTAGTTTCAAACCTTTCCTACAACTCTTTCCAAAAATGCCTCATAAAGTTAACATCTCTTGGTTTGGGTTCCCCATGTAGTTTAACCACTTCTCTGAAGAAAAGTGTAGCAATATGGCTTGCATCATGAATTTTCTTACAGGGAATTAGGTGTGACATTTTGGGGAATCTGTCAACAACCACTAGAATTGGATCTACATGTCTTTATGTCTTGGGCAGTCCCAATATGAAATTCTTACTTAGTTCTTCCTAGATGGTTTGAAGTAGGGGTGGACATTGTCTGTTTGGTCAGTTATTGAGAGCAATCGCTTTGGCGATTTTGGACCTATATTTTTTATAAAAAAATTCTTTACAAAATGCATAACCTAAAACTAAGAACTCTTAGTATGATATATCTTCTCTGTATATTATTGTCTAAAAATGTTTAGCTTTGTTAACGTTGCATAAAAAATATTCTAAAGTGTGCACCATTCCCCATCAATATGGATTAAAGAACAACAATAAAAATTATCAAAGTGGTTGGAATTTGGAAATAAATAAGAAATAAATTTCATGTAGACCTACTAATGAAAAATTTGTTAAAAATGTTTCTCCCCCTCCAAAAATAAAAATAAAAATAAAAATGTTTATCTTACACACATGATTAGGATTAGAGATTGGAATTTATGGCAAATTATAAATATATTAATTAATATATATAAATATTATAAATAATAATAAAATAAGATTTATTTATAATAGAAGTAGACCGATTTGGTTTTTGTTGGTTTTATAAAATAAAAGCCTTTTAACTGACTCAATTAAGTCGGGTTTTTTAAATTATAAAACTTACACTAGGGATCTACCAACCTATAAAAAAGTGTAGGTTCGGTTTAGCCTTGGATTCGATCGATTAGGCCTTTTTTTTTTTAAATATGCCTACCCCTCGTTTGAGGAACTGGTAAAGGCCTGTATTTTCTTTTCCCCCTTTGGTAGCTTGGCAAACTGGACATTTTTGAAGGTTCTTTGTAATTTCCTTTCCCAAGTGTGGCCAAGAATATCTCTCCTCCATGAAGGAAATAGTTATATCTTGGCTTGCATATGCCATTAACCCCCCAGCATTTATCTCATGAAACAAATGATCTCTAAGATTGGTCTTGGGAATACACAACCCATTCCATGACTGCCATCTAAGAGATGGAATTCCCCAGCATCTTCCTTGTTCACACATTTCTCCCAAATGACTGCAAAGTCTTCATCATCAGCATACATTGTAGGTAAACTGTCAAAGCTATTTACTTCATTGGAAAGAGTGAATAACAGTGCATGTCTCCTGCTTCAAGCATCTGCTAACTTGTTCTGTTGTCCACTTTTGTGTTTGAAAACATAGGTGAACCTCTGTAGGTAGGTGATCACTTGTGATACTTCATCAATTCTTTTTTTGACTAAGTTTTTGGGAGCACCCATCACTGCCCAAAGTTCCTTGGTTTTGCGAGTGTTGTCATAGGGTTGTTGGCTTCCATCGCCGTGAGTCGTCATCAATTATTGTATTTGGGACTCTATTTTTCGTGAAGTACTTGTGTCCAAACGATATGATATGAACATGAATATGGGTACTCAAACACTATAATTTGGTGTAAATTTACATAAAATTTAAAAATATAGCATGTTCAACACTTGGATACGTAGCAAAAAATTTGCAACTTTTAATATTCTAAAAGAGTCCGAATAACATAGGTCATCGGAACAAAGGGAAACCTCTAGCTCTGATACAAGTCAATAGAAGCTCTAAGCCAAACCAGCTTTAGAGGTGAGGAAACAATTCTATAATTGTTCCTCAATTTGATTAATCAGAAAGCAATCCTCACAGAGGGAATTGTTGTACAAAACTGTCGAAATAAGCTCGCTCACGCATAAAGGTGCTTCCAGAATAACAAACTAGTGCAAAATTACCATTACTTGACAAAATCAGCTAACAAATTGGCTCTCCTATGCACTTTTAGGGAAATAACAAAATAAATGAGTAAACGACAGCTTTTGTAAACAAATGACAATAGAAATGGGAATAGAGTATTTAGGCCTTTACTTGAGATGCTCCTGCGTCATGTCATGGCATCACAAAAGGAAGGAGAATGGCAAAAAAGAAAGAAAGGAATAACATGCTTGAAATTAGGTTAGCAATTGAGAAAAGAGAAATGGAAGAGGGAGGAGGGGTCAGACAATCTCAATAATCAACATGATTCATAGGTAGTATCATAAAACCCTAATGGATCCTAATTTTCTAATAGGCTAAATGCCTAAATCCCTAACAAGGAATTCACCATTACCTGACAAAATAAGCTAACAAACTAGCTCTCCTATGCACTTTTAGGGAAATAAAAAAATTAATGAGTAAACAACTTCTTTTGTAAACAAACGACAAAAGAAATAGGAATAGAGTATTTAGGCCTTCACTGGAGATGCTTCTGCATCAAAGTTTCTTGGCATCCCGAAAGGAAGGAAATGGCCAAAAAGAAAAGGAGGGAGTAACATGCTTGAAATTGGGTTAGCTATTGAGAAAAGAGAAATGGAAGAGGGAGGAGGGTGAGACAATCTCATTAATCAACATGATTCATAGGTATTATCATAAAAACCTAACGGATCCTATTTTTCTAATAGGCTAAATGCCTAAATCCCTAACAAAGAATTAAGAAAAATATAATAATTTGCATAAAGTTTTGAAAGTATAAAATAACATAATTACAATACTCCTAATTTGCATCAAAGTGCGGGAGCAGGGTGACACTCTTTTCTGTCCTGCCCCAAAACTAGTGCTCACAATCATTATATTGTACTTATCATAATGATATTCAAATAGGACTAAGATGCTATTTTGCAGTACTTTTGTTCTTTAGCTAGGCTGGACCAGTACCTAGGAGTTCACCTGTCAATATATTGATAATATGTTAAAAAAAATTCTGTAATGCAATGTTAAATGTTATTTTAGTTTTTTATTTATTTATTGATGAATTTCTTTTATAAATATATTTTTTATTTGTTCTAAATAATTAGATGGAGAAGCTCAGTGATAGTCAATGCCAACCTCCGTCTCAGCTCAAGTTCATTACAGAGGCTTGGCAACAGGTAAATCTAATGATTTCTATTTTCTACTAGATATATGGATGGAATCTGCTGTCTTTATGTAAAATGGAGTGTGATGTTATGATAAAATTAAAAATCAGTGCACATTTTTGTATATAAATCAAACTAAATTAAGTCCTTGGTTTCTAAAGAGTGTAGATCTGGAGTCACTTATGTGTAAAGCTCCATTACATGGGCTCAGAATTTTGGTTGCCATACCACGATGTGACACCATCTGGGTGTGGAGTGTGCTTGGGGTGTGGAAGCTACACCTAGACACGACCACCACCACTTATTTCTGGTGATGAAAAGAGAAACTGATTTACTTCTTCCGTTACGGGATATGACCCATAAATATCCTCTCTTTAATCGACACCTCCATTTCCTTTGCTTTCTTGCTCTGTTATTTTACTCTCCTTTTCCTTGCTAAGAGTAAAGGCAGTAAGTAAAAGAAGCAGAAAGGAGTTGGTTGGGATAAATGAGATAAAAGACAGGGATATGGGAGCACATAAACAGTCAGAGAAGTAAAAACTTTAAAAGAAAAAAGGACAGACTTCTTATGCCAAAAATAGTGGATAATAAAATGGATGTCATTATTGCAGTATTCAACTAAATGTATTTGTACATAAATTAGTTTATTTTATAAGACTATACTGTAACAGAGTAAATGTTATATATCATTATAAGCTATGTCCAAGTACACGTGTCCATATTTTTGTGCACTCTATAGTAGTATGGCCAAGACCTTATGTCCTTCCTATGATTTAATTGCCCGCTCCCAACACTTCCTAGCCAAGTCCAGGTAGCATATATATAGAGTATACTAGTGTGATATTAATTATGTAGAGTATACCAGTGTGATATTAATTATGTAGAGTATACCAGTGTGATATTAATTATGTAGAGTATACTAGTGTGATATTATTTATTTGAAGATTTTATCCCTAACTGAAGTGTCCATGTGCGTAATACGCAGGTAAGGTTTAAGTTGTTTGCATAAAATTATTAGAAAAAAAGGGAAAAATGTCGTGCAAGTTCTTTTGTAACCTTGTTCAGAAAATGTGTTTTTAAGTCTATTTGTTTGTGAAAATGGTGCCAGATAAGGGCAAAGTTAACTTTCTATCCAATTTTCTGTTAAATTTAATGGAATAGCACATGTGATACATGCATGTTTGTATGTTTCGATAGACATATATTTAATGAAATAATTTTAATTAAAAAAATACTCAATTTTTTTTTACAAATCATTGTAATCAAACTTGATAAAATTTTCATTGTTTAACGTTTGACTTTGGATATTAGACAATAAAGGTTGTTTTAAGTTATATTGAAAATTTTACTAAGTTTGAAAGAAAAAAATTGCGTAAGAAGTTTGAGTAAATTTTTTAAGTATATACCTATTGAAAAATATAAACATGGATGTGAAACATGTGTTATTCTGTTATATTTAACGGAAAATTAGATGAAAAGTTGATTTTTTCTTCGCTTAGCACATTTCTCACAAACAAACGGACGTAAAAACACCTTTTCTATGTTAGGGTATGTCATTCTCCAGATTTTAGGCTCACTTACGACTCACCAGGGTGTTCATTGATTGATTTCTGAAGTTGCATATAAAGAGAACAAATACTCGCAATTTTTTTTCTGGATAAATTGCCCAGATGGTCATTTGTTTACAAGCAATGTCATAAGCCAGGATAAGTTTAAGTTCTTCATTACCACTACCTGTTTTCCTGCATCAGCCTATTCATTTTCTGGTCACCTATGTTTAATCACTGAAAGTCAGAAACTAATTTGTAATTTATGTTTTATATTATTTAGAGATTTCAACACGGATCCAGTTCCTGATTATTTGATTTCGATAATAGAAATTCAAATTGAAGTCTGGTAAAATCTTTACAATGGCAGAACATTTGAGGGCATAAGGTGCTGAAATTACTGTTTGATTTCTTCCCTGCTGTGAATTTGCAGATTGTTGAATGTAGACGAGTTTTGAAATGGACCTATGCATATGGTTACTATCTACCCGATCTCGACAAAGCTAAAAGACAATTTTTTGAGTACTTGCAAGGTATACTAATTTTGGTTATACACGATTTGAAACTGGAAGTAATAAAATTTCAACCATGTCCTTGTTAGAAAATGGAATTTGACATGCTTTCCTCTCAGGTGAGGCAGAGTCTGGTTTGGAGAGACTTCACCAATGTGCAGAGAAGGAGCTGCAACAGTTTCTTAATGCCGGGGGCCCAATGGAAGAATTCAATGACTTTCGAACAAAGCTTGCCGGACTGACCAGGTACTTATGTAGTTATGTGTATAAAAGTTGTTCCAAGAAATTCTCTCTTCAAATGTATTTTTTGAAATTTACTATCGAAATGGCTATTATCGTAGTGCTTTACATCGTGTGGGTATTGGAAATCTGGTTTGTCAGTTGACTTTTGGAGAGCATGTTTTGCGGAAAAGCTGTTTAATTGTTTATTTATCTTTTTGGCTTATTATTAGAATGACTGCTCTTTAGTACTCGCAAACATTTGGATTGTAGTTAGTGTAAAAAATGTTTCTGTCTCTGTTTATTTTTCAACCACATGATTGTTCACAGTTCCTCTCAATCGTAGCTAATATAACTTTCTAAATGTACCGGATCATTTGATAGGATTAGCAAGATAAACTTGTAAGATTCAAAATTAGGTTAAAATAGAAAAACGAAAGAATAGTTCACTCTTTGCACACAGCACAGCTCTGTATAAAATACAGCAGCAGAAAAAAGGAGGTTAAATAACTTCCACAATCCATATGCTAATGGGCTCAACATTTTTCCTATGTGTGATCTACTTTCTACATTAGTGAATTAGGTTCCTCACCTTCATTTTTCCAATTTTTATTTAATTAGTTATTTATTTATCTATTCATTGAGATTTTTTGTTCAACAAAAAAATTGTGATGAATACTCGAGATAGTGTGCCTCAATCCCAAATCGATGCCGTACAATTAGACCCAAGTACAATGGACCAAATCCCTTGTTTTATATTGTTTTGTATAGCTCTTAGGTGTTTAGGCCTTTAGTCAACCTCATGTCCTAGGTTTGGACAATGGCTAGGTTGGGTTGGGTTTTGTAATTTTTTGTACTGACCCGTACATTTCGGGTTCATAATTACTTGTGCAAAAACCAGACAATTATAAGAATAAAATCAAACCAACTCAACCCACACTAGATCAAGCTGGTTTGGGTTGGTATTTCGGCCCAAATTTTTTAATTTAATAATAAAATATTACACTAATTTTAGTAAAACAATAACGTATGAATAAATTATAAATATAAAACTAATTAAATTCTTGTGTAAGAGACCGAAAAATTAATGTTTTTCCAGGGCCCGTCAGATCAGAGCCCAAAAATTAACTAGTAGAGGGAAGGAAGTTGTTTTTAATAAAGGAAGGATGCATTCTTCATTTTAGGCATGTGGGACTAGATTGTGCTTTGACAGTTTGCATTACTATCAAAACTGTAAAACTGGCGTTTGGCAGTTTTACAAGATGCATGCATTGAAACTAAGCAGTTCATCAGAGGTTCGAACTTCCATGATACCATATATTTTAAAATTAAATAAAACACATACTCGGGTTTGCTGGGTTTTTGGTTCAACCCATTACGGGCCGTGTGTGTGTGGATTGTCTAGTTTACAACCCAAATTCATTAAAAAATAATATTTGAACCCAAACATTAATCTACATGAGTTGGCTGGGTTTGTTTGGGTTGTGTGGGTTGGTTTGGGTTTTGTCCACCCCTGGTACTATGTCCTACCTTTTTTCTTCTGCCAAAGAACCTAACTTTTTAGAGCTGGATCTTCCTTATGTGCAATATACTGTGGTATGTATTTAAAATAAGATTTTCAATATATTTTTTTGAAATTTCAAAAGCTGTATACTTTTAATTAAAAGAAGTTTTGAGGTTATGGATTTTGTTTGTCATATATCATGAGTATTATGTTTTATTTTTTCCCCCCCTATTAACCTGTAATTGTTAGCTATCAGATAGTGGTATGCAGTAACTACTGAATGAAAAATTCTTGTTTTTGTCCTTTATTGTTACAGGGTGACTAAGAATTACTTTGAGAACCTAGTCAGAGCGCTAGAGAACGGCTTATCAGATGTGGACTCCCAAGGGGCGTGCAGTGGTACAGCAAGCTTAAAAAACACAGCAGGAACCAGCAAAGGGAAAGTCGGGAAGGGAAAGGTGACAAGTCGAGCAGGTGGGTCCAGTAGGAATGCAGACAGTGGTAGCTATTGGTCGTGTGATCATTGTACTTATGCTAATGCCAAGTCTGCGACTTCCTGTCAGATGTGTCAACGGCACCGATGAAATTCTTCCCCAGAAAGACGTCCAACTTCCTAGCAACCTCAACCCTCTGTACCTGCTAATGCCTGTTGTTATGTTGAGAGGGACTCTTTTGTGTGCAAAAGGTGAGAGGCTGTTTTGTGTGAGAAAAGAAATAATATATTTACAAATAAGCCTTTTGTTATCCCACAAAGTGGAAACACCATAATGCACATTCTAATGTATATATTGTGGTCTATGTATTTTGCTTTGCAGATTTGGGTTATACAACCTAGTTTTATTACTGTCTATAATGTGTCATGTGCTGTCTGAGAGTTGAATTTAAATGTACTCATTTTCTATCATTCTTGGACTTGGTATTCTAGTGAAAGTGTCCTTTTATCACTTTGTTCTGTTTGTATTCCTTTTGTTTACTTTACCTTCTTTTTTTTAACTGTTTGGACATCTTCTATAATCGTTGTACTTGTGAACTACCCATACTATAACATGTTTAGGAGTACCTGCACTTTTAAGGATATGGTATATGGTAATACCGGTTCTTTTACTATTATAAAGTGCAAATTTTTGAGGCTATTTTATTTCCAATAAAAATATCGTAATGAAATTGAGTAAACACAAGAATTGAAAATGAATTATCAAATGTACTTAATTTTGATTTTTAAAATTTTCTACAAATATGAAAATCAACAGGAATTATAATATAAATGGTTATTTAAATTCAAGTATTTTGTCATTTATAACTTGCGTACATCATAAAAATTAACATTTCATATTCCTGACAAATTAATTTTTTTAAAAATTAGATATAAATAAAGAAGAAAATTTAATATAGACATCATTTAATTATTTAGTGGCTAGTTTTCTGCACAAACTTATGAATTAGTAATTTAAATCTGTTAATAGTATCTTATCCTTACTCTCGACTAAATTATAGCGTAATGCACATGCTAACTTTTATATTCGTTTCAATTGCAAAAATTTTATTTTCATTAAATAATAATTTAAATATACAAATTATAAATTACTACTCAAATTAAGTAGTAGTAGAAGAAAATGTTTAATTGCATTTTTTTTCTATAATTTTTTTATGCTATGCACATTTATTTATTTATCATAACTTAAAAATATATATTTTGTATGTTTAAAAATGTAATATGTATTTTTCAATGTAAGCATAAAATAATTTTTTAAGAATTAAAAGTAAAATAAATTTAAATCGGGTGAGATGGTATGCATAGTCTTTTAGGGATTTTTAACAAGTTGTGTTATAATATTAAAATATCGATTTCTTATTGATATATTTTTTTTACCTATTTTTAACATTCTAACTACATAGATTTTTTATCGACTTTACATAGATTATAAGAGACGAGCTCTTATAACCGATCATAGTCTACTAGAACCGCTTTCTAATAAAAGACTTCCTATATGGGATGTTTTGCACCATTGTTGCGGCAAATACCCATGGGTTATGTGCAACCCGAAACGAGAAGAAAAAAAAAAGTGCGCCGATTTCAAGTCCAGGTCCTAAGCATACATAGAATGTAGAAGAGAATGCGCGAATGACACGGAAGCTGAGTTGATGAGTTTATCCTCCCACTCTCGCTCATTCTTCACACAGCTCCTCGAATACACCCAACAGAAAAGCCTCCCCAAAGGAAGGGCATTACACGCTCAGATAATCCGAACTGGTTCGTCGTCGTGTATTTTCATCGCAAACAGTATCGTCAACCTTTACGCCAAATGTGGAGACTTGCACAAAGCCCAACTCGTATTCGAGACCATATTCCAAAAAGACGTCGTTTCCTGGAACTGCCTCATCAATGCCTATCCTCAAATGGGTTCCTCTGGATCTTCCATGGCAATGGAGCTTTTCCGTCGGATGAGGGCAGATAATACCTTCCCAAATGCCCATACTTTTTCTGGGTTTTTCACTGCTGCTTCGAATATTCAGGACATTTTTGGTGGGCAACAAGGTCATACATTGGCTATCAAAACCTCTAGTTTTAATGATGTGTTTGTTGGGAGTTCGCTACTAAATTTGTATTGTAAAGTGGGTCTTTTATGTGAGGCTCGTCGGGTGTTTGATGTAATGCCTCAGAGAAGTTCGGTTTCTTGGGCTACCATGATCTCTGGGTATGCAACACAAACGATGCCTACAGAGGCTTTGTCGCTTTTTGAATTGATGCGTCGGGAAGAACAGTGCGATAATGAGTTTATTTACACTAGTGTTCTTAGTGCCTTGAAGGTACCTGAATTTGGTGTTAGAGGTAAGCAAATTCATTCTCTTTCTGTTAAAAACGGGTTGTTAGCTTTTGTAGCTGTCATAAATGCTATTGTTACAATGTATGCAAAATGTGGGTATGTGGATGATGCACTTCAAACTTTTCATATGTCCGATGATAAAAACTCTATTACTTGGTCTGCTATGGTAACTGGTTTTACACAAGGTGGACATTTTCAAAAGGCTTTGAAATTTTTTACTTCAATGCATTTTTCTGGGAATACTCCAAGTGAATTTACTTTTGTTGGGGCTATTAATGCTTGTAGTGATCTTGGTGCTGTTGAAGAAGGGAAACAACTTCATGGCTATTCCTTGAAGTTGGGATTTGAATCCCAAATTTATGTAATGACTGCGTTGGTTGATATGTATGCCAAATGTGGTAGTCTTGTTGATGCTTTTAAGGGATTTAATTGTTTACCACAACCTGATAGGGTTTTGTGGACTTCTATGATTGGAGGTTATGTACAAAATGGGGAGAATGAATGTGCTTTGAGTTTATATTGTAAAATGCTGATGCAGGGAATTGAGCCCAATGAACTAACTATGACTAGTGTCATAAAAGCTTGTGCTAATCTGGCTGCCTTAGAACAAGGAAAGCAAGTACATGCCTGCACCATCAAGTATGGATTGAGTCCTGAAATTGAAATTGGAAGTGCACTTTCTACCATGTATGCAAAGTGTGGGATTTTAGAGGATGGGAATCTGGTCTTCAGGAGAATGCCTAAAAGGGATGTGATATCTTGGAATGCAATGATATCGGGGCTTGCTCAGAATGGACAAGGTAAGGAGGCACTAGCACTATTTGAGGAGATGCTCATTGAGGGTACAAAACCAGATTCTGTCACAATTGTGAATGTTCTCTCTGCCTGTAGCCACATGGGGTTGGTGGATAGGGCTTGGGGTTATTTTGACATGATGTCTATAAAATTTGTCATTTCACCAGGATTAGAGCATTATGCTTGCATGGTTGATGTCCTCAGTCGGGCTGGAAAGCTCAATGAAGCTAAAAGTTTTATAGAATCGTCAAAAATTGATCATGGTATGTGTTTATGGCGTATCTTATTAGGTGCTTGTCGGAATTACCGTAACTATGAACTGGGGGCCTATGCTGGAGAAAAACTAATTGAATTAGGATCACAAGAATCATCAGCTTATGTATTATTAGCTAGTATCTATGCTGCCTTGGGTAAGAAGGAAGATGAAGAACGGGTTAGGAGGATGATGAAATTTCGAGGGGTGAGCAAGGAGCCTGGTTGTAGCTGGATTGAGTTGAATTGTCAGGTTCATGTGTTTGTTGTTGGCGATGAGATGCATCCTCAGATCAAAGATATTCGTATTGAGTTAAGAAGACTAAGAAAGCATTTGAAGGATGAAGGTTACGTGCCCAGATCAGAAGTTCCTACAACTTTTTGAAGGCTTCCCATCAGTCAGCAAATCATCTAGTCATGTACGTTAATTTATGCCTCTTTGGCCAGTTAAATTTGTTTCTCCTTCAATTGATTCCCAAGGAATACAAACGTCATATGTTTTTTAAATTGTCTTCCACATTTTGAGTAACAGAGTTTCATAGTAAATAAAGACTTCAAGCTCTAAACCTAAAGGCAAATGTCATCTTTTACCATTGACCTTTGTCCCATATTACAAAAATACTATAAAAATTTGACTTGTTACATAAATACCACTAATTTTGTTACTCAATGTAATAGAACAATTTCGAGGAAAATTTCATTATAAAAAATGGTACGTGTGTTTGCAACATAAATACAAAGTTTAATGCTATTTTTGTAACAAGTCAAAGCTAGATGGTATTACAAAGTCCATTACAACATAATTAACTTGAATTTATGTCTTTTGAGTCACCCAAAAAAAAAAACCTTGAATTTATGCATCTGAAACCTTATCCTCTCTACTGTCTTGTAGTTAGGGTATGTTTTTGGGTCCTGGAAAAGTGTTTCTGACAGTAAAAAAATGTATTTTGACCAATAAAGAATTGTCATAAGTTACTCAGAGAGCACATTTCGTGAAGCACAGATAATGTGTTTTTTTTTAAATGCTTTCTTTCAAAACCAATGTTCACTGAAACTACTTCCAACAAATGTACAAGAAAATGGATCTTCCTTCCTTTGCTTGCTCTTTTGTAACTCTTCCTCTGCGATAGTAGGTAGGGTTGTCAGTTTAGATTTAGGTGATAATGATGATCATTATAAAATTCACCACATTCCATGGCAAAAAGAAACTAATTTTCTTTCCCCAAAAAGTTCACCATTTCCCGTTTCTTTTCGTAGGAAGAAAAACAGTATCCTCTACAAAAGATCAAATGACATTGAAGCATTGATACAAGCTCATCTCTCGATTTTCCATACTCTAGGATGAATAAATGAGAAAACTTTGGGGAGGTGGGGAGAAAATTTAAATTAATTTTGGAGACTTAGCGCCAATATCTTTGAACAATTTGGAGCTAAGTGCAGTTAGCAATGCTCTCGAGTATTGTCGAGATTACATTTTCCAATCCATGCCTGTTTTCATCATTGCTATGAACTCGTCATAACTGATTCGACCATCCTACATAGAAAGTAAATTTATGTGAAATGAGTACAAATGTTAATATAAATATTGGTGAGGGTCCACCAACCTTTTGGAATGGATCATTTAGGTTTAATAGTTTTTGTAATGATAGTTTAGTCCATTAATTTTGATAAAGTGACACTACAGGTCTAAATAGTTAATTTTATGTTTTTATTTATTTTTTTTTTCTATTTTTTAAAAAATTTATTTTACCAAAATGCTTAAGAAAGTATTCATATTAAAGTTGTCTTTTACGAAAAATAGTTTTTTAAAAAACCTAAAATTTGATCATGTTGATAAAAACTGTCAAAAAAGAAAATTATTGAACCTGTGGATCTATGGATCTGACCTGTGGTTCAGTTTGAATTGAACCATTTTAGATCAAACGAATTTAGTTCGGATCGATTAATACCTACCGATCAAAAAGTTGATCTGTATGATTTTATTATTTTATTTTCATTTTTCAAATGAAAATGAAAAAATAATTTTTTATATAATTGGAAAAGATAGGTACTTAAATGATGTCCCAAATTGATCTGATTTTGTCTCGAATCGTTTATTATAAAATGGATAATACTTGACTCGTTTTTACCCTGATATATCCCACCCTGTTCAGACCCAAATGGGTCAGGTACTCGTAGGGTCTCGATCCATTGAGTTAAATTTTTATCACTATCTAAGTGTTTTAAGTGTAATAGCTAATGAAATTGTCTGATATTTATCTCTATAAATATTTAGCAATTGAAATATTTGAGGGAGGAGTTACCTTATCCAAGTCGGCATCAAATATGATATCATGGATGATTTGTTCATGAATTGTACCAACGTTATCATCCAAAAATTCTTCTCTCAACTCATCAAACTCAATGTATCCACTTTCGTTCTTTTCAAAATACTTAAAAGCTTGAGCCAGATGTCCATCAATTCCTATTCTTTTCAAGTGTACTGACATTGTCACAAATTCTTCACAGTTTAACGTGCCATCTCCACCAGCATCCGCCTTTTTAACATTAAATAAAGATAATTAGACAGGATTAAGACAAAAATGGTAATAATATTTGATAAAACTAATTTAATCTATGTAAACATGGACTCTTACATATGCCTAAACATACACACTTAAGACTATTTTAATGCGTTACATGAATTTATTAACTCATTAAGAGTGACCATTTTAGTTCATGTATCTAAGAGTCTGTCACATCTATTTTATTCAAGTTCATGTAATAAACTTTCACGTGTCAACTGCCTTATATTATATTTGATAAAGAGTTGCATTTATTTAAGAAATTTTCTATTTCTAATATCCAGTCGTTTTATATTTAATAAAGATGTAAATTTTCCTAATACTGTTATGAGTCGTGAATTGTACTGTAGTTACTCATACTGGATGGAGTGGTTAGTTGTCATAAGGTAGCCAAAGTGTTTTTAAGAACTTAGAGTAGCCACTTCAGCATCATTTGATTGGTGCTATTGTAAGACTTGCCTATTTAAGGAAGTCTAAGTCACATTTATTCAGCAATGAGAATGATTCAGTTTCTTTCTAGTCTCTTCACACTTCATCGTCTTCTAGCTATTCTTGATTGATCACAGCCTATGCTGTTTCTCATGGTATTAAATCTATTTATAATGTCAAATATAAATTTATATTACATGCACCCGTTTGGAGTATTGTCCTTTTTAATTATGTATTTTTGTTCGAACAAAACCATTTTCTTCAACTTTCTGTAAATTTGCACATTTTTAGAGTATCAATACCATATTAACACACATGATGTATAAATTGGACGTGAAACTTCATTTTCATGAATGAGTTTTAACATGGCAATAAGAGCATATGAGAATATTTGGAAATAAACTAGACAGGGAGTGGAAATGAACACAATAAACACTTACAGCATCCAATAACATCTGAACACCAGGATCAGTGACACGATGGCCAATCTTATGAAGACCATCTCTAAGTTCTTCAAACGTCAAGTTTCCATTATTATCACTATCCACCATTACAAAGATTTCTTTGAGTTGTTCTTTTATCTCATCTGGTAAGTTGTCTGCTACTATCTGCAATATCGAAAGCAATGTTCCTCAGTAGAGAGCCTCATTTTACAGCAATATTCTATAATCATGACAGAGAGAGTAAGTGGGTAAAACAATTTACCCTGAGAACCCTCTTCTTAAATTTGTTCATCAATTTAAATTGCTTGATCCTTGTTCTGACATTTTCTCCCATAGAAACTTTATGAGCTTGGTTTCCGTTTTGAATCCAATTATGTTCTACATCAAATATGTGGAGGCTAATTAGTTTAATGTTTAAAATGTGTGGAACTATTACTTATGCTAAAAAGAATACGTCTTAAGGATATAATTAAGAAACTTAGGTAAAACGTTGTTAATTCATATGGAAAACTATATTAAGAAAAAGAAAAGAAAAACAAAACAAAACTGTGCACAGAAGAAACAAGCAATTTAGACACTTTTTTCTTTTCTTTTCAATTTTCGTTAGATTTTCATCAATCTAGAATGTCAAGTCATTTGGACATAGGTAATTCATGAAAAATGAAGTTTATAGACTTATAACATCAATCTTTTCAAAAGCGAAAAGGATTAGCATTGTATTTCTAAACTAGAGAAGTAGAGTGATCAAATAGGCCAACAAAAAAGTGATTATATTAATCAGAAAAAATAACAACCATACCAAGGACATCATCAACAGAAAGTCTGCTATAAGGATTAGGATCAAGCATGTTCTTGACTAGATCTTTAGCTTCCTCAGACACCTTTGGCCATGGTTCTTTTTCAAATTCAATGTTACCCTTAATTATTGCCTGTGCTATTCCTTCCTCACTTTCTGTTAATTATAAGAAACTAACAATATTATATTATCATATACACCAACTCCTTAAACATATTTGAAAGAGTTAATCAAATCAAAATCCAACTTCTTTAAATTGAAAATAGTAAAAAACTACAAATTACCTGCCCAGAAAGGAGGAACTCCACAAAGTAAGATATAAAGGATAACTCCAGAACTCCAAACGTCTACTTCAGGACCATAATTTCTTCTTAACACCTCAGGAGCCATGTAATATGGACTTCCAACAATTTCAGAATATCTTTGACCTATCATAGATTGACAACATACAACTTTGTTCTCAAGTGTACTTTGAAAACAGCAGTGTATATACTTGAGTGCTTATGCAGACAAACATTAAGATACATATAGTAGTTTACCGGATTCGAAAAATGTGGAAAGGCCAAAATCAATGGCTTTAAGCTGAGAATGTTCGCTACTGTTCTTAAACAAGAAGTTTTCCGGCTTGAGGTCCCGATGTATCACTCCATTTTTGTGGCAAATCTACAAAGACGGTACAAAAAGCTGTTAGTTTTTGTCTAAAATGACCTTATTAATTATAATAATTCAAAAAGAATCATATTTATAATTTAATTAAAAAAAAAAAGAAGCAAACTTATGTCCTTTTTTCTCTTCTCTTTTCTTATTTTCTTCTTCTTCTTTTTCTCTACTTTTTTTTCTCTCTTTATTCGTGCTTTCACCATTCTTTTTTTCTCTTTTTTCCATTTTCTTCTTCTTTCTCCTTCTTCATGCTCAAAAACTCATTTTTCTCTTCTATTTTCTCATTTTTTTCTTCTTCTTTTTCTCAATACTTCTTCCATTTATGTTTTCTGATTTTTTATCTATTTCTTCATTACAAGTAGAATATTTCTAAAATAAGGTTAGTGGTATTAATTATATGAGTTGTGTAAATTATTATTGGTTTTATTAGCATGTAAATATTGAATTTTTTTTTCAGATTTATAAACCTTTGGGGAGCTGTTAGGTTGAGAAATTTTTGAAAATTTTTCAACTATTTGGATGATTGTTTTTCTCCAAAACTGATTTGGGGTTATTTAATGAGATTTTTAATTGAAAAATTGTATTATCTATTATCTTAATTAATCAAAAATATAATTAAAAATTGTATTATCTATGAACATGTTTTAGACAAGGGCTTAAAGATTAATATGATAATAATAAAGTACTAGATTCTACGTTTTGAATTCAAAGGAAGAAATTGAAAAATATACTAGTTGTGACTTGTGAGAAGAAAAAGAGTAAATAGTCATTTGTTTCTTTCGTTCATTCCATGTAGTGTAGATTATACATATTTTTGCATTTGTATATCTTATTATTAAATTATCAAAATTAGACAGTTTATAAATTTAACAATAAAAATATTATTATAAAAATTTTCTCTATGTATTAGGTCTTAATATTTTACAAAGTGTTAATTAATAAACTAATTTAATTTTAAGTATTGATGTATTATTATTTGATAATTTTTTTTATATCTTCTATAGAATAAATGGTCTTAATATTCTAATAATTCACGGTGATAAGTGGTCAAAGAAAGATGACAAAGAAGTATATCGAGGACGTGAAGGTTCAGTGATAAGGATCAAAAAGAAATTTATGTATAATGACCTTAAAGATAAATTGTTTCAAAAGTTGAAGATCGATAAATACAAGTATGAAACAGTGAAATATTTTTATAAGAATGATCTGACACTACCTACTATTTTAATAGGCGATGACGAAGATCTCGATGAGTTTTTTAACCTCCATGTTCAAGATAATCAAAGCAAGGTTGTTGTATATGTTACAGAAAATGAGATAAGATCTGTAGATACACATTATTCTATTTGTTGTGAAGAACTTGTTAATTTTGGAAATTGTCATGTAAGTTGCGACAATATTTTTGAGAGTATGGGTGATGCACGAAGTGTTGATCATTCTTCAAATCCTAATGAATTTATTGGTAATGCTTTTAGGAACAAGAGTGATGTAAACGAGAATTGTACAACTACATTAGTGCAACCTTGTAACAATGTTATTTCATCAATCACTTCTAGGCTCATTGTAGGAGTTGATTCTAAAAATGGTTTATCTCAATCTCAAGGAACAACTTTAGTTCGGTGTAGTAATAAAGTACTGTCTAATCAACCATGTACACCCACAGATATTTTTTCAAATAGTGATGTTGGTTCTTCAGTGCCACATGTAGAGCTTGATTTGAAGGTTGATCAAGTATATTTGACAATAAGATAGATTTCACTACACATGTCGGGCTTCATGCCATAAGAAATAGATTTGAGACGAGGACACTGACAAGCAAGAAAGATCGTGTAGTGATAAAATGCATTCAAGCTAATTGTACTTGGATGATTAGATGTAATAAGATCACTGGATCAAATCGATTCAGGGTAAAACAGTTTGAATCAAGACATACTTGTGATCCTAATAAGTACACGAGGAAAAATAGGACCGCGACCTCAACAGTAATAACAAATGCTATTAAGATGAAACTGGTGCGACCTGAAAGAGTTTATAAGCCAAAAGATATTATTGATGATTGTCAAAATGATTTTGGGATTGATATTGGTTACACCATAGCATACAGATCTAAAGAAAAAGCTCTCAGATTGCTACGGGGCACTGAAGAGGAATCTTTCCTCAAACTCCTTTCCTATTGTCATGTTCTAAAGGAAAGAAATCCTAGAAGCGTCACACATATTGAAGTTGACCAGTCGGAAAGATTTAAGTATTTTTTTTCATGGCACTAGGTCCATGTATTAGAGGATTCTTATCCTACATAAGACATGTGATTACAGTTGATGGTGCATTTCTTGCCGGCAGGTATACTGGGACATTATTTGTAGCAAATGGTTCTGATGGAAATAACAATATATATCCAATCTCCATTAGGGTTGGAGATTCAGAGAATAATGATGCTTGGGAATGGTTTTTGTTAAAACTATCATCTGTAGTTGGGCACGTTGATGACCTTGTTATTATTTCGGATAGACATCAAAGTATTATTCAAGCTGTTCCAAAAGCATTTCCTAATGCAATGCATGGTTATTATGCATTTCACATGGAGATGAGTTTAAATCATAAATTTAAGAACCGTGACATTATAACTTTGTTCATATACTGCTCAAGATTTTATACAAAGAGTGAATTTGACAAATACATAGGGGATTTGAGAGAGATTGGTCCTTTGATAGAGAAGTACTTATTGGAAGCAGGTAAAGAGAAGTGGTCAAGATATCATTTCCCAGGAAATAGGTATGGGATAATGACCATCAATGGTTCTGAATTTTTTAATAATGTAATGAAATCGACAAATGAATTGCCCATAACTATGCTTGTTGAGTATTACCGCAGCAAAATACAACAATGGTTTGTGGAACATAGGGAGGTTGGAATGAGATAGGGAACTCGATTCCTTACAGATGAAGTTCAATTAATCATGCGTGCAAATCACTTTAATTCGTTGAGGTATAGGGTTTTCAGAATTAATGCACATGTTTTCCAGGTAAATGATTCATTCATCAGCTGTTATCCTATTGTCATGTTTATCTATTTCCATTTTTTTATTAAATATATATATAATCTTACTTTTTATTACATATATTATGTACTAATGCTGACACTTTAAACCCTCTTAGGTTATTCACGGTGACAACAGTGACGATGTGGATCTATTTAATAAAATTTGTAATTGTAGGGAGTTTGATGTTCACAAGATCCCATGTTGTCATGCCATTGCAGCTGCTAGATTTCAAGATGTTGATGTGCATTCTTTCGTTGATAATAAGTACACCGTAAATTGTTATATTACAGCATATGCTGAGTGGACCATTCCACCAGAGATAATGGACCTAGTTGAACTTCCTCCTAATACTAAGGGGAAGTGTGGAAGACCACGAAAGCGACGCATACGTTCACGTAGGGAGGTAATTAAGAAGGTCATATTGTACAGTAGGTATGGAAGGGGTGGTCATAACATAAGGACTTATAGTCAGTTCCTTTTGATGATTGTAGAACCTTCTCTGTCTTTTCACCCTTAAACATTATTGAGATATATGTAAGATATTCTTTTTTTTATTGGTCACATTTTTGTAAACATTGTTATATGATGATATAATAAATATTATATTCTTTATTTACCAAAATATATCATGTTACTTGTATATTCTCAAATAGAACCGATATTGTAGGACATATATTGCAGGTGAATAAAATTATAAATATTTAAATATAAATTTTTAGGTTGTTTTTATTATAATAAGATAAAAAATTAATGTTTATAAAATTTTACAAAATAGTTACGTAAGTTATAATTTATTAAAAAAATTATAATTTTTATCTTTTATGTAATTTAGTTATTCTTTATTATACTAAGTATAAATATTCATTATTATACATACTATATACTTAATATTATTATAATCTATTTTTTATGTATTTATTAATTTATATTATTTAATTTTTAAATTATTTTATCAATTTATATAGATATGAAACTATATTATTCAAGTTGATAAATAAATTTAAAAATATTAAAAATTTAAAAACCTACACAAAAATTAATTCTCAAGTGACAAGTTAAATTTCACTTCTTTTTAAACTATAACACAAATATTCTTTTTTTAAAAATATTATATGAAATATGATCATTTTGGACAAAACCCTACAGCTGGTTAGAAGAATATTAGCAATTAAATCCCTAAAATGTTTAAGTTATAAAAAGGTGTTTCAAAAATCATCTCATGTATGATTTTAAAAAGACGTTTATTCTACACCTAAAATATGAGTATTAACAAAAATATTGAATGACCCTATTATTCTCGTAATTTTTATAGTGTACATTGTAGTCTCTTACTTTTTTTTTTTTTTTAGGTTTTACTTCCCAAACTTTTACAGATTCTGTAACTTTTTTTACTTAAGATTTAGTCCCTCATTTTTATATATTCTATATTTTAATTCCTTAACTTTTTTCTTTAAGATTTAATCCACTAATTTTTTAATTTTGAAAAAATCAATCAATTTAAAACAAATTCTATTTAATCTAACTTCAGTACTAATTAAATTAAACACACATTTGATCATTCTTTTAGTTTTTTTTTTCTTTTTCTTCTTCTATATACAATAAACTATCAAAAATGATATTGTGTAAAGGCAATATAAATTTGTTTCCTCTTTTATTGGATTGAGGTTAGTGATTTAGATTTCTTTTTTTCAAAGGCTTAGAATTAAGGATTTTAAGTTTAGATTTTACTTTTAAAAAAAGGGTTAGAATATGCTCGGATGTAGGTTAGAAGTGGGTTTAATTTAATATTAAAGTTAGATTAAACAGAATTATTTAAAGTAAATTGATTTTATCAAAATTAAAAAGTTAGGGAAATAAATCTTAGTAAAGAAAAATTTTAAGACTAAAATCTAAAAAAAAAGTCAGGAGAAAAGTTTAGAATCTATAAAAGTTAGAAGACTAAGGTTTAGAATTTGCAAAAATTAGGAGACTAAATAGTATTTTTCAGCCTAATCCCTTCTATCCTCATTCTGACTCAAGTAGTTAAACTGCTTGATAGTACTAAATCAAAACATCCATTAGAACTTAAACCTCATATTTGGCAATAATACAATGGGGATAAAAAGGAGAACAGTATGAAACAGTCTTTTAAGCTTTCTTTTTTTTTCAATGCCAGATCTATTTTGTAGCTTAATTAGTTTAATAAAATAGGAGTTAATTTATGCACAGGTGAATTCTATTCTGTATATAACCTTTTGATGAAAATATGTATTAAATCTGAATTTTTGATTTCCCATTATAGTTAAGTTCCAAAATCTTTCATAAATTCATAGTCTTCTCAGATAATTTCTGTTTTTATATACACAAATCTTCTCAAATAGACCTTCTTCTTTTTTGGCTAAAACTTCTCAAATAGGCTTATTTAAAGGAAAATCAGGAAATGATATATTTTAAAAAGAAGAAGAAGAAGAAGTGCTTTTTTGGAAAGAATAAAAAAAATCAAGTGTTGGAATGCCCAAAAATATCAAAATAAACTATTTCCTCTTTTTCGCTCTGACTCAAAATTAAAAGATGCTAAAAATCCTTAGAAATTATTTAAAACAATCAATATATGTCAATTGGATTAAAATTTCAAAAACTACAAAAAGAAAAATAATAATAATACCTTGCAAACCTCAAGAATTGTCTTTGTAATATTAGCAGCAGCAAGCTCTGTATAATGTCCCCGATTGACGATTCGATCAAAGAGCTCACCTCCTTCACAAAGCTCCATCACAAGATGAACAGCCTCTTTATCTTCATATGCCTCCTTGAAGCTAACAATATTCGGATGTTCCGGTAGATGTCTCATAATCTCAACCTCCCTCCTAACATCCTCAACATCAATCTCTGTCTTCAACTTACTCTTCGATATCGTCTTGCAAGCGAAAATCTCGCGCGTCGCAATATCAATACATTGATGGGTTACACCAAACTCACCGCGCCCTAATTCCTTCCCAAACTGGTACTTCTCGAAAATGTTATTGCCAGTGAGGTTTTTGAGGACCGTAAAAGTACGGATTGATACTGATTTGTGAAGCTTTATCTCATTGTCTTCGAATTCGACAATGACCGGTCTAACGTCCTTGTTCTTCCTCCAAACGCCGTTTCGAGCATGGGGTGTGGAAATGCAAGCTCCCATAGCTCGAACTTGGCTGGTTTGGATGGAGTAACAACTACTTTATCAATGAAATCAAATATGAGATCCTGATGATACTCTCGTGGAAGATTATTAATTATGTGAGGATATAAAGATAAGGTTTTAGTTTTAGAGAGAGTCTTGAAAGCCGTACAGATGAAGGAGGTGAAGAGACAGCTGAGGAGAGCCATTGAGCAACTACTTTTGGGAATTTCTGGGGTTTTGGAGGGTTTGAAATTCAGTTATTTTGTTTGGGTATGAGGTGTACCGCCATTTTCTTATATTCGTTAGTTTTGACAACAGCACACCTTTTTTTTTTGTTGTTGAAGTCATGACGTGGAGAATAAAGTGATGAGGTATTATTCATTAATTATTAATTATACTTCTCACCCATCTATAATTATATTTCTTTTTCTTTCTATTACTTCTCACATGTCGATAATTACATTTTTTTCCCCTCTGTCTACATACTATATATACCCACACATAATTCTACACATTAAAACATCATCATTTAATACCCACGCAAGAATCATCAATCAAGCACGACACTTTTAAAGTAAAACCACATGTTCATATAGCCTAAAAGGATTGTAATATTGGCATCACGGAAGAAGGTCACCCATAACCTACCACCAAAGTTGATTAAGAAAATAAAAAAATGGGTGAAAAATGTCAAAGATTCTATAGTTTATATAAGTAAAATGCATGAGACTCGTAGCTTTTTAATAGATTACATAGATTCTATTGCTTTTATAAAATTAATATTAAAATCTTGTTTTAAACATTGATCGAAAAATTAAGTCATAATTTATCATTTAATTATCATATGATCAAAATTGTGAGGTAATTTATGAAATAAGAATTTTATTTAGGTCATTAGGATTGCTATCAAGTTATATAAAATCAAATATGAAAGGTTAGTGTCTAGAAATAACCTTACAAATTTGCTCACATAATCAACACATGATATAATTTGATATAATTTTTCAATCAATAATCAAAGTATGATTTTAATGTTAATTTTATGAAAAATAATAGATATGATCTTAAAATTCTACGTGACTTATGTGCTCTACTTATGTAAGATACATGACCCTTGTGTTTTACACCCAATAAAAAACATAAGATAAAAAAACACAAATGGAGACACATTTCAAAATAGAGGTTATTACAATCCTCAAAGGCTAGTCATACTTAAGTTAAAATCATCATCTTCATCGCCTTTGTAAATCAGAATTCTTTCTTCTTATTATCATTCAAAGACACTACCTATTTATATACAAAGATAGAGACAATCTTAGGTGACATACACCTAATACACCACTAAGACACCTAATACACAACTCACACCACTAAGACACCTAGTGTTAGACACCTAATACACACACTCATAAATCATCTTTAACACTCCCCCTCAAGTTGTAGCATAGATATTAATCATGTCCAACTTGTTACAAAGATAATCAACCCGAACCCCACTTAAAGCTTTCGTGAAGATATCTCCTAGTTATTCTCCAGTCTTCATATATCCTGTAGAAATCAACCCTTGTTGAATTTTCTCGCGAACAAAATGACAATCAATTTCAATGTGTTTAGTTCGCTCATGAAACATAGGGTTAGAAGCAATATGAAGAGCAGCTTGGTTATCACACCACAATTTCACTGGTACTGAAGTTTTAAGACCTACTTCATCCAAGAGCTGATATATCCATATTATCTCAGACGCAGATTGTGCCATAGCCCTATATTCTGACTCTGCACTAGATCGTGACACAACATTCTGCTTCTTACTTTTCCATGAGACCAAATTTCCTCCAATGAAAATACAATAGCCTGATGTGGATCTTCTATCCACTTTGGAACCTGCCCAATCTGCATCTGAAAAACATTCAATATGAGTATGTCCATGATTTGCATACAAGATGCCACGTCCAGGTGCTCCTTTTAAGTAACACAAAATTTGCTCTAACGCTGCCCAATGATGAACTGTTAGGGATGACATAAATTGGCTAACAACACTGACTGAATATGCAATATCTGGACGAGTCACGGTAAGGTAATTCAGCTTTCCAACCACCCTTCGATATCTCTCAAAATCTTTAAAGGGTTCTCCATCTCCTGTAAGGTGGATGTTCGGAGTCATTGGAGCACTACAAGGTTTTGCTCCTAATTTTCCTATCTCAGTTAATAAGTCCAGGACATATTTTCTTTGAGATAGAAATATACCTTCTTTACTCCTTGTGACTTTAACACCCAAGAAATACTTTAGCATCCCCAAATCCTTCGTGTGAAACTGAGTATGTAGGAAAGAATTAAGAGATGAAATTCTCGTAGTATCACTTCCAGTAATAACAATGTCATCTACATACACAACTAAAAGAATGATACCAGCTTCTGATTGTTTGTAGAACACAGAATGGTCAGACTTGCTTTTCATCATAGCAAACGTTTCTATAGCTTGACTAAATTTTCCAAACCAAGCACGAGGACTCTGTTTCAAACCATACAAAGATTTGCAGAGACGAAAAACGTGCCTAGACTCCCCCTGAGCAACAAAACCAGGAGGTTGCTCCATAAACACCTCTTCTTGAAGATCACCATGAAGAAAAGCATTCTTGATATCTAGTTGATGCGAAGGCCAATGGTGAGTAGCTGCCATAGAAATAAACAACCGAACAGATGTCAATTTAGCAACAGGAGAGAAAGTGTCAGAATAGTCCACTCCATAGGTTTGAGCATATCCCTTAGCAACAAGACGGGCCTTTAATCGAGCAACTGACCCATATGGATTGACTTTAATTGTGAACACCCATTTGCATCCGATAGCCCGTTTCCCTGAAGGTAAATCAACCAAGTCCCAAGTACCATTGTCATCCAACGCATTCATTTCCTCGATCATTGCATTATGCCAACCAGGATGAGATATGGCTTTATGAACAGTTTTAGGGATAGAAATAGAATCAAGAGAAGCAATAAAAGAGCAAGAGGAAGACGACAAGCAATTATACGAAACAAAAGAAGAAATAGGATAAGTACATTGACGTTTACCTTTGCGTAATGCAATAGGAAGATCATCGTTTAGGACAGGATCTGATGACGAAGGAGCAGGTGCAGGACATGAATTAGAAGGTCTATGTTTGGAGTAGACTTGAGTTATAGGAGGCCTAACAGGAACTGGATCAGAGACAGGCTCAGATGATGTGATAGAATAGACTAACAAATCGTCATCCTCTCCCTGACATGCAAGAGGAGGAGAAGACGAAAAATAGGGTATGTCTTCCATGAAGGTAACATCAATGGAGACAAGATATTTGTTAAGACTAGGACAATAACATCTATAACCTTTTTGGAGACGAGAATAACCAAGGAAGATACACTTCAAAGACTTGGGATCTAATTTAGTAACATGTGGACGAACATCCCGAACAAAACAAATGCTACCAAATATCCTAGGGTCAACCGGAAATAGTGACTTATTAGGAAACAAAATTTTGTAAGGAATCTCACCATGAAGAACAGATAAAGGCATGCGATTATTAAGAAAACATGTGGTTGAAACTGCATCGGCCCAAAAAGGTTTAGAAACATTCATTTGAAATAATAAGGCACGTGTAGTTTCGAGAAGATGTTTATTCTTACGTTCGGCCACTCCATTTTGAGATGGAGTATCAACACACGAAGTTTCATGAAGCATGCCATTTTGAACCATATAAGATTGAAACAAAGCTGATGTATATTCTTTGGCATTATCACTTCGTAAAGTACGAATTGAAACATTAAATTGAGTTTTAATCTCAACACAAAATGCACAAAAAATAGAAAACAATTCAGAACGACTCTTCATTAAATATAACCAAGTTACACGAGAATAATCATCCACAAAAGTAACAAAATACTTAAATCTAGGTTTAGACAAAATAGGACAAGGACCCCAAACATCAGAATGAACTAATTCAAAAGGAACACTAGCACGTTTATTAACTCTTGGATTTGAACTAAGACGATGATGTTTTGCAAACTGACAAGACTCACAATCTAATGAAGACACCTTACTAAACTGAGGACAAAGTTTCTTCAGTAATGGAAGAGATGGATGACTCAATCTATAATGTGCCTCGAAGGGAGAGGTTACACTAGAGCAAGCGACAGATTTCGGTTTCGGTGTGTCAAGAATATAGAGGCCTCCAGACTCATGTCCTTTACCAATAGTCTTCTTCGTCATAAGATCCTGAAATAAGCAATGATCAGGAAAAAATGAGATACAACAGTTAAGATTGCGAGTAAGTTGACTTACAGATATCAAATTAAAGGATAAGCTAGGTAAATGTAAGACAGACGACAAAGGAAGCAAAGGAGTGGGAGTAATTGTGCCAGACCCAAGAACACGAGATGGTGACCCATCGGCTAAGGTAACAGTAGAGGTAGAAGTGTGTGACTGAAGAGTAGAAAAGAGACTAGAATTACCTGTCATATGATCTGTGGCACCAGAATCAATAACCCATTTGGAAGATGAAGAAATGAGACACGCATTTGATTTACTCCGAATCGAATAATAATGATGAGGTGATGAAGACCTTAGTGATTCTTGATACTGTGAGAACTTGGTAAATTCATCTGCAGAGATAAGAACCGATTTTTCAGAAGTATTAGAAGTGGATGCAATATGAGCCGAGTGTCCTTTCTGATGTTTGTACTGAAGCTTTCTACATTCATGTTTCGTATGTCCTGGTTTGTGACAATAGTGACATACAATACCTCTGAGGTCCTGTGGTCGAGTTTCAAACCCGTGCGAGCCACCTCCTTTATTTCTGTTCATATAAGTTGATCGTCCATGCTCATAATTATTACTTCGGCTGACCAAAGCACCGTTTAATTGAGCAGGTGGAGGTGGAGTGCCTTCTGTACGAAGTACTCGACTAAACACCTCTTGTAAAGAGGAGATCTCAGAACCATAAAGAACCTGGGACTTAGCAGTCTCAAAAGTAGAGGGAAGACCGGCAAGAAAACTCATGACCACCATTTATTCCCGTTGACTTTGTTGAACCTTGATATCAGGGCTAAAAGGCATCAAACTATTGAGCTCCTCATAAGTCCTTTTAAATTCCATAAAATAATTTGTGAGTGACTGATCTTGTTTGTCTGCATGGTAAAATGCTTTGCATACCTCATATATGCGAGAAAGATTTCCCTTACCAGAATATAAGAAATCCAAATAATCCATCAATTCCTTAACGAATTCACAGTGATTGATCAAGTCAATTACATTACTTTCAATAGAATTTCGAATCTGCAGAAATAAGCGAGCATCGTCTCTAAGCCATGTCTGCTTTGAATCATCTTTAGGAGGATCATTAGTCAAATGAGTATCTTTTTCGATACTTCTCAAATAAATTCGAATAGTCTTGCTCCAAGCCAAATAATTCGAGCTATTGAGCTTATGGTCCGTGATTTTAGACATCACAGGCACCATATCCGTTACAACATTAGATTTCTTTTCAGCCATAACTCTTACAAACGACAAGACAGCGAGCAAACGAACAAACAAAATCCAACAACAGTAGTGACCAAATGCGCAGCGACCAAACATGCAGCGAACAAGAACACAAAATTGAAAGAACGCAAACCTGAACAATCAGAAGCGATGAGTGCCAAACCACCACAGATGACGCAGGAGGATGGCGGAGAGCGGTACTGGGTCTGCCGGAGAAGAATTCTACACGGACGCGTTGTCACGTGCCAGCGCGTGGAATTTGACAGAAAGTCGCGGTGGCGCGTGTGGCCCACTCGCGGCTTGTATGGTGGCCGAACGTCAAGGTTTGGCTGGCCTGCGGTTGTTCTTCCTCCCTGTGCCGGCGGTGAGAAAAAATGTGCACTCCAAAAGGGTGTTCCGAGTTGGAACTCAAAAATGCACCAAATCCTAATTTGTGTTTACCCAAAATCTGTCCCCAATTTGAACGGAAAAAAAATTCTCAAATTTTGTAACCCAAATGCTCTGATACCATGTAAATCAGAATTCTTTCTTCTTATTATCATTCAAAGACACTACCTATTTATATACAAAGATAGAGACAATCTTAGGTGACATACACATAATACACCACTAAGACACCTAATACACAACTCATACCACTAAGACACCTAGTGTTAGACACCTAATACACACACTCATAAATCATCTTTAACAGCCTTCAATGCCGAACTTGTTAAAAACAAAACCAAATTGATCAAAATTAACAAATATTCACTATATCACTCTAGGAAGAAGGGTAGTAGTAAAGAGAAAAATTCTTAGAGAATATTTTATATAAATTAATGGGCTAATGGCTTCAACAATGATAGAGTTGGGTTGCTGCAACAATGGCGATTTTGGAATTGGTAATAACGACAACAAAAAAGAAAATCTGATAGCGGCTGATGAAGTGGTGAAAAGGACCAAAATGAGTGATTATGATTGTATGAATAGAAATGGTGAGGGAAGAAAGGGACAATTGATGAGAGATGGATAAGGAGAGAGTAGTTATATTTTTATTAAAGATGGTATATCTTATAGGTTTAATCATATGACATATTTCTCTTTTCATATATAAAGTTTTATTTTTAACCATTCTTTAGAAAAAAAACTTTATTTTTTTATAACATATATGAACATATATTTTTTAACATTATACTTAAATGAACATATGTTTTTTTTTACTGATGGGATTAAAAGTAAAACTATGTTAAATAACTAAATCATTTATACATAGGATGATATCTTATAATCTTATCACCATTATAAATGAGCGAGTTTTCACTTTTTATATGTAAATGATCATTCTAGCCATAAAAGTGATATGCCTCAAGTCATAATATTGTATTATTTCTCTATGTTATAATTATATTTTAACACATCTATTGATATTGATCCTATAATTATTCTAAATGTATGAATTTGCATATTCATTATGAAAATACTACAATGTTTTTTAAATTTATTTTTGACTTTCTTAAATCCTAAAAAAATGATGTCTCACAAAAATGATTTGTGATGTTTTATTCTAATTTTTTTTGTAAATTTTATTAGTCATATTTCTTCTAAATTTTATGTTTTTCATAAAAATGTATTCTTTATATATGAAATAATGAATAATTATGCATTTCAATGAAAATTCAATTTAAATCTTATTTTAAATTACTTAAGATATTGTTATTTGGTATATAGCAAGTAATGATTTTTTCCGCAAAAAAATTTGAAAACTTAATCCTATTTATTAAAATGGGGGATTTTGGTTTTGTAAAATGAATATTAAATCTAAAAGTTAAATATTAATAAATATAGAAATAAAATATAAAGATAATGATAAATGTTCAAATAAAAGAATAATTGTAGGATAATTTTTCACTACTAACATATATTGAAATCAACAAAAGCATATCTTAATATCCTATTCATTGATTATACCAAGTTAGAGAAATTCACAAATGCGAAAGTCTCCACATCTTCTTACATATTCATTGAATTAAACAAGCTCTTAATCAAAAAAAAATTTAATAGACAATTTAGAATAAATTTTGTAAATTTAATCTATTAAAATCATTCAATTTTAAGAAGTAAATTGGATCGTGGTAAAACACACAAGCTCGATTTAATTATCTTGAGTATTAATTCTCATTGAAAATAATTTATCACTAATTATTTAAATTGACCAAATAATTACGTATTCAATCAATTAAATTGATTAATGATGAATTAATTTGATTATTTAATTGTATACTTAAATAATCAAATAAATTCATACAAAGATTAAAATAGATAATTAATACATAATCAAAAAAATAAATGAATAGTATTACAGATCTTGTTAAATATTGCAATCTATGTCTAGGGCTTTGAAATCACCCATAATCAATTATAAAATTAACTACTCATATAAAATAATAAATTAAGAATATTATTCAAGAAAATAATAAAAGAAAGTAAAGAAATCTTAGGATTTTTATTTTTGAATTCTGCTATTCAATTCCTTCGATTGCCTCTTGAATTTTCTTCTCAATAATTGTCTCTAACTTTATTCTATAATTTTTGTATTTTTCTAATTTTTTCTTAATTTTTGTGAAATTTTCATACTAATTGTATTTTATAGATTGTTATTTTGTATTTGTATTGAGAAAACTGATATGTTTTAGAATTGTATTAGGACTGGTGATACACGCAATACACGCGTAAAATTATTAAAATTGCTTAGGATATATATGGTTATTACCATGTGTCGTATAAATGGGAGCAGGGAGTCACGAAAATGGCACATTATTTGAGGGCTAGAGGAACCCTTTAGGAGTGCCAAAATAGCATTGTTTTGGGATTCTCTTTTCTTTGTGTATCCATAGGCCCTCTAAGTACATCCACTTATGCTAACTATATATACAGATATTTTTAAATATATCCATCCATCATATAAAAATCATAAAAATTTCAAAAAAATCTAAAAATCAATATTTTTCAAATAAATACAAATTAAATAATTTTAACTAATAATATATATATATATATATATATATAAATAAATGAATTTATATATAATAACACTTATCAAACTTTCTTAAACCTACCCTTTGTTAGGTTCTGAGTAAAATCAAGACTCATAATTAAGATAATAAAGTTTTGACATTTTAGCTCAACGGCTTAATAATATTATGGTTTTAAATTTTAATAAATATCATATATCGTCTCTAGTTATTCATTTGCTATAGCTATTGTACAATAATCATACTCAAAGTGTGTATGTGATGTAGTATTAATTAATAATGGTCAAATCATCTAGTATAAACAAGTTGAAACATTGTTCCTCCCTATAAAATATTACTATTCTTTTTAGAGTTGAATTGGATACCATAGGCTCTTGCTTAAAAATTGTATCACTACTCCCCAAAAGTATTCTTTAACATCAAAAGGTCTTTCATTTGGTTATAATATAGCTATGTTTATTGGTTCAATCAAATAAAAAAAAATAGAGAAAAAAAAGTTTACAAAAATATAGTCAAATTTCATTATTTTAGATCCAAACATCATTTATTAGTTTTTTTCTTTTATTTTGCCACATTTTTAATACACATTCCCTTTTTATATATTTTTTATGCTTATCCCCTTATTATTATTATTATTATTATTATTTTAATATGTGGGGTATATATTATAGTAGAGATTGTTTTCTATATGTTTGACATTTAATCAATTATAGCACAATTAACACTCTTAAATCTTATTTTAATATTTTTGCTGCAATTTATTCTCTTTTTATGCAACTTTATTTTTCTTGAACTATAGAGTATGACCAATGTGTTTGGTTCAAAGGATAAGCAACGAGTACAAATAATTGGCTTATACAAGTTCAAATTGGTTCTCTGAAAGGGTTGTTCTTGAAAAAAAAAACAATAACATAAAGAGTATGACAATTTAGCCAAAGAAGTTAATCTCATTACTTTAATCATTTTTTAAAAATTACATTTAATATTCATCCTGATAAAATTAAAGAAAAGTTCTACCAACCTATTCTTATTCATTAAAAGCATAACAAAGTTTCCTTCGATTGCCTCTTGAATTTTCTTCTCAATAATTGTCTCTAACTTTATTCTATAATTTTTGTATTTTTCTAATTTTTTCTTAATTTTTGTGAAATTTTCATACTAATTGTATTTTATAGATTGTTATTTTGTATTTGTATTGAGAAAACTGATATGTTTTAGAATTGTATTAGGACTGGTGATACACGCAATACACGCGTAAAATTATTAAAATTGCTTAGGATATATATGGTTATTACCATGTGTCGTATAGTGGGAGAGGGAGTCACGAAATGGCACATTATTTGAGGGGCTAGAGGAACCCTTTAGGGAGTGCCAAAATAGCATTGTTTTGGGATTCTCTTTTCTTTGTGTATCCATAGGCCCTCTAAGTACATCCACTTATGCTAACTATATATACAGATATTTTTAAATATATCCATCCATCATATAAAAATCATAAAAATTTCAAAAAAATCTAAAAATCAATATTTTTCAAATAAATACAAATTAAATAATTTTAACTAATAATATATATATATATATATATATATATATATATATATATAAATAAATGAATTTATATATAATAACACTTATCAAACTTTCTTAAACCTACCCTTTGTTAGGCTCTGAGTAAAATCAAGACTCATAATTAAGATAATAAAGTTTTGACATTTTAGCTCAACGGCTTAATAATATTATGGTTTTAAATTTTAATAAATATCATATATCGTCTCTAGTTATTCATTTGCTATAGCTATTGTACAATAATCATACTCAAAGTGTGTATGTGATGTAGTATTAATTAATAATGGTCAAATCATCTAGTATAAACAAGTTGAAACATTGTTCCTCCCTATAAAATATTACTATTCTTTTTAGAGTTGAATTGGATACCATAGGCTCTTGCTTAAAAATTGTATCACTACTCCCCAAAAGTATTCTTTAACATCAAAAGGTCTTTCATTTGGTTATAATATAGCTATGTTTATTGGTTCAATCAAATAAAAAAAAAATAGAGAAAAAAAAGTTTACAAAAATATAGTCAAATTTCATTATTTTAGATCCAAACATCATTTATTAGTTTTTTTCTTTTATTTTGCCACATTTTTAATACACATTCCCTTTTTATATATTTTTTATGCTTATCCCCTTATTATTATTATTATTATTATTATTTTAATATGTGGGGTATATATTATAGTAGAGATTGTTTTCTATATGTTTGACATTTAATCAATTATAGCACAATTAACACTCTTAAATCTTATTTTAATATTTTTACAGAATTTATTCTCTTTTTATGCAACTTTATTTTTCTTGAACTATAGAGTATGACCAATGTGTTTGGTTCAAAGGATAAGCAACGAGTACAAATAATTGGCTTATACAAGTTCAAATTGGTTCTCTGAAAGGGTTGTTCTTGAAAAAAAAAACAATAACATAAAGAGTATGACAATTTAGCCAAAGAAGTTAATCTCATTACTTTAATCATTTTTTAAGAATTACATTTAATATTCATCCTGATAAAATTAAAGAAAAGTTCTACCAACCTATTCTTATTCATTAAAAGCATAACAAAGTTTCAAGGGTTTCACAATATTTTTCATAAGTTCATGCATACAAATTATTCTATTGCTAATTTAGCTATTGTGTATGCAAGTTTTGAGAAAAATTATCTTAAAGTTACCTTCACTTAGAAAAAAGGTCAAAACTCTATGAACATTTATTATCCTTTTTAAATTTATCAATATTTATTATCTTTTTTAATATAATATTATTTAGTTAATTTTATCACATATGTCAAAAAATAAAGATAGAATTTGTGATTCAGTCAAAGCATGTTTAGTAATTTTAACCATACTTAGGAATGTAATAAATAAATACTAAAAAATGAAAAAATTATGTTATCTAGAGAATACTAGTCCTAAAATATATTAAACTAATAAAGCATAAAAAATAAAGATAATGATGTGTTAACACTCCCTCATACCTAATTCTTACATTGTTCTCAATATAAATACATGCATATATGTAATGTAAAAATAAGTAAAAAGGGAGAAAAAAAATCTGGTGGTTTATATCCCATAAAGCCCTTGGTTTAACTTCCATAACCTAACGCTATCACTTTTATCATCCACCATCATCAAAAATCTTGAAATGTGTGAAGTCGAGCTTCTAGGTTAATAGTCTATTATTTACATCATTGCACCTTAATAGTAGTATCATTTAAATAATAATAGACACATTATCTCTCATACCTATTTCTTTGTTATTATTTACATCATTGCATCTTGATAGTAGTATCCTTTAAAGAATAATAGACACATTATCCCACATACTTATCTCTTTGTTATCTTTAAGCTTGCCATTGGTAAGAAAAAGTTCCTTAAGGTACTTTTCAAACCAAGGTTCCTCCTTAATATCTTTCATAAGAGGTATGCAAATTTTCATGTTAAAAAATGTCTCCAAATTTTTCTTTTTATGATTCCACTTCATTGAATTGTCAAACATATTGAGGAAAGATAAAGTAGGATTATCAATAAAAAATGAAGGCTCAAATATTACCTTTGGTGTCACATTGGATTCTTCAGTGGTGATGGTCTTTTTCTCCTTACTAATATTTTCTTCATATATATCATTCGTAAGAATTCTTTGAAGCTCCTCTAATTTCTTATCACTCTCCATGATAATGAAGGATGTGTGTTTTAAAAATTATTCTTTTTGATAAAGATTTTTGTATTGTTCATTATTTTGAATATTATGTATTCTTGTTCCTTGCGATTAATATGTTATATTTTGGAAGTGTTCAAGAAAATGCACTTGGTATTGAACCATAGAACTCTTAAAATGAGAAACATGTAATCCTAAATATGTTCACAATTGTGGTAATTAAGGAGGAACATTATATAGATTGTGTTTTGTATCATTAATGTTTCCATTGTGTCTTTAGAATCTTAGATATGAGATGTGTTGGTTTTTCACATGAGAAATATATAATATGATTGCTATTTAAATACTATCTTATGATATGAATGAAATAGTAGTTCGTTGTGTACAACTTGTGTGGAAGAAATCTATATGTTAATATTATCATTGTCCCTCAACTTTGAGTTATGATATTACTGGGCCCCTTGGTAAAGTGGAATTATATCGCATACAATATAACTAATGTAGTTATAATTATAATTCACTTGAGAGACCAAGAAAACAAATATAATGCAAAAGTGACACGATCCTATTTTGCATATTATTCATAATATCATGTGACAAGGATAAACACAAAATTAGTGAATCAAGTAAATAGTTACTATGTCATTTGAAAAACTATAATGTAATGATGGAACTTTTTATAGTCAATAATATAAAGTTTTATGTTATTGCCAATATGATATAAATCATCTATACGGTCACATCAACTGAAGAGAAACAACGAGTATTTTACATTTCATGATGATGTATAAGATAAAATACATGAGATGAAATACTAAAATAAAATGTCATACTATGACATGCTTAGAATAAATTTGTGAAGTTATGCAAATATTATTTGGTATAATGTTTGAATGCATTATAAGAATAATAGAGACATTGTATAATAGAATAATATGAATAATATTATTTGTTCATAAATTAATTTATTAAACCAATCACAAGTTGATATTAAAGAGAGCATAAGATGGCTAAACAAGGCTAGTGATATTTGTGTAATTGATTCAAACCTTACATAAAGATTTGTCCTAACCCTTGCCTATTTAAGGAGGCATAATTAAGGAAAATTGAAGACAAATGAGTTGCCTCTAACCCTAGCCAAAATCTACCATTTTTCAACAACCACATTTTTCCTTCTTCTAGGCCAAAATTTGGAAAGGCTTACTAAGGGCCAAAACCTAGGTGGTTCAACCCTAGGTCGAAAGTCTCTTCTCTCATCTCTTTTTGCTAGGTGGTTGGATCTAAGCCTTGAAATCTACATCCATATATCTAAGAGGTGTGGTAGTTTTTGTTTAGGTTCAAGGTGAACCAAGAGGTGCTCCAAAAAAAAAAGGTTGTTTCTAAGAGATCTAGAAGGGAAATTGACTTCCCTCTACTCAAGAGATTTGACAATCTCTTTAGATAAAGGTAATCTTCTTCATCTCTAGCAATAAGGTTGATGCGATTTGTTTATTTTATTTAGTGCACATTAGGTTTTTGTTGAAATGCTTAAGAGAAAATCTTGCTAGCAATTGTCATACAAACGAGGTCCTTTGTGTATTGAGCCAAGTAGTGATAGGAAAATTTTAAATTCTAACCATATAGGCATACACATGAAATCCCAACAGATAATAGTATTGATAGTTTCTCTAGGTTTAACATCTATTTAAGAGAGAAGCTCAACAACTGCCTATGCTTATAGTCTTTCTACTACTTAATTAGGTGGAGTGGGTTATGACATTAAGAATGGGAAGCTAGAAGTGATGTTGAACACCTTTGTTGGAATCCCCATTAAAATTTGGTTTACTTGTATCTCAAGATTTTTTCTTGAAATTTTCTGTTCTTTGATAGCTTAATACGCTTGGTAGTCCTGTTGAAATTTTAAAGTGTTAATAGCCATAGTATTCACTAAATTCTCAAGAGACTTACCTTGAGTGGTTGGAGTTAGTTGTGGCATTAAGAATAGAAAATTAGGTGTGATATTGAACTTTTATATTGGATTTATATATGAATATCTTGAGTATTGATCATCCCACCATCTTGCAATGTATATGTTAGAATATAGATCATACCTAGGCCTCTAGCTTTCAAATCCACCCATAAAATTAGCTAGTCCTAATTTCCTTGTTGATGCTCAAAATGTGGTGTAGGAAATTCATTGTATATAGGGTATGTTGTATCCATATATGTATTCATGTTCCCTTGATATTCTATACTTCAAGAAAAAATTAGTAGTCACACATAAATAAAATAAAAATAAACTAAACCTAAAATAAATAAATTATCATTATTTAGTATATAGGAAGTAATGGTCTTTCTTGCAAAAGATTTTGTAAACTAACTCTTATTTATTAAAATATTTTTTTTAAACTGGATAACAAATCTAACAATTAAAGATTAATAAATATAAAAACAAAATATAAAAATTGGGATAAAGATTCGAATAAAAGAACAATTGCATGATCATTATCCACCACTAGCGTGTATTGCAAGTCAACAATAGTATATTCTAATATCCTATTCTTTGATTATACCAACTTATAAAAATTCACAAACACCAAAGTCTCCACCTCTTCTTACTTATTCGTTGAATTAAACAAGTATTTAATCAAAAATATTTTCAATTAATAACCTATAATAAGCTTTCTAAATTTATTCTATCAAAAACATTCAATTTTAAGAAACAAATTTGATCAAGGTTAAACATACAAACTCAGTTTAACTATCTTGAGTATTAATTCTCATTACAAGAAATTTATCACTGATTATTTAAATTAATTAAGCGATTATATACCCAATCAATTAAATTGATTAACGATGAATTAATTTGATTATTTAATGGTACACCTAAATAATCAAACAAATTTGGTGTAGTTGACTTGAAAAAAAAATAGATTTATTGTGTTGAAAGAAAATGAATAAATGTATTTTTTACAAATTTTCCATTTGTATTATTACTTGGTTAAGTGAGAAAAAAATTCATAGCCATCACGAGGAAAAAAATAAATATGGACAATTTAATGGACTGGTTTTTGATATAAATAATGCTTGAGATTTTAGTAATATTATAGGTTCTTTTAGTTTTAAAATTAAGTTGTAGTTTTTGATGTTTTTTAAAAAATTTAGAAAAATAGGTTTTTTTGGTATTTTTTAATAATCGTCTCGAATTGTTACTCACAGGTAAAAAATCATCCTCAAACTGTAACGATTTTCTGATACAAATTTATAATTCGATTCAAGAAGAGTTATATAAAAAAAAATCTCTGCTCATACCCGTGCCCATTCTTATATGGAGGGGAGAGGGGGCCATGAAATGGCGCTTTATTTGGAGGTCTTGAGGAACGTGTTAGGGGAGTGCCAAAACGGTGCCATTTTGGGTTTCTTTTTTTGTATGCATCTATATGTCTTCTAAGTACATCCACTTATGCTAAGTACATCTATGAATATTTCTAAGTACAGCCATCTATCAAATAATAATCATAAAAAATTTAAAAAATTAATATTTTTAAATAAATACAAATTTAATAATTTTAGCTCATTATAATATATATATATATTTAAAATAATATTTATCAAATAACAAACATAATTACGTTAAAAATATATTATAAAAATAAATATTTCCTTATCAACATCAAAAAATCACATTATCATAATTACATTTATATCGTTATTTGACACTTAGAAATAATACATGAGAGGCTTCCACGTTTTTTAATTTCATACTAGATTTCAAAAGACTTCAACTTTTATTATTTAATCATTCCTTTGTATATTTACTTTTTAATATTTTTAATTAAAAGTGATTCTTTTGGATAATAAATAACGGCTTCAATAAAAATTTAAAACCAAAATTTCAAAAGATTTTTATTAAGATTATTTAATCACACTTACATAATTTTCTTTTAAAACATTTCTTATTGAAATTAATAACTTAATTAGAAATCACTTACTAAAATTTCAAAAGTATTTAGTTTTAATTATTTAATTATTTTTTCATAATTTTCCTTTTTATAAAATTAAAAAAGTTAGAGATTAGTGTAATTATTTTCATTATATTTCTTCAAAAAATTTATTTTTTAAATTAAATAATAAATATAATGACTTAATTAAGAATTGAAAACTAGAATTTTAAAATACTTAAGTTAGGATTATTTAGTCATTTTTTCTTAATTTTCTTTTGAGATAATTACATTTTGTGCCCACAAAGTATAAAGTTAGTTATAAATATGTCAAAAATGTTTACTTAGTTACAATTATGTCAACATCGTATAAATAACGATAAAAATATATCTAATATTTGACATGTATCATTATTCATACATTGTGTGTATAATTATAACTTTTAATATACCTAATTTCATGCATGTTTTTATCGTTATCAATATATTGTGGACATAATTATAACTAAGTAAACATTTTGGACATATTTACAACTAACCTCATATATTGTAGACATAAAACGTAATTATCTATAATTCGTGAGTCTTTTAAGTTGGCTATTAATTTTATTATTCTTAACTATTTTTGTAAATAAATTATGTTATAATTAATCACAATTACATAAATTTAAAATCTAAAATATTTATTTATTTTAATTTTAATAGTGATTCATTGAGTTATTTTATAATACACCCGAGGATTTGAAAATTTTTACTTTTTAGTTTTCATATAAACTTGCAATAAAATTTGTATGTGTATGTTTAATTTTATTAGAATGTATTGAATTTGTTCCAAAATTTTTATTATTCTAATTAAATCAAATATCGTAAAAAATATTATAATCTTTCAAATCAACGTAACATTAAATAAGACAAAAAAAATATTAATTAATATAAATTAATAAAAAATTGGGTTTTATTGACTAATTTGAATCAACTTTGAATTTTTATGATTTACGTTAGAGTTGACAACTCACGGTACAAATAAAATTGGATTTGGCCTCTGGTTTGATTAATTTGATAACCTAATCCACACGAATTGATAGATAGGTTTGAGTTAAACTTTATATTTTTTTTCATTCACCTTAAAAATATAACTTTTAATGCTATTAAAGTCAATAAAGTTATTAGATTAATTATGATTAAATTTTTACTTCTTTTTTACTATTTGTAATAATTATTGTAATGATTTTTTGAAAAAAAAATCATTATATTTAATTCATTCAAAGAAAATATATAATAAAAATTAAATCAATAAATAAATACATTAAATTATCATAAAAGTTGATAAAAATTATTTATAGTAAGATTCTAGCTTTTTTTTAGCTCTTTAAGTTTTTCAACATGGATGATTTTTTTCATTAATAAGATGATAGATATTCAATATAACTTGATTATTCATGTTTTGAAACCTTTATATTTTAAATGGCATAAATACTAAAACAAAAAATATAATATTTAGATCTAAATCTAGAAATAAAATAAATTGAAACATAACAAACATTTTTAAAGTTATCACTAGATCGAAATCTAGGTGAAAAATTACATTGGATCAAAAAATATAATATCTAGATCTAAATCTAGAAATAAAATAAATTGAAACATAACAAACATTTTTAAAGTTATCACTTAATTGAAATCTAGGTGAAAAAATTACAATGGATCAAAACATGTGTTATACATAGATTATGATCAATATTTATTGAAATAATGTAAATTAAATGAACCATTTTATCGAAGATAGATGATAGAAGCAAAAATAGTAGACGGTTAATTAGATTAAGAAAGAGAAAGATGATTTACAATTAATAATCTCACTTGTTTTCTTAGTAATGATTAAATATATAAAATTTTATATTTTTAAAACTTATAAATATTTTTTATTTTATTTTTATATATTTTATGTCTATTTATCAAGTATTGATAAAAAAATATTTTATTTTGTTTATTCTATTTGATTATTAATTAATTGAGAATATTAATAAATAAATTGAAATTCATATTTCATGTTCGGTTTCATTATGAAATAAGTAGGATTAATATCAGAAATACCCTCAAGTTTTGAGGAATTTTTAGAAATACCTTTAAGGTTTTAAAAAATTCAAAACTAAAACATAACGGAAGTTAAATCTAATAGAAGTGAATAGTAATATTCTTAAAATGGAATAAGAAAAAATAAACTAAAAAATAATAGATATAGAAACAGAAGACATTTAAGGATGTTTTTCACAAAAAAATGGTAATAAATAAAAAGAAATTTGAAAAAAATTCAAAAAACAAAGTTAAATCTTAAAAAAAAGATGAATTTAAAGGTTCATCATTTTTATTAAGAAAATTATTCCCTATGAAAAACATAATTTATTATGGCATAATTAATATAAAAAAATGAGTATTAAGATTATATATGCAAAATGAATGTATAATATATCATTAATTGATAAAGAAACTATATTAAACAAGCTATCAAAAATTGCTTATAAAAGATAAAGAAAAAATTGGATACATTCATTTAGAAAAAAATCAAATATTAATAAAAGCTCATTTTAGATAAGGAATAGATACACCAATAAAAATAGCATTATTAGAGAATAGAATAATAAATAGACAAGATGTCTTATTAGGAATGATTCATGGTAAATTAGGACACCAAAATTTAAACTAACAGCATATATACATGATAAAAATCTAAATCAAGTATTAAATCTAGCTTATGAAAATGAGAGAAAAGAATTAATGAAAGAAGGAAATCATTCATTTTCAATACATTATCTAGTAGCATATTCTTTAACAAGTAGTCATAATAGTTCAATATACAGACAAAATGAATTTATAGAAATAAACAAAACTTTTAAGGAACTTGGACAAATAATAAAACCAGAAATATTAACAGACTTTGAAATACCAAAAGAATGAAAATTAAATATCAAAGAAAAACTCTTGATAGCAGGAAGAAAAAGTAATATTGTTAAAAATTATAGCATGCCAAGGTTTACTTTTATAGACCATGAAAGAGAAAATTCTAACCGAGAAGAAGTTAAAAAATTAGAAAATTAAGTCAAAATAATGAAGGTATTAGTTCATGATTGTATATTAGGGAAAAATAATGTTTAGAGATAAAATAAAAAATATGCATTTAGAAGTAAATAAAAGTCTAATAAACGTAGCGAAAAATCAAGCAACATTATTTGAAACTGTACAATTGTTAACAAAGGAAATAGATTTAGTCCAAAAATCAAACAAAAAATATTTACAGGAAATAATAGATATACAAAAAGAATTACTAAAGAAAATAAAGGAATGTGATTATAATAAACTACAACAAGATATGCACAAGAAATTTTCAGAATTAAGAAAAGATGTATACAACATATATAGAAATAATGAAATAATAGGTCATAAATATAATCCATTGGAAGGACTAAAAGAAGAACCACCTAAAAGATCAGATTCCCTGATTCCTAAAAATGAGAAAAGAAAAAATGAAGAACAATCTAAGAACAAAAAGATAATTCTAATTTAATGGAATATAGAAAAGAATTAAAAAGAAAATTCATGGACCCAAAAAATAGGGATTCAGAAACATTAGTCGGTTTATTGACATTAACCAATGAAGAAATAGAAAAACATTATAATGAAAAACTTTGTATTAACAAAGAAGATGATGATATGATAGTAATTAGTGAAACTAATTCTGAACCAAAAAACATGACCCCAAAAAGTCATATAAAACCAATTTCATTACCAGTCCCTTACCAAGAAGGAACATCTAACTCACATAGGGGAAAAATATGCAAAGAACAGAATAACCTGATACCACATATAGAAGAAGACAACCACCTAAAATGGATGAAGGGTTACATTGGTGAACTAGAGATAGTATTCCACCAGAGTTCAAACTCCATGATAATTATAAGTCTGAACTTCTAGATTTAGACTGTATAAGAGATTGGAAGAAAGCCTTAGATGAATAGTCTAGTGGTATGAGTGTGCTCATACAAACCTTTCAAACTACCCAAACAAATCTGTTAATCTGTAGGGTACTTATAGCACATAAAATGATAACAAATATTAAAGTTTGGTTTTCAAAATTAACAGATCAACAACATTTGTTAATACAAGGAAATGCTTCTACAGGAAGTAGGAAGGGAATACTTGGATACAGTAATAAATGAAATATACAAATAATTTATTGGAGAAGATAAAGGTAGGCGTATCACAGAATCCAGTGGAAATAAAATTAATGAAGCTAAATGGCATCTAACAAATATGAAAATTTGTAGCATGTGTTACATAGATTCTTTTATTTGTGAATATGAAATGTATTACCATAAATTACCACCCTTTATATAAACAACTTATAAAGAAATGTTTTTTTCTAAAAATTACCTGGAACACAACATAAAATCTTAACAGGAAATTGGGAACAAAGGAATAGAGAAAGTATACCATATATTTAAGGAGGAAGAATAAAAAGCCTTAAAAATTGGATCATTATTAAATGCTAAGAAAGAAAAGAATATAAACAGATAAAAGTAAATGATAAAATCTACTGTGATACAAGAGATTTTATAATACCAGGAAAATATTGATATAATATAAAATCTTACAAACAAAAATATAAATTTAGAAAAAAATTTCTAAAAATATAAAAAGAGATTTAATAGAGAAAACTATAAGAAAATATATTTTAGAAGAAAGAAGTATAAACTTTCTGAAAAAAGGAATTATTACCCTTCAAGAAAGAAAAAATACAGATGTTGGATCTGTAATGAAGAAGGATATTATGCTAACGAATGTCCAAGTAAATTTCAACATAAAAAGGAATTTCCATAAAAAGCAAAAATCTTATAAGAAGCTTTCAAAATAGAATTAGAACCAATCGAAGAATCTGATATAGATGATACTTATAGTATCTATCTATTGGAAGAAACTGAGGAAGAAATAACTTAACTCAGAATATGAACACTCAAATTGTGGATATTCTTCATCAAAAGATGAATGATTTATATAGTATTACAAATCCAAATAATACTTACATTAAAGTAAGACTAAAATTTAAAGGCTACAACACTTATTATTTACATGCATATATAGATACAAGAGCTAGTATATATGTAGCCAATAAATATATATTTCTTGAAGACAACTGGAAACAAGAGCCAAAAAATTTAATTATAAGAATTGCTAATAATACTACAATAAAACTTAATAAGGTACTAAAAGATACTAATATAATGATAGGAGGAGAAAAGTTTCACATTCCTACCATATATCAATAGGAAACAGGAGTTGATTTGTTAATAGAAAATAATTTCATAAACTTCTATCAATCTTTCACACAACATTTTAACAAAAAATAAGTCTCACAACCTTAAAAGAAGATATCATCTATGTCTCCAAAATAAGAAAAAGTTCTAACTGTCTCGAACCCAACTTTTATGCAATAACATAAAAAGCAGAAACATGGTGAAATAGAAGATCAATAAAAACCTTATTTATAAAATATTTTATTAGATATAAAAGAGAAAAAAAAATTTCTAAATGAAATACAATAAGACAAAGCCCTAATAGACATTAGAAAATTTTTAAAAACAGTCAGTTCAGAAAATCATTTGAATCCAAAAATAAATAAATCTAAAATAATAATCAACATAAAATTAAGAGATCCTAACAATATCGTAAGAGTACAACCAATGATTTATACTCCAAAAGACAGAATTGAATTTGGAAAACAAATTCAAGAACTTTTGGAATCAAAAGTTATAATACCAAGTAATTTAACTCACTCTAGTCCAGCATTCTTAGTTGAAAAAGAAGCTGAGAAAAGAAGAGGAAAAAATAGAATGATAATAAACTTTAAAGCATTGAATAAAAAACCATTGGCAATGGATACTTCATTCCCAAAAAGGAAGAACTACTATTATTAATAAAAGGAAATAAATAATTCTCGAGTTTTGATTGCAAAAGCGGATTTTGGAAAATAAGACTGGATGAAAAATCCCAAAAATTAACAGCATTTAGTTGCCCCCAAGGACAATTCCAATAGATAGTTATACCATTTGGGTTAAAACAAGCTCCAAATATTTTTCAAAGATATATGGATAACATTTTCATGAAATTACAAGATATTTAATGTGTTTACATAGATGATATTTTGGTTTTCAGTAATGAATTAAATAAACATTATTTAGCTATTATCAATATTCTACAAGAATGTAGAAAAAAAGGTTATCTGAAAAGAAAGCAATATTTGCTCAACAAAAAATTAAATACTTAGGGTTGGAAATTGAAGATGAAAAACATAATCTACAACCTCGTATACTAAATAATATTCAAGACTTTCATAGTAAATTAAAAGATAAAAACCAATTACAGAGATTTTTAACATATGCATAAGCATACATTAAGAAACTTGCAGAAATGAGAAAACCATTACAAGAAAAATTGAAAAATATAATATCTGGAAATGGATCGAAGAAGATACTTTATATATGGATAGAGTAAAAGTAAAGGTAAAAAATTTACCAACTTTATATTATCCAGGACCAGATGATAAGATGATAATTGAAACAGATGCTTCACAAAAATATTGGAGAGGAGTTTTTAAAGCAAGAGTAGATGAAAAGGATGAATATCTTTGTAGATATACATTAAGATATTTCCAAGGTTTAGAATTAAATTATCATAATAATGAAAAAAGAATATTTAGCTGTTAAAAAAGCTATTAAGAAATTTGCAATATATATTATAAGTTTCAGTCATTGTTATAACATATAACAAGAATTTTGGTTATTTCTTAAGAACTAATATTGTAAGTGATTAAAAACAAGGAAGATTAGTTAAATGGTAACAATGGTTCAACCATTAGAATTTTGATGTTAAATATGTTACAGGCCATAAAAATAGCTTAGTTGATGCTCTTACCATAGAATTAGTACCTCTAACTATTTTTATGCTTTCAAGAATGGAACATCTTGATATCAAAATCAAGATAAAGGAAAAAAGAGATAAAAATCCTAATGGAACAACTCGAGCTGCTATATCTTGAGAAATCTTTTATGGAGACTAGACAAAAATAGAAAGAACTTAATTGTTCAATACAACCTCTAGAGACTAGAAGCTCAAACGAGGAATCTTCATTAAAAAAGGAAGAACTTAACACTTCACAAAAAACTTCTAAAATCACCAAGCTTAATTGGGCAGATGAGGTAGAAAAAGAAGAACATAAAAAAGTTTATGTGGTCTATAATGGCCCAAAACCAGGAATTTATAACAACTAGGTAGAAGTTAGCAAATTTATTCTAGGAATTAGTGAAGTAACTCATAGAGCCTTCACCAACATAATAGAAGCAGAAGGTAGTTATGCCAACTACAAAACACCAAAACTCATAACTCTAGAAGAAATAGTAAGAAATTATTCTACAACATTATAACAACAACCAACAGCTCCAAGCAGGTTGAAAAATCTTGGAAAGATAGCAAGACCTCCAATGCTATTTAGATAAACATCTCCTCCAAAGACATCAAAAATAGTAAAACATTCAGTGTTGTTTAGGAAAACATCTCTTAAAACTACTCCGATTATTGAAGATGAAAAGGACCAATATAGAAACTCCAGCAAACCACAATAAAGTCTCCATAACTTGGCCAAAAAATCTACCCAACAACATATTGAAAATATGAATTCTATACTACAGACAAGGAAATTCCTGTAGGAAGTAAATTCAATTTATTAGAAGAAACTAATCAATTATTTGTATTAAAGTCTTTCATGTAGGACTAATAAAAAATATATATCCAAGAATTAATTTAAGTGAGTTAAATTATTTCACAGAAAATTTTAAAAGAGCAATCAAGAACTTCATAAGGAAGATTAAAGTAAGTGATAAACTTGTTTATCTTAGATTTTCAGTTTATTAATGGACTAGAATGAGGAAGGAAATATTAGTCACTATCACTTCATCAAGATAGGGTTTTCCAACACAAATAGAGAAGTTTTCAAACCAGTGGCATTTCTAGAAAAAAGAATTCAACACCAAATAACTATGTGTACTAAGAGGTCAAATGTTATGCCAAATTTACTATAAACTTAGAAAGATTGATAATTCTATTGAGATCAAAGTAAATTATTCAACTAGTAAAGTCATCATCATTTCCCACAGTAGCATGGGTCTTTCAGAAGAAGATGGTGACAAAATCTCCAAATACGAAACCAATTTTAATTACAACAACCTAAAAATTGGTCAAGAAACAAGGAAGGTATTCTTCTTCTATGCCAAAAAATCCACCAAAGGCCACAAGTGCATTCTCTGCATCAAAGATCGAGAAGATAAAAATGTGTCACCATCAACGTCATCAAAGGAACCATCGGTAGAAAATGACAAAGAAAAATAAGAAAAAAATTGTCGATAGAAGACGACAAAAGAAATAAAGATGTAAATCCCACATCTTAGTCGACATTATATGCCAAGGAAAAAAATAATAATTATCCTTTAAAGTAAAAAAAACAGATGAATTATTAAAGCAAGGGTAAAATAATAATTTTAGTCTTATAAAACATGGATTCCTTGTGCTATAAAAGGAACCCTTATTCTTATTTTAAAATACACAAATACATAGAAATCTAGATCTCTCTACTTTGAAACACTCTAGTATAGAAAATCCTTTTATCTAGAAATCTCAAAACCAATAATGTTATACCCAGTAATTATGAGCAGCTAAGTACCCCTTTAAGGTTCTTAGGTTGTCTTAAGTTGTAATAATTATTATCCTATGAATAAAATAGAGTTCAATTACTCTTCTTTAGTAAGTCAACTATTGGACATCATTTATGTATGGATACAGAAGGCTCACCATTATAAGGAGGACGTTGGGGTTTGAGCAAAGTTGAGACATAACAGTTGTAACAAAAGAAGACGAATAGAAGGGAAGACCATAATAGACCCATCAAATTCAGGTATAATAATTATAAATTTAAGCTAGTTAAGAATCTTGAATGTTTAAATATTTGCTTACAACAAGACATAATACTGCTAAAATAGGAAAATAGAAACTGTTTTTAGAAATAAACAATTAATAATTTTAAATAAAATTAAAGATAAAAATCTAATTCTATTAGAAACATTTGATAAATGTTATCTCTATCATTTAAATGAATATTTGAGAGATAAGGATTATAAAACTTGTCTTGAAAATTTTAAAAGATTTAACATCTTATTAGATATTTATACAGATTATATTAAAGTTATCACAAGCATCATAAACCATCCTATTTCAAGGATATTAAAAGATTATTTTAGTAAAAAATATATAAGAATAATGGAAGAGGAATTCAACAACTTAATGTTTGAATACTACTTCTTTAAATATTATAAATACATTATATGTATGCAAGAAAAACCTGTTTGTATACTACGAATATGACAAAATAATATACATTCAATACATATGATTTATAAAGATAATACTCTATGAAAATCAAATCGTTAGTACATATATTAGAACTATTAGATTTAACAAATAAAAAATAATTTTTAATTTTAAAAGATAATTAATAGATTCAGGATTAGAATTAAGTAACAAACATAATTAAGAACATAATATACTATGCAATTGTAATGAATATAGAAGAAAAATAGATTTATACAAAAAAAATATGAAAGTAACAAAAAAGATTCAACAATATTTTTATAATATATATAAAGTTTAATAATATTGAAGTTATAAATTAAAATTTGATATTATTTTTCTTAAAATAAATAAAGTTCACTCGTAAAAAATTTTTACTCTACCTAATAATATCTTCATGTATTTAAAAAAAACAAAAAATATGGATACATAAAGAAAATAATTGGGGTATTTTTAGATTTGACTATCCATGGATGACCACGAGGCCCGTAAAACGAAATGATTGTGAAACCCTAACTCCCTATTACCGTGTATATATATTTCTGGCGTTACTTTTTCTCAAACGGCGGATAAGAGCTCTCAACGTCGGAAACAAAATGGTAATCCACCTCTAGCTTTTATTTTCGTTTTCTATCGACCAGAAGCTCTAATATTAGTTTATTAGGAATTCCTCCTTTTATTTTTGCCTTCGTTTGTTTTTCTGGTTTTTATTAATTTATCATTCTTGCCATTAGTGAGTAGAAGGTGAATAATTTATGATTAAGTAGTACCGTTTAGCTGTCCATAGGTAGTGTAGATTTGTTCTTATCATTTTTTTTTGTTTTCAGTTTTATGGTTAAATCTGGTTTTCTTCTCTGCGTTTTGTCCATTATATGCTTGAAAATTCTTGATATTCGTCAGTCCCAAAATAATTTTACAATATGTACTGTTTGTTTGTTTTCATGTTTAGTTTCAATCGTTGGTGCTTATGAATATAATTATCAAGCCCAGTCTTTTCAGATCAAATCAGACAATTACAATTCTACCCTTCAAGTGGTTTTATACATTTACAAGTATGCAAAATGAACTTTGTCTATAATATCTGAAACCTGAAGTCGTTAAGGTTGGCTTTTGATGCCCCAGAAAGTACACATCTTTTTTAAGAGATATATATTTGTTTTAATCTGCATATGAAACGTGTTCACTTTTACTTATTTGTATTCTCATTAATTTTAGAAAGGTTGCTAAAACAATGTGGATAGTTTAATGATTTTATTGTATGGTAGATTTTGAAATATAAGTTCAATTTGTTTCGTTATTTCAAAGTTATGGGCTGGTACCAATTCTTACTTTCACATGGCATCACTGTTATTAATATTGTAGCTCCTACATGTTATCCATTTCTTCTATTTGCCTTGGTTAATTCTCATTTGATATTCCTTTCTAGTTAAAATGCTTGACAAACTATGATCTATGGATGTTATATATTTTTCATAAATTGGTAATAAGCATGTTAAGTGATATGGAAAGAAGTAGTTTGTTTCGCTTAATAATACTTTGTGATGCACAAAGTTGTTTATGATATTTTTTATCATTGTTGGCAGCCTAAGCAAATACATGAAATCAAGGATTTCCTTCTCACAGCAAGAAGGAAGGATGCACGTTCTGTGAAGATTAAGAGGAGTAAAGACGTGGTCAAGTTTAAGGTTCGGTGCTCGAAATATCTCTACACACTGTGTGTGTTTGATTCTGAGAAGGCTGATAAGTTGAAGCAGTCACTTCCTCCAGGTATTGTTTTTGTCTTTTAAAGATTTGGTTATGCAAGTATATTCATAATATATGGTGAGACTTTGTGAAGTTAGATGTAAATGAGCATTTGCTTGATTAATGCATGAGATTTTCTTGAGCTACTGGTGCGTATTAGTAATTTTGTTGTCTCGTTAAGTCTGAGCTGATTTGTACCTACAGTGGATGTTTCATGTTCCTTTGATAGTCATATTTAATCATACCATTAATTTTGTTTCCAGGCTTGAGTGTCCAGGATCTTTGAAGTACTTGGAAGTTCATTGAAGCTGCAGTGAGATTTTTGTTTTAATTTAAGTTTTGGAAACAGTGAAAGAGTTTCTTTTATTGTGATATTGTTTTCCCCCCTTTCAGATATACATGTTATTGATGCTTTGACTCTTCATCCTAGTGTTCAATGTGTTGGTCTAGCTTCTGATTTTTTTTTTGAACAAGAAGTAAATTTCATTGTAACACCAAATTGAAAAAAGGACAATCTTAAAACCATTAAAAACTATACAAACACCAACTAAATCAACCCAATCTTGAGTCTAGCTTTTGAAAGTTTTGTTTTTAATTTTCCCTTGGTTTTATACATTTCAGTTGTTTTTGCCCCCAACGAAATTTAAACCTTTTGACTTTCCCTTTAAAAAAAAACAAGTGCATAGTCCTTTACGCTTCTATGAATTAGACATTCGTTACTTTATTAAACCCATGTATTTTAACTACTTTAATGTTATATTTATGGATATATTAGTCATTTTAGATCAATTTTGATATTTAATTGTTTTTTTAATTAATTTTTTTGAGGCATTTTCTTTTCTAATATACTACCATCATTCAAACTTGTTTTTTTTAACCAAAAAATGATCCAAAAAAATAAAAATTGATAAAAAATGATGGTGAACGTAGAGATCTTCATCTTAGTAATGCATTAATTTGGCATTATTTTACCCTTATACTAATTAGGATCTTAGTGATATGTATGCTTAGAAAAAATTTCAATTTTGTAAATTTTTTTTAATTGTGTACACATTTGATTTTAATGATATTTGGTATTTTTGTCTCTACTCATCCCTGAAGTAGATTTTTGAGTTTTTAAATGCATTTTTTTATTCATTTTATCTTTATCTTCATCCTCTCTTATTTCATATCCCTTACAAACTGTTGTTGATTTATTAAGAAGAAATTGAATTTTAAAAATTGTAAGTTTTTTTTAAATAGAAGATATAATTTAACACAACTGTTAAATAATAGTCAAATATCAAATTGAATAAAAAAGTTATAATTAATATAGAAGTAAAATAAAGCTTAGCAGTTATACTTGTGAAAGAGATACAATTTTATTTTTTATATAGGTTTGATATTGTACTGGAATGAGATCAGAGATAATATAAAATAGAGAGGTTCAATAGAATAGGAGAGGGAATAAAGAAAAATAGCAACATAAATTTTTTTTATTTTTATTTTTATTTTATATTAGATTGATATTTTTTAGAAGATATGAAAGTTATTAAAGTATTAGTTAATAATAAAGTTAAAAAATTATAAAAAATGAATTTAGGCAGCGAGTCTGATGTGTTTCATTGATAAAAATGTTGTTACCATTTATTTAATTAAAATGGACTCCTAGGTTGCAACGAAGGTACCTAGGTATTCTCTCTTTTTAAATTAAAAAGATGACTATATAACTTTAGGTTAACTTTTATATAATAATAAATCTAATACATGTATTACATTCCAAAATACAAACAAAAGTTTATAAGCCTTACAACAAGAATAAAAATAATAAAAAATTATAACATTATAAAATTATAAGAAATAATAAAAATAAAAAATATAATACATTTTAATATGTTTTTCAAAATAATAATAATAATTAACAAAATATAGAAAATAAGATTAAATACTAAAAAATAGATAGATTTTAAGATTGATTATTATCAAGAGTAAAGGGTAATATTTTCAATAAAAGATATAATTTATAATAAAATAATTATACATATTATAGATACAAAATAAATGTAATTAACACAGAAATTATTATCGATAAATTATTAAAATCCATCAAAAGGATAAAGAAAAAATTGGATACATCTATTTAAAAACAATTCAATTATTAATAAAAACATATTTTAGAAAAAAATTAATACATTAATAAAATTAACACTACTATATAGTAGAATAATAAATAAAAAATATGATTTATTAGAAATATAGTCCACGAAAACATATGATATCAGAAATTAAAATTCACAACATATCTCCGGTTTATTATTAATATTAATGATAAAAACTTAAATTAAGTTTTAAGTTTAACATATATAAATTTAAAAGAGGATATTTAATAAAATAAATAAATAAATTATCTATTTAATACATTATATAATATGATATTTATTAACAAACAATCATAATAGTTCAATATATGGACAAAATAAATTTATAAAAATAGATAAATTATTTTAAGAAAGTAGACAAATAATAAAACAAGAAATATTAATAGATTTTAAAATACTAGAAGAATAAAACTTAAATGTTAAAGAAAATAATATATTAAGAAATTGTAATGTATTAAAGTTTACGTTTATAGATTCTGAAGGAAAAATCTCTAACAAAAAAAAGTGGTTACATATCTAAAACAAGAAGTTAAATAATAAAAACATTAATCAATGACATAATATTAGAAAGAAAATAATATCATTATTATCCCAATAATACAAAAATATTAAGAAAAAAATAATATCATTATTATCCCAATAATACAAAAATATTAGAAAGAAAATAATATCATTATTATCCCAATAATACAAAAATATTAGGAAGAAAATAATATCATTATTATCCCAATAATACAAAAACAAACTACAGGATATAGAATTAGAAAGAAATCATCTATTTTTACTACACTATATAATATTATATTCATTAACAAACAACCATAATACGTTAAATATATTGACCAAATGAATTCATAGAAATAGATAAATTATTTTAAGAAATTGGACAAATAATATCATTGTTATCCTAATAATATAAAAACAAACTATAAATATATAATTAAATTTTGATGGAAACCTAACAGACATATAAAAAAATCAAATAACAATAATAATTTTTTTAATTATTTTAGTAGAAGAAATGAATATTACCCAAGAATCAAACATCAAGTTCTTATAAGACATAAATAAAACACAAAAAAAACTAAAAGAAATAAAAAAATATGATTATAATAAGAAATTACAATAAGACGTATATATAAGAAATTTACAAAATTAAGAAGAAATATAAATAACACACTCATAAATAATGAAATCATACGTTACAAGTTTGATCTATTTGTAGAATTAAAAGAAGAGGCATTTAGGAGATCAAATGCATTGGTACTTAGGAATGAGGAAAAAAGACGAAAAACCCAAATATAAAAAAGAAACTTTAATCACAATTTAATGTAATATAAAAAAGAATTAAAATAACAGTTTATCTTGATAATAGGGACATAAAAAATTAGTTTATCTTGATAACAGGGACATAAAAAATTAATTAGTTTGTTAATCCTAATAGATGAAGAGTTAGAAAGATAGTATCTTGAAAAATTTTGTACAAACAAAGAGAAAGATAATAAAACAATAATCAATAAAATTAATTCTGAATCAGAAAATATAATTTCAAGAAATCATATGAAATCAATTTCATTATACGTTTTTTATCAAGAAGAAACATTTGATACACATAAGAAAAAAAAGGTCAATGATAGAAGAACTTGACCTTTCTTATAAAAGAAAACAACAACCAAAAATAGAATAAGGATTACATTGGAGAATTAGAAGTAGTAAATATCTCACAAAAATTCAAACTTAATAAAAATTATAGATCTTATCTTTTAGATTGTATAAGAGATAAGAAAAAAATATCGGATGAACGGTATAGTTGTATGAGTGTAATCATATAAACTTTTCCAATCATATAATCAAAATTTTTAACTTATAGAATCTTAATAGCTCACAATATGACAGAAAATGTTAAATTTGGTTTATAAATTAACAGAACAACAATATTTATAAATATATGAAAATACTTACATGTAATGAATACTTAGATATTATAGTAAATGAAATATAAAAGGAATATATTAGAAAAGATAAAGATAAACATATTATTGAATTTATTGAAAATAAAACCGAGAAAGTCAAATGATATTTTACAAATATGAAAATATTTCATATGTGTTATATAGATACATTTATTTGTAAATATAAAATATATTATCATAAGTTACTAACTTCCATACAAAAAACTTATAATAAAATATTTTTTTTATAAATTATTGAAACATTATATAAAACCATAACAAAATAATAGAATAAAAAAATACTGAAATTATACCAGACATCTTAGGAGGAAGAACAAAAAATGTTAAAAATTGAATAATTATTAAATGTCAAGAAAGACAGGAATATAAATAAATAAGAAGAAACGACAAAAAAAATTGATATAAGAGATTTTTGAATGTTAGAAAATATAGATATAATATGAAATTTTACAAATAAAAGTATATAAAAAAAAACATTTGAAAGATATAAGGTTAGAAAACATGACTTTCAAAAATATGAGAGAAGTATAACAAAGAACTTTATAAAAAATATATAGGTTATTAGAAAACAAAAAATATTATTCATTAGGAAAAAAGTACCTAAATAGAAAAGATTTTCTCAAAAATATAAATTTTACCTAAATAGAAAGAGTATATATATATCAAAAACATAAAATTATCCTTACTCTTTTACCAACAAATTAAATAAATGACTAGCACCAATGGTCTTCGACCTCATCGGACATTCGACAATATGTCGATGACCTCACTTTAGCCTTGATCAATCTCACTGATGATCTCGCCAGAGTTCTAACCACCCTCGATGACCAACTAAAATTAAGTACTCAAATAATAATATAATAAGGAATCGTAAATTAGAAAAGAAGTGAGCAGATAAGAAATTGGTATGCAACATCATAACTGGCAATGGCAATAAAAATGAGTCAACAAATAATTGTTGAGTCTCTATAATTTAGTCAAAAAATCTACTTATGAATATATTAAAAATATGAAATTTTACAAAACAGAAAAACAGCTTCCCGTAGTCAGTAAATTTAATATTTTTAAAAGAGTTAAACCAATTTTTGTTTAAAAAGACATTTTCATAAAATAAAGAATTTAAAACGTAATACTTAAATACAAAGGGACTAAGGTACGCTTTTTGTACGAAGAAAGGGACTAGGCATTGCCATCCCGTTTCCTAACTCTCTCTTGGCTCATATATATAGAAATATCATTGGATTAGCTCTTTTTTGATGATCTTGTACCTCATCAACTTGGCATTGGCAATTTGGCATGGACTTCTTAAGGCCAGAAGGGTATGGCCTTATGTGTTTAGACCTTGTTCTCCAAGGCAATATGAGGTAGCTTTTGTTAAAGACCTCATTGATTTGGACACTAGTTAGTTTTTGGAATGTGCCTCTGATAGAAGGGTGTTTTTGCATGATGAAGCTGAAGCAATCCTCAAGATTGGCTATAATCTTTAAAATGACTCTAGAGAATAAAGATGTTTATAAAAGCAAATTGAACAACTTTTATACACAATACAAATTTCCAATGTAATTTGTTGAGTCAATAGTTTTATGCCCTTTTTAAGCAAAATCACCACAAGCTTATTACTACTCAACATAGTAATACCTGAAAAATCATATTCCAAATTTACGAATTATAATGAATAAACCAATATAATTATCACATCAGAAAATGTCTTCAGCTGGTATGAGCCGCTCAAAACTGTATGTGCCTCTACAAATGTAAATTGCCCAATTTTAAATCAATTGATCGTTCATGAAATAAAGAACTAACCCTAAGTGCCACCTGCAACGAGCTGATCAACTCCGGCAACGGAAACACCGGCACGTTTGACAGAATCAAACAGCGGCAAGACCATGAGACGATGGTAAGCAGGACGGGAAAGCTCTTGGTTGAGATCGATATCGACGTCGGATACGCCGATTTCTCGGAGACGGAATCCTAGTTTCTCGCCCACACGAGACGCGACCTTGGAATCCCAAAGCTTGTAGGATCTCGGGTAACGATTAAGCTTGGCGCGGTAATGGGTCACGAACTCTTGCTCCGATGAGGAGGCCATGGCTATGATTGTGGAGCTGTTCGTGTTTGTAACTTGGGCTGTAATTTTACGGCACGATACGACGAGTTGTAGAAGGTGTTGGTGATGGTGGCTCGTGGACAACATTGAAAGAGTGTATTGTGATGAGATTTGGTACCTCGTTGAAACGTTTCCATATGAGTTCAAGATCCGCTTGCATTGAAATTATATGTTCGTGTATACTGTGTGACTCATTCTTGAGAAGATTGGATGTGGGGTTTTACATTCAGAATTTAGGGGGTGATTTTGTAAGCGAATGTAGGATTTTATTATTATTATTATTTTTGGTCAAATGATAAATCATTTCTTAATAGACTATGTATAATTAATAAGCATTTCTATAATCATATGAATTATATGAAAAAACTGTAAACATAGGTAATAACACAAATAATTTGGACAATCTAAATATAGCAAGCATGGTAAAGAGATATAAGTCGTGTTCTGCATCACTAAGGATTTGCTTTAGCCTCCATTATAATGAAATGTACATTAATTTTCACTATATAGGAGATACGCGTTCTTGAAACGAAGATGAAACCAAACCTTGTAATTACATGTCATGTTAACTTCTTTGACATATTCAAAAAAATTATTTTATTCTAAAAAATTTCATAAATACTTTCAAAATAATAATATATGTATGTAAATGTTAACTAGTTTTTCAAATCTATTGTAAATAAGCTTTATTTATGTTTTTAGGAACATAATAAGAGTTTATTTTCCCTTCGTTAATGATTAAATATCTTTCTCTTTCAAAGACCTTATTTCAAACAACTTATTTCATAGGTTATTGAACATAAAGAAACCGACAAATTTACTTGAAAAATTAGAAAGTAAAACACAACATCAAGATAATACAATTGCTTAGCTTAAAAGTGTATTCACGAAATCAAATAAGTCAACATCTTGTATGTTCCAACCAAGAATATCACGTTACAACAAGAACAAAATGGAGATTAAATGACTAACAAGTAAAAGATTAGTGGTAAGGTAATCGTGAATCATAACCTATCAACAACATAATCAAAGTAAATACATAGAAAGCATGACTAATTTCTAATAGTACGAGAGCTAAAGAGCAATACCTCTTGGCTAGGTTCACAAATAGAAAACTAGTCCAAAAAGAATAGCATCTCTCAAATAGGTTAATAAAATAAAAAAAATCTCGTGCACATATAATAGATTTAGCATAACAAAGAGCAATAAAAAACATATCAAACAATTAATAGTGATGAGAAAATTCAAACACAACATTGAACATCAAAGATGAAAGCATATTCAACAGCAATAATCATCAAAGATTAGCAAAAAGCGAACAAACCTTGCCTAACTCGCTTGAGGAGGAAGAATTGAAATGGAGTTGATATTATGTCTACTTCACTTTCAACATCAACTTCTTACACATAAGTCCTTTTCCAAAATGACAATCTCAATAACAAATCCACAAAAACACATCTAAAAACTCAATCCAATGAAAAAACTCTTAAAAACCTCAAGGTCCAAAACACGCTAAATGTTCTTAGATGAAAATAGAATCAAAATCTCACTCTTATGCATGGTTGATGACTCTGGTGGTTTAAGCGGAAGTGGTCATCGTCTTTCGGTGAAGGAATTCTTTGGAACTATCGATGCTTCACTTGTTGTTTGGTAGTTGCCTAATGAACGACGACAAGCGATGGTGATGGAGAATTTTAAAAAGGTTGACGTGTGAAGTTGAGAGCTCAAGAGGAGAAAATTTTAGGGCACGAAAATTAGTGACCATAGTAAGTAGTAATCGTTGAAATGTCATTGGATTTTACAACTTGATATTGTTTCTTATTAAAGAGAGGAATCAAGGTCATTGATGATGCGATGCGACAAAGGATGCTAAGAGAAGGCGACAAAGACTGGTAGCCAGGCAAGCCTATTTTAGTTGTTATTGTTGTTGATATGATGATGATTACACCAAATATAGCTAGAGGTATTAGAACATGGAAGCCTATTCTTACTCAACATTGTTCTCTTTGTTTTACTTCTTAAAACAAATGTAGGATTGAAAAACATAGGTTAATCACAAAATTGGTCTATAATGATTAGACTTGCATGTATAATAACAAATATTATTTGCTTTATGTAAAAATAATTAAATTGAAAATAATGAATATATTTAATTTAATACAATAATACAAAACTAATGAAATTTGAAGAAATTTTGTATCTTAAAAAAAATTAATGTTTGTTAGTAAAATGTGTAGTTAAGAATAACCTTATAAGTGAATAGTCATCAAATTTTATTGAAAAATATTGGACACAAATATATTTCAAAGAAATAAATATGTGGTTATGAGTTTGTTGTAAAATAGATCATAAAAATTGAGATTTAGTTGGTTTAGGGATGCATTTTCAAATGGATATTGTTTGGTATTATCCAGATAATAGGTAGAAGATCCTAACAACTTAAGACACCTTGTTCATATGGTGAATGTGACGATGTCTTTAGCAACCTATAAATAGTGATCTGGTTCTTAGAAACGATCGATCCAATTTTATTTAAAGAACCTTAAGTAGGCTCTATGACATACAATCTGATGAATAAGATCTGGTTTATGGTTATCTAATTTTTCTTCAATGGCCTAAGTAGAAATGGCAGTAATAACGACCTATCAATTGTTTGTAGTCTTATCATATAGATTCTACTCTAACATATCTCAAACATAGCACTTACCATGATAATTATGACACTTTCCTACTATGTGTTTATATATACCTCTCAATATCAATAAAAAATGGATTCAATTTTAGGATCTCTTTAACTTATCTCTAGAATTCTATAGTATTGGTATAAAATTTTCTAATCCATCCATAAGAATTTAAGATCTTTCATTATATAACAAAGAGAATCATCATGTGCTATAGGTATATCACCCCAATCATAAGAGTCACCTCAATCACTCGAACAACAATCATGTCATAGTCCCAACACTTGAGCCTACAAAGCATTTCACCCCATCTTGTTCTACAATATAACACAGGTATAGATCACCTAGCATGAAGTATAATAGTGAGTCCATCAAAGTATAATAGTGAGTCCAAGAAACTAACTAGTATGTTGAGCAACGTTATCCAAACAATGACTTCAAAGAACATCATTTTGAAGGTCACCATAACTATCTTTCATACAGAATGAACCATAGATCATCATTAGATCTCTTGGGAACTCATGAGTTTGATTTGCAATAATGAATAATGGGCTAGGTTTCAGTAAATTAAAGGGGGTTAGATGTCAATGAACTGAAAGGATGCTTAGCATGAAATGGAAAATTAGTAGGCTAGGTTATCGTGGGATGGAGCAAACTACAAGGGATGAATGTGTAGACTAAAGCTGAGACAAGGTGTTGCTAGGGGTGAGGAGAGGTCCAAAATTGGTACGACCTAGGTCGATAGGTGGTGCGGTTTAAACTTTAGGAAATGTTTTGCATAGAGGGAATGATCGACTATGTCATTTGCCTACTTCAGATGATGAGCTACCTTGTTTTGTAAACACTACCATTATTACTCGGTGACTAGTTGTAGACTTAATATAAAGTGTTGAGAGATAGATCAGGCCATATGTTGGATTGAAGTGAAGTGTTGGACTTCCAAGGCCTAGCGTTGGAATTGTTGGGCTAGGTTGCGGTTTTATTGTATGTTGTAAATAGTTGGATATTGTTGTGGGGTGGTGGTTATCACGACTTTATGCGGGAAATGGCTAGATTGGGCACCTAATTGGTGTTAGAAATAGGCTAAGTTGGGACATAGTTTGAAGTTGGAAATGACTGAAGCTTGTGTGATGCATCTTGAGTAAGAAATAACTTGGTGTAAAAAAAAAGACGATCATTGTTAGCCAACCAAAGTAGAGCATAGTCAGTACTACTTTTAATAGAGAATTGAAAATAAATAGTTAGTGCAACTTCCACTACAATAAAACCCACAATAAAAAGTAGAAGCCCTTAATTATAGGATTGAAGCTTTCACGATGCATCTCGAGTAAGAAATGGCTTGGGAGCCCATCACAAGTTGAAGAAGTGAGCTACAACCTTGTAAATAGATAAGCACGATCCGATGTTTATGAGATAAAGATATTGGCATAATTGAACAAAATGGCCTAGCTCACAAGCTATAAATTTAAGCCATTACCCAATGCTCTTGATTAATTTCTTTCATCTCTTTAGCCATCAAAATTCAATTTTTGAGACCCATTTCATGTACTATTTGATCAAAATCTACTACGTCTAGTAAATTCAAAAGTGGATCCATCTAAAACTTCATTATTAAAGATGCAAAAGGAAAGATTATTGGTCTTTATAGCTACAAAGGCAAAAAAGGGCTAGTTTGTGATGCTTTATTCTACAACCATAATTAAGTTGCCTAAAAAATATAAAAAATATTATTAGAGATTTTATTGTTCAAATTTAGTATGATTTTGGCATTTTGGAAAGGAATTCTAAGGGGTTCAATACTTTATTGAAATAAGACGACACCTTGGTATCTAAAGATCATATTTGAAGATATCCATACACTTGTGAACCTCAAAAGGAGATATGAAATTCAAGCCAAACAGAAATAAAACATGTCGAGACCCAATCTCTAATGCCACCAATTTTATGAGTGAATCTTCAACAAGATTGGAATGCTAATTGTAGAAGTTTCCCAACACCTAGCATATGACACCTTGCAATGTACAAGTTTCGAGAGAAAAAAAAGAGATAGTTAAGGATGGTATAACATGATGTTAAAGTTGGAGGATTAACTCTAAAAATAAGATATGATTGATTAACTTTAGTTATGCTTTTAATCATTATATCTTGTAAAATATAAACAAGTAGGCAACCTAAATTAATGACACCCATAAAATTTTCACAACTTGAAGAACTATATATTATTCTTCATTTGGAACGATATTAAAGTTTGAGGATTAACTCTAAAAATAAGGTATGACTAATTAACTTTAGTTATGTTTTTAATCGTTGTATTTTGTTAAACATAAATAGGTAGATAACTCGAACTAATGACACCTACAAAATTTTCACAACTTGAGGAACTATATATTATTCCCCATTTGGAGTGAGGAGGCCAAATAGTCCTCATCCACTCAAGATGCAAACCTAAAAGGCATGTGTATAAATACCAAGCCTAAGGAAGAAAATTCACTATTCAAGGATTGATCTCACAAAAAATAACATAATAAACTCCCAAGTAAGAGTGAGATGGCCAAATGGACCCACTAGTTAGGATCTAGTTATAAGAGGCATGATGCATTTACTAAGAAAAGGTCTTAAATCCCCTCTTTGGGATGTATATGCAAGGGATTGGATTCAATTTTACCTTTATATGTCTCATGTCTCACGAATAAAATAGCATGATAACCCCAAGTTGAAATGAGGTGGCCAAATGGATTTCTTACTTGGAATGCAGGTATAAGAGGTATGGCCTTAAGAAAGAGTCTTGAGTTCACAAAAATGAACCATTTTTTTGGAATACACATGTAAGAGATTGTAATCAATTTCACCCTTGTATGTTTATCTCATGAATAAAATAATATGATAACCCCCAAGAAGGAATGAGGTGGCCAAATGGACCCCTTACTTGGGATGTAGGTGCAAGAGCATGATGCCCATCTTAAGAAAAGGTCTTGCATTCACAAAATTGAACCTCTATGGGATGCACATACAAGAGATTGGATTCAATATCACCCTTGTATGTCTCTTACCTTGTGAATAAAATAATGTAATAACCCCCAAGTAGGAGTGAAAAGACCAAATGGATTCCCTTCACTTAGGATGTGCAGATATAAGAGGCGTGATGTACATCCTAAGAAAAAGTCTTAAGTTCCCAAAATGAACCCCTTCTTTGGGATGCATATACACAAGATTGGGTTCAATTTCACCCTTCTGTGACTCATGTCTTATGAAAAAACCACACAGTAACCCTCAAGTATGGAGTGAGGTGGCCAAATGGACACCTCCCACTTAGGATATGGGTATAAGAGCCACGACTCCTATTTTAAGAAAAGGTCTTGAGTTCACAAAAGTGAACCCACTCTTTAGGACCTAGCTACAAGGGTTATATTTAAATTCACCCTTATATGACTCATATTTCATGAAAAAACAATGCAATAACCCCCAAGTATGGAGTAAGATGATGACTCTATGAAAATAGAGTCATTAGATCACTTTTTTACTTAATATTTACTTATTTTATTTAATAAATAATATTTTTAAGGCCAAAAAAATTAAAATATAAAAATTTCAGTGAAAAGGGGTGAAAATATAATTTTTGGAATTTTTTATGAATTTTTAACGCATGACCAATTAGAAGCTGCAATGTGGCATACAACGCAAGCAGAGGAGCTCACTAGGCAAGAAACACCGACGCCACATAAGCATGCAGAGCGAATCACGTTGTGCCGCGTGTGAGGAGGAAAAACACGTGCCACGTGTTAGCACGATGTTCAATTCGAGTTTGAAAATTGGTCAATGTGTCATGCCACATGTTACCATGCCATCCATTCCCACGAATCATGTCATGCCACGTGTTACAGACTCGGTGAGCATTGACTCTGATCGGTTTCGCCTATCATGTGTCACTCTCTGATTTGCCCAATGAATTCTGATGCCACATGTTGCGTTATGATTGGTTGAAACTGTCAGTTTTGCTTGTTTTGATCGTAGCCCTTGATCTGAAGATGATCGGACGGTCCAAATCGCACCTGAGTTTTATTTAAGCCCCCTAATCACTCCATAAACATTAATTAGCCTCTATTAGCATAATTTTGGTCAGTTTTTAGAGCTAAAAAGAGAGAAAAATACAGAAAAATTCAAGAGAAGACACAGTTTTGGTGGAGATTCAAAAGGAAATTAATTCTATAATTCAAGATATTGATTGTATTTCTTTTTCTACTCTTTTATTTATCAATTTTATGTGTTTCTTTATGAAAAAATATGAGTTTTGTGAACACAATTATGTGTAATTAATTTATTAATGTAGGGATCTTATGAACCCAATTTTCACCATGTGATGATCTAATATTTTTCTCAATTATCATATTAATTTAATTATAGTATTTAATCTGATTTTTATGCTATTAATTGTTTGACCAACAATTTATCTATAGAGGCAATTAAATAGATTTGAGAAAATTATTTAATTATTTGTCTTGATTAAATAATATGCATAGTTTCTAGGCAGAGATGTATGATTCTTATGTTGTGATCCATAATTGATGAACTTAACGAGTAGTATGCAATTTAATTGGCATGTGAGTGTGATTAAATTAATATTCATATGATGTGTAGTTTACTTGAGAGATGAATACATGGTAGGTTAGATTCAATTGATCATTAAATTAAATTATATTATATTGGAGGATTTTAGTGATTCGTATGTTTAGAAAATTGAGAGATTAAGTATTTTTAGATATTTTCTCATATATCTTTTTAGTCACAAAATCTGATTTAATTAATTATTGCTATCTAATTTTGCTTCCTTAAAATATAAAAACACCAAAAATAATTGATTTTTATTATTTTTAGTTTTAAAAATTAGTTTATAATAAAATAATCTCTGTAGGAACAATCTTTACTTATATATTACTTGTTGTGATATGTATACTTGCGTATTCATTGTACACACAATTTGTGTGTCAATCATAAGACGACCAAATGGGCCTTCTACTTGTGATGCGGGTGCAAGAGGCATAAGAAAATCTCAAGAAAGGGTCTTGAGTTCATAAAAGTGACCCCCATTTTTGGAACTTACATGCAAGTATTGAATTCAATTTCACCATTGTATGTTATGTCTCATGAAAAATAACACAACAACCTTCAATTATGGAGTGAAGTGGCCAAATGGACCTTCACTTGAGATGCGAGTATAAGAGGTATGGCGCCCATCCTGAAAAAGGGTTTTGAGTTCACAAAAATGAACTCTCTCTTTGGGACATACATGCAAGGGTTGGATTCAATTTCACCCTTATATATCTCATGTCTCACAAATAAAATAACACGATAAACCCCAAGTATTGAATGAGGGGGCCAAATAAACCTTCCACTTAAGATGCGAGTGTAAGAAGCAAGATGCTCATCAAAAGAAAGAATCCTTAGTTCACAAAAGTGGACCTTTTCTTTAAAGAAAAGTGCATATCATTGAAAAAACAAATTTGTATTGTAGGAAGAAACATATTGGATTGCATATACAAGACATAAATATCAAGTTATTACAAGTAATCTCAACCACTACATATCCTTTTCGAGGTTAGGAATGCAAGTCGATACTCTAAAAAATGGGTGCTTTGCAAGTACCTTTCTCCATTTCTTTTATTTCTAGTACTCAACTAATTTGCAAAGATAATCTCTTTCCTTTTTGTATTCATCTCATTGAGATCATGTCTTAATCAAATCATGGTGCACATCCTTAAGTTCATATTCAATAGCTTCATAGTGGGCCATAAGTTTTCAAAGCTCTTGAGCCACAAATTTGGAAGTCTCACGAGAAGTCACTGTTTTTGTCAGACTTAATGTTGAGGGATAGGAACGAAATAATACAAATAAAAAACATTATGTATAGAATTTTAAAAATACAAATTACTAGACAAAATAATAAGTACTTACATCAAGGACATGACCTTCAAGGCTCAAAATTCTTACTTCGTTTTTGAGCAAAAAAATGTCCTTATCTTCCAAGACCTTTTCATACTTTGCTATACATAAGCGACTTTATTGTACCTCATGTTTGATCCTTCATGACATTTTCATACTTCGCTATCCGTAATTGGATTTCTAGTACCTCGTATTTGTATACCTTAAGGGAGAGCTCGCCCTCTTTAGCCAATGTAATGGCCTAAAATCACCAAGTATTATAAAGTTGCAAAGTGTACAAACACTACTACAAAAATGGGTATTTAAGTCGATACGTAAAGTTGGTTTTTTTCTAAAAACTGACTTTAAATTAGTTTAAAATCGGTTCGGTGTAGAACCGACGCTATCCACGTAGGATGTAGCATCGGTTGACGTGTCAAACCGACGCTATGCGTGGACGTAGCGTCGGTTCACCACGTCAACCGACGCTATGTTACGTGCATAGCGTCGGTTCCAGGTGTCAACCGATGCTATGCTACATGGATAGCATCGGTTCACCACGTCAACCGACGCTACGTCCATGTGTAGCGTCGGTTCGCCACGTCAACCGATGCTACGTAACATAGCGTCGGTTGACACCTGGAACCGACGCTATCCACGTAACATAGCGTCGGTTCACCACGTCAACCGACGCTATGTTACGTGCATAGCGTCGGTTCCAGGTGTCAACCGATGCTATGCTACATGGATAGCATCGGCTCACCACGTCAACCGACGCTACGTCCATGTGTAGCGTCGGTTCGCCACGTCAACCGATGCTACGTAACATAGCGTCGGTTGACACCTAGAACCGACGCTATCCACGTAACATAGCGTCGGTTGACGTCGTGAACCGACGCTATCCACGTAACATAACGTCGGTTGACACGTGGAACCGACACTACACACGTGGATAAATTCTTTTCTCTTCTTTCTTCCCAGACAGAAACTATTTTCAGCGTTACAGAACTCTAAAAAACCGAAAATCTCCTCCACTTCTCCTCCACTCTTTCTCATTTTTCGGCCACCTATGACTACTATTTTCAGCACCTATTAGTGAGTTTTCTTCCTCTTTAACTAATCTTTTCGATCCCCTATTATTCATATTTTTTTTCTGTTATTATGTGTATAAATTTTGTATTATATATGTAGGTTTGTATTATAAGGAGAAGAATATGATGATCTTGAATAAAATAGAACAAAACCATGATAATTTTTCTGCTATTAATTAATATTTTATTTTTCAAATATTTGTATTATTTGAACTATTTGCTAAACTGATTTTGTTTTTTTTGCTCGAATACAGGTTTTTATTTGAGTATAATAGAAAATGAATAAATTTAAAAAAAAACGTAAAGTCGGTTCACTGCGTGAACCGACTTTAAACGTAAAGTCGGTTCATCCCGTGAACGGACTTGAAACTTTAAGTCGTTTAATTTAAAGTCGGTTCAACGAACCGACTTTAATGCCCCTTTTTGTAGTAGTGAAATGATATGAAACATACGAGGTAGATGAAGCGATGTGTAAAATTTAACAAGATTACCTTTAAGAGAGGATCAACCATTATCTCTTCATTCGAGGCTTGGGTCTCCCCTACGTGCTTCTTTAACCCTAGTTTGTTCAACATCACTACCAAAGTGACTATACAAGTCCCTTATCAACTCAGACCACCTAAACACTCCCTTCTCAAAGTAGGTAACCCGGGTGTTTAGTACCATGAGATTCTTTAGGTTGACTTCATCAAAATTCAAAGTCATCTAGGTCCATTACTTAAATGTAGGAAGAAGGAGGCTCAATAAGTTATCTCCTTTTAGAGGTTGCAACAGAATGTGAAAAAATAGATGAGTTAAGGATGCTTGATAGGTTGATTGGGATTGGAGAAGGAATTTCAATATGTTCATCATTTAGATGAACTAAGTCTTCAATTCATGTAGTAGTGGTTTGGCCAGTTCTTTACATTATGGGCTCTAGGTCACGAGCACCATTTAATATAATGACCTGTGTATTAGTTGGTATAGTCCCTCGTTGGAACGAGGTTGGATTATTAAAATTATGATTCCATGTATAACAGATTGGGAACTTTACCTCATCACTCCATATGTTTCATGTGATGTACTAGTACTTAGTTTTCCAACCAGAGGCACTATCGAAGAGTTTCAATATCAGCCTGTGACCAATAAGGGTTGAAATGTATGTCATTCCTTTGTTAATGTCGTTTCTTTTAAGGCTGTACATACACTGTATCTCCTTTTCCATGAGGTCTACCTCACGTTCCCTTGCAACACTGTAGAGATATAATAGAGTTCACCATCTATTAGGGTTGACTTAGGTCAGATTGATGTCAAATGTGTTCAATGTATGGGTTATTATTCTTAGAATTCGACATTTGAGTCCAAGTTTGAGTGCTACAGAGTGAATAATCTACCACCCCACAAAAGAATCTTTTGCATTGCATAAATATTGAAAGATATACATTTTTCCAACATAGGGCAGGATATTGTAGTCTCTCCTTAGCTAGACCACGTTGTTAACGCCTAGCTTGTTAGACATTTTCTAAATTTGGTGTTTTCCCTTTATCCTATATGAGGATTCATCTTTTGAACCATACCTTTTCTTTTTTGCATTGGACCCTTGTTATCACAAAAATTCTTATAATAAGTAATGGACCTTGGTATAATGGGATGGAATTAGGCAGAAATTGAAAGGTTAAGGGGTTATTTTAATTGGAGAAGTTGAAAGCTTTACCTAGTTCATGAATATTCTTTTTTTTTTAAATCAAGAGAATGTAAGAGTTAATACTTGGTATTATCCATATAGTAGGTACGCGATGCTAGTGACCTAAGCCACCTTGCTCATATGGTGAATATGACAATGTCATTTAGCAATCTATACATAGTGACCTGGTCCTTTGAAATAATCAATCCAATTTTGATTAGAAAACCTTAGGTAGGTTCTGTGACATACGACCTGATGAACAAAACCTAGTTTATGGTTATATAATTCTTCTTCAGTGGCCTTAGTAAAAACGACCTAGTAATATCGACCTATCAATTGCTTGTTATTTTATCATATAAGGTAGATTCTGACACATTTTGAACAGAGCACCTATTAACATCTACCTACCATGTATCTATATATACCCCATCAATATCAATAAGAAATGATTCAAATTTTGGATCTCTTTAACTTCTCTCCAGAATCCTATAATATTTGTAATTTTCTAAACATATATCAAAGCCTTTTATTAATAATATGAACTTAGAAAGCACTCAAATGTAATTTATTAATTCTTAATAAACTTGATTGATTTATTTGCTAAAACAATTATTTATACAATTTTATTTATATAGAATTCTAAAAATTCTTACAATATGACTTGAATATTGAATTATTAATATATTTATCTTATTTTCCATTGGACCTATTTATTAAGTTACAAAGTTATTTTGTATTTAAAAAATATAAACAATTTAAATCGTATAATTAAAAATTTTGAATGGTATAATTTATGCTAAACAACTTTTGAAGTTCCTAAACTTTGGTCAATTTTTTCTCCAAACAAAGATACCTAAATTTTATGTCATTTGTATATAAGTTATTTTATGGTTAAGTTATGTCATATATACTAATTAACACTAATTAAGTTTTATTACGTTATTTAGTTAACACTAATTAAATTCTACTTTATCAATTAATTAACATTTAATCACAAAAAATGACTTATACATAAATGGGATAAAAGTCTTGATACTTTTGTATAGAGAAAAAAATTAGGCATCTTTATATAAAATGTACCAAAATTTAAGTACTTGAGAAGCTATTTAGCCTATAATTTAATTATGAAAATTTTAAAACTTCGTATACATATCCTAAACTTTTAAATCAAATATTTGTATTTTAGTTGTTAAATTGAGATTTATTTATAAAATTTAACAGCAAAATAATACAATTTAAAACTTTGGAGACATATTTTTAGATTTGAAAGTTCAATACATTTTTAAAAAGTGTAGTGCCTGTGAATCCATTCAAAATGCTTTAAATTATTAAGATTTGACAAATGTGGGAGAAGAATACAAAAGAAGAAAACTTGGGGAAGAAACTAATAGTAATCTAATGGCAAATTTGGAAAATTTGGAAAATTATAAATGATAATATATTTCAAAATGTTGAAAGAACATTGGGTGAATCATTGCTATTAATTCACTAATAGCTTAATGAACTATAACTTGTTGAATTTTAAGTTTATAATATGTTTTGTAATGTTAGTTGATACTAGAGATCATTGCTTTTTTAGTGTTTTGATGTAAATGTTTAACCTTTTAGCTACAATTAGTCTAATGAAAGCATACTTTTGATATAAAAAAAAGATATGGATAAAGTAGTTAAGCCTCGAATTAGTGGTGACAATTGTATCATGACATTTATGTTATGTTTCGGACCATGATCGCATGTTAGGTTTGTGTAGTGTGTTCGTGTTTATATTTTGATTGACATATTAAAATATCTAGACCATTTTTATCAATTTTTTTAAAATAATATATAATAATATGATCATTAAATTTATAAACATAAAATCCAATACAATTGTATTTTTGGTATTGTCATATTCATAATTATGACAAAATCATGTTAATTTTGTGTTGGCTTGTTATATAACATTTACTTTTTTTTTTTGCAAATGATATTTGGTATGATTCAAACATATGACTTGAAATGGAAGAGTAATGCATCTTACTACCATATCATTAAGTGAACCACTTTCATATTACTAAATTATAATATGCATCAAATAATATGCAAATTTTTAATTGGATAGTGAATTAGTGATGTCAGATGTTATGATAATTAAAATTGTTAAATTAGCTAAGAATATTCATCTAAAACACACACAAAGTTGCTAGAAAATTTTCTTTTATCTTTAATCAAAGAGCATTATTACTTTATATACTAAAAAAACTACTCAAAGTTAATTCGTAGAAATCAGTAAACAAATAGAATCTAAAAGTGGTGAGCATACTCATTCATATCCCTACAAATTAGCTAATAACCATTGATTAATTTCACAAGGAAAATTTACAATTTTTATTAAATTCAAAATCAGAAAACAAATTACTTTTCTAATATTTACTTCCTTAAATTAATGTCTATTGAAAAGAGTTTAATAAGCTTGTATCATTTTCAAGCCATCATCTTCAAATGTTTGGACTGAACATATTCCCAACTTTGCTTTCAGTTTCTCAAATAAATGTTTCTTTGATAGCTTTGTGAAATATCATTTATTTGCTCACTAGTTTTTCAATACTCAAATTTTATAACTCAATATTTGCAAATATATCTCATTAAATGAAATCTCATATCAACATGTTTGCTTCTACCGTACATAATTAGATTTCTAGACAACTTAATAATTGATTTACTATCATAATAATTAACTAATGTACCTTTTTTTTTCTTCCAAAAGATATAACATTGTTTTTGTCCAAATAGCTTGACACACACTTGCAGTTGCTCTACGAACTCAACTTTAGTAATAGACAATGTGACAATCTATTATTTCTTTGAACACCAAGAACTAACTCTTTCACTCATCAAAAACACACAACTAGATATACTTTTCCTATCATTAACATTCACAAATAGTCATTGTATGTGTAACCTTTTAAATAACTTCACATTTCTTATAGAAGACCCCAAAGTCCATAGTCCCTTTCACATACTTTAGAATTCTTCTAGTTGTATTAAGATGTATCTTAATTGATGTTTTCATGTATCTAGTTATCAAACTCACATCACACACTAAATTAGGTCTAGTAATAGTCAGGTACATCAAACTCCCTACAAGTTGTTTGAAATATGTGTTTTCAACTACATTTCCATTCGAATCCTTTTATAATTTCATTCTTATCTCTGTTGGTGTAGCAGATGGCTTGTAGTCCTCTATCTAAAGCCTTTCTAGTACTTCTTAAGTATACTTTTTTGATAAATAAAATTACCAAAAGTGGTTTGATTAACTTCTATTCTAAGGAAATAATACATTAAATCCAAATCATTCACTTCAAATTCTTTTATCATAGATAGCTTGAACTCATTTATTATATCAACATAACTTTAAGTGTAAATAAGATCATCAATATATAAATAAATAATTAATAGGTTACCTTCATCTTTAAACTTTACATAGAGTGTATGCTTATGTAGACACTTATAAAATCCAATCTTGACAAAGTGAGAAATGATTTTGTTATACCATTCCCTTAGAATTTGTTTAAAGTCATAAAGAGCTTTCTTCTACTTGTAAACCATCACTTCTTTTTCTTTCTTCCCATAACCTGATAATTACTTTACGTAAACTTCCTCCTCCAAGTCATTATGTAAGAATATTGATTTTACATCTTGTTGGAAAATAGGCTATGAATTATGTGCAATTAGGAAAACCATCATCCTAATTATGTCATGTCTTACTACTGGTGAAAATATCTCTTTGAAATAAATTCCTTCATTTTGTTTATAGCTCTTCATCACTAAATTTGCTTTGTATTTATCAACTACACCTTTTTCATTCAATATACTTGATTTCATTGTCTATAGCTATTTTTCACTTGTTATACCATTTTTGAAAACTTCCTCACAAGTAATTGAATTTGTGTCTATAAACAAAGAATAATTAACATTATCAACATTAAATTAATTATAATTTACCTTTCAATCCATCATCCAATCTGGCCTTATCCTTGTTTTAGGATATCCAAGATTGTAACTTTTATCTTCATTTGGTACTCCACAATGAAGTGCTTTCGTGTGAAAATTTTCATCATTTTTTATTCATTTACCTCTTTTTCTTCATCTATAAGAATCTGTTTTGTGAAAAGTTGATGCTTTTGCAATTCCAAATACTAAATTCTTTGAAAATCACACTATACTTAGTATTATCTTTTTTTATCACTAGATTGTATAACATATAGGCTTTTAAAGATTTATTTATTCCAAGAAACATACATATCTCACTCTTGTCATCCAACTTCTTTCTCTTTTAAACTGACATATGTGAATATGCTATGCACCCAGAAACCTTGTAATGATCCATTAATGACTTCTTCTTATGCCATGATTTTTACAAAGTCATTTTCTTAATAGAAAATGTAGAACTTTTTCAAGAATATGAATTGGCCAAAGAACAACTTTTGGCCAAAAGGACTCTGTGTGCTTTTCCAGTTGCTAGCAAACTTCTCACCATATTTAAAATTTTCATATTATTTCTTTCACATATATCATTATATTGTGGTGTGTAAGCATAAATTAATTTATCTAGTTTCCTTTTCATCATAGAACTATTTGAATTTATTTAAGTAAAATTATTCTCATCTTTTAGTTCTCAAGGCCTTATCATCATCTCAATTTCGATTTCAATAAGAGCTACAAAGATTTTAATGAATTTAAAAGCTTTTGATTTCTCTAAAAGAAAGTAAACTCAAGTATTTATACAAAAATCATCAATAAAGAAGATGAAATATCTCTTGTTTCCATATAAGTTTAGTGAAATTGGTCTACATAAATATGAGCATACTAATTACAAGACTGCTTGTACTCTGATTTGATTTTTTAGAAGAGATTTCTTCTCTTTTGTGTTTTCTAATAGTGCATTCATCACAAACTAAGACATTTGAGTTATCTCAAACAATCCTTAATCACTATGTTTTTCTTGCAAAGAGTTCATCTATCATTAAAGTTCAAGTAACCATACCTTTTATGTCACTTCCATGAGTCATGACTATCTTTGTTGGCTAACAAACAACTTTGTACAATTTTGATCTTCATGGGAAAAACCTTATTTTATGTCATCTTCAATTGCAATTGACCCTTTTGGGGTCATATATTTCACATTCTTCATTCTTAATTGTTATGGTATATTCCTTGTCTTACAATTGTCTAGCACTCAACATATTATCTTCGATTCTAGTATGTAGAAAACATTTATAATGGTTCCTACAAAATCATCTTTTTCTAATCTACACATCATATATTCCTATAACATTCACACTTGACTCATTTTCAAATTTTGTCACAGATTTATAATTCTTATTCAAATTCACAAAAGATGACTTGTGACCACTCATGTGATTACTACATCCAATTTGAACATAGTATGTTTCAAAGTCCAAGTCATCCGTATCAAGGAATGCCATCAATCCTGTTTCTCCTTTTCTTAAAAGCAAAATTGACTTTTCCCCCTTCTCTTTGTATTTAGGAAACTTTGTGTAACATTATAATACTATTACAAAAAGGGGCATTAAAGTCGGTTAAAAATCGACTTTAAACCAATTTAAAGTCGGTTCGTTGAATCGACTTTAAATGAAATGACTTAAAATTTAAAGTCGGTTCAATGTGTGAACCGACTTTAATTCTTTTTTTTTAATTTACTCATTTTCTATTATATTCAAATAAAAACCTATATTCGAGTAGAAAAAAAACTAAAATCAGTTTAACAAATAGTTCAAATAATATAAATATTTAAAAAATAAAATATTAATTAATAGTAGAAAAATTACCATGCTTTTGTTTTATTTTATTCAAGATTATCATATTCTTCTCCTGATGTTATAATACAAACCTACATATATAATACAAAAATTTATACACATAAATAATAACACATAATAATAGAAAAAAATATGAATAATAAGTGCATAAAATTAATAGAAATACTTACAAAAGTAAATAAAGTGACAAAATGAAATAAATGAAGAAAAAATGATGTTTTGTAAGTGAGAAATGTGTATAATAAGATTAGTTAGGGAGGAAGAAAACCTAGTAACCGGTGTTGGAATTGGTAGTCGTAGGTGGTCGGAAAATGAGAAGGAGTGGAGGAGAAGTGGAGGAGGTTTTGGATTTTTGAGAGTTATGCAACGCTTGGAATAGTTTCTGTCTGGAAAGAAAGAAGATAAAAGAATTTATCCACGTGTGTAGCGTCGGTTCCAGGTGTCAATCGACGCTATGCTACGTGGATAGCGTCGGTTCCAAGTGTCAACCGATGTTATGCTATGTGGATAGCGTCGGTTCCAGGTGTCAACCAACTCTATGCTCCGTGGATAGTGTCGGTTCCAAGTGTTAACCGACGCTATGCTATATGGATAGCGTCGGTTCCAGGTGTCAACCGATGCTATTCTACGTGGATAGCATCGGTTCCATGTGTCAACTGACACTATGCGTGGACGTAACGTCGGTTGACACCTGGAACCAACGCTATGTCCACGCATAGCGTCGGTTCAACACGTCAATCGACGCTACATCCTACGTGGATAGCGTCGGTTCTACACCGAACCGACTTTAAATTCATTATAAGTCAATTTTTTTTTTCAAAAACTGACTTTACATATCGACTTAAATACCCATTTTTGTAGTAGTGTAAACAATAATGTCCAAAATTATGGCACTTGTAGCACTTAAGTTTTGACTTATCAAAGTTTTTTTTACCTTTGTCATAGTGATCCTCATCTTTCTTGGATGATCTTCTATTATCTCTATTACCTCTTCCATAATGATTGCCTTTGTCATATGTAGACATCTTTAAAGCATGCATATCATCCACTGTAGTCTCATATTTAGTTTTTGTACATGCATAAGCAAAGAATTTTGCAATTAATCAATGATCATATCATCTATATAGTTGGGCTCTTTTATAAAACAAACTTCATAGTTAAACCATGGCTTTAAAGATCTTAAGATCTTCTCCACCATAACTTCATCTTCTAGCTTGTCACCATATATTCTAATTTTGTTGACAATTCCCATTTATCTACCAAAATAGTCATTGATTGTATCTTCTTTCTTAATTTGGAGAACTTTCAAGTCTCTCCTGAAAGCTTGAAGCTGTGTACGCTTCACCTTTGGATTGTTTTAATACTCTCTTCATTGAATCCCATCTTTCTTTAGATTTTTTTTAGAGTTGTCTCCAAGATTACCCATCTATTAAATGAAATAGATATTTCTTAACTTTTATGTCCTTCAACTTCAACCCGTTGAGTTATACCTTCTCAATAGATGTCATTTTTGCTCATTCTTTTAGTTCTTCATAATCAACTTCCACAAGTTCAAAGTATTCTTTTAAACTTAAGAAATTCTCCATTAATAGGCTCTAATGATCATAAAAGGCATCAAATTTTGGAATTGAAAGTTGAACGAAATATTATGTATCTTTCTCAGTTGTCATTCTTGCTGTTGTAAGGTTTTTCCTTTATTTTTTAATCAAGCCTAGTGGGAGCTTTGATATCTGTTGTTAAATTGATTGAGAATATTTATCTAAAATAAACAGATCTAAAGTTATTGGAAAAATTCTTTATATTTTTAATCTAAGAACAATCCAACCTTTTATAATTAACAAAACTCCACTCCTAACTACTTAGTTGATTTTTTAGGAATCACTTAACAAATAAAATCTCGAAGTAGTGAGCATTAGTGGTAGATCGTTACAAGGTCTAAGTAGGGTTGTAGCTTCGTAGAAATTTTATGAAAAGATAGCTAGTATTAATATCAACTTATATATTTTGGACAAGACAGGTTGGTCCAAGCCCAAAATTTTGGGTTCGAATTGTACTCAGGCCTAGTATTGTTAGGTCAAGTATAATTTTAGGGTGAATGAGATTGGATTTCTAGATTAAATGCAAGCTCAAAGTTCGATTCTAAAACATTCGAGTAGGTTCGAAAATGATTTTTTTAAACTTTGAATCGACTTAAGTTAATATTTGAGTTTGAAATATGTAAGAAATTATAAAATAATGATGTATAATATAAATATACTATAAAATTAACTCGCACTTCGGGTCGAGCTCGTGTTATCAATGTTTGGTTCCAAACATGACCCTAAAATTATTCGAGTAAGGTCAAACTAAACATATTAGAGCCTAATTGGACTTCAAAATAAGTCGGATCAAGTTAGATCATTCGTGCTTTGATTAGATCGGGTTAAATTTATATCCTTAAAACTAGCTAACAACCATCGACATTTTAATTCCATAATTATTTGATAGGAAATATAAGTCTGTTATTTTTTTGAAAATGTCATTGAAGTTCATATAGAAAATTTAGAATAAATTTTAGGAATGAAATTGATATTTTGTAAAAAATTATTTTTTATTCACAATTACACTATAATCAATCTTTTTATAATAATATATTTTTAATATATAACTATTTATTTATTTATTATTTTAAACCATAAATTTTCATTTTTTTTTAAATAATTTTTTCAATATATTTTGGTAAATTTTTTTTTATAAATGTTAATTTTACTTTTAAAAATCTGAACTTAATCTTTTAAATGTACAAAGTTATAATTATTCACTGAATAACTAATAATTTGAGTATATTTTTTATTTTATTTATATAATATAATTGTAAAAATATGTATAAATTTAAGTATCCTATATTGGTCGACTTATGGCAAACGGAGATTGAACAGATTGCAAATGATTCGTGTCCCCCTCCTCTCTTTGTGTCACTCAATATAGCATCAAAATCTAGATATTGATATATCCGAGTTAGAGAATTTGCTAGCCTATTACATTAGTAGATTGGAAATTTTTGGGGTGGGCAAGGGAAGATTCGCTAGGATTGGAATTTGAATTGGATCGAGCTCTATTATTCAGTTCAGAGAAGAAGGACGAAGTTTTGGGAAGCTAAAGACCATTAACCGATTGTTTCATTCCCGAGACGAAAATGCCCAAATCCCGATTAAACCTGTTCTTCATACTACTGCAGCTTTTGGTCTTTCAATTCCTATCTAAAATTTCTGCTATCAGGTCTACTTTATTTTGTTCTGTATGTTTTATTCTCCATATTGACGTCTGGGAAGGCTAATATGGTGTTATCTAATCTTTTATATTTGATGAAAAATGAAACCTGTTAGATTATTTTAAGTTTGTTGTAACCTTCTATTGCTGTCCTTTAAGTTTTTAATGAATCTTTATAAATCTGAAACTGTTTTTTTGGGGTTTTTTTACCTCCACCTCCTAGAATGAAAACGAGAAGAAAGCTTCATTTTTTTATGTCACCCCAGCAGTAATGTAAAAGGTCTGTAACAAATCATAGCATTGAATCCGTCTTATTGTTTTTGTTTCTTGAATACAGGAAAGATGTTGGGTTTCTTGAGAAAAGAATTTGTAGGACTACAGTTCAAGGAAGATACTTACTTTCTGATGATAATGGTTAATGTTCTTTACTGAGATTCTATTTCTGTTATTAATTCTCTTTGTTTGTCTGAATGATCAAGAATAGCATGTGCTTTATTGGGTTTTGAGTTATTCACACTTCAAAGACACTGTCAGTGTTTTTATAACTGGTATGTAACCTTGAGGTTGTAATTTCTATAACTGGTTTGTTAGAATTCCAGAAAGAGAACAAGAGAGATTGGGAGGGTGAAAGTTCCAGGTATGTTGAAGGTTAAAGAAAAAGGCAGAATACAACAGTTAGTATTTATAGATTGCATATAATGAAAATTGGTGAATCCCCTGATTCTTAACCGGGTTAACATGTCTGATTCTCCTATAACGTGCTGAATGCTACGATGTTTCACTCTCAGAAGCCTCTATTGGAGGAAACAGTAGTAATGAAACAGTGACTCCTTGTGGCTTACTAGTTGAAAATTTTAACACTGTCGATGTAGAGTTGTGGAGATACCACCAAGAGTGACAAGGTGTAAGAAATTGAATAATAGTGAGACACATACCTTGATGCTTAAGGAGCAGTCTAATAGATTTCCAAATGTGAACTTGAATTCTATTTTACAATGTGGTTCTAAAATGTTACTGGTGCTACTGTGATGTCAAAGTGTATGTCCCCTTTTCAGGGGCCAGAAAAAAAGGGGATAAAAAAAGAAAGAGGGGGGGCCTCTCTGAAAGTAGAAACCACATAAGTACTTTAATTGGATACATAAATGAGTGTGTTAAAATATCATGTTTAGGATGTGATCATTAAACTAAGAACTTGGTTCATATTAATTACATTTATCAGGATGAGCTTCCTCTGCCTTATGCATCACTTTTTGTTGATAATTATGCTTGTGTGTCACCCCTTTCCAAGAATGTTGAGTCCTTCAACTGTGCTTCTAGTGCAACAATTTGGAATTCAGGCTTTTCCTAATAGCCTAAGATATACATGTCACTTAAGAATGCTTAACCTGTGAAGAGTTACTATAATTGTTATGCTTGCTTTCTCTCATTAACTGCTACTTGTAAAGACTGTATATATTTTTACATTCCTTACTTTCATAACGATGAGTATTTGCATTGTAGGCTATGTTTGTGATGCTCTATCGGTGGATCCAGAATCCCGTTGTTGCATCGAAAGAGGAAATAAGTTCTCTTGCTAGTGAGTTATCCCCCTTTCCCTGATAAGATATATAAACTGTTGATCTTGTTTGAAAAAAAAAATTACAAGCTTGAGGTGTTTTTTTTCCCTTGAATATAGTGGGTGCAACCTTCTTTCACACTGTTGCAATTCTTATGAATACTGTGTTTCATGCTGCTTAAATCCTTCAAGGGTAATTCTCCACTTTCTTCAATTTTTATCTTTTGGACATTTTACCCATAGTATTTTCCACCCCTTTTCTCAATGATCTGATATGCACTTTGGGATTTGTTTGTGGAATTCTTTTAGACACTAATACAAAATGTACTGAAGCTGAAGATATCCAAACCAGCTACTGCAGGTAAATATTTAGAGTTCCAAAGTTTTTTGTCTTTACCGGAGAGGCATTCATCTTTATTATCTTCCTTACTGCCCATTTAATCTCAAATAGAATATCATTGGTTTAATGTGATAAGTAGCAGTAATACTCATTATAATAACAATGGCTGTTATTAACAATAGAGTTCCAAAGTTTTTTGTCTTTACAGGAGAGGCATTCATCTTTATTATCTTCCTTACTGCCCATTGAATCTCAAATAGAATATCATTGGTTTAATGTGATAAGTAGCAGTAATACTCATTATAATAACAATAATGGCTGTTATTCACCATCCAGCATCATGACTTGGACAGCTTGGTTTGTTTTCATATTGATTGATCAACTGCTATTCTCAAATACCATCTTGGAAGTTCTGGGTCCTGGCTTGATCATGTGGAATGAATTCATTGTAGGATATAAATTTAGTAAAACTCAGGATATAGTTCGTGAAGAAAGCAATATCTTTCCAAAATTTCTCTTCATAATTTTTGTAAATTTTTGGCAGGAACTTATGGAAGTGTTTTTGATTTCTGTGCTGGAAGGTGTCGTCATAATTCTGAGAGTGTAGTAAGTGATTTTTAAGATATTTTTCCTTGATGTGCTTGATATTTTGCTAAAGGGTAGCAGTTGTTTCCTTCCTCCCCCTCTTTCATCATATACTTTCAGATGTGAAATCTGTCTTGTCACCTATTTACCTCTTAAAGGACTGCCTTCAGCAGTACAGTGACATTTCAGGTTTTACTTGAAAAAAGTATGGATTCGTATATCAAATGTTGGACACCAAAACCTGCTAAATAAAGTGTATTTTTTAAGTTTTCAGACAGAGAGTGCTATAAGTTGGTGCCTTCTTTTATGATTATAGCGCTTTAGAAATATTTAATTCAGATACATGATAATAATTTGACCTCCTTTTTAGTTTTTAACTTTTTATTTTTATTTAAAATGTTTTATCAAACCTGATATGATAGTTAGGGTCCAAAAGGTCATGAGTAGGAATTCATTTTAGTTGTATTCTTACTAGTAATACTCATTTGACAGCTCAAGGACATATTTCATTGGCATGACAGAACATTAAAATTGCTTCCTCGAGGCTGACATGACATGAAACATATTTGTCTTTGGCATTCTATGCTCGAAGGCTACTTGATGTAGTTGTTTTCTACTTTTCTTCCTTCATGCTTTTTGACAACTATTCCTGTGCATCTTTTCTGTGGTTTGTTCAATGATGGATTTCCTTGGTGACTATTTGGCTGGATATGAAGTCTAAAAGAATTTTAATAATAACTGTACCTTTTGTCTTGATTCTCTTGAAGATTTAAAAGGAAATCCAATGAGAATATGAAGCTTTCCAGCTGTTGTGTTGCTCACATGAATTCATTTACCCTGGATTTCACATCTTCCAAATAATGTGTGAATATTTCTATTGTTTCTTAAATCTTCAATTGATCTGTTCCATTGTAATGGCAATTGGGTGTGCGTGTAACGTTTCAGGTTCATGAAAATGCGTATCTTAGCGAATTTCATCATTGTTTTTCCATGCCATCAAATTCTCCAGGTAAGATATTTTTTTTTATTTTGCTACATTAGCTCATTTATTACAATGTCATTGTCTGTCAGCAATCCTTAACATTTATGAAGATCCTTACTGAACTCTATTTTCTGATAGGTGGATGAACATGTTTAGTATTGTAAATCAGAATTTTATTTTCCTCTTCTGTTGGCTTTTTTCCTTTATTTCTTTGATTTTGATGGGTCAGAGCCATGAGATGGTTTAGTCTTCATGGGACCTTTAACATTCCTCTGTTTTACTAATTTCTCATTTCACTCAGGTTTGGTTCTAACAGTAGGTGAGCTGTTCTTCCTATAGCTACTGATTAACCATAGTATATTTAGTTTCCAAGTTATGACACTGTTTGCACTTTCTATCTGAAACTCTTGATCATCTAGTTTCCCATTGTATTTTGACAATAAGTCTTAACTTCTTTTACCTTTGGAAACTTGAAATTACAATGCACATATTGGCGGGGATGTAGAAGTAATTATCACTACATATTTAGGGGTGTATGCGGTGAGGGTTTTAGCTGCTGCTGCTGCTGCTGCTTTGTTTTCCCCTCTGTCATTCCAAAACCGCATCACACAACACTACAAACCACACAGCTCACACCGAACAACTGTACAAACTGCATAACCCGTACCACGCAATAAAATCTTGTTGTGGTTTTAAAACCGCAAGAAACCGCAAAACCACACAAATTGATATTTAGCGTGCTAGTAATTTTAATTCTTATATTCTGCCACTAATATGGAATAAAACATATCAATAATAGTTAAAATTCATAAATCATTCTTAAAAAGTTTTAACTTAACATTAATTCATAAAAATCTATGAATAGTGCAAAAAAGTCCATTAAAGTCATTAATATAAACAATAAAGGAAAAAAAAATGTTCAACAAATATTTGTTAAATTATACAACACTAGTAGAAATGAAACAAATCCATATCATAGTTCCAAAAAACGCAGAGGTGGTGCTTTGAGGCGAGGCAACTGATGGAGGTCTTTAGGCTAGTGCCTCATCTACATAATTTAAGGCTTACACATTTTATAGTGAAGCGTATGCTTTGGGGCTATGCGCCTTGAGACACTATGAGGCTTAAGCCTCTTTCATGAAACAATAAAAGATCATATTTTGTTGTTTTTAAACTAAACCTAGATTTTTTTTAAAGCCCAATAGCCATTAAATTAAAAAATAGTGAAATAAAAAGAAAAAGAAGAAATCGATTAAGCACACTTAGGATTAATTTTTTGATTTATATTATATGGAACAAGAACTAAAACATTGGCACATGAAACTTAATACACTCAATGAAGATGAGGATTTTTTGATAGTTGATGATGTGTCATTAGACGTTAGATGATGAATAGTGTGCTGGTGATAGGGATCTAGAAAACCTATAAGGGATATAAATGAACTTGATGATGAGTTTTTGGTTGGAGGGAAAGAAGGAAAATCACACCAAAAAAGTGAAAGATTTTTTAAAACTAAAAGAAAAAATTCACCAATAAATGCTAAAGGTAAAGGTAAGTAAAAATGTTGATGAAGATAAAAGATATTAGAATTAAATATGATGATGATTCAATCAATGATAAAACTTGTACTGACGAGAGTGTTGATGAATGATGAGTGAGATTGAATTAGTAGACTGAAGAGATGGAGAGGAAGTAACTAATAATGACCAACATATTAAAACATATCTAAACTACTTATGTTACTTTTACATTTTATGATTTGTGTTTTAACTTTAAGTGTACTTTTACTCTATATAATAATAGGCTATAATAATTTTATGTATTTTTTTCAATTTTAAATAAGGCTTATGCTTTGCCTCATTTAGAAAATCGCCTCGGTACCTATTTTCATCTTTGGAACCTTGGTCTATTTAACATTTTTAGAAATGAAACAAGTCCATATAGCCATACTTCACCTTCATTCATCCACCTATATATATATATATAAAGGTTCAATTAGAATCCAACAAAATAAATATGAAACTAAAATTATTTTTCAAATACTAAATTTATCTTCCTCATTTACTCCATCTACAAAAGAAAAACATCATAAATCATTTGAGAATCTTAAAAGAGTAAAATAAGACAAAGTAAGTTTAATTTGCAATATTCACATCATATAACAAAAATGTCAATCTACTGAAGTCACAAAAAGATTTTCCGAACTCTACAAAATGTCAAAAATGTAAAAAAGTTAAATACCTATAAACATAAAAAATTACTCAAGTAGATGAAATATTAAAATTTAAAAGTGTTACCTACTTGAAGATCCTCATACACTTCAACACCATCGACATATTTTTGAAGATTAATACTGTTAGTCTTTATCTTTATTATCTAGTGACAGTATCCAATTTTGAGTGCATATTAAAGCTTCCACCATCTTTGAACTATTGTCGGTTTTTATCTTTATTATTTAGTGACAACATCCAATTTTGAGTGCATATTAAAGCATCCACCATCTTTGAACATAGAGAACTTCTAAAAGAGTCAAGAATTCGTCCATTAGTACTAAAAGCAGACTCATATATTAATCCATTAGTACTAAAAGCAGACTCATATATTAATCCATTAGTACTAAAAATAGACTCATATATTAATGTTGAAACTTTAAGTGTTAAAACATCACGAGCAAGATTATCAGCAATGGGAAACCTTGAACCATTAATCTTCCACCATACCAAAATATTAAAGTCATTACACAGTACTTTCACATGGTGTTTTCATTTCCAAGTTATTCTTTTGTTCTAAGTGTTAAAAATAATAATGCTTGGACACACTCTGGATCATCACCCTGCGATAATATTGAATCTTGAACGTCCTTGTCTTTGTTCCCACCTTTATTATCTTCTCAATGCTCTACCTTATAATAATATTTATACAAGCTCACCATTGATGCAAGAATTTTACTTTCCATAAATTCAAACACTTTTTTGCCACACACTATTGAAACAAAATAACAAAATCTCAAATATTCTAACTTGTAATGTGGATCTAACACAACAGCTACATATAACAACTTATTCATCTTCTCTATTGACCCTAAACACTTGTCAAATTTAAGCATCATCCTTTTAGCAATGTCTTTCAACAAAGGATCACTTGACTTAGATCATGCGAGTAATGAAGAATTAATCTTATAAAGTTGATGGAAATAAGTATTAGATTTAACATGCAAAGATATATTGAATTGTAATGTGCTATCATAGAATGTCTAAGAATTTAATAAACACATTAGCATTTTTCCAATCATCATTTGTAGGTGACCCACTAGAATCATCTTCACCAAAATGATAAGTATAAAGTGAATCATCTTCTTCCATTCGATCAAATGCCTTTTTAAGTTTTGAAGCACTTTCTAATATTAGATAAGTGGAGTTCCACCTAGTGCATACATCCAAGGCAACAATCCCTTTGTATTCTATATATATTCTTTCTCCACAAATTCTTGAAATTGTTGTAATTTCAAAGGAAAAGATCTAACGTATTTACTACTTTGCAGATGTGAGAAATTGAGGACTTAACCTCCTTTAGACCATCGGTAACAACTAAATTTAAAATATTGACACAATGATGCATATGCAAGAACTCACATCTCACCCTATCTTTTTATCTCTTTTTCAAGAAAGTAATAACCAAATTATTAAAACTTGCATTGTCAAGTCTTATAGCATACACATTGCTAATGCCTTATTCATTCAAACAATCAAAAGTGTTCCTCCCAATTACTTCCCCTTTTTGAGAATGAACTTGACAAAAAATTATAATCCTCTTTTGCTACCTCCAATTATTATTAATGAAATGTGTAGTAAGATACATATAATTAATGTTTTGATTTGAAGTCCACAAATCAACAGTGAGAAACTGTTTGTTTCTTTTGAGTAAACATATTCTTTGACATTTTTTTCTCATCCAAGTAAAGTTGCTACACATCTCGAGCAACTGTTCTTCAAGATGGTACTAGAAACTTGGGACATGTTGCATTGACAAATTTTCGGAAGCCTTTCCCCTCTACAAACCTAAAAGGCAACTTATCCATAATGATCATCCTTGCCAAAGCATCTCTAGCAACCTCTTTATTAAAAAAAACAGCTAGCAAGTTATTCTTACCATTTTCACCATTTCTTTTTCTTGAAAGCTTAAAATCTTAATTCTTATCCTCTTTTCTATCAAGCATGTTCGTACATTGTGTTTCAAGATGAACAGACATAGAAGTAGTACCATTTCTATGTGGGTGACAAGTATAATCCTTATTATAATGATTACGTGTAGCTTTAGGGTTTTCGGGATCATCTGGTAAAATAGGAGTAAAGTGATTCCATACCCACAATATTTTCTTCTTTGTCCTCTTTCTTTGAGTGGCATTTGATCTTTTCTTTTGTTGTTTTTTTCGCTCCCCCCTTTGGCAGTTTGCTCTTGCTCATTAGTGTCATCTTTGTCTTTGTCTTCATCAAATTTTGGTGGTGGAGGGATTTGACGTTGACTAGAATAAACAATAGGATCATCCGACATGGTAAAATTTAGAAATTCATTAGGACTAATGAACTCATACATTGTATAACCTGTAAAAAAAAATTAATTTTATAAAAATAAGTAACCTCAACGACAATTTTAAAAAGATTTTAAGAATTATATATAGAATTAGAGTAGGCTATATTTGTTGTTTTTGAATCTTTTATTATTTTACGTAGAGAAAAAAACTTCTATTAACTTGCTCATGTAAAGGTAAATTATAAACTGCCATTCCAATTCTATACATTTGAGATACAAATGTGAAAGAATGAGATGATGTTATGACATAAATATGTCTGGTAGATTGGTAGCTCATGATCTTGTTAACCCCAATACTCAAAAAAGAGTACCAAGAAAAATTATTTTGCATAGGATTTGAAGGCTCTCTTGTCATTTTACCTCTGATTAGTCAAAATTTTCAGTCAAGCTAATGAACACAAACTAATTATGAAAAGAAGCAAAAAAATAACCCCACTCATCGATCTCTCTGATTACCTCATTCTTTTACTTAACTAGCTGTATAATAAAAAAGTTTTACTGAAAAGTATATCGCATTAAAAATACTGTTGTATTTTCTAACTCGAGGTCTCTATTCTCAAAATATCGTGATGAAGACTTGAAGAGTGAAGACAATGAATGATCAATGGTGAATAGGCAGCAAGGAAACAATGGAAATTGAAAAACCCCTCTACGTCACCCCTATTTGGAAGCCTAGAAACACCAAAGTCAAAAAAAGAGCAACAGCGGCTGGTGTTGCTAATACTTTGAATCAATGTGTATTAGGGTTGTAAGTTATGGGGCTTGTGGCCTTTAGCCCATTAACAGTATGGGGTTTATTAAAAAAAGTATATGTTAAAGGTTTGAACCACATACGATAAAGTTTGAATCGCATCGCACCACAATGTTGCAGTTTCATCATGATATAAAACTGCACTGCATTGCTTTAACTAAGAAACCGTGCCGCGACTCAAAATGCGGTGTGGTATGGTGGTGAGGCGCGTTCTCTTGGTTTTTTGTCCACCACTACATATAATGAATAAAAAGTTTGAGGTTTGACTTTAGTAGTTTTGAGGCCTGGAAGAGGTTGGCAGGGGTTGTAGTAGTAATTATCACTACATATAATGAATAAAAAGTTTTAGAGGTTTGACTTTAATAGTTTTGAGGCTTGGAAGAGGTGGTACTTGAAGGCTTGGAGCCAAGATGATTTCTAGACACCCTAAAGGGATCAGTGTGAAGCTGATAGTTTGTTAGAATATGTCAATCTACTTCCGTAGACATCAAGCATTAAACTCATGCCAAAGTTTTTTCATCAATGACATCTAGAAACTAATTTTTTTTAAGAACGGTGAGCTCTCACAATTCTTAGGACTTTTGTAGAGCTCATTTTGCATCCTACCTTCTTTGCAAACTCTTTTTGTTTATGATAAAACATTTCATTCAAGGAACTTGAGTATTTTAGAGCTATATCAGCATGTGAGACACCTTATGAATGCAAAAAGCCTGCTTACTAATCTCCTGAATTTTTCTTTTTTGTCTGGATGGTCCTGGACTGGACTTATTGTTAAATCCATTGGCATAACCTAGGGAATTAAATGTTATGTTCTGGACTATGTTCTATGCAAGTACGAGCTTATGAAGGTCTCTCTTTATCCCTTTTGTTTTCTGTTTGAGAGATTGGGGCTATTGAGGTTGAACCTTAGACTAATTAGTTGAGAAAAAAACTTCTGACCAGTTGCACCTTGGCAATAGGAACATACATATTGAAAGGACTAATGACATAATTGAGAGTATGCAACAATGGGCATATGGTGGAATTGAAGAGGGTACTGGTTATGTTGAAGAATACAAAGTTCTTCTATACACTATCTCCCATTTGTGTGTAACACCATGTTTTTTTTTATCTATATAATAATATAAAATAATAATGCACGGTAAACATATACTGTAATGCAAGAAGTGTATTCTCATCTTATGCAGAGTTGCAGCTAATTGAAGTTCTAACTTCACATGCTCTGAACATGAATTAACAGGGGTCAATTCTACGTATCTAGAAGCCAGACTTAACGGAATTAATGTTGTTGTTGGAAGGTGATAAGTTATTGTACTTATCTCCATCCCTTGCGTTTATGGTCCAATTTCTAATTGTGGTTCACTCTTTAATTACTATAATGATATAATCTGTCATGATCGTTAGACAAGGTGAGACATGCAATTCAGTGTGCAAGTCAAATGGACAGTCATGCGTTCCAAACAAGCTCTTGGTGCTGAATCAATGTGATGTGTAAGTTGATTAACTGTTTTTCCTTTATAATAGATCTTGCTGCTCAATCAATATGGTGCCTGAGTTGATATATTGTTGTTCCTTCTTAATATTCATTTGTGGTTTTTAGTTATATCATGCCATGATACAACTGTATGTTTTACACAGAATTTGGTTTTTCTTCCTCTTTGTTTTTTGTGTATGGAGTTCAATGCTTGGTATACCTTATTACTATGTAAGTTGACTATGTGGAATTTCTTCTTAATCTTGTTGCTTGTGAAAAATTATTCTACTCCTTTTGTAAATTTATTGCCATCATTCTACTCTTCCTTTCTCTCAAGTCTGAAGTATCTATTTACCTATCTATTTATTATATGTCTCAATATTAAACATTTGTACCCTTTGTCAAATGTCATAAGACTTGTGATATACCTAAGGATAGCTCCTTATGGTTAGGGAAATTTTTGTGTAGTGAATGAGTTTATGGTTGCTTGGAGAAGAATGATATGCAATTTGGTTTGTATGTTGTTTCATTTCTAATGGTTTTTCTCTAGAGTTATATTTAGAACAATTTTACCTCATCAGCATGCAGAAATACATGAGATGCAAAGGAGGTTGCTTGGCAAGCATCGGAACAGATCAACCTGCTGAAGTTGTTGATAGTGCTCCCAAACATTTGGTACTTTTTTTTTTTTGGCATATGAGTTTTGATGTTTTGCTAGCTAGTTTAAGTATTTACCATCAATACCAGTGAACTAAAAGGATGCATTATGACTGAAAAGTAGTCAAATTTCCATAGATGGACGAGAACAGGTCAAGGTGGATTGTAAGTACTGCATGGGTATTTGGGCATTGCATCCGATGCATCTTGTAATGGAGCATTGTAGCAAACAAAGCATTTTATTTGTTCCTCACTATATTCCTTTTCTTTTATTGCCAAGTGAACCATCATGGATTTCTGTTTATTGTGACTATGCTCTACTTCAATAAGTTCTTTTGAGCTCCTCATACATAAGCATACCCAATACTCTAGCCATATATTTTCTCCTAGGTTACAATATCTTCTTTTACAGATGATAACTTCCTCCTTCGTGTTCCTGATGGGTAATAATTGGAACTTGACTACCTAAATGCAAGCATCATCTGTTTTATTTGAAATTCCAGGAACACTCCGTAATCTATGAAGTCCATGGACAGTGCTAAAAAGTGAAATATCTGTTCATTCTTTTGAGGGAACTGAAGTTGGACTATGAATAATGACATCTCAGAATTTGAATTTTCTTTATGAAACTTTGTATATAATTTTTTATATTGAAATTATGCTACTAAACTGATGATTTTTTCTTTTATTCCTGATTATCAGAATCCAGGAGCATGCATGTATACAAGAACGCAATCCATGCTTTCCTGTGATGGTTCTCATCAGCATACCAAGAGGCTTTGTCCATGTGCCTAGATTATGTACTCGGTTAAGTTGGGATTTGAGAAGCTGTCTATATTTACGTAATGACTGGCTTTATAGTAGAAAATTTTAATATCAAATCTTGGGCTTATATTTTGTTTCTTCGTTTCTGCTATTCAGGGCTTCAGGCTAAGGATGGATGTCATTTTTATTGCAGATATGCAAGGCAAGATTGTTTCTTTGTAAGATGCATTTCTAACCGTGGCTCCACAAGCCTTTGTATCAGACCAATCAGGTCTTGCCACTTAACTTTTTTAGTTTTAAGCATCCTTTTTACTATCGTACGTTTCCATTTTTGTGGCTCCTCTATCAAATCACATATATCATTGATTCATGTATCGCTTTCTCCTCGGCATGAAGGGTACATTACTCTGAGCTCTTCTTCTTCCTTTAGTTCCCCCTATTTGCCACCTGGGGGAGAACGAAAAAAGGGTACAGATATTGTAACTTGTCAGCAAAAACAGTTGCAATTACTTTACTTTAGATAGTGTATTGTGTGAATCATTGAAACTCGAGGGTTTTCAATCAAAGGTTAGCCAGCTTTTCTTGTCTTTGACTAATGACATTTGCATTTATCTCACAAACCTAGTTACAAATACCGTATGATCCATTTCCTTGTGTATGTATTCTGTACATGGCTTTTGATTTTACGGCTTGGGCCTTGTCTTTGGGCTCAACATATATATTTTGTTAAAGGCAAACATGGTAAGAGCAGTGATAGTCATTATGGTCTTCACCGTTCCAGTGTTGGTCATATCCAAATTCTCCAAAATGACTAGAACACCTTTTTGATCAAATTGACCATTTATTCTGCCAACTTTTTATCAGCCGTATTATAGATTAAGTATGATAAATATGAAGGTGATGTTGATGCATATTAAACGTATATATATATATACACTCTTTACATTTGATCAAGACTTCCAATTGTAGCAAAATTGAATAAGACAAAACAAATTGGTTAGAACAAACTCTTTAACGGGAGGGAATTTGTTGTGTATAATGCAAATGGAATCTTTTTTTTTTTTTGGAAAAAAGGACTCCATTTTATTGTGAAGGATTAGGTAGGAAGTAGGTCTCTTCTTTTTCCATTCCTTTATGCTCTGATAGTTTGAAAGATGGGTTCACTCGATGTAACATGGTGTTATCTTGTTCCTGGAACAAGTTACAAGTATATTCCTAACCTATCACCTTAGTTGTGAGATTAACATTTTTGCTTTTCAATATAAATAGTTTAGATAAATATTTTTATTAATGATCTCAATTTTTGATTAAACATAATGTAATGATATATATATATTTAATTGTAATTAAATATTTTTCTTAATTTTATGAATCAGTTATTAATTTAAACTTATATATTTATTAATATCTATATTTTAAAATAGTTTAATTTAAATTGAAATCTTAGGAATTTTATTGATATTATTCTAAAGATATATAACTTTTAGAGTATTTTATTTAATTTCCCGTTTACACGTGTATAAGCTGTTTAGGTAGTTCAAGGGAGGACTGGTATATATATGAATGTAACAGACTACTATTAGGCACTTCTTGCTCCTTATCCTTTTTCATTGTACAAAAAGTGATCAATTGAGTTATGTGAGAGACATTATAGAGTTGTTTTTTTTTTGTAAACTTCTCCTTTGAATTATTAATCAGCGTTAAAGACTCATCAAAAATCCTAACAATTTCGTATTAGACCTGGTGTTACATGGATAAAAAAGGTGAGGTTTTGGTCATTTGATTTCAAGATTTCACAATCTTAAGAAGAACAAATCTTGGAGTCTAAGGCTTATGAGGTGGATCATGAGGATTATAGATGTAAAATTGATTGTCTCATCCCATATGACATCTTATTTAATGTTTCTAATGGGTTTATAAGTTAAAGTTGTCTCATCTTATTCCGTTCTATTTAAAGTCGTCTCTAATGGGCTCATTGTTATTATAGAATATTTCATTGTTTTTTATAACTTTATTTGTTTCATTTAGGCTCATTTGGAATAAATTGGATATTCTATCATGTACCATTCCATAACCATCCCAACCTTTCAAAAAATAAGTGCAAAAGATGTGATGAGTTTACAAAATTTATGGATTGTACCATGGATTAATGGGACATCCCATCCCAATTGACACATCTAGTGAGGATTTAGTAATCATGATGCCATCAACAAAGTTTGAAGTTGCAAAATTTGAAAATTTGATAGCTTTGACAACTTTTCTTTATCGAAGAGGAGGATGAAAAATATCTTGATACAATAAGAGTAAGATAGTGCCATCAATGAAGGCTTCTCTCAAGACATCAAAGAAGAGAAAAAGAAGACTATATTAAAAAAGGCATGCAATTGTATTTAGTCGATAATGTGCTATAGCAAATTCAAGACTTAAGCTCAACCAAGGAGATATAGGATAGACTTGTCTAACAAAGATATTTCTTAAAGAAAAATTGTTTAGCTTCAAGATGTACCAAAATAAGAGCATGGAGTATAATCTTGATCAATTCAAGATGATTACTACTCAACTTGTTAATCTTGATAAGAAGGTTGATGCTGAGGATTAAGCTATCATTTTCTTGGATAGTCTATTAAATTCTTGTAGTGAATTGAAAACGGCCATCATATATAATATAGAGGAGTTGTCTCTAGATCTTGTGGTCAATTCACTTAGGTCTTTGAGATTGAACATAGACAATGTGGAAATCCTTCTGAATTAAGTGAAGGGTTGTACACCAAAGGAAGAATGGACTCTCATGAACCTAATTCTAAAGGTAGAAAGCAGTCTAGATCAAAAAGAAATATTACTTGTTACCACTACCATAAGGAAGGCCATATTGGGAAAGAGTGCCTTGTAAGAAAAGGCAAGAAGGTGGAAAAAGAAGTGATTAGTGACATTGGTAGTGTCGTTTTAGCAATTAACAATTTTGACAATAGTTAGGCTTTGTTAATCGGCACCAAAAGGTCTCAAAACTAATAGGTTCTAGACTCTGGCTACTTCTTCCATGTGTCCTAAGAAATATTGGTTTTCCAACCTTAAGGAGTTCAATGTTGGGAAGATACTCTTAGGAAATGACCATGTGTGCTCATTTATGGGTATTGGGTAGATTAGGTTGAAATTATCTGATGGAACATAGAAGATACTCTTTAATGTGAGATACATTCCAAAATTAACAAGAATTTTTATCTATGTTGAAGTGCGAGATGATTGGGGTGCACCATGAAAATTTAGGAAGGATCAATGAAGATACTCATAGGATTATTGGTAGTATTGAAATCCATAAAGCAATGATGGTTTGTATGTTCTTGAAGGTGAAACTAACACAACCTATAACACTGTGATATCAAATAATGACTATGAAGGCATGTTGTGGCATGCAAGATTGGGACAAAGGACTCACTAAACTAATTGAAGTGTGGTGTTAAAGATATGCAATATTGTGAACACTGCATATACGGGAAGCAGATAAAAATTAAATTTAACAAAGGTAAGCACGTCACAAAATGAGCATTGGAATATTTCCATGCTAATCTTTGGGGCCAACACCTACCTTGTCATTTGGTGGTATGAGGTATTTCTTATCCTTAGTATATTAATACTCTAAAAAAGTGTGGGTATACAAACTGAAAATTAAGGACAAGACGTTTATACAATTGAAACACTGGAAAAATTTAACCTAGAATGTCACTGGTAGAAAAGTGATAATATTAAGAGAAATAATGGTTTAGAATTTTGCAATGAAATGTTTAATAAATATTGTATGGATGAGGGAATTGAAAGGCATAGAACCAATGTTACTAGTAGAACACTGAATATATTAATGAGAAATAATGATTCAGAATTTTGCAATGAAATGTTTAATAAATATTGCATGGATGGGGGAATTGAAAGGCATAGAATCATTCCTGCAACTCCATAACAAAATGGAGTTGTTGAAAGAATTAATAAATTGTTGCTATAAAGGGTTCGTTGTATGCTTAGTTATGCAGGCTTGCTACTTGATAAATAGAAGTCCCTTAGCAGTAATAAAGCTATATACACCTGAAGAAAAATGGACAGGAAAGGCAGTGGATTAAATCAACCTAAGGACATTTGGATGTGTAGCTTACAATTGAGTCAATGATCGTAAGTTATAGCTGAGGTCCAAGAAGTGTGTTCTTCGGATACTCAGAGGGAGTTGAAAGGTATAGATTGTGGTGCTTACAATCAAAGAAGAGCTTCAATAGTAGGGATGTGATCTTTGATATAGGGCAAACCTATGGAACAATTATGTTTAAAAATAGTAAATCACTTTTAAAAAGTTCGAAAATGAGGGTAAGCATTGAGGTGAGGCTTATGAGTGTCATGAATGACTTAGAAGACCAAGCTAATGAAGATGCAATACAATTCGATGAGGTGAATGAACAAGATACACCACAAATTGCAAATGAAATAGATGACAATGTTGATACCACAACAGTTGATTTTCAATATTATTCACTAGTTAGGGATAGAATAAGAAGAGTCAAGAAGAAGGCAATTAAATATGGTTTTGTTGATGTTATTGCATATTCCTTAAGCATTGTTGAGGAACTTGAAAGCACATAACCTAGGACCTATCAAAAAGCACCTAACTCCAATGAAAAGTGTGAAATGGATAGAAGCAATGGATGGTGAAATCCATTCACCGATGAAAAATAACATCTAGGTTTTAGTTAAGAAAGTAACTAAAGGAAAATTAGTCAGTTACAAGTGGTTATTTAAGAAGAAAATAGGGATTAAAGGGGTTAAAGATCCAAGGTTCAAATCTTATCTGGTTGCTCAAGGATTCAGTAAAGAGCACACATTGATTATAATTAAATTTACTTACTAGAGTCAAGTACTCTTCTCTATTAGGATAATTTTTTGCAGGTAGTGCAATTCAATATGTTCTTGGAATAAATGGATGTAAAAACAATGTTTTACATGAGGACATAGAAGAACAAATATATATGAGGCAAGTTGAGGGATATTATCAAAGAACCGGTATGTTCACTCAAAAAACTATTGTATGGGTTGAAACAATCACTCAAATAAGAATTTGACTCATTCATGATGAAATTATAGTTTAAAAGGAGTGAATATGATAGTCATGTACTTTATGAAAACTGTCAAATATGCATACATCTACCTCTTGCTTTATGTAGAGGAGATGCTATTGGTATGCATTGATATGAATGAAATAGTGAAGCTTAAACTTGCACTAAGATCAGAATTTGACATGAAAGACCTAGGAAGTGCACAAAAGATCTTAGGTATGGAAATTGAGCATGATAAGAATGCTAAGGGTATATACAGAAGGTGCTAAGGAAAGACAATGTCAATTCCCCCAACTTCTCACTTTAAATTGTCAATTTCACGATCCCTACAACCAGAGACAGAAATAGAGCTGATGAAGAAAAATTCATTTGCAAATGATGTTGGAAGTTTAATGTTTGTTACAGTCTGCACAAGACCTGACATAGCTTACTCATTGTAATGAGCAAATTCATTTCCAACCCAAGGAAAGAACATCAGCAAGAAGTCAATTGGATATTTAGATACCTCAAAGGTTCATCAGATTTTGGCCTAATTTATCAAAGGAATATTCTCAAAAGTCAACTTGTAGAAAGTTTTTGTGGCTCTGACTTTACCGAGATTTAGACAAAAGGAGTTCAATAATGAACACAATGGGTGGAAACATCCACTTTTCTTATAAACTCTACCATTGTATTGTACTTAATTAATGTGTGACATTATTTTTAACATCTTTCCTCAAAGTGTGGGTCTTTGTCTCTTGCAAAACCCATCATTTGTATTTCAAACCTATTTTTTATACTATATTTTATTTGGATTACTTATCTCTTTTTTTTTGCAAGGTCCATTTTAATTTTTTTTCTATGTGAGGTGAGACAAAAAGTTTTTGATCTAATCGATTGAAGCTATGATACCATGTAAAGTTTATATGAATCATGAATCTTCCAATCTCAAAAGGTTAGTCCAATTGGTGGAAACACTCACGTTCTTTATAAACTCTAGCATAACATTGTATTTAATCAATGTAGGATATTACTCTTAACAGTTTTTACTTAATACCGACTTAAAATGGAAAGCTAAGTCAAGAACTAGGTTTTGAATTATTTGTATCAAGGTGGAGATTTGTAAAAAATGACACTAAATGACTCAAGAAAGGCAATACTCTAATGAATGGTGCAAAGTATGCACAGGATACCTCTAATATATGTTATAACCTATTAGCTTTGTATGATAAAGTCTCCTGCTCTAACTAATTAGCTCATCTATATTATATAAGGGCTCAATTACTTGTTTGCACGTGTATGGGTGATTAGGTAATTCAAGGGAGGACTGATGTATACATATGAATGTCAGACTCCCATTAGGCACTTCTTGCTCATTTTCCTTTTTAATTGTACAAAGAGTGATCAAGTGAGTTCTATAAAAGTCATTGTAGAGTTGCTCTTAATTTGTAATCTCAGAATTGGAATAACCTAGTGGGCTTAGCTTTTTCTTGGAGTAGTTCCATTGTGAATGAAACACGTAATTTTTTTTTGTTCTCAGTTACTTTTTTCTGAATTGTTCTTGCTTTGATTTAATCTACGATAAAGATTGACTGAAGATAGCCTAAACCTGTAGTCGAAGGAGTCTTTACATTGGAAGTTTGTTATCTGGTTCTAAAATGGAATGGCTAAAAGCTAAGTGTTCAATCATATAATCTCTGTACCCTTTTTCTTAATATCTATCAGTAAGCTTGGATTATCCATTTAACAGGGATGATATGAAGAATTTTGTGACTATGTGCACTTAAAGGTTTGAAAATTCATGGAAATTAAAACAGAGATGAAAACTATGGAAGAATACTGACATTTTTCTACAAATGAGAGACGCAAGGTTGAAAAAAGTATATTTGAGTTAATTATTTTGGAAAATTATCAAAGAAAAATAAAAGAAATAAACATCATAAAACTTATAGCAATAAAAATATTACATCAATAATATTAAACGTGTTTCAATTGAAAAACGTTAAATAATTAATAAGTCTAAATGATAGTTCAATTTAAACACTATCATATTTTGTTTTAATGGTAAAAATATAAGAGATGAATAAAAATGATGTTATTTTTGTTGTTTTTCTGTTATTTTTTAAGTTTTAACTTCATTTCTAGTTTTATTTTTAAACTTTAGGAGATGATTTATTTATGCTATTTTATTCTTTATAGTTTATTTAATATATATATATATATACGTTAAAATATACTTAATTTATTATTTTTTTAATAGTTAAGCTAATTATTAGCAGCAAGAAAAGCCAAAGTCGTGGACAAACTTTCGGCTTATAACTTTATATTATTTTATAGGAAAGCGTTGTACTATTAGTTTATAAATATTTTTCGTGAAAGTAAAATTAAAAATGTCATAAACGTCTCTCTTATGAACTATTTTATTTTCTTTCTTTGGAGTTATTGTAAAAGATGAACTTCATAAATGATTTTTAAATTTTTCTTAATTATATACTTTATTTCCTTATTTTTTTATCATTCATTCTTTTTATTTTTAATGTTAACATATTTATTCCAAACCAACTTAAAATTGACTTTGCATTATCAAAATTAATTATATGTGTTAATAGTGAATCACATTTCATGCGTAGTTAATTCAATCCAAATTAAACGATAATTGTTTTATTTTAAATTTCTTTTAATGCCTAAATAAAAGAGAAAAATGATGATGGAAATCGAAAGGAAGTTCGAGTGATTCAATTTACTTAGAAACTTGAAAATATATTTTGTTTATTGTTGGTTGAGTAAAAAAATATATCATTAAATTATTATAAAAATTATAAATATATTATCTAATTATATAAATGATAAAAATAATACTCAATTATAATTAATTATATAAATGTATCTTTATATTATTTTTTATTGGTTACATTATATTTTTGATAATAGATTTGAACAATAAATGAGAAATTTGATAATAAATTTATACTTATAATAAAAAATTTAGTGTTAGATTTATACAATAATTATATATTTATACTACTAATAATATTTAATCATTTTTTTTGTTATTCGATAAAATTAGATAATATTTTTGTAGTTTTCATAATAATTTAATGATATATTTGTTAGCTTATTTTTATTTTTAAGAATCATGATATTTGTACAATTTATTTTGTTAAAATTATATTTTATGAGTAATGATATTGGCACAATATAAATTGTTATTTTCACGATAATATCTCATAAATAAAAAATTTATTTAATATTAATAATATTAAAATATAATTAATATTACAAATAAAATTCATATTTTTTTTGGTATGTTTTTCATCATTTTAATGATAATATTATAAAAGGATGATAATTTTATCCGTTAAATATATAAATGTATAGAAAAGAATTGATGAATGTGATTTCCTAAAATCACATGTTTTTCGTATTATTTTGAACAAATTTTGGTGGCCACATATATCGATGGAGATAAAAACAGACACGCAAAAAAGAGAAGATCCAGCCTCACCCAAAATTATCCAATCAAAATCCTCTTCTCTATTACTCCCTGTGATCCCTTCCATTTCCTACTTCACTCATTCCTTATCTGTCATCTTTCCTTCATATACTCCCTTCTTCCCCCCACCATAACTCTCTACACTTCTCCATTTTTATACCATCACATTCCTTCCTCTTAATTCCCTCTTCCCTCTCTCTCTCTCTCTCTCTCTCTCTCTCTAAATGGCCACCAACACTTTCCAATCCATCCACCACAATACTACTATTTTCAATGGCATTACTCTCTCAGAAACTCCTCCTATTTCCACTCTCTCCTCTTCACCTTTCCTCAAACCCACCACAACGACAACAAAAGCAACCATTTCTCTCTCTCATTCAAACTCCTCCACCATCACTACTTTCTCTCTCTCCCCAACAACTACTTCTCTCTCTTCTCCTTCAACAAGCTCACAACCAATCTCCTTTGATCTTCTTCAACAACACCTTTCCAATCAAGATTTCAGGCAAGCCGACGAAGAAACTCGCCGTCTTCTCATCGTCTTAGCAGGAGATGCTGCTAAAAAACGTGGCTATGTCTTCTTCTCTGAAGTCAAATTCATCTCAGAAACAGACCTCAAAGCCATTGATGAGTTGTGGAAGAAATATAGTAACAATAGATTTGGATATAGTGTGCAGAAGAAGATTTTTGAGAAAGTTAATAAAGACTTTACTAATCTTTTTATCAAAATTGGATGGATGAAGAAGCTTGATACTGAGATTGAGCAATACAATTATAGGGCTTTTCCTACAGAGTTTATTTGGGAACTTAACGATGATACACCACAAGGTCATTTACCTTTGACTAATGCTTTGAGAGGTACACAATTGTTCAAGTGCATTCTTACTCATCCAGCTTTCAATAATACTGAACAAGAGGAGCAAGTAGTTGGACTAGGAGATCAAGATAGAGAGAGAATTGAAGATAAAGGTATTGATAGAATTGGAGAGATGATATCAAAACCATTGAGTAAGAGTGTTTTCAAACCAGACTATAGCTTTTGAATTTGAACTATTCTACACATTAATTACATACCCAAAAAAAGAAGAAGTTGAAAATGGTAATGTAGTTAAGCTAGATATATTTATTGTTTTATATATATGAAAAATGGTTGGTTAAGTGTAACAAACTCAATCAAATTGTATTTTAATTTTTTATTTATTTGTTGAGATAATACAAATTTATTATATTTATAAAAAATAATCACAAAAATATATTTTGTAAAGATAACAGAGTGAAAATTACAATTTTTTTTTAAATTGTAGGACTTGAGTACCCTATGAATATATATTGTTACTCTGTTTTTGGTTTTGTTGTATAAAAGCTCCTTGTTTGCTTTGGGTTATAAGCATCTTTTTACCTACAAGAGGCTAAGGTTAGTACTATGCAATTGGGAATTTTAAATATAATATTAACTTTGAAACTGATGTGATACAGTAATATGGAAATATGTGCCCAATTGGAGAAAAATGCTTAGAAGCATGCTCTACCATTTGGCCTTTTTACTGAGGGGATGAAGACAAATCAAAACCTGGTCTCCTGCTTTTTTGGCTGTTTTTTTCTAACAATTTGTATACCATGTCAACATGCTTGATATCTATCATTAGGAAGCTATATCAAAGTATGAAATTGCAATTACTTGAGGCTATTTGTAACATTTATTTGGTATTTAACAAAATAACTTCTAACCTAATATCATGTTAAAAATCAAGGAAAAATTAATTCTTAAAAAAATGATGATTAACTATATATATATCATTCTCTTATAAGTATTGATTTTATACATTATATTAGATAAAAATTATAAATCTGAAAAATAATTAACAAAATATTACTCGGATACGAGTAGGGGTCTCGATAAATCGAGTCAGATCAGACTAAATTGAAAAACTGAATCGAATGATTTTATAAATCAAACGGTTTGATCTGGTTATATTAATTTTTAAACTGGTCGAACAAGACCGAACTAGTTTAATAATATATTAAAATTTTTATATTATTTTTTATTAAAAGCATCCAAAAATCGAATAAAATCGAAAATCAGATTATACTAAACTAAATAATTTTATAAATTAAATGGTCCAATCTGGTTAAATTTTTTTTCCAAAACCGAACCGGACCAGTGGACACCCCTAGATACGAGCATGTCCGACTTTCGCTGTTATGTGTTTCACAACTGTTTTCTTTGTCTTTTTAAAACTTCTGATCTTTTCGAATGGTTGGGCCTTTTTCTTCAGTCCTAACAGAAAATGGTGGAAATCTTGTATGCTCTGAGCCCGATGTTAGTCGATCTATTGCTGTTGGTCTCCATTTTTTTTTTTTTTTTAGATTCTTGTCAATCATTCTAACTGAGAGGGAGGTAATAGTAAGTTACTCTAAAGAAAGAACACATTAGAAGGAGAGAACAGCCTTCATAACTTGCTATGTATGATAGATGTTTTGATTGATTTTGCGAATCAGCATCTAATAAAGCTGAATCAGGTCATTTAATTTCTTGGAAGCAGTTTGCGTTATTTTGGCGCTATTCCCAAAAGACAGTGTTTTAGGTAAATGTAACTTCACTGTAACTATTAAAATATATTAGTTTAACTTAATAATTTAATGCACGTATAAATTTTAATATCTTATAAAAGTATAATTATATAATTAAATATCGGATAAAATATATTACTTCAAGTGACTATACTTCTTAAAATTAACAAATTCATTTAAATTTATATTATTATATTTTAATTAAAAAAATACCCATATGACGAGGTATATGGTTAAAATCAATTAATCATTTTCTTTTTTTATAAGTTTTTTCTTAAACCTTTTTTACACATATCTATGTAGTTTTATGAAGTTTATTTTTTTTTTTTGTTAAAAATACTTATATATAATATGATATATTTATGAGCATGACATTATTATGTTAAAAAATTATTTAAAAACAACTAATAAAAATGAAATAAATTAGTTGATTTTTAATAATATCCCTTCTTATATGAATATTTTTCTATAATTTAAATGTAATAATATAAATTAAAATGAAATATCTCAAAGAAAAGAGAAATAATTTTTTGTATTTTTTTATCTAGAGTTAGTTTTCTTCGGTAGAGTTCATACACGTGGAATAATTAAGTTTTTCTAATAGAATTTATATACTTAAAAATAATATAAATTTATTATTATTTGATCGTTATATCATGGTAGATAAGTTTTCATAATTTTTTAAAACTCATTAATAAGCGAAAAAATTATTTTAAAAATACTATGTAATACACAATTTGTAGTCCTTTATTATATTTAAATTTTATATTTATAATTTATACATATATTTATATTTATGTATTTTTAATTTTAATTTTAATTTATTGTTAATTTATTATTTCTTATAATTTTTTTAACCAATTTTTGGACATAATTGTCCGTTCCAAAATTGTTACTTGTTTTTCTTCTAAATTGAAACTTTTAATTTATTTCACTTTTGTTATTCTAACACTCACGGTATTATATGATTTCAATTCCTACGATTTTATTGCTTTTACTTGTTTCAAGAACTTTCTTCTTATTATTTTAATATTTTTGGGTATTAATTTTTCCTTCAGTGCTTTCTGCCTTTATTTTGTTACTACCTGCTTTAACGCTTTTTATTGGAACTTTGAGTCTATTGTTTTTTTTTAACCCTTTCCAATCAGTATTGTATCATTGTAATTCTTGTTATTTTTCTTATATTGTTTAATCTCTTTAGTTCCTTATATATTAACTTGGTTACCTGTCTAATAATCTGTTACCGATAAAGTTTTTCCTCATTTTGATTTTAAATCTTGATTATTTTAATGTAGTCATTGTTTTTTTAATGATATACTAATTTTATTACTTTTCCACCTTGTATTTTATGTGAATTGTGCAAGCAATATATGAAGTAGAGTTTTTAATATTAATTATGTTCATTTTCACTTGCTATTTGTATTATTAATCTTAATTATCTTTACGACACTTTTATAACAAACTTTTAAATATCCATTTATGCTTTTTACTACTACTTATTGTTTTTGTTTCTTCCCGGAATAGCTTCATAAATATTTTATACATAATTTCTATGATTATAAGATTTCGTTCTTAACATGGAGAGTGAATCACATCGCGTCACGTGTAAGGAAGACGAAGCACGTGTCACATGTCAGAACGACATTCAATCCAAGTTTGAAAATCAGTCAAACGCCTTATGCTACATGTCACCACGTCATTACTCCGCACCTTTCACCCGTGTATCACGCCATCTATTCCCGTAATCACGTCGCACCACGTGTTGTTGACTTGGCGAGTGTTGACTCTGACCAATCTCCCTTGCCACACGTTACTCCCCGATTCGCCCACTAAATTTCTGATACCATGTGTCACTCTATGATTGGCTGAAATTATCAGTTTTGCTTGTTTTGATCGTAGTCCTTGATCTGAAGCTAATCGGATGGTCCAGATCGTACCTGAGCTTTATTTAAGACCCCAATAACCCATAAACCCTAATTAGCCTCCATTAGCGTAATTTTGGTCAGTTTTTAGAGCTAAATAGAGAGAAAAATACAGAAAAATTCAAGAAACGATACATTTTTTTGTAGAAATTCAAGAGAAAATTAATACTACAATTCAAGATATTGATTGTATTTCTTTTTCTACTATTTTCTTTATTAATTTTATGTCTTTCTTTATGAAAAAAATGTGCTTTATGAACACAATTATGTGTAATTAATTTATTAATCTAGGAATCTTATGAACCCAATTTTCACCATGTGATAATTTAATATTTTTTCCCAATTATAATATTAATTTAATTATATTATTTCATCTAATTTTTATGCTATTAATTGTTTGGCCAACAATTTATCTATAGACACAATTAAATAGATTTGAGAGAATTATTTAATTGTTTGTCTTGATTAAATAACATGCATAGTTTTCAGATAGAGATGTATGATTCTTATGTATGTGATCCATAATTGATGAACCTAATAAGTAGTGTGTAATTTAATTGACATGATAGTGTGATTAAATTAATTACTATATGGTATCTAGTTTACTTGAGAGAGGAATACATGCTAGGTTAGATTCAATTGATCATGTAATTAATTGATATTATATAAAGGGAATTTTAGCGATTCACATGTTTAGAAAATTGGGAGATTAAGTATTCCTAGATATTTTCTCATATATCTTTTTAGTTACCAAATTTGATTCAATTAATTATTGCTATTTAACTTTAGTTATTTTAATTTTACTTCATTAAAATATAAAAACACCAAAAAAATTGATTTTTATTATTTTTAGTTTTAAAAATTAGTTTATAATAAAATAATCTCCGTTGGAATGATCTTTTCTTATCATTATATTACTTGTTGCGATACGTATACTTTCGTATTCATTGCATACACAATTTGTGTGGCGATCAATAAGGAGTAATTCACTACTTTTGAACTAGTGAAATATGGAGAGAAACCTTTCATGAGAAATTCTACCACATCAACCATTCAAAGGCAAGATCAAGTCAAATTGAATATGACCTATGGGAAGGGGTTTCCATTAAAAAATGTATTCTATGTGCCCAACATTCGTAAGAATCTTGTTTTTAGCTCATTATAAACCTTAGCATGGCTTTTGGATAGTGTTTGAAACTGATAAAATCATTTTGATCAAAAATGGGATGTTTATGGGATAATGGTATGTATTTGATAGCCTATTTAAGCTCAATGTTATAAATGTAAAAGCTAAGAATATTAATAAGATTAATTCTTTTTGCTTGAATCTTCCAACTTGTGGCATGGTAGACTAAGTCATGTTAATTACGATACATTACGTAGACTAATTAATATGAAACACATACCTGCATTTCAAATAGATTCAAAGCATAAATCTTAGACATGTATTGAGGCAAAAATGACTAAGTGTTGATGAGTGCTTAAAAAGCACCAAAATTATCATTATTTAATGTACTTTAATTAATTAAAAAGATTTTTATTTATTCAATTTTATCATATTTTTATATAAATTTGCCTTTTTGGAATCACAGATATTTTTATTATTTTTCAGGTATTTTTTACTTCAAAAATAATTTAAAGACTTGAAAAATAATACTGGAGACAATACATCACAATATATGTTGAGAAAAAGTTAAAAAAATGAAAAAATGAAAATATGGACAAAATTGCTCAACCGTATGCCGCAACTCTACGCACAACCATGCGTATCACGCCCAAATAATGCACCTAGTCATGCCCATTCACCCTGCAAGTCTGCGTGCAACCGCGCCCATTCACTCTGCAATTCCTCGCGTAGCCACGCACACATATGCCAAATCTTGCTCGCATCAGCACATTTTTATCCATGAATCCTGCCCAATCGAGCGCGTCAGCACCCCACTCGCTTGCCAGCCTATCCAATACACGTATATCATCATTGTTTAAGATATTTTTCCACTTTTTAAGCCTTTCCCTCACCTATAAAAAGCCTTTTTCCCCAATTGTAAAAAACAAACCTTAACAAACTATTTTCTCAACTCTTTTTCTCTAGAAAGTTTTTTTTTAGTTTTTAGTTTTAAAGTTCTTCTCTTTTTTAGAAGAACTAGCTATATTTTTGTAAATTTTTAGCTTTTGATTCAATAAACTGAAATGCAAATCTGTTTGGAGGTTTTCCAGCTACAGAATTAGCATCAAAGTACTGTAAAGATTCTTTTAAGGTGTAAATTTTAAAATGAATTCTTTACAATTATTTTTTTATGTTTTCTTCTTATATGTTATATTTAATTTGTCCATGATTAAAATTAACATGGCTGACTGTTTATAAATATGATATAATAATAACTTTGTTATGCTTGTATATATTGAATAGGTAAAACATTTCTATAAAATAAATTTTGTTTTTATTCAAGATTTTATATTAAGGATGTTGGAGAGAAATATATTATTTTTCATTACAAACTTAAATCTAAAAATTAGAATTTAAGGTTTAATTATCCAGTTTGATTTAGAGTAGTGCTCTTTTATTTGTTGATACAATCGTCTGGTAGTTAAAATAAAGCTCTATTTCAAAAGTTTTATAAGAACTATTATTCGAAAATATATTGACAACATATTTTTTATAATGGTTTTAAAACTTGAAAGTTAATACTTGATGAGTGCTCAAAAAGCACTAAAATTACCATGATTTTATGCACATTAATTGATTAAAAATATATATATTTATATGTTTTATCATATATTTATATAAATTTGTCTTTTTCGGAATCACGGGTGTTTTTATTGTTTTTCAGGTATTTTCACTTAAAAACGCAACTTAAAGACTCAAAGAGGAATACTGGAAGCAATACATCACAAATATATTAATAAATAAATGGGGAAAGGTCAATAAATATGGAAAAATTGGACAAAATGGGTCAAAAATGTCAAAAAGGAGAAAATCGTGCCGCCGCGCCCCAGCGCCCAGCTCCGCCCACTGTTCATTCGCACGCACTGTTCATTCGCGGGAACTGTTCATCCGCGCGCACTGTTCATTCACGGGAACTGTTCATCCGCGCGCACTGTTCATCCGTAGGCACTGTTCATCCGCGCGCACTGTTCATCCGTAGGCACTGTTCATCCGCTACAAGGTGCCCGCCAATGACGTCATCGCCGACGTCATTAATGACATCGACAATTCCAATGCGCGTTTTTACATTTTTAAATATGTTTTTAACATTTTTTTACTCATTTTTTCTCTCCATCCTCACCTATAAATACCCCCCTTCCCTTCACTTCAAAAGACACCTTCAAAACACACTTCTCTCTTCTTTCTTTCTCTCTTTTCTTAGATTTTTAGGTTTTTTTTAGTTTTTCTTAGTTTTTAGTTAATTTCTCTTAGTTTTAGAGTTCTTCCTTTTTTGGGAAGAACTAGTTATGTTTTTGTAATTTATTAGCTTTTTGATTCAATAAATGGGAGTGCAAATTCCGCTTGGAGGTTTTCCAAGACGGAATAACATCGAAGTTACGTAAGGATTTTATTTTCTTTACGCTTATTTTTTATGCTTTATTCTTACATGTTATATTTAATTTGTTCCGTGATTAAATTTAAGTGTGTTGGCTATTTGTAAACATGATATAATAATAACGTTGTTATGCTTGCGAAATATTAAATAGGTAAAAATCTCTAAAATGAATTGATTTTATTTTTATTCAAGATTTTATATTAAGAATGTTAGAGAGAAATATATTATTTTTCATTACAAACTTAAATCTGAAAATTAGATTTTAAGGTTTAGTTATCCTATTCGATTTAGAGTAGTGCTCTTTTATTTGATGGTACAATCGCCCGGTAGTTAGAGTGAAGCTCTATTTCAAAAGTTTTTATAAGAATTATTATCTGAAAATGTATTGACAACATGTTTTCGGTAGTGGTTTTAAAACTTGAAAGTTAGTACTCGGATAACTAAATTCTTAGGTTTAATTTGGACACCTTGAATAAAGTTTAAACTGTCTAACCCCACCAAAGGTGGCATTTAAATGGTTCATTTTCAATCTCTTAGAAAAAGAAATTAATTTAATTAACCAAATTAGTTATCAACCCCACCCATAGGTGTTAATTGATTTGTTTAGTTAACAAAGAATATCTAACCCCACCAAAGGTGGTATTCATATAAAAAAGAGAGAATCAATAAATATCAATTCATATCTTTAATAACCTAAATAATATGAGCAAGCATAATTAACTTAGTTATTATATCCATAAATACTCCACTTTTTTAAATGATAAAATTTGCATAAATATTTATTGAATCTTTGTTTATTTTTATGTTAATAGATTAAAAACACAAAACCCAAAATATCGTGACAGGATGTTTAGGATTTAATTTCGTTTTTAAAAGTTTGAATAATAAATTAAAAACCACATACATTCCTTCCTTAGATCGACCTTGGGAGTATACTTATCATTTTCTACGAAATGATTCGTGCACTTGCGAGAGTTTTATAAATAGATAAAACCAAAGTAACGGGCAGGATCGGCGATGTCGGTTCTGCCCCTATCAATACTCGGATAATTAAATTCTTAGGTTTAATTTGGACACCTTGAATAAAGTTTAAAATGTCTAACCCTACCAAATGTGGCATTCATTTTCAATCTCTTAAAAAAAGAATTAATTTAATTAACCAAATTAATTATCTACTCTAACCATAGATGTTAATTGATTTGTTTAATTAACAAAGAATATCTAACCCCACCAAAGATGGTATTCATACAAAAAGGAGATAATCAATAAATATCAATTTATATCTTTAATAACCTAAATAATATAAGCAAGTATAATTAACTTAATTATTATATCCATAAATACTCTATTGTTATGATTTTTTTTTTTTGCATAAATGCTTATTGAATCCATATCTATGTTTATTCTTTTATGGTATTAGATTAGGAAACACAAAAAACCAAAATATCGTGACAAGATGTTTAAGATTTAATTTTATTTTTAAGAGTTTTGAGTAATAAATTAAAAACTACATATATTCCTTTCTTAGATTGACCTTGGGAGTATACTTGTCATTTTCTATAAAATGATTTGTGCATTTGCGAGAGTTTTACAAATATAAAACCAAAGTATTTACAGGATCGGTGATGCCGGTTCTACTCATTAGTTATTGTTTCATTCAATTAAAAAAAATACTGAACCCCTTGACTTAATCCATAGTGATCTATGTGATTTGAAATTTATTCAAACAAGAGGTGGTAATAAGTATTTTATTACTTTTGTTGATGATAGCACAAAATATTGCTATATGTATGTGCTTAAAAACAAAGATGAAGTTATAGAGAAATTTATTCTTTATGAAACAGAAGTTGAGAATCAACTTAACAAGAAGATAAAGGTACTGTGCAAGGATCATGGTGGTGAATATAAAGCACTATTTGGTGATTTTGTGTATAACATGGAGTTATCCATGAAACCGCATCGCCTTATTCATCTAAGCAAAATGGAGTTACTAAACGTAGGAATCGTACCTTAAAAGAAATGACGAATGCATTGTTATTAAGTTCTGGGTTCCCATAGAACTTGTGAAGGGAAGCTATTTTTTTCAACTAACTACCTTTTAAATATGGCACCTGAAAAAAAGATACATAAGATACCGTATGAATTATTTAAAGAAATGATACCTTCTAATAAATATTTACAATTGTGGGGGTGTCTTGTTAAAGTAGACTTACTTCTACCTAAGAAGGTGAAGATAGGTCCAAAAATGATAGATTGCATCTTCATTGGATATGTACATAATAATAGTGCTTATCATTTTCTTGTACATGAGTCAAAAATCTCAGACATGCATAAGAGCACGATAATGGAATCAAGAAATGCAGCATTCTTTGAACATATATTTCTAAGTAAATCTCAAGAAGAATCAAATTCGTCTAGACAAACGTATGAGACTATGAATAAATACAATCAAAACAAAGAACTTGAACAAGAGGTTAAGGTTGCATGCAAACGTAGCAAGAGGACTAGGACAAAAACGTCCTATAGTCTAGATTTTTTGACCTTCTTGCTAGAGAGTGAACCTCAAAATTATGAAGAGGCTGTGAATTCTTTTGAAGGTCCTCAACGAAGAGAAACCATTAATGGTGAAATTGAATCTATTATGCAAAATCACACTTAGAAGCTAGTTGATTTACCTCTAAGTAGTAAAATACTAAGGTTCAAGTGGATTTTTCACGAGAAAATGTAAGTCAGATGGATCAATTGAAAAGTATAAGGTCATGCTTGTAATTAATGGATACAAACAACTACATGACATTGATTACTTTGATACTTATTCTCCTATGACAAAAATAACATCCATAAAAATGATAATTGCTATCGTCGCTTTGCGAAATCTTGAAATACATCAAATGGATGTAAAGACAACCTTTCTAAATGGAGAGTTAGATGAATAAATCTACATAGACCAACCTAAGGGTTTTTTTGGCTTAGGGAAAGAAGGAAATGTCTGTAAATTAGTGAAGGCTTTATATGGCTAGAAACAAGCACCAAAACAGTGGCATGAAAATTTTAATAATGTCATGAGGACAAATGGTTTTAAAATCAACAAATGTGACAAATGTATATATGTCAAGGACAAAGAAGATGGTTATGTTATCTTGTATCTTTATGTTGATGAGATGCTAATTATGGTTAGTAATGATCAAATGATCAAATCTACTAAGACTATATTGAATCCAAGGTTTGGTATGAAAGACATATGGCTTGCTGATGTATTTCGGAGAATTAAGATGTTAAGGATATCAAGTAATTTCATTCTAAGTTAATGTCATTATGTTAATAAAATACTTGATAAATTCAACAATGATGATTTTGGAATTGTGAGAACACCAATAGATGTAAATTTATACATATCTAAGAATAAAAGTGAGAGTGTATCTCAACTAAAATATTCTAGAGTGAAAGAAAGTCCTGCGTACTTGATGAGTTGTACAAAACTGGACATAACTTATTCTGTAAGTAAACTAAGCAGATATACCAGTAATCCAGAATCTGATCATTGGAAAGGTATTACAAGACTACTTAAATACTTAAGATATATTTGTAGCTATGTACTGTACTACATAAGATATCCAGCTGTATTAGAAGGATATAGTAATATAAATTGGATATCTGACATGAAAGAGTCAAAATCTACCAATGGATATGTATTCATACTAGGTGGTGCAACTATTTCATAGAAGTCCACTAAATAGCCATGCATTGCTAGAACCATGATGGAATCTGAGTTCATTACTTTGGATAAATGTAGCGAATAAGTCGAATGGCTATGAAAGTTTTTGAAGGATTCCTAAGTGGGTAAAGTCTATACCTGTAATATGTATCCATTATAATAGCCAATCTACTATTGGCACAACATAGAGCAATATATATAATGGTAAGTCTCGACATATACGTCATAAATATAATAACATTAGACAAATATTCTCAACTAGGGTTATCTCTATTGCCTATGTGAAGTTAAAGGATAACGTAACGAATCCCTTAACCAAAGGGTTAAATAAAGAGTTAGTTAATAATTCATCGAGAGAATAAGACTGAAGCTTATGAATAAATAAGGATTTGTAAAGGAAACCTAACATATTTGATTGGAGATCCTAAGATCTAGGTTCAAAGGGACAATCTAATTGTAAAGACTTAGTGAGATCGCTACAAGGTATTACCCTTAAATCTATTCCTATGATGAAAACAGTGATACCCGTAAGATACAGGATAAGTTAAGGCTTTTAATAATTGTTACGATGAGAATACCGAGGGGAGTATACGGGTCATTCTTTGTAGACTAATTTTATAGATAAGAGGTCACCTATGTGAAGGAAGAGTAGGGTCGTTTCGAAATAAAATTGTATATGGCTCAATTATTTAGAGACTCTCGTAGAACTAGACGTATATTTATTGACCAAACAAATATAACAATAAGAGTTGAATTGTGTCAAGGAAGACTCTTGTGTGAAGTATGTCATCGATTATATAAACGATAGAATAGTTCAAGGACATCGTGTCTACTTGTTAGTCAGTAAGGTAAATATACATTCATAGAGGAAGGTTTAAAGGGTAAAACCTACCTTTTCTATGTAAGTTTTGAACCATTGAGCTCTATTTCCATGTCAAAATTTGATTTAAAATCTACGTCAATTTTTATCCATATGGGAGATTATTGAAAAAGTTTTAAATTAAAATCGTTGAAACAGTTATTTAATGGCAATTATTTTTTCAATTACTTTTTATTTTCCATTTGCCTTCAATGTTTTAATTGATTTTAATTACTTTTCTTCCTTCTATTTTTTACAAAAGAATAGAGATATAGAAAAAGAGAAAAGAGAAGAAATAAAAAGAGCAATGGAAAAAAATAGAGAAGTGACAGAAAAAAATAGAGAAGGAAAAAGAAAAAGGAGAAAAAAATATAAAAGAAAAGTAATTTGGTATTTTATTTATAGTTAGATTCTTCCAATAAAATTCAGAAACTTAAAAGTTCATGAAATAAGAAATTGTGGTGTAAGTTTATTATTATTTGATCGTTGTACACTGGACGTTAAGTTTCTGTAGTTCTCTAATACCCACGGTGACCGAAAAAGTTATATTAAAGATACCGTGTGATACACACATCTCGATTCTTTACTTTATTTAAATATTTTGTTATTTAAATTTTGTATTTATAATTTATGCATATATTTATATTTATGTATTTTTAATTTTAAAAATATAATTTTATTCTTAAGTTATTTTTTATGTATTATTTCTTAAGTATTCAATAACTTAATTTATTAAAAAGTTTTATAGTTTTTGCGAAGAAATGGAAGTATATGAAAGTTAGTTATGGTAAAAATTTTGTTTTTAATTATAGTTAGAAAATCACAGTTGGGCTTTCTTGACAGTATAACATCTTGTCTGATTTCTTTTATTTCTCCTAGTACATGTTTGGTTGATTGAAATAGAATGAAATCAGAATTAATTACATCTAATTTTATGTTTGGTTGGGCTGAAAAGTGGGATACCAAAAAACACACCAAAGTAATAATTTAGTTCTAAGCATTTTTAAATCCAAATTCCATCGTTTACACTACTTATCGACGTCTTAAAGTTTGGTCGCACCTTATTGCATGCATTGTTTTATGTTCTTGCTCTTTAGTATTCCAATTTGAACATCTTAACCATGTTCTTAGTAATTCAATATTTCTTATTCCTTTGAGTTCCAGGGTTATTAGGTTGTCCGCCAAGAGGATCTATATTATTTGGTATCATAGCCTTGGTTGCTGAAAGTAGTGTATCTATCTTCATATATCTATTTCTTGAATTTTAGATTTTAAAAAATTTGTCCTTTGATTGTTTTCTGTTTTCTAAAGTCAAAAATCACAAAAAAGAAAGAAATTTTGTCCTTTAAGTCTTGTCTTTTCTTTCAATTTTGTTGTCAATTTTTTCTTCTATGGATTTAATTTCTTTGTTTTTTTCAATTCTCGATATCTTTTTCTTTTCTTTGTTTTTGTGTTCAACCAATCTTTCTTCTCGAGAAAAATAAGAGAGCTACTGCAGTTCACAGTTTCAAAACAAAAATAAGGTATTAATTGTGGTTGCAACTTTAAACTGTTATAACTTTTAATTCGTGTATCGAAATGACTATTATATTTATCAAATCGAAGCTCGTTTCGATACCTAAAAACACACCGAAGCAATAATTTAGTTCTCAGCATTTTTGAATCCAAATTTCATCGTTTACACTACTTATCGACGTCTTAAAGTTTGGTCGCACCTTATTGCGTTGTTTTTTGTTCTTGCTCTTTAGTATTCCAATTTGAACATCTTAACCATGTTCTTAGTAATTCAATATTTCTTATTCCTTTGAGTTCTAGGGTTATTAGGTTGTCCGCCAAGAGGATCTGCATCATTTGGTATCATAGCCTTGGTTGATGAAAGTAGTGTATCTATCTTCATATATCTATTTCTTGAATTTTAGATTTTAAATTTTTTTTCCTTTTATTGTTTTCTACTTTCTTAAGTCAAAAATCACAAAAAAATGTCTTTCAAGTCTTGTCTTTTCTTTGAATTTTATTGTCAAATTTTTCCTCTATGGATTTAATTTCTTTGTTTTTTTAAATTCTCGGTCTCTTTTTCTTTTCTTTTTTTCCCCTTAAGGAATCATGATTCCATTCCCATCTTAATTTTGTTTTATAATTTTACCCCAACCATAAATATAACTATAAACCTTAAACCATAAACCTTAAATCTTAAATCCCAAATCCAAAAATCCTAAACCCTATTTAGAAAAATAATAATTTTAACCCTAAACTTTAACCTACAAATGTAGCCCCAAACCCCAAAACCCAAAACCCAAAACCCAAAACCTTATTTAGAAAAATAATAATTTTAACCCTAAATCTTAACCCACAAATATAACCCTAAACCCCAAATCCTATATCCAAAATCCCAAAACCCAAAACCATATTTAGAAAAATAATAACTTTAACCCTAAACCTTAACCCACAAATATAACCATAAACCCTAAACCTCAAACCCCAAATCCTATCCCAAATCCCAAAACACAAAACCTTATTAAAAAAAATAATTTTAATCCTAAACCTTAACCCACAAATAGAACCGTAAATCCTAAATCCCAAAACCCAAAACCCTATTTAGAAAAATAATAATTTTAACCCTAAACCTTAACCCACAAAATAACCCTAAACTCTAAACACTAAATCTCAAATCCCAAAACCCTAAACCATATTTAGAAAAATAATAATTTTAACCTTAAACCTTAACCCTCAAATATAACCCTAAACCCTAAATCTCAAATCCCTAATTCCCAAATCCCAAACCTCAAAACCCTAAACTCTATTTAGAAAAATAATAAATTTTATTTTTAAGTAATAATTATTTAAAAAAATAATGATTTTAATAATATATTTTGTCAGATAAAAAAATAATAATTAAATAATATTATTTAAACTTTACTAAATATATGGGTATTAAAGTAATATATAGTGTTTTTCATTCCATTCCAGTTATAAACCAAACACTGCAATACCGATTCCTTCCTTGATTCCAGTAATCAAAGTAAACAAAATTGTTTCATTTCCATTCTATTCCATTCATATTCTCATTTCTATTCCGATTCTATTATGTGAACCAAACGTCACCCTAGTGTAACTACCTAAGAAAGTGAGAGAGTTTCACATTATTATATTTTATTTAGATCTGCCATTCCTCGTCTTTCCAGACCTAAAATCTTTAATCAAAATATCATTAATGGCATTAATAATAATAACATTTCTTATATTAAAAATTTGATAGACTTATCATTTTAAAATTTTCTAGAAATTTATAACTTAACAAACACTCAAAATACACTAGCCAAAATCCATGTTAGTTAGAGTAATAACAAGTAGTGATTTGCTTATTAGTTAGCCCACAAGATCCATCGATATTCATTTCAAATCATAAATTTAAATTCTACTAAAAATATCTTTGGATCTAAAAATAATAATATCAAATACACATTAAACTATACTTAAATTAATTATTATATAACATGTGTTAAAATAAATTTAAAAATGATTAAGCATAATACATCATAATTAATACGAATACATTTAATATTTTTAGTTTTATTTTATAGGCTATAAGTCCACTTAGGGATATCTCTTATCTTATATATAAAGTTTAATTAAATTGTACAATATTTAGTTACAAATATAGGAATAACATCAAAAATACTCCTTAAGGTTTTAAAAAATTTAAGAATATCTCTTAAATATAAGGAGAGTTAAATTTAATAGAAGTGAATAATAATATTTCATAAATAAAATGAAAGAACTAATAGAGAACCAAGAAGTAATAGGAAATCAAGGAATAGTAGAATTAGAAATAGAAAACACCTGTAGATGTCTTTCTCAAGAAATGGTAATTAATAAAAAAATATTATAAATTACCACTTGTGGAAGCAAAGTTTGGCTCCAATTTGGTTACACAAATAAATAATTATGAGTAACAACAAAATAATAAGTAGTGAGAAAAATAAATGACACACAATGATTTAAGTGGTTCAACATTTCAATGTAAAAATGTCTAATCCACTGATGACGAAATATCAAGGAAAATCTACTAATAATCAAGATGGAGATATAAACACTAATCTTTAGAGAGCTTCACAAAATATACCAAGAAAAACAAAATACACCAACAAAATAACTTCCTCTAATTTACTGATAATATATAGTAAGATAAATTAACAACCTTGTTATTTAATAAAATATTACCGTATAAATAATATCAATAGCTTACTTAACTTCAGCTTCTCCCTTTTTTCTTCTATCTGCATTTGTGTTGTTTTTCTATCCTATTTCGGCAACTAAAATCCACGGCGAAAAATATCCACCGATGACAAAAATGGCGACATCGTGACACAAAAATGGAAGAGGAAGAACGAAAGAAAGCTGCCCAACTCAAGCCATGGTGGTGAGAATCAATGATGGGATGGGTCAACGGTTTTAGACAAAAACGAACATATTCTGACAAAGACGGCGATGGCAACATCAATGGAAAGGCACTACGTGTAGACTGACTAGTTGTGGGATGTATTTTGGTTATAAGAAAAAAATTATCTTAGCTTCTCTTTCTGCTGCTTCGTTCTCTTTGTTCTCACAACTGCTGCTCTCTATTTGAATATATCTTTGTGGCACAAAAAAGGAAATAACTCTAGCGGTAGCTTCATAATCTTCACACTGCAGCTAAAAATATATATAACTTATATATATATATATATAGGTATAGGGTTTTAAGATATGGGTTTAGGCCTAATATTATTTTGGGCCACATTTAACAAATCTCCACCTTGGTTCAAAACAGAAAACAAGTTCTTCAAATATAAAATTCTTCAGATTATCAAATAACCCTCATCCAAAGCTCTAAAAGGTGATCATCTTCTACAAACATCAATCAAGTCCAAACAATGCTTGAACTTGTTAAATGGAACTGGTTTGGTTAATATATCAACTGGATTCTCTATAGTGACTATCTTATTGACAACAATAGCACCCTGAGAGAAAATTTCATGAACAAAGTGATATCTGACATCAATATGTTTGGTTCTTTCATGATATATATTATTCTTGGTCAAGTGTATTACATTCTGACTATCACAAAATACAATAGAAGTATCCTGATGTAAACCCAAATCACAAACCAAACCTCTAAGCCAAATGGCTAACAATATTATGCCTCTGTAGTAGACAAAACAGTTGTAGACTGTAAAGTAGCCTTTCAACTAATGGCATAATGAGAAAGAGCGAAGACATAACTGATGAGTGCTCAAAAAATATTTAAATTACCATGATTTTATGCACATTAATTGATTAAATATATATATATATATATATTTATATGGTTTTATCATATATTTATATAAATATTTCTTTTTGGAATCACATGTATTTTTATTATTTTTCAGATATTTTTGCTTAAAAACGTAACTTAAAGACTCAAAGAGAAATGTTGGAGACAATACATCACAAATATATTCATAAAATAAATGAGGAAAGTCAACATATATGGAAAAATTGGATAAAATGGATCAAAAGGGTGAAATTGCACACGCAGCTGCCCAACTGCACCTAGTACCGTGCGTGCCTATGCCTATCAGCACCTAGTCACCTAGTGCCTCTGCTCCATTCCGCGTGCGCCACTGCGCCCCACCTACCAGTTGATGTCAACTGACGTCATCATCACCTACTACGCGTTTCCTCCATTTTTAATCATTTTTTCACCCACTTTTTTTTCCTCTCCTCACCTATAAATACCCTCATTCTCTTCATAACAAAACCCACCTAAAAACACATCTTCTTCTCTCTTTATTTCCCTCCATTTCTTAGGTTTTAGTTTTTCCTTAGTTAGTTTTTCTTAGTTTTAGAGCTCTTCTCTTTTTGAGAAGAACTAATTATGTTTTTATAATTTATTTGATTTTTGATTCAATAAATGTAAGTGCAAAATCCATTTGGAGGTTTTCCAGCAACATGAATAATATCAAAGTACTGTAAGGATTTTATTTTCTTTATAGTTATTTTTTATACTTTATTCTTACATGTTGTATTTAATTTGTCTATGATTAAATTTAACTTTGTTGGCTATTTGTAAACATGATATAATAATAACGTTGTTATGCTTACGAAATATTAAATAGGTAAAAATCTCTAAAATGAATTGATTTTGTTTTTATTCAAGATTTTATATTAAGAATGTTAGAGAGAAATATATTATTTTTCATTACAAACTTAAATCTGAAAATTAGATTTTAAGGTTTAGTTATCCGGTCTAATTTAGAGTAGTGCTCTTTTATTTGTTGGTACAATCACCCGATAGTTAGAGTGAAGCTCTATTTCAAAAGTTTTTATAAGAATTATTATCTGAAAATGTATTGACAACATGTTTTTAGTAGTGGTTTTAAAACTTGAAAGTTAGTACTCGGATAATTAATTTTTTAGGTTTAATTTGGACACCTTGAATAAAGTTTAAATTGTCTAACCCCACCAAAGGTGGTATTTAAATGGTTCATTTTCAATCTCTTAGAAAAAAGAAATTAATTTAATTAACAAAATTAGTTATCAACCCCTATCCATAGGTGGTAATTGATTTGTTTAATTAACAAAGAATATCTAACCCCACCAAAGGTGGTATTCATATAAAAAAAAGAAACAATAAATATCAATTTATATCTTTAATAACCTAAATAATATTAGCAAATATAATTAATTTAGTTATTATATCCATAAATACTCCACTATTATAAATGATAAAATTTGCATAAATATTTATTGAATCTGTATCTATGTTTATTTTTACGTTATTAGATTAAAAACACAAAACCTCAAAATTTTGGGATAGGATGTTTAGGATTTAATTTTGTTTTTAAAAGTTTGAATAATAAATTAAAAACCACATATATTCTTTCCTTAGATCGACCTTGGGAGTATACTTATCATTTTCTACGAAATGATTCATGCACTTGTGAGGGTTTTATAAATATAAAACCTAAGGAATGGTAGGAATAGCGTTTTGCCTATCAATAACCTATTAGAGATCTTCTTCTATCTAAATCACTAGCATAATCGGAGTCCACATAACCAATAACACTACAACTAGTATTTGATCTTCCATCATAGACCAAACCAAAATTAGATGCGCCTCTCAAATACCGAAGTATCCCTATAAATTTCCATGCCCAAAATTTTCTTCGTTACACCCAAATCTTTCATCTCAAACTCACCACTAAGTTGAGACTTTAATTTCTGAATCTCAAACTTATTCTTAGAAGCAATAAGCATGTTATCAACATAAAGTAACAAATAGACAGATGAACCATCATGGAATCTTTTATGATAAACACAATTATCATAATCAATCCTAGAGTAACCATAATCAATCATAAAAGAATCAAATTGTTTATGCCACTGTCTAGGGGTCTTTAAGTTACGTTTTTAAGTGAAAATACCTGAAAAATAATAAAAATACTCATGATTCTGAAAAGGTAGATTTATATAGATATATGATAAAATCATATAAATATATATATTTTTAATCAATTAACGTGCATAAAATCATGGTAATTTTAGTACTTTTTAAGCACTCATCACAACCCTCAACCAGCTTCTTGCTAGTCCCTTAGCAAGAGAAGCGATCAAAACTAAAAATTAAACTATCCTAAATCACTTCCGTGGATTGACACGGTTGCATTTAGCCTATGCAACACACCTTTAAACCCCTAGGTTGCCCTAGTAGACGAGTTTGAGTCTCGTGAGGGTTTTCAATAATGATGCCCACAAATATTGAACTAAATAAAAAATAATAATAAAAACAATCAACTTAAAAACTAAAATTACAACAAAATCCAAAATTAACTTTTAAGAATAAAAGAAAACAACATATCACAAAAATGTCTCATACTTTTTTAATTTCCTTTAAGATCATAATTAAAATCTCAAGCATAAGTTATTTTAATCTCTTTAAACAATCATGATTTATTATAATAATTAGTCGAAAATCATTTTCATATTTCATATAAAAAATGTATCAATTTAATTTCACCCAATTTGAGTGTCATGAATCCGAATTCGCTTCGACTCTATTCCTCACAAGTCAATACTCTCAAAACACGGAATCCTATAGGTTCAAACACTCATACTAATTTATATGCGAAAGAGTTGATGTATAGAAATGAACTAATATGTTCGCATATGTATAAAGAATAAAGGCTCAAAGTGTTATTTTGACGTTCATCTCATGAAAGGAATCAAATGTATAAATTATAAAGATATTATATATAAAAATTATTTTCATGCATAAATCAAAATCATTAAGAAATATTTTTTAAGATATATGCCTTTTACAAATAAAGAAAGTGTAACGACTTTTTAGGGAATTACTTCCTATATCTTTCTTTTGTAATTAACCTTTACTCACAACTTTGTAAGCAATGTGGGTTATAGTATGTAGATTATACTATATATTCTTTATCTCTCTATATTTTTCTAAAGATATTTTTCAATATATATCATTTTTTAGGATTTTGGGTAATGTGAGTCATAGTATGTACATTATACTATATATTCTTTATCTCTTTATATTTTCCTGAAGATACTTTTCAATATATATCATTTTTTATAGAGTCAACCCATGTACAGATTGTACATTTTTTTTAGGATTTTGGTGAGTGGTTAATTTTGTGGCTTTTCTGTTTGATTTGGTTTAGGTAACCTCAGATATATCTCTCTTTTTTGTAGTAGTTATGCATGAATGAGATAAAAGCATATACTATCAATTTCTACTCATATCATTTAATCTAAGCAAAAATAATAATAAAAAATATACGACACTCTATTAAGATGAGAAAAAATTCATACATTCAATGCTAATACCTATAGAGATTATCTAAAAATTTGAAGAAATAAGAAATGTGTTTGGAGTAGAAAAAATATATATTTCACTGTGAATAAAGGAAATTAGGCTCAAATTATATCTCACAAAGGTAGTCTCCACTAAAACAAATTCATAAACACCGATTTTGGGTTTAATATAATTTCTATATCTTATCAAGAAATACTAGTTATGATAAAAACTAACTAATTATCAAAAACAATTACAAAATATTTCATGATATGTTTTCAAAAATTAATCTAACAGTACAAAAGACTTAACTATTTACTTAAATTTGATTTAAAGATATGATAAATTTTTGTGAGAATTTTTTTAAATTCCAAAAATTAATAAATCACACAAAGAAAATAAAACCAAACACAATGAAAATGAAAATGTGAACATAAAAAAAGAAAAAATTATTATTTTTTATTTTTTTAAAAATTGTTAAATCTTTTTTAAATTAAACATGGTAACTTTTCACCACCCCCTAGAACTTACATTGTCCTCAATGTAACAACTGTAAATTAAAGATAAAGAGAAAATATAGGAAATATTACCTATTTCTTGATAATGTTGCAAATAGTGATGGAGAAATACAGGTGCATCTATCATGTTCATTAAAGTGCAAACAAACATATCGTTGTGAACTTCTAACATCTCAATAAATATTTTTAGTTTTAACAATTTTTACAACTATTCAAATGTAATTAAACTAAAATAAACATAGAAATGAAGTGAATAAAACAAATAAGATGAAATTACCTAAAATGATGGGTTGCCTCCCATCCAGCGCTTAGTTTAAAGTCTTAGCAAGACGTAACTTGGGTATTTCATTTTAAGTAAACTCAATGTCCCCTCATCATTGAGTCAATCAAACCTATAAGTAAGACAAAATTGTCTACCTATAACTAGGGACATGCTTATGAGTTTTAGATAATCCACGTCTAGGTACAATCAAATAATTAAAGACATCAAAAACAATTGTACCTAGATCAAACAAAACAACTAACTCCTTAGATTGTAATTAAAACTTTAAAATTTTGGAGATAATTTCAGATTTTTTTTTGTTTTTAAGTATAATATCTAAGTTAAAATAACATAATCGGTATTAACCAAGAGTGCTCCCAAGAAAGAATGGTGGGGCAAAGGCTCCTTAAAAACCATCCTCCTAGACAGATCGACGTTCCTAGGAAAGACTAGTGGCACAAAGGCTTCCAAGAACTAGTCTCCTAGATAAAACTCCCTTAGATCTTTACTTTTAATGTTATTAAAATTAAGTTAATTAAGTTAATAAAAAGCTAGTTAATTAAGTTAATGAAAATCTAAGTTAATTAAGTTAGTAAATTAAATTAATATAAGTTAGTAAATTAAGTTAATAAAAACCTAAATAAATTAAGTTAAACGAAAATTAAGACAAAAAAAAATTATAGTTAAGGGAAAAAAAATTTAATTAAAAATTAAGCCAAAAATAAAATAAAAATAAAAAAATTGAAAAAGGTAAAAGAAAAAAAAGAAATTGAAAATAAAGTTTTTGATTTTTTTGAAAAGAAAATAATTATATAAAATAAATTATTTTATTTTATTATTTTATTTAAAATTTATTAAAAAAGATTTTTACTTCAAATTTCAAAATTCAAAATTATTTTATTATTCACGCAATAACTTTTTTTTATGAAATTTAAAATTTTAATTTTTTTATTTATTATGAAATTTGAAATTTGAAATATTTTTTTTACTATTCATGAATGGTAAGTTTTTTTTTGTTTTTTTAATGAGAAAAAAATTATTTTAATTATTATTTTTTTTTTTACTATTCATGAACGGTAAGGTTTTTTTTAACTTCAAATTTTAAATTTTAAAATTATTTTACTATTCATGCTATAATAATAATAATTATTATTATTTTATTTAAAATTTTTAAATTTTTATTTATTTCTTATGAAATTTGAAATTTGAATATTTTTTTTTGTTTTTTTTAACTAAAAAAAATCACAATTATTTACAACACAAAAAGTTTTAAATTTTTTGATAAATAATTTAAAAACGTTATTCCTTTCCCGACAACGGTGCCAAAAACTTGATTGATAGAATCGGCATCGCCGATCCTATCGATACTTTGGTTTTATATTTATAAAACTCTCGCAAATGCACGAATTATTTTGTAGAAAATGATTAGTATACTCCCAAGGTCGATCTAAGGAAGAAATATATGTGATTTTTAATTTATTATTCAAACTTTTAAAAACGAAATTAAATCCTAAACATCTGTCACGATATTTTGGGGTTTTGTGTTTTTAATCTAATAACATAAAAAAAACATAGATACAGATTAAATAAACATTTATGCAAATTTTATCTTTTATAATAGTGAAGTATTTGTGGATATAATAACTAAGTTAATTATGCTTGCTCATATTATTTAGGTTATTAAAGATATAAATTGATATTTATTGATTCTCTCTTTTTTATATGAATACCACCTTTGGTGGAGTTAGATATTCTTTGTTAACTAAACAAATTAGTTATCACTTATGAGTGAGGTTGATAACTAATTTGGTTAATTAAATTAATTTCTTTTTCTAAGAGATTGAAAATGAACCATTTAAATGGCACCTTTGGTGGGGTTAGACAATTTAAACTTTATTCAAGGTGTCCAAATTAAAATTAAAAATTTAGTTATCCGAGTACTAACTTTCAAATTTTAAAACCACTACTGAAAACATGTTGTCAATACATTTTCATATAATAATTCTTATAAAAACTTTTGAAATAGAGCTTCACTCTAACTACCGAGCGATCATACCAACAAATAATAGAACACTACTCTAAATCAGACCGGATAACTAAACCTTAAAATCAAATTTTCATATTTAAGTTTGTAATGAAAAATAATATATTAATTTCTCTCTAACATTCTTAATATAAAATCTTGAATAAAAATAAAATCAATTCATTTTAGAGATTTTTACCTATTTAATATTTCGTAAGCATAACAACGTTATTATTATATCATGTTTACAAACAGCCAGCAAAATTAAATTCAATCACAGACAAATTAAATATAAAATGTAAGAATAAAACATAAAAAATAACTATAAAAAAAATAAAATCCTTAGAGTACTTTGATGTTATTCCTGTTGTTGGAAAACCTCCAAACATAATTTGCACTCTCATTTATTGAATGAAAAAACAAATAAATTACAAAAACATAATTAGTTCTTCTAAAAAAGAGAAGAACTCTAAAACTAAGAAAAACTAACTAAGAAAAGCGAAAAACTAAGAAAAACTAAAAAACTAAGAAATTGAGAGAAAGAAAGAGCAGAGAAGATGTGTTTTTAGGTGTGTTAGGTTATGAAGAGAATTTGGGTATTTTATAGGTGAGAAAAGGAAGAAAAAGTGGGTGAAAAATGATTAAAAATGGTAGAAACACGGAGTAGTGAATGATGACATCATTGATGATGTCATGCTGATGTGGGGGGCGGCTGGGCGGTGCGACTGGGCAGCTGCGTGCACGATTTCCTCCTTTTTGACATTTTTGACCCATTTTGTCCAATTTTTCCATATTTGTTGACTTTTCTTCATTTATTTTATGAATATATTTGTGATGTATTGCCTGCAGTATTGCTCTTTGAGTCTTTAAGTTACGTTTTTAAGTGAAAATACCTGAAAAATAATAAAAATACACGTGATTCCGAAAAGGCATATTTATATAAATATATAGTAAAATCATATAAATATATATATTTTTAATCAATTAACGTGCATAAAATCATGATAATTTTAGTACTTTTTGAGCACTCATCATTCAGCCACTATAATTTTGATGTCGAATATCTCTTAGAAAATAAGAATAGTTTAGTAGATTCTCTTACTAGAGAATTAACACCTCTAACTATTTTTATACTTATAGAAATGGAACATCTTCATATCAAGATCAAGATAAAAGAAAAATAGATAAAAAAATTTATAGGAACAACTCGAGCTTATATACATCAAAAAGTCTCTTATGAGGATAGAAAATAAATAAGAAAAACTTGATTATTCAAAATAGCTCTTAGAGTCTAAAAACTCTAAAGAGAAATCTTCATCTAAAACTTTAATCTAAAGAAGATAAAATTTCTAAAAAAAAATTCAAGATGAAAAGGAAGAACCTAGTAATTCAAAAGAGAGTAAATCAACAAACTCAATTGAGTTGATGAAGTAGAAAAGGTGGAACAAAAAAAGGACTTATATGGTGTATAATGACCCAAAACTAGGAATCTATAACAACTGGCAGAAGTTAGTAAGTCTTTCTTGGGTTTAGTGGAGTAACTCATAGAGCCTTCACCAATAGGATATAGGCTAAAAGTAGTTATGTTAATTACAAAGTATCAAAACTAATAACTTTAGAAGAGATAGTAAGGAAATACTCTACAATACTACAAAAACAACAACCAGTAGCATCAAGCAAGTTGACAATCCTAGGAAAAATAGTACGGTGAGTAGGGTTATTTAGAGAAGCATCTTTCCAACGGACATCAAAGATAGTAAGGCATCCAGTGCTATTCAAGGAAACATCCCCTATAAATTCATTAGTCATTTAAGATGAAAATGACCAATATAAAAATATCAACAAACCACAATAGTTGAGCCTTTACAACTTAGCCAGGAAATTTACCCAAGAACGCATAAAAGATATGAAGTTCTATAATATAGAAAAGAAATTTCCTATGAGAAGTAAATTCAATATTTTGGAAAGAGTTGATCTAATATTTGTAAACAAGCTTTCTATGCAATACTAATAGAAAACATATATCCTGGAATTAATTTAAGTGAATCAAACTATTTTCTAAAAAAATTCAAAAAAGCAATCAAAAACTTCATGAAGAAAATAAGAGCAGATGATAAGCCTATTTATCTTAGATTTTTCAATTCACTGATGGACTGGAATAAGGAAGTATGTATTAGTCCCTACCACTTCATCAAGTTAGGAATTTTCAACACAAACAAAAAAGTTCCTAAAACTAATGGCGCTTCCGGAAAAGGAATTCAACACAAAAGAACTCTATGTATTAAGAGGTCAAATGTTAAGTCAAATTTATTATGAATTTAGGAAAATTAATGATTCTACAAAGATCAAAGTAAATTAGTCAACTAGTAAAGCCATCATCACATCTCATATTAACATGGCTCTTTCCGAAGAGGATGGTGAAAAAATCACCAAATATGAGACAAATTTTAACAGTAACAACTTGAAAAATTGGTTAAGAAACAAGGAAGATATTCTGCTTCTATGCAAGAAAAGCCACGAAATATCACAGATACATTTATTGCAATCAAAGATCAAGAAGATGAAGGTGTGTCATCATTAATGTCATCTAAAGGATTGCCAGTAGAAAATGACAAAAAAAAATAAAGAGGAAGAACTATTAGTAGAAGACGACAAAGAAAAATAAAGATGTAGACCTACATCTTTAGTCAACAACATATGTCAAGAAAAAATCAATGGCTGATATTTATATGCCAAAAAATAGTAAAACAGATGAATTATTAAAGTAAAGATAAAATAGTAATTCTCATCTTTTAAATAAGGATTCTTTGTGCATAAAAGAACCCTTATTTTCCTTTGAGGACACAAAAAAAACAGAGAAAATTGTTCAAAAAACACACAACTTCTAGCATAACAACCACTATCCAGAAATTTCAACTAGTAATTATGTACCTAATAATTATTAGTGGTTAAGAATTTCTTCAAGGTTCTTAGTTGGCCTTAGAATTGTAATAATTATTATATTATGAATATAATGGAGTGTAATCACTCTTTTCTAGTAAGTCTAAATTGGACACCATCTATGTACGAATGCAGAAGGCTTACCATTATCAGGAACGTATTAAAATTTGAGCAAAATTGTGGCATAATCAATGTAAAAAGAGAAGATGAATAGAAGAGAAGACCTTGATGGACCTATTAAATGTAGACATAATAATTATAACTTTTAAGTTAATTTAGGATTTTGAATGTTTAAATATTTTTTTATATCAATTTATAATATTGATAAACACGAAGATGAAGATAAAAATAATATAATATTATGATAAGAAAATTAAAAAAATTATTTATAAGAATTAACAACTAGGGTTAAACAGTTAGTCTCCAATTTGATATCAGAGAAAGTTAATACTATTAAATTTAAAGATATCAATGATATTAATCATAAAGTTTAGGGATATTATAGCATTTTTTGAAAACTTCAAGAGCATAAGTCAAGACATTTTGTACCGCACGAGCATTATAGATAAATATCCTATAAATATACTTAAATTTTTTTTACTTAATTATAATTATATATACAACGTATGTGCAACGATAAAACATGATTACATTAATAAATTTATTAACACTTGATTTAAAATATTGATAATATTTTTAAAAACTAATATTTAGTTATTTAAAATTGTTAAATATATAGTATTGTTAATTATCGAGTAAAAATGGGTATTGTTGCGTAGTTCTTATCACAAATACATAGACATATTTTGATATTTATTAATATATAAGGAAAAAAAGTTAGATAATAACCAATATACAGTGAAAAAAAATAACAAAAAATAAAAATAATATTTATTAGTGTATTAAAAAATAGAGATTAAAAAAGTGAAGAATAATTAAAATGATACACATTGAAACTAACAAAAAAGATTATTTTTTAAAAATGTATTTATTTTGAGATATTTTAATATTTTTGTGTGTTAAAAAAACTAGTAAAATAGTGGAGAGATGAAATTAAAAAAAGAAAAAAATAATTAAAATGGTATATAATAAAATTAATTAAATAATTATTTATAAAAAAATGTGTTTATTTTGAAATATTTTGGTATTTATTATTTGTGTAAAAAAAAGTTAGAGGAACGTAAAGACGATAAAAGGTATCAGTGGAGCAACGAATAACCAACTTATTTATGCAATTTGGATGTATGGAAAAACATAAAAAATAAATAATTAAAAAGCAAGATAGAGGCATTTATACATAGGTATAGATATTTATAAAGAGAAATACTAAAATGTATATACAATCAAAATATATATAGATATAGATATTTATAAAGAGAAATACTAAAATGTATATACAATAAAAATATATATAGATATTGAAAAATATTTTTTTAATTTTATTGTGTGTTTATTTTATATTTATTTTTTAGATAATTGTTTTATAATTAGGGTTTCAATTTATAATGTGAATTCTTAATGATGTAATAAACATATTATATTTAATTTATTTATTTATGAGTGAATAATATTTGTGTTGAAATAATTATTTGTATAATAAAATTATGTTATTTTTCATATAAATTAAAAAAAATAATTAATATACATTATTTTTAAATAAAAAATATTTATAAAAATATTTATTAATTTCGATCAGTAACAATATATAATTAACTTCATATATAATAATAAAAGTATTAATTATATAAGTTTATATTATTATGTTATAATTGAATTATTTATTAAATAAAATTCTTTAAGTTTTATTAATATTGTGTAAAATCATTTATACAATCACTGGTATTTATATTATATTTATATTTTATTGTATATAAAGTAATGATTATTATATATTATTTTTTATTAAAATAATAAATATATAAATTTTTTTATTTTTAAAACATATGTGCAAATCACTCTGCGAAAACTGTTAACATAAATTTTTTTACCTTATTTATAATAAAATAATATAAAACTTATATTTTAAAAACTTACTTTTTTTGTTTATTTTATAAAATAATTTTTTAAGTTCTTTGGATGCATAATAATTTAATTAAATTTATTTTTAATTCTTTTAATAAAAAACATATATCATCTTCTTAAAATATTAAAAATATTTATTTATGTAATAAAAATACATATATCACCTTCTTAAAATATTAAAAAATATAATTATTTATATTATAAGTAAAATAAAAATATATTTTCTTTTATTGGGGGAATAAAAATAAAATTCGAAGACTAAGACGTTTTATAGATTCAGCGCCACCACCAGCTTTGACCTTTGAGTCTACATCATTCCAGAATCCTATCGTCTATCATCAAATTCCCGTATATTGTAACAAATTCCTCAATTAAGTTGAACCCATATCTGAATTTGCTTTCATATACCGAGCTATTTCAATTCATATATCCAATTCTTACTTGTGTGGAGTTTCAAAGATAAATAAATTGCCTAGATACCAATAATTTCTCACTGTTTGCAATTGTTTTATGTCTCAAAATACACGATAAACCAGAAATTTTTTGAATTTGGATCGTGGATGTAGTAGGGGGAATATTGGGATGGAAAACAATCACTATCCTTCTGTGTTTTTGGTGGAAATTTCATGAAAGTGCAAGAATACATTTTTCAGGTGTTTGGTTTGTGGCTGTGGGTGAAATTGAGCTAGTGGGTATTTGAATAAAGGTAAGGGTAATGTTTAGTGTTTGACAATGGGGCATAGTTCGAAAAAGAAGAAGCGCGGAGGGAGGAATAAAAGGACACCTTCGAAAGATCACGGAGCTCATGTTGGTGGCGACGACAATGAACTTCTTACTGAAGAGATTACCGCTCTGTAAGTGATTTGTTTGTAGATGTTTTACTTTTTTAAGCTAATGTGGTTGTCCCAGTTAATTTGATAAGAAGCAATTAAAATTATGAAGATTGTAATCAGACATTATTTTAAAGGAATAAGCTTGTAGTAGGGTAATAACGTGATAAATTCTATGAATTGATATAGAATGCAAATTCATCTAGTAAAGTGTTTGCTCAGCTCTTTGCCTTCTACCAAAGAATTGGTGAATTGAATGGGGATGTTTTTGTGGAAAACGTTTGGAAAGTTCCTTATTCACTAAAAAGGTACATTTTTATAATAGTACCTATTAGTCTCCTATTCCTTTAAAAAGTACATAAAAGCTCAATTTTACTCACTTAAAAAACTAATAGAGATAAAATTGTTATTTTTCTTACCTATTAAAAAAAGTCCCAACTAATATAAGCATTTTTACACCTACACTAATTATATAGTAAAATTATTTGAAAAAATGAATTACTTTACCTTTTTTAAGATAATTTTGCTATTTGTCATGATATAAGTGATGTAGTTGCAAAAATATATATAAATTTTTGTATTCTTAGCATTTTTATGTTATTAAATGACATCACATACCCTTTATTAAACACACATGTGACAAACATGTGCAATGAATTGAACTTATTGTGTACCTTTTCATAAAATAAGGGATCTAAGATGTACCATCTAAAAATAAAGGGATTAACGTGTACATTTTTTTAATGAAGAAAGGGAATTATGCATAACCCACACCCATGTTTATCAATATATATCATCTACATTATTGAAAGTATGTTCTTAGAGTGATCTATGTGCGACAATTGCATGTTTCATACAGGCATTTAAATTCATTGTGATATGTGAACAGATTTCAACTAGTGCTTTCTTTTGCATTACTTATAATGAAGCATATTCATTTCGTGTCTGGTACATTTGTTTTCATATTTGCATATGTATTCTATTAGTTTTTTGTTCTTTTCTTATGATTATTGTTGGTTCCTTTCTTTTTTCTTAAAAAGCAACAATCTTTCTAGGTAACACATTAGTATTTGAAAATAAGATAGCCTTTTCCACTTGTCTTGTGTTATTGACTTTGTTGAAATCCAAAAATTAAGGGGATTTGACAAATTCAAATAACTGAACCTCTTTTTGTAATTTTAAAATTTAAATTACTGTAAATATTATCTGTGATTTATTTTATGATTTTATCTTCTTATTTTTGATTCCTTAAATAATTCTATAAAATTTCTAGGCATGTACATTATGTTTAATTTCAAAAAAGAAAAATTAATAAAACACACTGTTATATATGGTATTAGAGCCTTGAACTCTTTAACCATGGAGAAAAACTCGAGTTAATTCCATCCCTCTTTTTCATAAAGGAGATGGCCACACCCAACTTTGGTGGATCCTAATCCTCCACTCTTCAACTCACCATTGAGAAATTCAATGGAAGGAATTGTAGAGAATGGGCTTAGTCAATTATACTAGTAATTCAGGAAAAAAAATGGGTTATCTTACTAGAGAGACGAAAAAAACCCGAGGACCTAACAAGCTTCTAGAAATGGGTAGCTGAAAATTCCATGACTATTTCATGGCTAGTCCACTCGATGCAACCTTTGATAGGAAAAAAACCTATGTGATCCTTCCCACAGCTAGAGACGTGTGGCTCGCTGTGAAGGAGACCTACTCTGATAGTGGAAACTTCTCTCGACTATATGAAATTTAGACTCACCTTTGGCAAATGAAGTAGGGGAGTCTTAATGTCACAAATTACTACATGGAAATGTTTGGGCTATGGCAAGAACTTGATTTAATGGAAAAGAAGATTGGGAGAGCGTATCTGACAGTGTGAAATATCGAACAAAAGTGGAGAATGAACATGTGCTTGAATTTTTAACCAGTCTCAATCGAGACCTTGAAGATGCTTGGAGTAGGATCCTCAGATGGTAGCCATTACCGTCAACGAGGGAAGCTTTCTTTGAGGTTAGAAGAGAGGAACTAAGAAGGGAGGTGATGTTGAATGAATCGATTGGAGCATTTGGAAACCCTAGGGCTGGTAATGCCTTCTCAATGCACAGGCCAAGTGAAGGAAATTGGCTGGGCGCAAAACATATTGCATGGGTTGAATGGACATAGCCCAATGTAGAAACAGGTTGGCCATCATAGATGAGGCTAAGGACTGACTGAATCCTAAATGGATCGAGGATCTGACTTGAATTCTTTTTCTAGCTATTCTGACCTAGTTGTTGAAAATGAGCCATATGGGCTGTTATCTTGTGGGTCTCAAAATGATTTTGGACAAGCCTAACACGTGCTGGGAATTGCATAGAAAGCTTGTCAACTGGAATCCACGACAAAATTTCAAAAGTCAACGATATCAAGTCTCCATTGCTCTTGATGAAAAACCTATTTTTGTCTCAACATTTAACCTAGAGCAGATGAAACAACTTTATCATATGTTTTCCAAGTTTCAAACATCGGGTCAATCTTTTACTTATGTTCCATCTGGGTCATTAGCCTATAAAGGTAATTTTTTAACAGATTTAACCTAAAAAATAATTGCTTCGTGGATTATTAATTCTGGTGCGTCAGATTATGTGACTGATAATTACTAACTTTTTTCTACATATATGCCTTGTACTGGTAATTTGAAAGTAAAAATTGCAGATGGCATCCTCTTTCCAATTGCAGGAGATGGGAGTATTACACTCTCTAATTCTATCATTCTTGAATTGGTTCTTCATGTTCCAAAATTATCATGCAACTTATTACCTATTAGTAAATTGATAGCCCACTCAAACTGCCCTCCTAAATTTGTTTTATCCTCTTGTATTTTCGGGACCAATCATCGAGGAAGACAATTGGTAGTGCTAACGAAAACAAAGGTCTTTATTACTTTAAAGCGGCCAATGTGAGTGACCAATATAACACTACAAATTGTAATTCTATATCTATTCCTAGGACTAATAGTTTTATGTTGTGGCACTTTATAATGGATCATTCTAATTTTCAGTATTTAAAACAATTGTTTCTCTTTCTGATTAAAAATAAAGAGTTATCTGATTTGCAGTGTGAAATGTGTGAACTTGCTAAACATTACCGCACCTCTTTTTTAAAATTCAAATACACCTCTTGCAAACCATTCACCATAGTTCATAGCGAATTATGGGGGCCTTTTTGGTCTCCGAGGTGCTCTTATAAAGTGGTTCATCACCTTTATGGATGATCATACTCATGTATGTTGGGTATATTTATTAAAAGATAAAACCGAGGTTCGTATTGTTTTTATCAACTTTCACTCTATGATACGCACATAATTGCAAACCCAGATTCAAATTTTGCGAAGAGATAATGGTACTGAATATGTTAACCATTCTCTTAAAGATTATCTCCATACCTATAGCATTATTCACCAAACATCCTGTGTCTATACTCCACAAAAAATGGAGTTGCAAAATGAAAAAAATGACATCTCCTAGAAGTGGCACGAGCACTTATGTTCACCACCAATATGCCAAAAATTTTCTGGAGAGATGTTGTTTGATATTTTCCTTTCTTATAAACAGAATGTGAAGTCGTGTTCTTTCTTTTAAGATATCTATCCAAACTCTTCAACACTATTTCCCGAACTCTTGTCTTATGTTAGACATCCCTCTTAAAATATCTGGGTGCATATCATTTGTGCACATTCATCCTCACGCTTGTGGTAAACTAGACCCAAGAGCCATCAAATGTGTCTTTATTAATATTCTCCTACTCAAAAGGGATATAAGTGTTATGATCCTACTACGAAAAGTGTCATCACTATCCTTGATGTCACGTTCTTCAAGAACTCCCCACATTATCCTTCCATCCTCTTTAAGGGGAGAATGTGCACATTGAAAATCAGTTTTGTTCCTTTGATCTTTCATTTTCTAGTATCAATAACTTTGTTCCTGATACCATCTCCACAAGTCATCCCGAACCCAGCATACCTAGGGTATCATTTACAGAAAAATATTTAGGCTTAGGGGGAGATATAGAAATGCAAGCAGACAAAGAAATACTAGTTTACTCCAGAAAGCCAAAGTCAAAGTATAAAAGCCAATTCATTCTTGACACACTACAAGAGTCAGATCCGGTGATGGATCCAAACACCCGTGAGACCTCGTTCAACTCTGGTAATTTTATTCCTACAGATGACTTGTCCATTGCTCTCAGAAATCATCCTCGGTCTTATACCACTCACCCTATATCTAAATGTGTCTTATAATACCTTGTTTCCCAAATTCCATGCTATCACAACTAACCTTGACAAGATTATAATTCCAAAAAATATTGATGAGATTTAGGAAATTCTCTAGTGGAGAGAAGTGGTAATGGAAGAGTTGCGAGCCTTGAAAAAATAATGGAACTTGGAATATGGTGGACTTACCAAAAGAAAAGAAACCAATTAGGTGTAAGTGGGTTTTCATTCTAAAATGTAAGCTGATGGGATTGTTAAACGGTATAAAGCTCGTCTAGTTGCTAAAGGGTTTACTCAGTCCTATGGAATTCATTACACTGAAACATTTGCACCGGTAGCAAAATTAAATACTGTCTGGATGCTATTGTCATTAGCAATAAACTTGGAATGGACTCTCCAACAATTAGATATAAAAAATACCTTTCTTAATGGAGTACTAGATAAGGAAATTTTTATGACATTACCTCCAGGCTGTTGTGAGAAGAATAGATAGAATGTGGCATGCAAACTAAATCAGTCCTTCCACGGGCTTAAACAATCATCCCAAACATGGTCGGACAGATTTGCAAAAATAATAAAAGGTTAAGGCTATTAGTAGAGTCAATCAGATCATACAATGTTTTTCAAGCATTTTTAGGTTGAATTGAAAACAATCTTAATTGTTTATGTAGATTATATAATATTTACAAGAGATGATTTGGCCAAAATTGAAAGATTAAAAAAGGGGTCCTTGTTACTGAGTTTGAAGTCAGAGACTTAGGATAGATGCGATATTTCTTGGAAATGGAGATTGCGAGAACAAAGATAGGTATAAGTGTCTCACAACGGAAATATGTCCTCGATCTCTTAAAGGATATTAGTATGCTCGGAAGCAAACCAAGTGACACCCTAATGAAAACAGGGAGGAAAATAGAAAATGACGACAAACCAGTAGAAAAGGAGAGGTACTAGAGGTTAGTGGGTAAACTAATCTACGTATCACATACAAGGCCCAACTTTGCATTTGCAGTAAGTGTGGTGAGTCAACATATGTACTCTCCGAAAGAAGCCACCTAGAAGCAATGTACAGAACTCTAAGATACCTCAAAGGTTTTTCGAGTAAGGAACTCTTCTTTTAAAAAAACTGAAAAAAGGAAAATAGAAGTTTTTTCAGTCGTCGATTGGGTAGAATCAATTGAAGATAGAAGATCTATTACTAGGTATTGTACCTTTGGATGGAGAAACCTAGTAACATGAAAAAGCAAGAAGCAAAATGTAGTAGCCTAAAGTAATGCCAAAACAGAGTTCCAAACAGTTGCACAAGAAATTTGTGAAGGACTGTAGTTAAAGAAACTACTAGAACTACAAGTAAAAATTGAGGCCCCACTCAAGATCTACTGTGATAACAAAGCTACTATCAACATTTTATTCAATTTAATACATGATCGAACCAAATATGTTGAAGTGAATTGACACTTTATCGAAGAAAATGTTGAGAATGGTATTATTTGTATAGCATATATCTTTACACAAGAACAAACTGCAAATATCTTCACCAAAGGATTTCCACGTCAGAACTTTGATGATTTTATAAGTAAGTTGGATATGATTAATACTTATGAACCAACCAGAGGGAGAGTGTTGACATTCTGAAAAATAAGGGGATTTGACAAATTCAAATAACTGAATATCTTTCTGTGATTTTTAAATTTAAATTGCTGTAAATATTATCTGTGATTTATTTTTTGATTTTATTTTCTTATTTTGATTCCTTAAACAATTCTATAAAAGTCCTAGGCATGTTCATATTATTTAATTTAAAAAAAAGCAATAAAACACACTGTTTTATTCTATAGACTTATTGTCATCTTGTGGATTACATTCTATGTAACTCTCCTAGAAATTAAATGACAAAGATTGTACCTCTTACGTTTTACTGAGAGCACTAGCCTCTATTATTCTCTAGATGGATTTATACTATTTAAATGTAGATAATGTTGGTATTGGTTATCTGACATTGCTCTCTTTTTATTTGAAGGGGCTGATTCTTAACCCTCAGGTAAAGTAAGAACATCCCTCACATTTAATGCTCATTTTTTAGAACTTGTTTCAGCTTTAGATCATAAGATACTCGAACAGTTGCTCCAACTACAGTATTAGGAAGTAATGCTTTTGGAACCTTGATATCTAATGTTTTATTTGCTAAATGGCAATTGACACATACGATAATGCCAATTTTTTTACCATGGAGTTCCATAACCCTGCTGTGCAAAAATGGGATGCATACACATGTCTGTATGTATATGTGTGTGTTGGTGATCAAATTTCTCATTTTTCCTTTTAATGTCTATGGCTTTGGCATACTATTGGATTTATTTTGAAACTTGAACAAGGATCCTGTTTGATGACAACTCTGGTCTCTGGTCATACGATTGTTTGAGTTTTTTCAGTGAAATATGTCCTCATCAATTTTCATTTTTTTCCAATCATGATGCTTAGGCCTGCAATATTTCAAGAAGACTGCATCATTGTCTCTGGGTCATCTCCTCAAATTATCATAAAGCTTAGGTTTGTCTTATTTCATAATTCAATTAGACCCAGTCATGAGCTATACAATGATTCATTATTTATTCCTTGACATTTGAGCAGGCCTTATTCAAAGGATATGGGTTTTGATGATCTGGATGTTTCTGCACAGCTTCTGGTTAGGTTAGTGAAATTTACTTTGACGTTGTAATCATATTCTACAAACCTTTTGACATTATTGCTCTTTTCTCGTTTATTAGGTGCTTACCAGGGTATCCTTACAAATGTCCGAAGCTGCAGATAACTCCAGAGAAAGGGTTATCAGAAGGTGATGCCGATAAGCTTTTGTCTCTTCTTCATGATCAGGTACTAGTTGACTTTGGTTGATTGTATGCAATGACTGGAAATGGTGTTTAACCATTATATCCTCTTCCACATTACATGTTTTTTTGGTTGCTAATTTTGTGGGAAATTACAACCATGTCCTTGAAGAAATTGATTAGTACATTTGTTGGGTAAAGGGAAAAAAATACCTTAGAGTATTAGCCCTCTCTAAAGCCAAAAAGAATTTTATTAATGCATTAGTAATTTGAATGGATAAAGATGAGTCAGGGAGATGAAAAGACGAGTCAGGGAAATGAAAAGATGAGATTTGAGCTGATTTCAAAGAAATGTTGGTCTCTCAAACTCTTGTAAAAAGGGTGGTAAGATGTTTCATTGCTCCTGTGCTGAGGCTACTTCAAGTAGTGACTGTAAAATTGAAAAGGACCATTATGAGGTTCAAAAGAAGAAAAAACACCGTTGAAAGTGTAGTTATCACTTAATTTGTGTTGCATTTGCTTATGATCATATCATTTTTTATTTTCTGAATCATGGGAGGAACATCTCTAAATTTCCTAATTCTTAATACGATAGTTCTTCGAGAGTGGAGCAGGACCAAGAGGGAGAGATTTTGTTCATGGATGTAAGAATTGTTCCTAGTATTCTTACATGGAGAGTGGATTATGTCTAAAGTCAAAATACGTAGTTGGTGATTGGCTCATACCTGGTGCAATCAAGTTGATTCAGGTGCATAAAAGAACCATCTATTTTTTAAAGAAGGGATGAGAGTAAGTTGGATTCAAAAAGGCATTCATATATTTGTTGAGTTATGGTACATGGGGTCCATTTCATATTGGTCTTGACAAAGTGTCTGCCGTATTTTCCTTCAAGGTGCATACACTGCTCATCAATTTTCATAGTGGTGGTGTTTTTGTTTTATAGCTTCCCTACCAAGAGACTCTATGAATGTCTTTCTTTCTTCTGTTACCCATAGCCTCACCATTTTGTTGCCTAATTATCTCAAACGCTATAGTTAGTGGATTTTTATTTTCATCTTTTTGACTTCTAAAGCTTCTATGTTAGAAAAAATATTAGACATTCAACAACAATACTTTGATATCACTAGCCTCTATTTTAGCTTTTTCTTAGCACATGTTCATATACTTTTTGAAAGCCACAAGCTAAGTAGGACTTAAATATTTTACATTTTGATGGTAAGACTTCGAGGGCTAGGGTCTTGTGGAATTGTAGGATAGGAGCAACTGGGTCTTGTGGAAGGAGAGAGGAATAGATGAATTTTTGATGATAGTGAGAATGATTTGTTGGATAAAGTTTTGTTTTTGGTGTCCTTATGGCTTTGAGATATTATTCCCCGTTTCTCATTTGTGAAGCTTGTATGTCCTAGCTAGGTGTTGGAAATTTGCAAGAGATGGTATACAGCTATTATTTAGTATAGTTTGGTGCTCCTCTTTTAGGTGCATTACTGTTTTGTAATTATTACACATAGCTATACATTATAATGTTTATTATAAAAAATTGTCAACCGGTTATGCTTTTGAGGTCCTTTTCCCTGTGTAGTTTCTATTTTCGTAACTTTGTTCTATTTCAGGCTAATTCTAATGCTCGAGAAGGGCGGGTGATGATTTTCAATTTAGTGGAAGCTGCTCGAGAGTTCCTCTCAGAGATTGTGCCAGTTGGTCAACCAATATCTGTGAGATTGTTGTCCACGTTACTAGTTTTAGATAGTTAACTCATTTTATTAATTGTTTTATGCTTTGTTCTGGGAGTTCTTTTAGTGATACAACAAATTGGAAGAATTAAAATTGTCTTCTCTTATTTTTCCATTACTATAATGGATAGGCTGAGGACAATAGATATTTTACCACCTTCCCATCCCTTCTCTCTCTCCCTCCCCCCCCATGAAAAAAAAAACCACCCACCAACATGACCAATAGATATTTTACTTATATACATTATTAACTTTATTTTGGCACGGAATTGAAAAAGTTCATTGATGATGATATTATGGAGAAAAAAAGTAAAAGTGGTCCAACATGATTTTACTCAATTATATCCAAAAAATAATAATAGAAAAAAGAGGCATATAAAAATCAGTACATTGGCATGCTAGGTATCACTTGTTACCACTTAAAATTCTTCTCTTATAGAAACTAAAAAATCTTGTCACTTTAATGAGGATATTCATATTGGAAATCATGGTGTTTCATTTTTTATTTTTGGCTTAGAGGAGACTGATGAAATGAAACAGATGATATATTCCAGGATAAATCTTAGACCTGTATTAATTTTGTGTTTCTTTCTGTGTGTGTATGTGGTTTTTTTTAATGTGTGTGTGTATATATATACATACATACACATATTAAATTTTTATACGGGTCTTCTACTTTACGTTCAAGGAGGAAAATAGCATACACTTGTTTTAAATTTATCTTTATTAATGGAAAACTTAACTCATTTACTGATTGTTATTATGTCTTTGTATTTTTTATTTTTCAAAATCCCAATTTCTTAACGTTTTCAAGCTAAGCACTATTATTCCGCTGCTTGTTCTTGTATCTCCTAAGATAAGCTTGATCACCCAGTAGGTTGTGTAATTATTATATGGAGAAAAAAATTATAAAATAATTCACCATATGGCAGACCATTTTGTAATCATTATATTTATTATTAGTCTATGTTAATTAGGTCATAATTGGTAGCTTTTGAAGCAGGAAAATGAAATTGATCACACAGTAGGCTTACTGGATCATATAAGACATGTGATTAAGAAATATATATGAGAATTTTGATTTATCATGTGTTAAACTTTTTGAAATTTATTTTTCATATGTTGACATTACTTTATTATTTAACAACGTATTTATCATATTATCTCTTCTTCGTTGTCCCTTTGTGCTTATTAATTACATTAGCTTCTGCTGGTTTTTCTAATATGCTTTTCTCTTTGAAGGTCTTATCTTCGATTATGGATTGCAATAGTCAATTGTGTCATCATGATGTTGCTATTTCAAGTAATCTGAGGGGACCTTTTGTTTACGGTTTCATTGACCTTTTCAGTGGCTCGGGAGAGTCCTGGAACTGGGGTTTTGGAATGGATGAGAATGCCGTGGACTCACTGTCATTTGGTCCATCAAAACTTAGACTTGATGCTGAGGAGGAGAAATCTAAAAGGCATATGAAACCACAGACGTTACAGAATGAGTTACTTCACCCTGTTGCCAAACTAGGCACCCTTGAAGAAGAGAGTGAAGAAGAAAACAAAAGCATGTCTTCTACTAATACAAGTACATTTTCGATGGAGAAATTGGTATTAAACAGTAACAAAGTTGATAAAGAGGTAAACAATATTCTAAATGGCTGCTTTCTAAAAATCTATTCTCAATATTTTTTCATGTATTTTATTACTGTTGGTTATTTTCCATTAATAAGAATACCATTCATGTTAAATTTTACATAGAAACATTCATCTTACAATTCAAATCATCCATATACTTATAGAAAATATGGCACAAACAATGACGTGAAAAAAAAACACAGAACTTCAAGGGAGAATAAGAGGAGAGGGTGACGCACAGGTCCATTAATTATTGGAGCTGGAGCAATTAGGTCATCTGATTGTATTTTTTAAGCAGTTTAGTCCACTTGCTTTGAAAAAAGACAACACAAGGAAAAAACAATGTACTTATGTCCAATAGCTATTTTTATTTTAGTTTTTCCTTTTTCTGCTGCATTTGACAATGACAAGTTTTACATGAATAATTGCAGTTGCAAAAATTCAGAAAAAACAAAAACACAAAAATGTCCCTTTGTCCTTGTCATGTTTTCAAAACAAGTGGACCAAACTAAACTGCTCCAAAAAATAACTGTGACACTCTAATTGCAATATCAACTAGACCCTAAGGCATTTGTGTCAAGAATTAAATTTGTAACACTGAATATATTTGCGGAAAAGTTGTGTTTACAAGGCTGCCTCCTTCAGGTATATATAGGACATAAGTCTCAATTGTAATGAACTTTGGGAATCCTATTTCTAATATAATTCTAATATTCCAACTACTTGCATTAACATGTTGATTTCTCCTATGAGTGACATTAATATAGTTATTACTCTAGTGTCAATTATATTTTTATTTTTTATTTTGTTTTCATTGCTTGAAAATTTCCAATGCTTTCTAAGGATTTTGCTCTTGAGGAGAATGCAACAGAGGACATTGAGGACTATAGAAGTAAGAGTTCAGAGTCATTTTCCTTTGCTTCTCTGGCTGATGATCAAGCATCTCAAACAGCTAAAACGGATTTGATTATGGTAATTTTCCATACATTATTTTGTATCACAAAAAAAAAAAAAAAAAAAAAAGATGCTGTCTCTCTGTGTGAGTATTTTTAAGAGTTTTATTTCCTTTTGTGTTAGGTTCATCTGCTTCGTCTGGCTTGCTCTTCAAAAAGTCTATATGCTGATGGATTGCAACAAATAAGCACAGAATTGTATAGCTTAGGAGTATGTAGTATGCAATTATTGTGTTTAAAAGTGATTTTGGGGGTCATATTTAGGTATTGATATATTAAAATTTTGTTTGCAGGTAATCTCAGAATCCGGACTGGATTTAGCTGCTAAGCCATCTATAAGTTTTAATAAAGCATTTCAGCATGCTTTTCAGCAACATATGGTGCAGTATTTTGTTTGTTTTATGTACTTTTATTCTTCTTTTTTGTTAAATCTAGCTTTGAAATTTTTGTATTGAAATCTTATATTTATTATTTTATCCAGGTTTCATCAAAAAAATCTGAGTTTTGGAAATCTTTGTCTGATTTTGAAGGACCGAGTACATCTCTCCAAAGCTCTCGATATCTCAATGACTTTGAGGAGCTACAGCCCCTTGGTAAGAAAATAATTATGAATTTTCTGTTTCTAATTTTTGCACTTGACATTTGTACGACGTTATAAATTTCTTCAAAGGTAATCATAGCTGTTTATTATTATTTTAAATTGTATTCAGATCATATGGAAATCCTCTATGGATTCTTGTTCTTAGATGGAATAGTTTTGTTTTGGTATGAGCTTGAATTTCATTTGAAACATAGTAACTATGAATTTTCTTCTTTTCTTGATGTTTACTTGAATCCCTCTCCTGGTAACAGGTCGTGGTGGCTTTGGCCATGTTGTGCTGTGCAAAAATAAAATCGATGGACGAAACTATGCTGTGAAGAAAATTCGCCTAAAAGACAAAAGTTTGCCAGTCAATGATCGAATATTGAGGTACACATGTTGCTACAACTAAGAATATTGGGGAATGTATTTGATTATTATTAGAATGTGCTAAAAGAAACATAAATATGCTACATTAATATTTGTATATATCATTCTGAAGTCATTTGAAAGTATATTTTTTTTCCTTTGATTTTTTTAAAAATAAAAGAAAAAAGTGCTTAGATAAGTACAAGCACTTATATTAGCCTAGCAGGGATATCCTGTCACAATTGACCATGATATCTTTAAACCAACACTAGACTTTGTTAAGTGAGATAATGTAATGTGTAATGCCGAATTTGATTTGGTTCCCTTTGATATGGCTAAATTGGAAAAACCTGACACTGAAAGGACATAGTTTTGTTAAGCCTTGATATGCTAGAAGTACCTTCTTTCTTCTAAATTTTTCCATATATTTTTGGAATGGTACCAGTGAAAATTCTTCATTTTATTGTGTGGTATTTAGGGAAGTAGCTACACTTTCTCGGTTGCAGCATCTACATGTCGTCCGATACTATCAGGTATGAGCTTTGTTACTTTCATATGTGCTTTTCGATTTCTTGCTTATGGAAACATTTCTTTATGGTGTTCTTATGTTCTTTTGTAGTTGAAGTGATTCTGTCTTTATCATAAGTTGCAATATTTTTATTCATCTTGATAAGCAATATGTTTTTTGTAATCCTTCACTAGTGAGATATTTCATTCAAGGAAAGTTTTATTGATCGATACTATCATAGTGACTGTAATAATAGCTAGTACTTCCAGGCATGGTTTGAAGCAGGAATTGGTGGCTCTCCTGGTGACATCACTTGGGGTTCAAGGACGGCAACAAGCTTTACAGATACCATGTCAGCTGATACCATAGGGCGGGAAGATAAGCTTGAATCAACATATTTGTATATCCAAATGGAATATTGTCCAAGGTACAATTATATTTTCAATTAACCTCAACTTCTAGTGTCTAGTGAAATAATCTTAAGCGTGTTATTATTTTTCAGTCTATTATCATTTAGAATAAATTTTCTCCTTTTTTGGGTGGATCTTCCAATTTATCATGTTGTTTTAAGCTGGTTATATGTTTAATTAGATTGTCTTCTGTATGGATTATTATGAACTATAGTGTATTGTTCTTAAATTGCTTGGGAGCCTTTTATCTTTAGTAGTACTTCTGGACCACCTAAAAATCCTTTACATTATAAGCTGGATGAAGATATACAAATAATTAAAATATCCAAATTGCTCCAAATAGTTTGGTTAAAAGCCTGTGAATGCTGTCATTAGAGCATTTGGGAAAAAAAAAATATTGAAGCTTACAGACTTCCAGATTAGAAGATTGCAGATTTGGGATTCTGTTGTTACAGAAACCAATTCCATAACATAGAAAGAAGTACTTCACGAAATGGAAAACAACAACGTTAAAATCTTAAAATCTGCACTATTTCTCCACTTGAAATTCTTTCAAGCAATGATGAAAATTGCATCATTGTATGGTGTCATTGTCCCTCATTGTACTTTTCTTTGTGATCAAAACTATTCTGTTGCTCTCTATCCAAATAAAAGGTTAAGGCTAAAAGTGTTTCTCCTAGGAAGTTTGAACTGCAACCTATCTAATTCCCTGATTAAGAAAATCAGCTTCTCATGTGGTTCGCCTAGTGAACTAGTGGATAAGACTCTTTCCCATTTCAACTCACAATTTGACCTACACATCAAACGGTTAAAACAAATCAGCTTCTTACCCCTGGTAGTGACTAAATTGAAGGGACTTTAGATTTTTTTCTAAGCATGTGTTTTAAAAAGGTTTTTTCATTGCTTTCCATAATTTGGTCAAAATTTGGTCTATATTTAACATTTTCTTATTTTGATTTTTTGGTGGGTTTCATAAAGGACTTTACGCCAGGTCTTTGATTCATATAGTCATTTTGACAAAGATCTAGCATGGCATTTATTTCGCCAAATAGTTGAAGGTTTGGCACACATACATGGACAAGGAATCATTCATCGGGATTTAACTCCGAATAACATATTTTTCGATGCTCGAAATGATATAAAAATAGGAGATTTCGGTCTTGGTAAGTTGAATAATATATGTTTTAAATTATTATTTTCTATTGTGTTTTGGGACAGCCAACATGCACAAAACATTGTATGGATTGCTTGCAGTTGAGCCAACATTGTCATGTATTATCTGCTTCGATTTCTTTAATCCTCATTAATCATAATAATATAGTAAATGATAGTTTCTGACGTTAGCAACTGACATTCTTTTCACAAATAAGACTTAACCTGTAACTTCAATGCCTTAATGTTAGAAGGATATTTTATTTAATGTTAGAAGGATGTTTATGATGATAGTTATGATATCAGAGAACCTTGCATTTCTCTTTTCATTTTTCTGATTTAAGTAGGCACCAAGTTTAAGTCACATTTGGATATTGAATAAACAATTATTATTTTTATTAAATGAAAAAGAAGAATTGTAGTTGTGTTGTAAAAATCTGGTTTATCCTTTCATGCCAGCCAAGTTCTTGAAGTTAGAGCAGTTGGATCAAGATTTGAATTTTCCGATCGATTCAACTGGAGTTTCTCTTGATGGTACTGGTCAAGTTGGTACCTACTTTTACACTGCTCCTGAAATTGAGCAAGGATGGCCAAAGATCGATGAAAAGGTAAATGTTGGTTTTTCAGGTTTTGCATTTCAATTTCCTATTTACACTACTCCTAATGTGGTTTGAGCAAAAACTCTCTAGCTTTAAAATCACATTATCTGTGCAAAGTTATGTAAGCTGCAAGTTGTCGGCTCCAATTGCAGGCTGATATGTACAGTTTAGGCATGGTGTTCTTTGAGCTTTGGCATCCATTTGGGACAGCAATGGAAAGGCACATCATTCTATCCGACTTGAAACAGAAAGGGGAATTGCCATCTACTTGGGCTACTGAATTTCCCGAACAAGCATCCTTATTGAGGTACTTGATGTCTCCAAGTCCATCTGATCGTCCTTCCGCCACAGAACTCTTACAACAAGTATTTCCACCACGAATGGAGTCCGAATTGTTGGATAGTACGTAAATTTCCCTTTGCATTTACTTGTTTGAATATATGTTAATTTTTACCCTCATAAGGCAATGAGGAAAATTCGTCAACCTTGTTAAGATGGTTAATCTCTTCTCTTTGATCCCAAAATTAAAAATTATTCTGGTGGAAAGTTGTTTGTTGATTAATTGTTATGACAATGTAGGGAGTTCTCCTTGGTGTGTGTGTGTGTGTTTTTTTTTTTTTTTTGTAAGGCTTACTTTGAGTATCTCCTGGATCATCCTTTTCCTCTGTTCACTCATTTCAAGACCATGTATAACAATTCCATTCCTAATAAGGCAATATTTATAGGATGATTGATATGATATGATTGCAATCTGCTCAGGAATGAAGCGAAGTATCATGAATATTTGTGATCAATATACATTGTTTTTAATCTGAAATAGTCAGATCTTTGTATTTGGTTCTGGATAAATATATGTAAGATTTTTTTTTAAATTTATTTTTATTTTTTATTTGAACTTCGTATCCCTTTCAGGTTATGTTTCTTATTTTCTTTTTGCTAAGTTCAGTTTTTCTTATATAAGAAAATAATGTAATGACAAATTGAGATATTTATAAGACAGTATATTATACTTATTAAATTGCCTGATTTCAATTTTTTACAAGACAGTATATTATATTAAAATAAGTGATAATTACAAAAGTACAAAGTGCATAATCCACTTACCAAAAAAAGCAGGTATAATAGCTATAAGCCCTATCCTATTTAAAGTTAAAAATAAAATTTTATATTACAAAAGTTGCTATCATTCTCATTATCATAAAAAATTCCCCTATTACTCTCCATCCATAAGACCAAGATAACCTCGGAATTTCTCAATACCCTTCCTTGCCTTCATGCTTACTTGTTTTGATTCTTGAATAAATTACTTGTTGACATAATTAATTACCGTTCTTGGATTTACTCTAGCTTTACAATCATATTAATTTGGGAAGGCATTGCTGGATTGGGATTATAAGAAAACTAGAACATGTGACCCTTCCATCTTTGTTTCCTTTTTTCATCACCATGTTGCTAAAAATAGTGAGAGTCCTATCGAGAGAGTATTTGGTTGTTGGAAAGTCAAAATAAGCGCTTAAATGATGTGGGGTTTATTTTGAGGTAGTTATGTAAAAATACGGAAGTTATAGAGGAATTAATAATGAGATTTTCACTGGTATCTCCAATACTTAAATATTGCGAGTCTTGACACAGAAAGGTTGACGTATTATCCTAGATTTATCAGCAAAATAGGGTTGCAACAGCAACTTCAATTGCTATCTTATGCGTCTGCAAGGTTTAGTTCACATGTGAGGTCTTGATATGGGAGTCTTGCATATTTATTTTACTATTTTTTTCAGTGGATATGTAATCAATCTTCTCTACCCATATCAGTATCTTTACTTGATCTGAGTGTTTGTCATTCTCTGGTATATTCAGGTATTTTACGTACAATGCAAACTTCGGAGGACTCTAGCATGTATGATAAAGTTGTCAATGCTATATTTGACGAAGAGATGTTAAGCAATAAAGACCGACATCACCATGCTGATAGATTGAGGTTGCCTGGGGGTGATAGTTCTGCAACTCAGTATGCTGATTTAGACACTGAAGTTCGTGATTACATTATTGAGATTGCAAAGGATGTTTTCAAAAAGCATTGTGCAAAGCACTTGGAAGTAGTACCTATGCATTTGTTGGATGATTGCCCAAAGTTCAACAGGTTTGACACATAATCAATTTTTTATTTTTTATTATATGGAAAATACTGGCGAAACCCTAGGGTATTTTTCGGTTCTCAGAATTGAAATTACAGATGGATTAGGAATAGAAATTCTTGGGAATAAGAAATTTGGAAGGGGAATTGTAATTCCTTTTACTTTGTTCTGTTGTTATAAAGAATTTGATTCTTGTGTTCCTAAAATACCCTTAAACTTATGCAAAAGAAATATAATTATATATACATTTCAAAAAATTAAGAGGGATTTTTTTTAAATAGTAAAATTATACCTCATCATATTCCTTGAGAAAAGGAATAGCTATTCTTTTCATACAATGAAGAATATAAATTCCTTCGCTCAAGGGAATTGGTATTCCTAAGGTATTAAAATTCATGTGCTTTTAAAAGGTGCAAATGGACAAAGGAAAAAGAAGTTATTTCAGTCCTTTGTTTATTACCACGAACCAAACATACCTTAGAGTATGCGTCATAATATTGGCTTAGTTCCCAAGTGTGGGAAAATGTGCAATTGCACACTCTCTGAATATTCCAAAAAAGTTGAATGATCTCTATAAAGTTATAATTGAGAACTCTTGAGGCTTCCGAACTTTATATTTTTCAAACTTATGATCAAAACGATCTTATGGAAAAGCTCATTGGGCAATAAAAGCATTTAAAATAGTTATTTTTTGGTCATCTCTAGAAATTCCAAAAATACACTATCAATTATGCAACAAATGTCTACTGCTGATTTTGTCTTTCATGATGGGCAATAAAGCATTTAAAATAGTTCTTTTTTGGTCATCTCTATAAATTCCAAAAATACACCATCAATTATGCAACAAATGTCTACTGCTGATTTTGTCTTTCATGATGGGAAGGAACGCTGTCAAACTCCTGAGCCATGGAGGGGATATGCTTGAACTCTGCCATGATTTGCGTTCACCTTTTGTAAGTTGGGTTGTCTATGGCCAGGTATTTCACACTTAATTGAATTTGGTTTTAGCTATCTCTCTCTCTCTCTCTTTCTCTCTCTTATCTTCTTGTTTCTTTTGTCTTTGCACCTGCTCTTGAAAAATTAATATTTACTCACTGTATTGGTCATGTAATGTTGCAGAGATCTTCATTTAAGCGGTATGAAATATCATATGTCTATAGGAAAGCAATTGGGCATTCACCGCCAAATCGTTTCCTTCAGGTGTGTTTTGATCTTGCTTATTAAGAGTCTATACTGCTCTCACTATTGTTTTTGTTGAATCACATTCTTGTTTGCTTTTGATTTCATTAGTTCTTCCTCAATAACTTAATTCAAATGTCATTATATGTTAAAGCACTCATAATACTACACTATGCTAATAGGGTGATTTTGATATTATTGGAGGAGCATCTGCATTGACAGAAGCAGAAGCTATAAAGGTACCATATATTTTTGTTATCCTGCTTCATCTATCTTTTATTCTAGGAAAATCTACACATGAATCTGTTTTCTGTTCCATATTTCACAACTTCATTACTGACTTTTCGATTGTGACAGTTGAACTTTTTTTGTTCCAGCTGGTTAATTTGCTATAGTGAGTAATTGAAAAGATAATTGAGTTTTGAACTTAAAATATTGGTTCATTCTATATAAATTAAGTGATTCAAAGAATGCCTTGGTTTTCCTTTTCTCTTTCATTCATTGACCTTGTTTCACAGCGAGCAGCAACTGAAATTGTTGTGTTTGGATGACTTCAATATCACTTTTCCTTCAAGACCAAAAACGTAAAGGGGGAAAAAGAGAGATGATAACTCCAATATCATTTTTATGGTGCATTATTACAATATTATCAATACTGAATGCACTTTGAATGACGTTGTACATCAGTATTGTTTTTCCAAGCTAAAAGTAAAAAGATATGTCCATAGTATCAATATTTGCTAATTGAGGCTCTCTTTTCCCTACCAATATGCAAGTATTCTGAAAATAAAAGCGTTAAAATGCTTCAATTGATGCTGATGCAGATACAATTAGATTATGAAAAGCTTGATTTTATTCATTAATCTATTGTGTATTTATACACATACATAACCTAATTATACAAAGCCTTATTTGATTAGGATAAGTAATCCTAATCCTAATCATATTCGAATGCGACATGATATACATGTTAACTGATGCTTCTACTTACAAGTTTCTAATGTACAATTGTGCTCATCTCATTATTACTTTGAAGATGGAGTTATATATTCTTAAATTTATATCTTCTACTCAGTTGCATATTGCTATCATATGTTGGTATAGGATGTTTTGTGTCTCCACATATATTAATCCTTGTGGATTTCAGTTTTTGTGTACGTGAAACATTTATAGTTTGGCCATTATATTTATTTCAGGGTGCATGTACTTATTGAATCACAGGTAACGGTGGACATCATAACACATTTTTTCAATTCAGATACCTGTGACATTCATCTAAATCATGGGGACCTACTGGAAGCAATTTGGTCATGGATAGGAGTCAAGGTGGAGCATAGAAGGAAAGTAGCTGAGGTATATGAATTGATTGCCCTGAAAAAAGCTATGAATAGTATGTGTTATATGATCTGACAGTTGCTTGCTTTTATGAATGAAGCTTCTTTCAATGTTGGGATCTTTGCGTCCTCAATCTTCCGAAAGGAAGTCACAATGGGCAGTTATTAGGCGACAAATTTTGCAGGCAAGCACTACAAATGTGTGATTCTCCATTATCTGTCTTGTAAATCAGTATGTCCTATATTTGAACTTTTCATATATTGATTATTTGTCTCATACAGGGGCCTTGTATACACAAGTCTCCTAGGATGAAATTATTAGATTTTCAAAAGATTGGGGCATCACTGTATGTACCTATGTATCTATGTTTGCACATTATTTGATAGTAATCTCTAGGTAAAGTACTTTGGGGAGAGATCTAAGTGTGAAGTAAAATCCAGACATGTAATGCCTTCCTTACTTGGTTATTTTTCCAGGAACTTAAGTTGCCAGAAGCTGTTGTAAATAGGTTACAGACGGTTGGTTTAAGGTTTTGTGGCGCTGCAGATCAAGCACTTCCTAGATTGAGGGGAGCCCTCCCCCTTGGTATGATTGCTATTATTAGATATTTGGTATACAAAATTTAACCAGGAAGAAGAATTAACTATAATCTATTACAGATAAAACTACCCGCAAAGCACTGGATGAATTGTCAGATCTTTTTAGCTATTTGAGAGTTTGGAAGATTGAACGACATGTTTATGTAGATGCATTAATGTCACCAACTGAGAGTTATCACCGAGATTTGTTCTTTCAGGTATTCATCATTACTAGCTTTTCTTTTCTAGAATGTCAATGGAGCATATTATTGGCATAGTATTTATCTTTTGAAACCAGCATAGTCCAGTATAAATGAACAATTGTTTAGCCTGGAATGATATTAACATGCTAATTACATGCTTTAAAGTTTACTATATTGGGCATCTATGGATGAATCTTATCGGTTTCTTTAATTGGCAAGACTTGAGAACTAAGAGCAAGTCACCGACTAGTAGAGAACCATTAAGATAAGTTTTTCTATTCAAAGACATGATTAAAAATGTCAAAAATCATTATGCAATGATGCAGTTAAGGAAATAAAGAAATCAGAAAGACTTGAGCTAAGAGGGAATAATCTTGGAAGAGATTCTAGGAAGAATAATGATTTTGTTTTAGAAATAAAATCTTAAGATCTGATACCAAGTTGATGCAGGACATAAGCAGAGTAGAAATTAGGAGTGAGAACAAGAGAGAATTAGGGCTAGGTAGTTGACAAATTAGAAATTAGAGATTGGAGTAAGATAATTGGGGAAGAGAAGTCATATCTCAAATTTAATAATAATCAAATGTGAATATTACAATTCTAAAGAAACCCAGTCATAGAAATACTAGAAACCCTAATGGGCCAAAATATCTAATGGGAGTCCTAAAAATCAAATGACAACTGAAATGAAAAAAACTAACAAAACTAACGAGACATGACAATTATGTAAAATTCCTAAAAATCTTTATTGATATAATTGCATCAGCGGGTCTGTCACTGGAAGGACTGAAAAATGTTAAAACTTAATATCCATTACATTACTAATGAGACATAAATGCTGTGCTAGTGTGCCACCAATGCACTTTCCAGTCTCTTATTGACCGGATCAATATTTTTTAACCTGCTTAAAAGTTCTCTTTGATAACTATCTATAGTATTGCTAACTATATGCGAATGAAAGTGGAAATTCAGCTTTTATGGATAAAAATTTAACACAGTTGCAATCCCTTGCTCAGGTATATTTGATGAAGGATAATCATCCTGGAACACTTGTAGATGGTGCATTACTTGCTATTGGTGGTCGTTATGACTATCTACTTAACAAAATGTGGGGTCAGGAATATGTAAGTTGTGAACTTTGATTTTTATTTTCTTGCTTAGTTTTTTTTATAGTGATAACAGGCAGAATGGTCCGATGTGATTGAGAAAATAGAAACTTTGTGGGTCTACACGCATGCTTTAAACTTCTCTTTTGCTAATTCCTAGTATTGGTGGGTAAGGAAAAAAAACCCAACTTGATGCATTACCCAACTAGGCTACCAGAAGCCTGAAGTAGTGGTGTTAAATGAACAGTTTAGTCAAACTCAACTCATTCAAAATTGATTAAATGAGCTCATGAGCAATTTGTGAGCACATATAATCAAATTCTTTAATCAAAAATAACATTTTTATAATTACAATATTATCATTATAGAATATTGTAATGGAAAGATATTTCTATTTTTTTCCTTACTTTACAAAATTGTAATAAAAGGTAATATTTATACTAATATTTTTGTTTGTAATAAAAATAAGTATTTTTTAGAAGAGGAAATGAGCCAACTTATGTGCTACTTAGTCCAACTTATTTAAATGTGAGTTGAGTTGAACTTAACTCATATAAATTTAGTTAAGTTGTAGCACATCTAAGGTGAGTTATACCTAGCGAGTTGATCTAACTCATTTGGCACCTCTAGTATGAAGTTTATATGAATCATTACTCTCTGAAAAGTACATAAACTACAGTATTAATCATATAGAACGAATAACATGAGCAGAAAGCAATAGGCTTCTACAACCTTTATCAGGAAGTTCATATATTAAATAGTTGGAAAAGTGCAGATATTTATCAACTTTTGATAGATACCAATAGCAGCATGTGATAGTAAAAGCTGCAAGTGGATACGACTGAAACAATGATAACTATGATGGCACATGTGACACATGGAAGGTTTCTGGGATGGTTGCACCTTCTGAGCACAATGATATCAGCTGTGGTGGCCTATACTCTGGCTGTTGTCGATATGACAGGTGGAATGTGTACATTGGTGGCATATGATAAAGTTTGCATAACCTAACAGTCATCGTTGCTGCATACATGGTCTAAGAGTTACTGAAACATGGATTATTGGACCCAAAACACTGTTTGTGTGATGAGTTGTGACAATCAAGGCAAAGATGCTAGATGGAGGAGGTGAAAATAGGCTAGATTGTGATAACAGTAGGCTCTGATACTTAGTTTCAGTGTGAATTTGTGGTGACAAAAATAGGGAAGTAACTAGGTTTCCATGCCAACAACACGACATAGAGAATATAGGTGTCAGCTTGGCCTTCCACAGAGCATTTGGGTCAATTTTAGGTTGGATATAAACTGTTTTGTTGTGTTCAAAAACACGATAATGACAGGAAGAAAGAGAAGGAAAAAAAATGTAAATATCCTCACTATACTAGTGAGGGATGCGTGGTCATTCTAGTCTTGTAGTTATGTGATTTATACACTTTAGTTTTGTAACTTTTTAGATGAATTCTATTAATCCTGTAATTTAAAAGTATGATTAATTGAGTCAAAAATTTTAAAAATTAAGATATTTTGAGGATAATGAAAATTATATATTTAAATAATATAATTAAAAAAGATAAAAAAGAGCACTAATAGCCCTCCCGTCTCCCCCTTATCCCTCTCTCTTCATTTATCTCTCATTCTCTCTCTCTCTCTTCATTTATCTCTCATTCTTTCTCTCTCTCCTCTTTTTCTCATCATTATTATATTAATAAAAAATAAAAAATAAAATTGAGAGAGAGATAGTGCATAAGAGAGAGAGAGAATGAGTGAGAAGGAAAGAGAGAAAGAGAAAGGACGGAGAGAGAGAAAGAGAGAGGAGAAAGATTGGAGAGGATTGTTGGTATTTTATTTTATTTTGTTTAATTTTTTTATTAATAAAATATATAATTTTATTTTATCCCTGAAAAAATTTTAATTTTTAAAATTTTTGACTTAATTGATCATACTTTTAAATTACAGGACCTGAAGGACTTAATACTCATTTATGAGAGTACTATAGACCATTGATGATTGCAACAATGCCTGTTAACTTTCCACTCGAAACATCTAAGCAACTATAATGGCTTTCTATTTGCTATTTAAAATGTAAAAGGCACTAACTTATTTCAAGAGCTGTCAACAAAAATTACATACTAATTTGTATAAAACTCATCTATCTGGGGTAATTGTCTAATGTATTTCTTTCTAATTTCATCACGACTTCTTATTGGTTGTTGAAGTTGAGCAACGGTTTCTTTTTTTGTTCAGAAATCAAATCCCCCAGGTGCTGTTGGGACCAGCCTTGCGTTGGAGACTATAATTCAGCATTGCCCTGTGGATCTAAAACCCGTCAGGTATTCAACTGACCCTTTATCTTCAGTAATAAACTTCCACTAAGCCCTCATTTCCAAACATAAGCATTCATTTTCTTGTGGTTATGATACATGTCATGCATATATATCTTACCATTCCAGAAGTGAAGCAACCACCAGTGTTCTTGTTTGTTCAAGAGGTGGAGGTGGCATGTTGGTAGAGCGGATGGAACTTGTTGCTGACCTCTGGGAGGAGAACATTAAGGTTTGATGTCAAATGTTTTGGAACTTCCATTCTTCTAACTGCTGCTTCATATTTACTGGTTATTCATGTCTATCAGGCAGAATTTGTTCCTAAACCTGATCCAAGCCTCACAGAGCAATATGAATTTGCAAATGAGCATGATATAAAGTGTCTTGTCATCATAACGGACTCTGGTGTGACTCATAAAGGTTCTGTGAAGGTAATCTTTATACTGGTCTAGTAGTCATTTTGATAATAGTTGAAGCGGTATAGCTTTTCAACTTTAAACACAAATGAATTGTGGAAGACCCACTTTAAGCTGGAATTGGGTAGGGTGGGGACTCAACATGAGGACCTTATTTAATGCATGTAAAATAGTAATAAATGTATGCAAAATGCTAGCTGCACATTTAATTTCGCACTCTGCTCGCTACATGTCACGATTCACTCACAACTTCCCAATTTCCTTGATCATGGTGCCACATGGCAATCATAGAGTGGAGTGAGTGCAAAATTTAGTGCAGTATGAATCTTATATAAATTGAGTTTAAAACATAAAACTGAGCATCTTCTAATTGTTGCACGAGCTCTTTTTTGACGCTTAGGGTTATAAATTTTTGGATATGTATTTAGATGTTGGAGACGTTCATTTTTAAATTTTACATCAAATTGAAGTGTCCAAGTCTCCATCCATGTTTACATCATGTCGTTTGTACATGATTACTTTATGAAAAATGAAGAATCCAAGTAATATACCTTCAAATACTGTTTGAATCTTTCATTTGGTGCTTCAGCTGCATTTTGTTTTGAGAATGCATAGGCACGTACTACTTGTGATTCATATTCTTTGAAAATATGCCTGAATAAAGTGTATTTCCAGGTTCGTCATCTGGAGATTAAGAAGGAGAAGGAAGTTGAGAGAGAAAATCTTGTCAGATTTCTATATGATGCAATGGCAATGCAATTTAGAAATCCTTGTATTTGGAATTAGATGTTGTCCTCCGTTACCGGTAGTGTTCCGGTGTGTAAATCAAGATGCAGTCAGATTTTCTTTGATAATTTACTTAAAAAATAGTTGTTAGTAGTTTGAGTAACTCCCTCACTATAGCTGCTTTGGAGGCTAACATATAGACAACCTTCTATTTATTACTTAAATTTTGCTAGAGCTTTTCCAAAATGTCAAAATCTGAAAATAGTAATGAACGCATTATTAAATTGGAAAAATATAATATCAGGCATTCATGATTTGTTTTTTTGTTTTTTTTTTAACGAAAAAGGCATTCGTGATATTTTAAATTGAAAAAAAAATCTGTCAAGGATTATTGGTGAGTAATTGTGTCTACAAGACTATTTCAATTATAATTTTCCGTGTTATTTATCTTTGTGGTAGATATCAGTGATATTTAACGGAAAATTAAGTCTTTCAAGTTAATAATAGTTAATTATATTTTTATATATTTATCATTGTTATATAAATATTGATTTTATGGATTATGTATGCATTATACTTGTTAGGTTTTGAATTTAAGATTCTTAATTTTGATAACATGTTAAAATTTGTTAAGAAATGAATTTATTTTGAAAAAGATTAATTATATTTTTATACATTTATTAATATAGAAATATCATGTATTGATTTTTTTAAAAGTTAAAAACTTATAAGAGGTAGTTTAATAACTTATTTATATTTCTTAACTTTTTTTTTAAGTAGGTTATTTTGGTTTTACAAAAGCTTATTATTAGGTCATCATTAAATTTCAAGTGTGAACTTTTTCATTTATTTTATAATATCTATCAAACTTGAATTTCATTGACATTAGAGAATGTCAAGGATATGAACTCATGATTTTACTGATTTGGTGTCATGTAAGAAATTATTAGTCATTCATTCTTTCAAAAGCTTAAATCATCGAGAAAATGAGTAATTATATTAAAATGATTTAAAAATAAATGAGTATATTAATTTTTTTGGGGTAATTAATTGTTATTTTTGTGAGAAATTTAGTGTATTTGTTTTAATTTTGTTAATTTTCTTTGATTGGATAAATATATGTAAGGATTATTTGGTTAAAGATAAGGATAGAGATAACAAAAATAAAGAATAAAAAATAGATAATAAAAATTTGTATTTTATTATATAAGATGGGGTATTAGAGAGATTGTATTTTCGTATTTTCCTTGAAACTATATATGTTATTTTAATATTATAAATTTATTTATATAAATTTTTAATATTTTATACTTAATTTATATTATTCTATAAAATAACATAAATTTATTTATATTGTTTTTTAATATTTTATAGTTTAATTAAGTGTAAATCTATATTATTTAATACATATTATATTTTTGTATTTATTAAAAAACATATAAGTAGTTTTTCTTTTATAAAAATTAATTATTAATTCTAAAAATTTAAAATCTTATAATTATTTATAATTTGTTTTTATTATTTTAAAATAATTTGTAATAAGATTTTATTAAAATAATTTAATCTTATAAAAGAATGAGTTGAGGTTTGATGAAAAAAATTATATTATCCTTGAATTTTAAATTTAGATAATTTTATCCTTATAAAGTATTAGTTAACAACTTATGATTAGATATATTAATTGCAAAAGTTTTAATTGGTTATGCAATATAACTACAAATGTTAAAAATAAATGCTTAAAATTGTCTAAATTACGATACAAAGAAGTTCAAAATGAAATATCTTTTTCCAAAACAAATAATAATACTAACATATTGATGTATATAAAAGTGATGGTAATTGATATATTCATTAATAAATTTTTATTAATTATGTTATGAATTTTTTATGGGATGTACATTATATTTTACTTTATTGTGTAACATGACACATGATTATATATATATATATTTATACAAGTTAAAAATAAAAGTAAATGTAAAGATTATTGGTTAGACACAAAATGTACTTAAAAAATATGAAATGTTTTTTTGTTAATTTTAAATTGATGACTACATATATTAACAATTGTTAGTTTAAAAGGTTCACATATAAGGCATAAATCATTTCTTATATTAAATATTAATTTCGTCTCAATAAATGATCAAATAGATTTTAAAATATGATATATCTCATCTACTTGTAAAAGTCATTAAAAATTCTCTCAATAAGACCACCAAAATCAATCAATGATATATATATAAAAATTTAAATTAATCCAATCAAAACTAGCAAGTATATCACATAATTAATGTAAATATATTAACTAGTATGTTTTGTTTCTTATCCAAATCATGACAACTAATTTTTATCATTAGATTCATATGTGTCATATCTTGTGTTTAGTTTTCATATATTTATCAATTAGTTAAATTAGGGCTAGTTACTATTTCAATTTTTTTAAAGATAAGTTTCAATAATTATTTCAATAAAAAAAGGTCATTAAATGTAAAATTTTATAAATTATCAACCTGATTAAACTAGAGTAGAGTGAATAGGTTATTTTTAATTTTTATCAATTTATAACTTAAACAAAGCGGTCATGCATGCAATCGCGTGTAAGAATAAAGTACGGAAATAAAATAATAACACACGATATTTTTAGGTATAAATAATCTAAGCTACAACCATGACCTAAGAAGAAACCACCGGTCCACTGGATCACTTAACTTTCCACTATGAAAATCAAATATTCAAGTACAAAATCTGTCTTATGCTACCATTCTTAAGATACTGCCCCAATGTACTTTACTTACACTTCTCTTGCTAAGCTTTCTATCAATTAGATACGTTCCCAAATTAACTACAAAATGATTAGCATAACAATACAAATGACATGTGTGTTCTAAAACAGATTTAATAATGAATAACCCTAATTAGATTATTCAAAACATATGTTATTTAAATTAAATCAACTAACAAATTATAGATAAAAATAGATTAAGATGAAGTTCAATAAAAATAACTCTTTTAAAATTTAATAATTAAATCTAAATAATCATTCATATAATTATTAGATTTAAATATATAAGATTCTAATCACAAAATAAACTATATAAATATAAAAAATATAAAATAAATAGACCGATAAAAATAAAAAATTTGCTGCATCAATTAATTTTGATTATATTAATTAATATTTCTTTCCATAGATTAATTATCATGAATATATATATTATATGATGCCTGCATAATATTTGACTAATTGGTATATATATATATATATATTATATGATGCCTGATTGCATGATATTTGATTAATTACTACACATAAATACATATATAATATAAATTATTCCTGCATGAATATATATATTACCTATATCTTTGATCAACCTTACTTGTCGCCAACATTCTGATGATAATAAGATTTAATATTTTCTTTTCGGCAGCTTTGTTTTCTTTCTTTCTTTTTCAGATTCATTCGTAGCTTTTTTTTTCATGCGGCTATTTCTTCTTGGTTAACTTTTCTTCTATCTATCAATACTACAAAACATACATACAATCTCGATTTTTAATCATAATCGTAAGTCTATGACTATAATTATAAGAACATAAGTGAGAGAGACCATAGGTAATAACCTATGACCTCGATTTTTAACTGAGATCATAGGATGTATCTATAGCCTCGGTTAACATATAACCGAGGTCATAGGATATACATAAATTTAAAAAAATCCTATAGCCTCGGTTTTCTAATAACCGAGGCCATAGAGTATACATAAATTATAAAAAAAATACAATTAGTAATTACAATATTAAAAATTAATATAAATTATAATAAATTTATTAATTATGTTATTAAAAATCATATTATATTAAAATTAAAAGTATAATTACATTTGAGAGTTTATTATACACAAAACAAACTTAGTATTACAAACTAACTTTTTAGTATTAATTACAAACATGAAAAAAACCTTAATATTACCAACACCAAAGACCAAATAAGACAACACCAACACAAATAAGATCAACACCAAAGACAAATAAGAAGACTATCAAGAACACCAACAGACAAAGACTAAAGAAGATAAAGACAAAGAAGACTAAGATAAAGATAGCCATCAGCAACACCAGCTTAGAGCCAGCAACACCACCAACAACACCACCACCACTGCCAGCGCCAGTGCCAGTAGCAGTAGAACCAACAACGTAACACTAGTAGTAAGGAGATTTAAATCAATTTAACAACAATAGTACCAACAACAATCAATTTAACAACAATCAAAAGAGGAATAAGTAAAAGAAAAGAACGTAGCCATACATGAAAAGGTGACAGATTTTAAAGTCAATAGTACCTTTAAAATAGTAATTATGTAGGCTTTGATTTGGAACATATTCATAAACAAGAAGGTTTTCAGGGCCTATAATGGTGCATCCCAACAATTTTACTAGGACATTGATATTTTGATCAACACTGTTTCAATAACAAGTCAAGTTTGCCAGAAAAGAGAGACATATGCATAAATACACGTGTAAATAGAGACAAAGAAGAGTCAGCTGAAATGGAATGAAAAGAAGACAAAAAAGTGTTAGCCAGCACATTACTTAGATCCAAAAGCATAAATTGTTGTCATTTATGCTTTCAAACTAGTCATAAGTGTAGGTAAGAAAAAACCCTTGGTTGATTTTTCAAAGTTACTTTCTTTCCCAAAATATGGATAAATATGCTAAAAGAGAATGTCTAGGCTAACTATTTTCAATTAGATGCAGCCAAAGATCACAAAAACCGATTATCTGCTGCAAATAGAACCCTAAATCTCACCTAACAAATTACAAATCAACTTCAGATCATGAACTTAAAACACCAACCCAAATGTTATCACATAAAATATTATATGATCTCTTAAAATAATCACATCAACAGATAGATCAAGACAAAAGCAAGAGAGTTGAAAACTACCTTAAACAAGAAACTTCAAAGATTTGATAAATTAAGAGCAGAAGAAGTTTCAAATTTTAGACTTTTCCAAAGAGGGGATAAAGGAAGAATGGGTCTGTTGATAGGAACAAAAATTATAAGGTCAGAGACCCTTTTCAGATTCTAGAATTTTCTCTCCTTTTATACCTGTATTAGCATCAACACTAGGCACCATGGACTGTAGCCGCACCAAAGACTAGCGCACCAAAGACGCAGTTGTAGCACCAAAGACCAAGTAGCACATCAGTACCAACGCAGCATACCAACACCAATGCAGCGTACCAACACTAGTGTAGAGCACTAGTACCAGGGCAGATCACCAAGACCAAGATAGCGTACAAAGACTAACGTGGTGCACCAAGCCAAGACAACGCACCAAGACTCAAAGACCGCACCATACCAAAGACAACAGACCAAAGACCAACAACCAGTGACCAACAACCAACGTCCAGTGACCAACGACCATTGTCTAGCGACCAGCGAATAACGACCCAATAGCCAGCGAACCAATGAACAATGACCCATCGAATAACGACCACCAAACCAGTGAGTTGGGAAAAAGGAGGAAGAATCACGAGAGGGAAAGAGGAAGAATCAGATCTGGGAGAAAAAGGAAGAAAGAAAAAAGAAAGAGAGAGGACGTGGGCGTGGGTGCAGGAGAAGGAAAAAAAGAAAAAGAGAGAAAAGGAAAGAAAAAAAAAAAGAAAAAACATGAAAAAAAATTAATATAACTTATGGCCACGGTTATTAATAAAAACTGAGGTCATAAACATATCCTATAACCTCGGTTTTTATTAAACCGTGACCAAAACCCTATGGTCTCAGCCATATGTCTGAGACCATATGTATGTTTTTTAGTAGTGTATGCACCCAGTTTAACCCTTATATATATATATAATACCCAATTGTATTAGGATTAAATGTATTTTGGGATTAATTTTTCAAAACCCATTAAAAACTTTAATACTATAAAAAATCATTTTTTAAAAACATATCTTAAAAATATTAAAACACATCTAAAAATATTTAATTAATAATCTCATAAATTGATTCAAGTTTAAATAAATATTTTAGCACTAAAAATAATTTCAGATTTATAAGTATGTGTTATTAAATGTATAAATGTAATCCTATGTGTCATAGTTATCAAGGATATACCTAAAGTACAATTATATTGAATTCGAGCATTTGTTTGACTTTCTTGATAGTAAACCTAAAAACATGTTTACAGATAAATATTTTGTCCACGAAAATAGCCAACACTCATGATCTTTACAAACTCTCATTTTGGCATTTTCGTGTGACAAAACCTCTCACTCATTACATGGTACTTATAAAAATAAGATAAAAAATACATTAATGTCCCAGACTCCATAGTGGAACTATCTTATGGTCCGTTGAATCCATCTTTGTAGTAATTTGACAAGCTTGTAAGTAACTAAAATGACATTGAGAAAGCATACGACAATTTGGCATGAAAGTCTCATTGTATATTAGTTCAGTTTACATAAAAATAAACAAAGTATAAAGAATAATTATATAGTAAGAATTCATACTAATCATTCTTAATTAAATATGTTCTCCCCCTATATATATAACAAAATAAAAACATGGAAGTAAAACACCTTATTTTCTTCCCCTTTTTGACATACGAGAAGGACAAAATATTAGACAAAGCAATGAAGTTAAACCCCTCTTAAATATATAGCAATGTAAAAGTATAGTAATGCATAAATGCACTGTGCTTTAAATTCTCCCTAAATTCTATGACTCTTTAACTTAGAAACAAATTAAAAAGGTAATAAAATAAAATAAAAGATGTAAATGAAAAAAAATGATTTTTTTTAAATATACATAAATAGCCACATAAAGTATTAAACACATTTAATCACAAATGAGCACACAAACAATTGAGAATTTATCATTTTTTATCTAAAATTTTGATTGCTTATTATATAAATAAGCAAGTAGAGTAAAAGAGGCACATATGTACATTTCTACATATAATGACATATTGAAATTTACTTAAAATCAGTATATATGTTTAAAATCCACATATATGTTAATTAATTTATTTATGATCAATAAAAAAAAGACTAAAAAATATATCACCTATCATGTAAAATTATAATTAAGTCTTCAATCTCACAAAATAAAATATATCTACTAAAAGAGGACTTAAATTTTTTCTTTATTTTACATATGAGGTAAATGATATTTTTATAACCTCTATTAGCTCTTTTTTTTGTGCATTCAAAGTACAAGATTTATAAATAGTCACTTTTTGCGTAATCTTTTATTATTCTTCTTGTTTTTTTTTTTGCACGAGTCATAAACCTAGCATGATGACTTTCACACTAGTTGTGGGGTAGCCCTCTCCGCTCACTATGGTAGCTTTACACACCACAATAGGTAGCCCTCTCAATACTAGGTGCCACTATACAGTAAAATTTTAGTAAGCAAAAAATAGAACTCAACATAATTTTACAATCAAGATTAGTTGAAGCCCTAATGTCTTTCCAAAAAATTCATAAACTTCAAACATAACATATATGTGTGTTCATGAGTGTGTGAATAAGTTTATGTTAACATTGATCATCATGTGTGCATAAGTCAAAATTGTAGAATAATTTAGACAATAAATATCAAAATGAGTTGAGTCGCTAAAAATGAGGTTATGTATATGTAAGTATTAAATAAGTTCAATACCGTGTTGACCAGATAATGATTCTACTTTTCTATCTTTTTTTTAAGTTTAACAAATAAATAAAATAAATACAATAAAGATTACTCACCTAGGGTCATTTAAGCACTCTAACAAAAATACCTAGTGATGGAATAAAAGACCGTCAGGAGACCGAGAAAAAACGATCTTTCCTTACCCAAATTTTCTTCCATTTTGGTTTCTCTATATCATTGGGTTGAGACTTAACTAACTTAGGTTTCATAGGCGTGTTCTTGAACTTAGTTGTACTTTTCTCATTCATCCTAAATGAAGATGCAATATGCATAATAGGATGATGATAATGAGTTCTAGCATTAAAAGTACTAAATCTTGCCTGCCTCTTTGAACCTAAGATTTCATACTTCCTACTATAATTTATGAACAAGTTATTATAATTTTCATTCATCCTTAAATATTATGTAATATGCATAGATGAATGATGTTTATGGACCCAACTATACGAGCCTTCCAGTAAGGGTAATTAAACTCATCAAAGAGTAGGGGTCTAACAAATGACCCACCTTCTTTAATTTGGTCCATAAGTAGGAGTGTGTGTTCCTAAGGATCAATCTCACTTAGTGTGTGTTGTCTCTTTTAGAGAACATAAAATCGTGCAAGTATACACGGTCACAAGTAATAATATGATAAGTAAAATATCGTTCCCACAGAGATTTATTACTAGCTTTCGTTGATTATTAAAATTATTTAAATCTGATGTTATCCAAACAATCAATAATTTGTTGCAGTTTGTCTTAATTAATTTTTTTTAACAGATTGTACGAAAATTCTAGGATTGCAGTTTACCCAAATTAATCCACTTGAATATTTTATTCTCTCTTGATTTATGTTCTCATGTTTTAAGTTGTTAACCAAGAACTCCTAATTTATCCATATATCTCTTTCAAGCTCCATACGGACACACCTAGTTAAAATGACTCACTATATTCCTATGAGAATTAAATTCAACCAGATTTATTAAGTTCTGAGTTCTCAAACAGTCACACATACAATAAAAGTATATTTCTATCCCTTATGTATATACGTTATTTTATCACGAGTAGCACACAAAAATGCTTTTTTCAAGTTTATTTAAGTGTCACATATCAGTTAATTAATCTTCCGATAATTAAAAGTATTAAACACAGAAAAAATAAACAACTTAAAACAGTTTCATAAATCATTCAAAAATAATTAATTCAAGTTTCAAAATTTACGCTACACTGCAATCCTAGAACAAATAAATTAGTTCATAGCAGAAATTAAAATTACAACACCACAAAAATAAAACATTGTAGAGAAACAAAAATTAAAAGAAAATAGATTAGGAGAAACTCTTTCACGATTCCTCAATGAAAAATAAATTTCTTCCCTTTTCTTCTTCTTTGTTGTCTTCTTTCTCTGTAATTTTCCTAAGAAAATACAACACAAAATGTCAAATAAACGTTCTGCGTGTTTTGTGTAACACGCAGAGAAAAAAAAATGAAAATGGTAAAGAGCAAAAAAATAACAAGAACTACGAGCAACAAAAATGAAAGAAAACCAAAACTGAAAAACTAGTATCCCGTACAAAATATATCCCCCCTTTTGAATTATATTTTTTTTATTTTTTTATATTATTTTCATTTTAAGTGGGGAACAAAAATGTATGGAGATTAAAATAACAACACGCGTGAAAACCATTTTGCGCGTTTCTGATTTTTTTTCTTTTTACGCATGCCACGTGTCATCATGTTATTGGCTGAGAGAAATACAACGACACGTGGCAGATTTTCATTGGGTGGTAAGTCCGGGCGCATGAAGAACAGCTGGAATATTTAGGAGACACGTGGCTGCTTATTTTTCGTTGAAACACGAGGGTGCACGCTGCTTGGATGTACCGTGTCGCATAGGATTTGTAGACGAGCGGCTCAGTGCGCGACAGGTTGGTTCCACGCGCTTCAATCTGGATCGTTCAACTCATCCAACGGCGATCAATGCACCTCGGGGGAATCCTGTGCAGCCGACATGTGGGTCCCACCCTGCACGCCAGTCTGCGCAGCAAATGGGCCCCACGTGTGCCGAGCTGTGCGCTTTCTGAAATTCGGGCGTAGTCGCTCCTGTTGCATCTGGATGTCACGTGCCTAATCTTGATCGTTGATGGATTGATCGAGCGGTGTGTGTTGAGCATTGTGAATGTCGCGAGTGGCTCTTCTCTTGCACGAAAATTCAACTTTTTATTAATTATATTTTGACCCACAAATTTAATTTAAATTAATTTCTAATCTTTTGATATTTTCAATTTAACCCATTTTTAATTTCAAATTAAATTGTGATCTTTTTATAATTGCAATTAAGCCCCTTTTTCTATTAAAATTTATTAATTTACTTTAAAATATATTTATTAAAAACTAATACTAAATATTAATTTAATTAATTTAAAAATTAAATAAAAATGTAAAGAACTAGCAATTATAATTAATAAAATAGATGCAAATCACTGTATAAAATACAGTTATCAGTGTGTCTAGTTTCAGCTATGATACCAATTGAATGTTTATAAATTACCGACCTAATTAACCTAGAGAGGGGTGAATAGGTTATTTTTAATTTTTATCAACTTATAACTTAATAACTTAAGCAAAGTGGTTAGACATGTAATCTCATGTAAAAATAAAGTGTGAAAACAAAATAATAACACACGATATTTTTAGGTGGAAACAATCTAGGCCACAACCATGACTTAAGAGTAAAACCATGAGTCCACCGAATCACCTAACGTTTCACTATGAAAATCAAATGTTCAAGTACAAACTCGGTCTTAAACTACTCTCCCTAGGATACTACCCAAATATACTTTACTTATGAGCCCTTGTTCTGTTTTCACAGTTTCTAAAATTAGTATAAGCGGTTTCCAAACCAATGTTTCAATAAGCTTCCCGATAATCAGATACGTTCCTAAATTAACTACAAAATAGTTAGCACAAAAACACAAGTGTCATGTGTGTTCTACAACGGATTTAATAATTAATAATCCTAACTAGCTGATTCAAATATATGTTACTTAAATTAAATCAACTAGCAAATTCTAGATAAAAAAGATTAAGTCTAAGTTCAATAAAAATAGCTCTTTTGAAATTTAATAATTAAATCCAAATAATCATTATCACTCATACAATTATTAGATTTAAATATATAAGGTCTTAATCACAAAATAAGCTATATGAATATGAAAAATATGAAATAAATAAATTGATAAATATCCAAATTTTGTGGCTAAAATATTTTATAAAAACGACCATCAATTCATGATCTAATATATATATACGATGGTTGATTGCATGATCTTTGACTAATTGCTCTCTACACACACAATATATATATATATATATATATATATATATATATATATATATATTATAAATGATTCCTTCATGAATATATGCTATGTTTGGTTGGATGGAATAGAATGAAATCAGAATTGATTCATTTTATTTTTGTGTTTGGCTGGGCTGAAAAATGAGAATGAAATGAAATTATATTGATTCCTAAAGGAGAAGGAATCATAATTCCTTCTCCCCCTTAAGGAATCATGATTTCATTCTCATCTCAATTTTTTTTCCAATTTTACCCCAACCCTAAATATAATCCTAAACCCAAATCCCAAAACTCAAAACCCTGAACCCTAAATCTCAAAACCTTAAATCTCAAATCCCGGAATCCTAAAGCCCAAATCCTAGAACCCTAAATCTCAAATCCCAAAACCCAAAACCCTATTTAGAAAAGTAATAATTTTAACTCTAAACCTTAACCCACAAATATAACCCAAAACCTTAAATCCCAAAACCCAAAACTATATTTAGAAAATAATAATTTTAATCATAAACCTTAACCCATAAATATAACCCTAAACTCTAAACCCAAATCTCAAAACCATAAACCCTAAACCCCAAATCTCAAATCCTAAAACATTAAACCCTATTTAGAAAAATAATAATTTTAACCATAAACCCTAAACCCCAAATCCCAAATCCCAAATTCCTAAACCCTAAATCCTTAAATCCCAAATCCTAAACCTCAAAACCCTAAACCCTATTTAGAAAAATAATAACTTTGATAATATATTTTATTTTTAAGTAATAACTATTTAGAAAAATAATAATTTCAATAATATATTTTATCTGACGAAAAAATAATAATTAAATAATATTATTTAAACTTTACTAAATATAGGAGTATTAAGGAAATATATAGTATTTTTTATTTCATTCTAATTGTAAACTAAACATTATAATATTGATTCCTTCTTTGATTCCAGTGGTCAAACCAAACAAAACTATTTTCTTTTCGTTCCATTTCATTCTCATTCTCATTCTGATTCCGATCCGTAAACCAAACGCCACTATATATACCTATATCTTTGATCAACCTTACTTGTCGCCAATAATGAGATTTAATATTTTCTTTTCGGCAACTTTTTTTTTTCAGATTCATTCGCAACTTTTTTTTCAGCATAAGGCTATTTCTCCTTGGTAGCCTTTCATTTTAACCCTAATATATCAATATATATAATGTAATAATAATAATACTTACTGGTATTAGGATTAAATATATTTTGAACCTAATTTTTCAAAACCTATTAAAAATCTTAATATTATAAAAAATCATTTTTTAAAAACATATCTTAAAAATATTAAAACACATCTAAAAATATTTAATTAGTAATTTCATAAATTTATTCAAATTTAAATAAATATTTTAGCACTAAAAATAATTTCAGATTTATTAACATATGTTATTAAATGCATAAATACAATCTTATGTGTCGTAGTTATCAAAAATATACCTGAAGTACAATTATTTGGAACTCGAGTATTTGTTCGACTTTTCTTAATAACAGGCCTAAAAATAAGTTTATAAATAAATATTTTATTCACAAAAATAATCAACACTCACGATCCTTACAAAATGAACTTTTTTGTAATATTTTTAACTTCTTTGACCCTTAACAAAAATAAATACATTTTGAAAAACAAAATCATTTGTAGGATACTTTTTTTTCTTTCTAATAATATAGTACGTGACTATAGGAGCCATAAAATTTATACATTGCTTTGTAACTTTTATAACTTTTGTTAATGAATGACGTTATTTGATTTATGTGATGAGATTTTAAATTTGTTCTAAGTGTGATAATTCAGACAATAAACCATAATACAATAAAAATTCTTAACTTAATATGAGTATTGTTTTGGCATTTATATTTCACAATATCAAAATGTGACATGGTAAAATAAATGCTTCGCATCTTGGACATTATAAAACTTGAAGTATTTTTTGTATTTGAAGTTATTTATTTAGAAGAAATGAGGGTGCACTATTTGATGTATTATAATATTATTTAATTAATGTAGTATGTTAAATCTTCTAAACAATATTTGCACTAATTAAAATAGAGATTATAATTTAATTTGAGACAAAGATCACATTATATATGAGTAGAATGAACATTGAATCCGAATCGATTGAGTTGCAGTGTAAAGACTCGTGATTCTTATATCACTCTTTTAGATGAAAAAATTGTTAATAATATCTAACTATTTAAAGCATATTTTCAATCATTTATAATTTCATTTGTAAGAAAAAATGAAAATTATCGTAGAAAGAAAGGCGGAATCCATGAGTGGATTTTTTGTATCATCACTTTTATTGTTTTCGAATGCATTATATATATTATCATTTATTTGTAAAGATTTGATTTTTGACATGAAATTCATTTTATTTTGTTTTCTTTTCTTTTCTCTAATTTTAGTATTGATTATACTATAACACAAAATTTGGCATGTAACAGAAAACAGAAGTTAGTTGCAGTTTTTTTTTAACATTTGTGAAATACTCCTACATAAGTCTGTCTATATATGTATTTATTAAAATACTAAGATGACACTACTACAAAAAGGGATATTAAAGTCGATTCGTTAATTGAAAAATAAAATATTAATTAATAGCAAAAAAATTACCATGATATTGTTCTATGTTATTCAAGATCATCATATTCTTCTCCTGATGTTATAATACAAACCTACATATATAATACAAAAAATTATACACATAATAACAGAAAAAATATGAATAATAAGTGCATAGAATTAATAAAAATATTTACAAGAGTAAATGAAGTGACAAAATGAAGGAAATGAAGAAAAAATGGTATTTTGTAAGTGAGAAATGGGTATAAAAAATTTGAATATTTTGCTCAAAAAAATAGGGATCTAAAAGATTAGTTAGAGAGGAAGAAAACGCACTAACCGACGTTAAAATTGGTGGTCGTATGTGGCCAGAAAATGAAAAAGAGTGGAGGAGAAGTGAAGGAGGTTTTGGGTTTTTTAGAGTTATGTAGCGTTTGAAATAGTTTTTGTCTGAAACCGACGCTATCCACGTAGTGTAGCGTCGGTTGACACCTGGAACCGACGTTACGTCCACGTGTAGCGTTGGTTCGACACGTCAATCGTCGCTACGTCCTACGTGGATAGCATCGGTTCTACACCGAACCAACTTTAAATTCATTATAAGTCAATTTTTCCTAAAAATTAATTTTACATATCGACTTAAATACTCATTTTTATAATAATGTAAATAATAAGTGGAAGGATATCATAATTTTGCACTTCTAGGTCTACTTAGTCTTGCAAAAATTGTAAATGCATATTTCATATAATACAATAATCTAATGAGTTTTACTTTATAGGCCATATTACCTACACACAAATTAAATTAAATTTAATATCTTATTTGCTCGAATTTTTAAATATTATTGATGATACTTGCAACATTTACGTGCAACGCAAGTATGTATGCTAATACTTCAAAAAACAAAAGTAAATATGGGATCGTAATGTTACCAAAGATGCAAATAGAATGTAAATAAGAATAAGAACAAAAGTAAATATGGGATCGTAATGTTACCAAAGATGCAAATAGAATGTAAATAAGAATAAGAGCGATACATTAATTCACACGCAAGCTCACATAAAATGAATACCATCAAATAGGAAGTATCAATGGAGCAAAATATGAAATAGTTATTGATAAATTGATGTTTAATAATAAGATAAATGATTAACCTGAAAAGAACGTTATCAGTTTGCAAGGAAGAAATGATATCTGACTTATCTTCAATGATATATATATATATATATATGCTCCTTCTCTGCCATTATATCATTTGGCTGAGTCTGAACCAGCAACGTACTTCAACAATGGAATGCATCGACGGAGGGGTTGTTTCCAGTGACAACAATGGAGGATGGTTCCAAGAACGGACCGATCGACGGCAATGGATAGATGGCCGACAGCTTCAAAAACTATGAGAAATATCTAACTCTGCGAACGTTGAGAGGAAGAAAAAAAAACACTTTAATTCACTTAACAAGTTTTTATAATGATCTTCTAACGACCACGGTGAAAAATTAATTACAATTTATTTTAAGTATAGTTAATTTAAATAATTATACGTCATAAAAACATAAATAAAATATTTTTTTATTTCGAACCTTTTACGTTAGTTATTAAAATTATCATTATAAAACCTTTAAAACTTTTGATTATCGTTATAATTTTACTTGTAAATTTTCTACTACCCTCGTATTTAAAAAAAAAGATCAATCATTTTAAAAAGATTTTTTGACATAGTAATTGTTATGATATACTTATGGATCCGTAATTTTTATATAGTGGGAGTTTTTAGATTCCACCTCCAAACTGAACTACGACGAATTTTTTTCGTCTTTTTCAGACTTCGAACCTGTGACTAGGCCCTTAAGTACACAGATTCACAGAAGTTGGTACTTAAAGGCCTAGTCACAAGTTCGAAGCCTGAAAAAGACGAAAAGAACTCGTCATAGCTCAGTTTGGAGGTGGACTCTAAGAACCTCCTACTATATAAAAGCTACAAGTCTAAGAGTATATTCTAACATTAGTCTCAATTGATACCAGTTTCTATGAATCTGTGTACTTAAGGGCTAGGTCACAGGTTCGAAGCTTGGAAAAGGCGAAAGAAACTCGTCGTAGTTCAACTTGGAGGTGTAGTCTAAGGATCCTCCACTGTATAAAAGTTACGGGTCCACGAGTATATCCTAACAATAATATGTTTTATTATGGATAAATATATAAAAATATAATTATTTATTCACTAAATATTTAAACATGTGTGAGAGTTAATTTACCAATAATTTTTAAGATTTAGAATTCACGTGATCAAGATCAATAACTTAAATTATTGAATTATAAGTATTTAATTTTTATGATGTATATATATTTGTGATAGAGTAATAAATATATAAAAATATCGAGAATTAATTTTTTAACAAACTTTAACAATAAACTTAAATATGAAAATGAGCCCGACTTTTAAAAATGAGTAAAAAAAAGTTTTTTATTATTGTTACATATGTTTTATATTTTTAAATGTTTATTTTTTCATTCTTTATTGGCTAAAAGTTTTCTTTCATTTTTACCATAAAATATTTTTCATTAACTAAATTTTTTTTTTAAATTTCTTTTATAATAATTACATTCTTTGTTATCAATTTAGGGTACTCATTTTTTATTAAAAATATTTTTTTATTAAAATATTTATATGTATCTGTAAGAATTTTAAGTGTGAATAATAAATAAATTTTGAATCAAAGACGTAGAATAAAGAGGGGTAATTGCCCCGTTCAACATTGTTGACAACCTTGGGTTTAAAACTTAGGTTAAATAATTATTTTTAATTTTTTAATTATATTTAAAAAAAATTAGTGTGAATAATTATTGAAGTAGTTTTTTTTAAATAAAAAAGCATATTTATAAATACAATAAAGAAAAAAATTCTTATAAAAAAAATTAAAAACACGTGTCACTTCTTAGCACGTGCATCCCCGTCCCTTAGCTTCTAAAGTTAAGATAAAATGATCAACACAAGCTAATTTTCAAGTTTGCTCTTAATGGGCATTTAAGCGGCGTGAGGTCAAATCCTACACATGTATGCGTGTGGTTGATAGTGTAATCATTTATTAAAACGATTAAATTTATTTTTAATTTATAATTAAGTATCTTATTAATTATAATAATATCACAACTTATAATTATAAATTTTTTTCTTAAAAATATATTCTTTATATCATAAATAAATGGTATAACTATAATTAATATGATATATAATTTTTTACTAAAATTAATTACTATATAATTTTTTTACTATAATTAATGACATATACCTTAATTTATGATAAACAATTTTTTTTCTTCATAAAAATAAGTTTATTTGTATCAATCAACCACCATTCTTTATAGGCGCTTAACGTGGGGGTGATAATTCGGATTAGATTTAAGAACACGAACCTAACATAACAAAGTACAAATTACTTTTTAATTAAAATTAGTCATTAATTGTTTTGTGACCACGAAAATGTTGAGTTTTGTTATAAGTATAAATAAATAAATTATGTGAATTTGAATTAAGAAATATTACTCTATGTAATATAAATAAATACTGCATAAATATGTACAAACTTAATGTCAAAATATTTCTACCTCATACGAAAAGGTACTTGGGAAAAAAATGAAAAATATATCGTGACTTCGTATATAGAAGTAAAATATATATTTAAGAATAAATAAAACACAACTTCAAAAATAAATATAAAAAAAAAAGAAGAAGATAAAAATAAAAAAATATTAATCTCTCTTTTCTCATCCAATGATAAAATTTTGAATTTACATATAAAAAATCAATAAATGTACTTTCTATGCAAAATGAGAAATCTAATTTTTAACAAGGACGATAATTGATTCTTGATGAAAGATGGCATTTGACAAATTTATATTGTAACAAGCTTAGTTTAGAGAGAATGATAGACGCAAAAATAAAGACTATTTAAGAGAAACAAAGCAAATTAGATATAGATATTTTTAAAAAGAGAGGTGAGAAATAGAGGGGGAGATTGAGAGTCCAACATTATTAGATGGTGGCGGATAGGGGTGGCAGTTTGAGTGCTGTATTGATGGAATTTAAATTAAATAGTAAAATTTAAATTAAATTAAATTCGAGTCAATTTGATAATCGGAAAAAATTGAATTGTATTCAAACTATTCGGTTAAAATTTTTTAAAAAGAAGTTGCATAAACATGACAACAAACATGATGAGTTAAAAACTTACAATAAAAAAAACATATTTTTTTCACTTAAAAATCTAATAACGTGGGTTTTTTTATGAATTAAGGTGTTAATTAAAAGTGTCCAAGTATAAATTTAAGTTTTTGTTATCTATTATATGTATCTAAATTTTTGTTATATATAGGGATCTAATGTTTTCAATACGTTGTGATTTTATGATACATATTTAAAATGAATTGAGAGTATTATTGGTAGATACATAGTGAATTTGTGATATATACAACTATGTACAAAACTCATATTATAAATACTCAACATTTAAACAGGTAATTTGTTAATAATGATAACCATAAGGAAAATTCTTTCAACTTCTAGATGTATACTATATATTTCTTTGCTTAATGGCAAAGGAAAATTTTATTGAGATTTGAAACTCTTTATTTAAATTATGAGTTTTTATGAAAACATGACACCTTTGACTTTTGTATGACGTTTATATTTGTCAAATCTATTTAAAAATATATTTATTGTTTTAAGAATTAGTTTTCTTTAACTTATATATACTATTGTTTTTATTTTATAATTAATTAATTATTGTAACATAACATGTGTGTGTGAGAAGTTATATTATCTCCATAAATTTTATTGTGTGCGTGTTGTTGATTCATATTAATTTATTATTTGTTTAAAAGATTAATTATAATATTATTTTTCTTTATTTTGATGTTTCATATAATGTTGTTTAAACTAATAAAATTTAATTATTAAATATATTTTTTAATTTATAAAAAATATAATTAACATTTTAAATTAATTTGAGTCAATTCATTTATATATAGTTTAGATTCAAACTTATCTTTACTTGTTCGATTTAAATTTGAATTGAGTTAGGATTAGATCAATTTAAATTAATTTAATTCGTACAAATTGACACCCTAATTGGTGAGAGATGGTTAAAATTTCTTCAATTTTTTCATTTTTATTTTATCAAATTTATTTTATTTTATTAATTTTATTTTTTAATTTTAATGTAAAGAAGAAGTAAGACAACATTTTGACTCCACTTATCGACAATGGAGTGTGGTAATATTATTTTTAAACTCGAGATTTTTTATAATATTTAACCAAATATTGAGTGTGTTATTAATATTTATTCATAGTATATAAGGTCAATATTTTTATTTTTTTGAATTTCTCTATTCCTCCTAGTTATTTTATGTAAAGAGTGTTACCGATAACACTTCCACGCGATTTGCCGGTTTAAGAAGTAAGATTACATTTTTACCCTGCTTCGATTACCTTTACAGTCGATCATTAATGGAGTGTAGTTTAGTTATACTATTTTCAAATTCGAGACTTTTATATATTTAACCAAACATTGGATGTGTTATTAATATTTATTCATAGAATATAACGTTATTATTCTTTCAAATTTGCTATTTAAACTTTATGTTACTTTATGTACAAAGTGTTACTGATATACTTCCACGCGATTTTCAGAAATAAGAATAGGTTGCCGTCTAAAAAGGTCATAGGATACTACATCTTGGGTAAGATTGTCAACGAGTGCAGGGCAAAATCGAGAACTCTCTCCCTTTTATTTCTATTTAAATTTTTTATAAAATATATCAAAAAAATTAGTGAATATTTTAAACATTATTTTTTATTTTTTAATAAATTTTTATTTTTAATATAAAGGAAAATAATAAAAAAAATTAAGCTAAGAATAAACATTTTATAATGAAATTTTTTTTGACCCAATAAATAATAATAAAAATAAAATATATATAACAATAAATATATAATTATTTCGTATTAAACAATATTGATAGAATTTTGTTATAAATTGGCTTAAAATAATAAGAATGAATTATAAAATAATTATAAGATTTTAGATTTTTAAAATTTAAATAATTTTATAAAGGTACTAGAAATAAAGGAAGAAAGATGGAAAAACCTTTAATAAATATATAACCCTCATTAATCGAGGATACGAGCCCCTATAGCTCAGTGGTAGAGCGTCAGTCTTGTAAACTGAAGGTCTGTAGTTCGATCCTGCATGGGGGCATTTTTTTGAATAAATATTTAAATTTGCTATAAAAATCTATCATTTAAATTAAATAATTTTTTTATTAAAAAGTAATTAAATTTTTTTTTTTGCAGCATGGTACTAATTTATTACTTGTATTGAGTTTGTCATTTCTTTTAATTTTTAAATAACTGACGTATTTTAGAATGTTATCACCCAAAAAAAAAATGAGATATTTAGGAGCATCATATGAATATACAAAGATTTAAACAGACGATGATCTTGCAAAATGAATTACAGGTGAAATCAAATATGAGTAATTGAAGAACAATTAGCCAAAAGAAAAAAAAAATGAGTTACAATTTTAGTGGCATAAAATAAAGAAATCTATCAAATAACAATGAGATATAGTCTTGAAGATGATCACATAAACCACCAGTTGGTTAGACCTGAATGCACAAAACAAATTCAAACTTACAAAATAAATGATGGTAGTTATAGAAAGTTTAGTTTTCCATTACATTACTCACACAATTCTTCAGTTCATCCAACAACTTACTTAGAAATTATGTTGCAAGTACAACCTTTGTTGTGGGGAAGCAGGTCCAATCTCCTCCTCCAAACTTTTCAAACCATCGTTGATACTTCCGGCATTGCCCAAATTTCTTGTTTCTAAATTTTTTGCCTCAACATCTGCATCTGAAACCGAAGACTTTCTCCTTTGAGATGATGCAACACTTGGGAAAGTTATCCAAGAAGGAGCTCTAAATTCAATCCTCTGATCTTCTCCTTCTGCTATATCAGTTTCGGACGCTGACCTGTTTGAAGACCTTTGTGATGATTTTTTGTGCAGCCTATTGCTTCCCAATATTACCTCAGTTGGCAAAATTGGTTGCTCATTACATGGAGATCCCATCAATAGTGCAAGTGCTCTTTCCAATTCTGTAGTTACTTTATCCATTGATGGTCTCTCTTTCCCTCTCATTCTAACACATTTACAAGCCACATTTGCTATTCTTTTAAGAGCTTCAATATCTGATGGAAGTTTCAAATTTGGATCTAGGATTGCTGTTATGTCTCCAGCTCTGATCAAAGGCACTGCCCATTCAACTATATTTTGAGGCACTTCCCATTCAACTACGTTTCCTTCTTCATATTGATTGTCAATTGCTTTCCTTCCACTAAGAATCTCCAACAATAAAACACCAAAGCTATAGATGTCTGATTTCGTTGTAAGATAGTGAAGCCTGTAGTATTCGGGATCAAGATATCCAAGTGTTCCTGCTGGTGGTTCCGGCAATGGCGAGCCACTATCTGCAGGTCCAAGCAATGACAGTCCAAAATCAGCCACCCTAGCATTGTGTTCTTCATCAATGAGAATGTTTGAAGACTTAATGTCTCGATGGATCACGGGTGGACAAGCATACCCATGAAGGTATTCGATTCCCCTTGCAGCCTGGACAGCAATGGTTACCCTTCTAACCCAATCCAATTGCTCCTTTAAGGCTTTACTCTTTCCATGAAGATGTTGGTGCAATGATCCATGAGCCATGAACTCATACACAAGAAGCCTTTCATCGCCATCTTCACAATAACCAAGCAAATTGAGTAAATGGGCATGGTTTAATCTAGAGAGTAAGTCTAATTCAGTATGAAACTCTTTCGAATTCTTCTGTATGTTTCGAGACATTGTAGCTCTTTTAACTGCAACAACTGTTCCATCTTTTAAAACTCCTCTAAAAACACATGAGAAACTTCCCATTCCCACAATAGAATCTTCTTTAAATCCATTAGTAGCCCTTTCTAGTTCCTCATAACTGAACATCTGGGCCCTCCTTATCTTCAGGTCATCCAAGTCAGGCCTAATCTTTCCATCATCTTTTTGAGAGATAGTGCCATTTCCAATATTTTTCTTAGGCTTTGAACTTTGAAGGGAGCATTGACAGTCTCTCAACTTGTACCGGACATATACAACTGCTGTTAAAGACACAATAATGACCAAGAACACAGCAAATGAAATCTCTGCTATAATTACTGGGAGTTGCAGCGACCAGAACCTTTCGCTCTTCTTCCCTTCTATAACATTGGAATACGAAGAACAATTCAAAAAGCAATCAGATGTATAGCAAACGGAACAGTTATATTCACAAATCCTATCAGACTTCATTGTACATTCTGTTTTCTGGTACATTTCGACTGGACAACCAATGCTGCAAGGCATGCAAACATGAGAGGTAGGATGCCTGCAAGAGACATTCTCGTGGCTAAGTTCATAGGAATCAGGAGGACAAGGTGAAGGCTTGCAAACAGCTGGTGGGACTGCCAAAGGCAGAGAAGTTGGAAATGCACTACCCCAACAAATAGGTGCTAGTGATCTCTCAGCAAGGATTCCACAAGTGAAATAATTTCCAGCAGCAATTTCATAAACCTTGATCCTATTTGGAACTGGAGTGCTTGGTTTAACAATAAATCCCCAGCATATCACGCCACGATCAGCACTCTTAATTCCGCAAGCATGAAACTTTCCTCCTACAACAGCAAGTAATGGATCATTAGGAGCCAAATCAACATTGCCTTGTTGAGCTGCTGAATAAGCCACTGAGATTTCTTCTTCAAAATTCAAACTTCTTCCCCAACAAAAAGCTCTAGAATTCAAACCTTCTAGAATCCCACATACATGATATCCACCAGCTGCAATCTTTTGAAACCTCATTTCCACAGGAACCAAACTGATAACTCTACTACTAGTTTCATCACCCCAACACAAAACAGTCTTATTCTGAGAAAACAATCCACAAGTAAATTCTGAACCCGATGATATTGACTTAATCTTCCCTTCAAATACATAGTTTCTAGTCATATTATAACCCCAGCAATCAACAAAAGAAGTGTTCCTTCTTTTCCCAGTTAAAGATTTTCTCAATCCACACAAATGATAATCACCAGCACTTAGTTCTAAATATTCAGCTTTTTTAATCATAGGTTTAGGAACTCCCATTTCAATATAACTACTGCTTCCCCAACAATAAGGCTTATTAGAACTCATGAGAAGTCCACAGACAAAGCCATCACCAGCAGTGAGTCCAATAAATTGAAATTGTGAGGGAGTTTCATGTACTATAGCTGAATTTGATCCATAACAAGTCACAAGATGAGACCCATCTGATTTTAGACCACAAAAAACAGGACCTTTTTCACCATAAGAAACAGCAATGGAGGAGATGGAGCCTAATCCAGAAACTGAACATATTAAATCAGATAAAACTATAATTTCCAAAAGAATTCCAGCTCTCCATGTATTGATATTCAGAACCCAGATGAGGAAACCTCTTAATAATATCCCCATTACACAATGACGACCGAAAAATTAGAGATATTAGAAAGCCCAAAGTGAAGGAGTGCCCTTTAGCTCTAATGCCTCAAAGTTTGCTTCTCTATCATAAGGAAAAGGGTGCCAATGCACTAGTAATTTACAAATACCCACACCTTTCGTCCATGTAAATCACAATCCCAAGTTAAAACGCAAAAAAGGACTGAAAACGTGACATGACCACAAGCCAAATGGTTCTGATAAGCAAATCTCAACAAGATTGAAAGCAAAATGCTACTTTTTAAACAAATAACAGAAAACCCAAATCAAGACCATAAATGTATCAACTCAAAAGGGGAAAAAACCATCTACTTCAAGCATTCTTTGATCAATACCCAAGTGAAAGAGCATAAAGTTTAATCCCTACCAAGTAATACTTCAGAAGTTTCATATACATTCAAAGTGGATCCAGAAACGACTAAAAATGATTACCTTCCAGCCAAAGGCTTGACTTTTTATTTTCTTTTAAGTTGTTGATGTAACAGATCGTTCATGGCAAAAGATGGTATCTTTATCTTACTATAAGCCTTCTGGTTAGATGAGAGCTGGGTGGTAAAGGGAAATACCAGAAAAGACGCCAAAGAAAGATGGGTTACATAAAGCAGCTGATTGCAGGGAAGAAGAGAGAGAGAAAGGGAAGCATTTAATGCCATAAAACTGAAGTTCTGAAAATAGGCAAAGTGTAGTTGAAGGCATTAAATGTGAAGTTAATGTCCATTTTATCTTTTTCATGGTTTACATCAATTGCTTCCATTCTTGAATGTTTTTTTTTTTTCAACTTTTTGTTTGTTAAGAACTGAACTTTTACTTAATGTAGAATGTTGTTTGAGTCATCTTTGTTTTCTTCAGTTCAAATATTAGGACACCTAGGCGTAAATTCTGGTGCATGTTCTCTATAAGTATATATGAATAATTGTTTGATATTTATTTTTTCCAGTTTACGTGCATGATGTTTATTTGTCTATCTCTTCTCAAAATATATATATAAAAAAGCTATTCATATTATCATAACAAAAATTAGTATTGTTATAAAAATATTTCATCCATCACAAATTTATTTAATAATAATATTAAAATATAATTAATATTAAAAATAAAATAAATATTTCATAAAATTTTATTATAATAATAACAAAAAATTATTATATCAATTAATATTATTATCTATATAAAAAAAATACTCGTCTGTCAATAGTCAGTACTGATTTTATTTTATTTATTTTTGCCGGATCGATTTGTCTAGAACTGATTTCACATCAATTATCAGTTTACCAAACGAATCATATATTAGTAGAAAAGATCGTCTATACATATATACAAAATCATGCATCAGTAATTTAATGGTACTTTGACTCGAGAGAGATGCATGTCTCTTCTAGCAATTGACATGAGAAAATTTGAACTCTAAGAGGAGAATTGTTGTAAGACTTGAGTTTAGCATCTATAATATATATATATATATATATATATTAGTTGTAAGTTATATGTATATACAATACGAAGGAGCTGGTCAAAAGTTAAAAAAAATAATTAAAAATAGCCCAAAGATCCCTTATATTAAGTTAAAAAAGTTATTTAGTTACTTTAGAAAACAAGAGTTATTTAGTCATTTATATTTGTGAAAAAATTCACCCTTTTTTCATTAATATCTTAAATAAAATAATATTACCTCTCAGTGCTGTATTTTATTGGTAAATAAAAAAAAGTTAAAAAATGATTTTTTGTTATGGTATTTTATCATAAAAATTATTAAAAATTTTAAGTGAATAGTAAATTTTTCATCATAAAAACTATTAAATAATTCAATAAATAATAAAATTTATTATTTTTTAGTACTTTTAAAAAATATAAGGAACTAAATGACACTTTTTATAAATCTCTTAATATAAGTGACATTCACGATAAGAATGGACAAAAAAACTATAGATTCAGTTATTCACGGTTATCTACATCGTTGGTTTAGTTTTATTTGATAAATTTTAGATATGGGTACGATTTCAGATAAAAATTAAACATGAAACAATGAGTACGATTATACTAATAATCGTATCCGTCTGTATCCGAAATTAATTATATTTATTTAATTAATTTATATATTAAGTAATAATTAGGATTTATTAAGAAATTTTTAAAAAGGTTTGAAAAATTGGTTTTTTTCGAGTATTTTTTAATAACAGCCCCAAACCATTATCCGTGAGTAAAAAACAATCCCCTAATCATAACGATTTTCAAGTAGTTTCGGATACATATTTTATAATTCGTTTTAGAGATAATTATATCAAAAAATATCATCGCTCGTACCCGTGCACATCCTTAATTCATGGCACACTACCTTATATTTTATAGGTAATGATATTGCTACTTTTGAATTATCTGTTATGAATTTGAAGGATTTTATTACGCTCTATATATACTATATGTATAGATACATTAAAAATATGAGTGATAATATGTGATTTCATCGTATTAAACAAGGTATCAAAGCAAGTTCTTTGATCTATTTATTTAAAAAAACTACTTAAATGATATATTCTCCACCATAAACCCTAGCCACCACCCACCTTTGTTGCTTTATGACCTAAATAAAACCTAACACAGTCGAAATCCTCACTACCTTAGCCTTTTTCTATATCTATTTATTATCTCCAACGTCAAAAGCCAAAAGTTACTAAATTGGTCCCATCTCTAATCTCAAAAACCAATCCATTAGCCTCATCCGGCCAGGCCCTAACTCATTTGGACATTCACAAAAAAAGCCATTAGCCTCAAGGGTTTTTGATGGGCAGAACCGATATCGCCGATCCTGTCGATATTTTGATTTTATATTTATAAAACTCTCGCAAGTGCACGAATCATTTTGTAGAAAAATGATAAGTATACTCTCAAGGTCGATCTAAGGAAGGAATGTATGTGGTTTTTAATTTATTATTCAAACTTTTAAAAACAAAATTAAATCCTAAACATCTTGTCACAATATTTTTGGGGTTTTGTGTTTTTAATCTAATAACATAAAAATAAACATAGATACAGATTCAATAAACATTTATGCAAATTTTATCTTTTATAATAGTGGAGTATTTATGGATATAATAACTAAGTTAATTATGCTTGCTCATATTATTTAGGTTATTAAAGATATAAATTGATATTTATTGATTCTCTCTTTTTTATATGAATACCACCTTTGGTGGGGTTAGATATTCTTTGTTAACTAAACAAATCAATTAACACCTATGGGTGGGGTTGATAACTAATTTGGTAAATTAAATTAATTCTTTTTTTCTAAGAGATTAAAAATGAACCATTTAAATGCCACCTTTGGTAGGGTTAGACAGTTTAAACTTTATTCAAGGTGTCCAAATTAAACCTAAGAATTTAGTTATCCGAGTACTAACTTTCAAGTTTTAAAACCACTATTGAAAACATGTTGTCAATACATTTTCAGATAATAATTCTTATAAAAACTTTTGAAATAGAGCTTCACTCTAACTACCGGGCAATTGTACCAACAAATAAAAGAACACTACTCTAAATCAGACCGGATAACTAAACCTTAAAATCTAATTTTCAGATTTAAGTTTATAATGAAAAATAATATATTTTTCTCTAACATTCTTAATATAAAATCTTGAATAAAAACAAAATCAATTCATTTTAGAGATTTTCACCTATTTAATATTTCGCAAGCATAACAATGTTATTATTATATCATGTTTACAAACAGCCATCAAAGTTAAATTTAATCACAGATAAATTAAATATAACATGTAAGAATAAATCATAAAAAATAACTGTAAAGAAAATAAAATCCTTACAATACTTTGATGTTATTCCTATTGTTGGAAAACCTCCAAACGAAATTTGCACTCCCATTTATTGAATCAAAAAATAAATAAATTACAAAAACATAATTAGTTTTTCTCAAAAAGAGAAGAACTCTAAACCTAAGAAAAACTAACTAAGAAAAGCTAAAAACTAAGAAAAATTAAAAAACTATGAAATGGAGAGAAAGAAAGAGAAGAGAAGATGTGTTTTTAGGTGTGATTTGAAGTGAAAATAATGGGTGTATTTATAGGTGAGTAGAGGAAGAAAAAGTGGATGAAAAAATGATAAAAATTGGTGGAAACACGGAGTAGTGAATGATGACATCATTGTTGATGTCATGCTGACGTGAGGCACAGCGGTGCGGACTAGGCATAGATGGGCAGCGGCGCACGCAGACTGGAGCAGGGGCATACAAAGGCGCGCACGGAATGGAGAGCAGGCGCGCTCGGACAAGAAAATGTGGCGTGTGGGACCGGGCACGTGCGGAATGGTCGATACGCACGGTTGCTCGGCGCGGCTGGGCGGCTGCGTGAGCGATTTCCTCCTTTTTGACATTTTTGACCTTATTGACCCATTTTGTCCAATTTTTTTATATGTGTTCACTTTTCCTCATTTAATTTATGAATATATTTGTGATGGAAAAGATTACGATGTGTGGTCTCAATTGATGGAAATGCATATTGTTGAATAAGAAAACTCTCATATATTATGGAAAAAAACAACTGAATTTGCTATGTCAAACAAGGGATATGAAAAATGGTATATTGAAAATCAGAAGGTGAGATGCTTACTTTTAATGTCTGTCTCTTGACATCATGAAATGTTATTTTCGCATGCACACTGCTTGTGAAATCCAAACTACTCTTTTCAAAGATTTTTGTGATGGTATTGATGAGATGTATTTCTATTCTTTGCATCAAAAAGTTTTCTCAACTAAACAAGGTACGAAGTCACTCTTAGTATACTATATGGAGTTAACAGAAATATTTTGGGAACTAAATCATCATGATAAGGTAGTCATGAAGGATCATGATGATATTATAACACACCAAAAATCATTGGGTAAACCAAATTACACATATTTCTTACTGGATTGGATAAATTTTTTGATCAAATTCGATAAGAGATTTTACATCGTGGACCACTCTTAAGTCTGGAAGAGTGTTAATCCTTAGTACGTCATGAGGCCATATGATCTACTACTTTAAATGAGGACATTGAGAAACTTGAAGCTTTTTCTATAATATCTTTCTATCAACGTAATTAGATGTCACAAGATAGGCCCAAATCCACCAATTCAAAGAATTCCAACAATGTTGATCAATTCTGTATATAAATGCACTCACTGTAATCAAATAGGCCATTCAAAAATTCATTGCATTGAACTTATTGGATATCCAGATTGGTGGGACCCAACACGATATCAAAATTCCAAACTGTCGCCTATTGTACTAATCACTCAAACAAATTAAGATGATGCCATTCCTACATTATCAACATTGGTAACCACTATAAACATTAAAGGTAAGGTCTTAAACATTTCTATAAATGTTTTAAATTGTATATGGTTAATTGATTCTAGTGCTACTATATGACATTTGATGTTATACAAGTCTCAACCCTTAACTTATCCTTCCAAACTTATGCCTCTACGACCAATAGTAATACCACTCCAGTTATTAAGGAAGGGTCATTACATCTTACTAATACTATATATCTTGATTCTACCTTATCTTTTTCCTCCTTAGATTATAACCTTATATTAATCTCTCAAATCACTACTATTTTATCTTGTGTTGTTATTTTTTAGCTTGATTATTATATATTTAAGGGCATTTATATTAGACAAACGATTGGTTATGGTGTAAAGATAGGAAAGTCGTATTATTTGGACTTGGAGACAAAAACTTCCAATAAATTTCAACAAGATTTAATAGTTGAGAGCATTGGTTCACCAAAGAGGATCACTGAGATCTGGCTTTAGCATCGACATTTGGGCCATACCTTATTTGGTTATTTAAAAAAGTTATTTCCTAGTTTATTTATAAATTTGAATATTTTCGTATTCAAATGTGATGCTTGTAAACTTGCAAAAAACCATTATGCTTCATTTTCTTTGATTTTAAATAAAAGTACAATTCCTTTTATGGTTATTCACTCTACATGGGGATCATCCAAAGTTTCTACATTGGGGGTCATGATCAACACGATGCAATACGCAAGTATATATGTCATGCAAGTAATATAATGTACCTAAGTCCAGATATAGATCTTATAGGGAGTTGTGTAACTTATAATCGAGTATTAATATAATTATTACAAATACTATTTGGACAATAGAAAATTATAAAAACTAAAAAATAGGGAGTTGTTAAATTATAAGACTTAACAACTACGAAGATATATGAGAAAACAATTTAGGAATCTTTAATTCCTTAATTTCCTAACGTGTGAATAACTAAAATACTCTCCAATATAATCATCAATCAATTATATAATCAATTCAATCTAACATAGCATGCATTATTTTCTCAAGTACATTACACATTATATAATAATTAACCTAATTATACTCTCATTTCAATGAGATTGCATACTACTCATTAAGTTCATCAATTACAGATTCACATACATAAGAATCATATATCTCTGTCTAGAAATTATGCATGTTATTTAATCAAGATAAATAATTAAATAATTCTCTTAACTCTATTCAATTGCCTCTATAGATAAATTATTGGACAAATAATTAATACCATAAAAATTAGATTAAATAATATAATTGAATTGTAATAACAATTGAGATAAAATACTAAATCATCATATATAAAAAATAGAGTTCATAAGACCCCTAGATTAATAAATTAGCTAGACATAATTATGTTCTTAAAGCTCAGATTTTTCATAAAAAAAGACAATAAAATTGATAAAGAAAGAAGAAGTGATACACTCAATTTCTTGATTTGTAGCAATAATCTTCTCTTCAATCTTTCACAAACTTATGTCTCTTTTAATCTCCTATCCTATTGAACTTTTTCTCTTCTTTTCTTTTCTTTGCAGCTGATTAATTATGTGTTGTTTATGACCTTACTATAGTGCTTTAAATATGATGAAATTGATCATCATTAGATTAGGATTCATATTACTTTGATTCAAGGGCTGAGATTGAAAGTTGGAATTCAATTTAAGGATGATATGTTAAAATCCTTATTGCTCGATCGATCTACTCCTTTTTCGATCAATCAAAGGATGAACCCTTGATCTATCTACAAATGTCAAGATTGATCTATTCCCTTATTGATCTTGTATTTGATCTAATTTTTGGCCTATTTTTTTATTTTTTTTGATATATTTTCACCTATATTTTCATATTAAACACAAATTAAGCTTACTTATGATATTTAAGCAAAAAACAAAAAAAGAAAAATAAGTTATTTATAAGTGGCCAAATAACTCTACTATTGTAGAGTTATCACACCCCCAAACTTAACTTTCTACTTGCCCTTAAGAAAATCCAAGCCTAACTAGCTAAAATGATATGGGCATCACATTCATAAATATATATATATATATATATATATATATATATATATATATATATATATTACTAATACATGTATATTCAACAAAAATTATCCCCTTCAAAAGTTATACAATTCTATGACAAGGAAGTTCACATATCTATCAATCACTGTTCGATTAATACAAGGCTATGCAAGGGTTTTGAAAAATTGATTCATATGTTTGTTTTACATCTCATCCAATGCACTCATGAAATCAACTTAGATGAACATGTTAATCAATTAAGCCTTAGAACAAGTTTTATAGATCTATTCTTCACACCCTTCTACACTAATGTAAATATGCATTTTAGGTAAAGCTCAATAGGGCTTTATATACTTATAATGTAAGGGTTAGGGGAGGGTAGACAAATGGATATATTTAGGCTTTTTCAACCCCTTAGCTCTATTTTTATTCATCATGCCATATTTAACTTCAATTGAGCTTTGATTTGATATTTTTGTGCACCTTATCTTACCATTCTTTTCATTATTTTATTCCACATCTCTTCTTCACTTTCCTTTTTTTTAGCCTCACAGCATCCCCAAAGTTTAATTTAATTTATTCTTTTTTCTTAGAGGGGTAATTATTTTGTAGATGTAAAGAAGTAGGGTGCATTACATTTTACCTTGCTTTTTATAGCATAGCATATGATTGTATTTTTTATACAATCTAAAGGTGTAAAAGTAAAGGTAATGCTTATTGTTAGGCCAAAAATGTGGCTTAAAGATATGAATGGCTCTTAGTAAAGCCCAAAAGGGTAACTAAGGATATAAACAATGGTTAGCTTAAAATGCTCAATCAATCTAATAAAGGCCTAAATCGTTTCTCAAGCTAAATACTATTTAGGATTTCATCCCAAGGGATGATCAAATAGATTCTAAAACATGGAAGATCTCATCAACTAGCATAACTGACCCTAAATTTTCTCCCAATAAGAACACCAAAATCAATCATGAATGTGCATAAAAATCTCAATCAATTCAATCAAAACTAGCAAGCATATCACTTGATTAATGTAAATATCTTAACGATCATGTTACGTTTCTTATCTTAGTCATAACAACCAATTCTATCACTAGGTTCATATGTTTGATTTCAATATGCATGCATTTGGTTTCCATGTATTCATCAATTTATACCCAAATCATGATAAAAATATGCTATAAAATGAAAAATATCTTAAAATGAAAATACATATTAAATACTAAAGTAGAAAATGAAGTTCCCTCCCTCACTCTTAAATTACACATTGTCCTTAATGTATACATATGAATATGAAAAATAGTGAAAGGAAATAAAACTCATTTATTCTTGGCACACCATATCTGTTGTTAAAACTGCTCAATCTTTGTTGTATCATTACCATCTACTCTTGAGTTTACCTAGAAATAGTTTGAGTCTTGAGTTATTCAGTAACAATTTTTGTCCCAAGTTAATAACATGATGCACAATATCCTTATCATGCCATCTTTTTGTTTTCTTTTTTATAGCTTTTCATTCTCATAGGCATTCCACCATAGCTCATCTAATTTATTTGTTTATATCATCCTTTTTACCTTTATATTGAACATTTTTACTTGCCTACTTAATTGGGGATGGTAGGAAAAATGTTTGAGCTCTAAATTTGGTGGCTCTTAAATGGATAGTTTGGATTTAGAACCTATCTCGTGACAATCCATAACCATATTAGATACACATATAGGGGGCTCATCAGCAAGTGTGTTTACATAATGAACAAGAACATATTATAAAGTATCACTAGGACACATGTTATAAAGTACATCATTGTCTAGTACATCAGTAACATCTATCTTAAAACAATCACTAGTATTATAAGTATAAGGAAATTGAGTTGCTTTAAAAACATTAAATGTCACATGTTCATCTTATACTCTCATTGTAAGCTCACCTTTTTGTACATCAATGAGTGCTTTTTCGGTTGCTAAGAATGGATAACCAAGTATGATAGGAATATTGTGGTCCTCTTCCATGTATAGTACAACGAAATTTGTTGAAAAGAAGAACTTGTCCACTTTTTCTAGCATAATGTTACTGAAGTGGGTTTAGCTTCACCAACCCCTAATCTTTTGAAGATTATTAGTGACATAAGGTTAATACTTGCACCCAAGTCACATAGTGTCTTACTAAAATGTATATTCCTAGTTATGCAAGGGATGTCAAAGCTACATGGATCTTTAAGTTTTTGTGATAGTTTTCTCTCAAGGATAGTACTACAACCTTCATTTAAGGTTGTTGATTCATTATCTCCAAGTATTCTTTTCTTATATAGGATATCCTTCATGAATTTGGAATATGAAAGTATATGTTCAAGTGCATCTACAAATGGTATGTTTATGTATAGCTTCTTGAAGATATCCAAAAATTTTGAAAACTAATTGTCTAATTTTTACTTCTAGAATCTTTGAAGGAAGGGAATAATGGGTTTATAAAATTTGCCCTTCTTTGGTTTAATCACTTCTTTTTTAGTACTCTTTTTGTCCACTTTTTCCTCCTCATCCTTTTTAGTTTCCTTCTTCTCTTCTAAAGGTTTACCACTCATTAAGGCTATTGCTTGACAATGTTTCTTACCTCCTCTTTTTGGATTAACTTTTGTATGGCTTGGAAAGTTATCTTGAGGCTTTTGACTTATGATTTGGGCCAATTTCCTCATTTGGATGTCCAAATTTTGAATAGAAGCCCCATGAGTAGACACTATGTGATCCACTTTTGTATTTACTAAATGGATGAAGTATTTCATCATTCATATTAAAGCATTTGTACTGTACTTACTAGGTGACTTTTTTTCCTAGGCTTGTGGTTATCGTGGTTGTTGCAAACTAGGTGGTAGGAAGGGTTGATGGTTGAATTGATAACCACCTTGATTGTTTTTATTATTCCATGTGAAATTTGGGTGGTTTCTCCATTTTGAGTTGTATGTGTTTGAGTATTGGTTTACTTGGCGATTTTGGTTGTTGACATAATTTACTACTTCAGGAAGGTTCCCACTTACCTCAGTAGAATAAGATCCATTGCAATTATCATACATCATGAATGGTATTTCTACTATATTTAACCCTACGCTGCCACCATTTACCTTCTTAGTTAAACCAAATAGTATATCATTTGTTTGAGCTTGCAATACTGCTATTGTGTCTATATCTACTACTTTAACCACTCTCTTTAGGTTTAGCCTTTTCAAAGGCCATTGGAAATTATTAGATGCCATCTCATCAAGGAATGCAAAATATTCCTCTTCAATTTTACTCATTAAAGCTCCTACAGCTACAACATCAATTATGGTCCTTGGTTGTCCCATTAATCCATTATAGAATGCTTGCACTTATAGCCAAGTAGGAAAACCATGGTGTGGGCATCTTCTTAACAGCTCTTTGTAACATTCCTAAGCATCATAAAGTGATTCCCCATATAATTGATGAAAATAAATGTGAAAATAAGTGATGTCATTTCTAAGCTTAGATGTATTTGAAGATAGGAGGTACTTTGATAAGAATTTCTGAGCCAATTAATCCTATGTAGTGATTGACCCAGCAAGTAGTGATTGTAACCATGCCTTAGCTTTGTCCCTCGGTGAGAAAATAAACAACCAAATGATACTTGCATCATCTAATACACCATTCATCTTAAAGGTGTCACATATTTCAAAGAATGAAGCCAAGTGAAGATTTGGATCATCATTGACTAACCCTCCAAATTGATTTGCTTGTACTATTTGAATGAATCCTAGCTTAAGTTCAAAGTTGTTGGCATTGATGCTTGATCTATTCATGGATGATTGGGCTCTATCTACTTGTAGGATTGTGAAATTCCTTAAAGCACTAGGAACCATAATAGCTTGTTGATCCCTTTTTTTCTGACATAATCCCGATTGATCTTGTTTTAACTGTTCCCTTCTTCAGTAAAGTAAAGTTCTCTTTATTTTTGGATTATAAGGAACAAGATTTTCACCTATAAACCTAGGCATACAATATAAACACTAAAACAAAAATTAAAAGGTCCAAACTAGTATATAATAATTGTTATTAATATCCATTACAAGTACTAAACTCCTTGACAATGATGCTAAAACTTGATCAATGTGATGCAATATACAAGTATACGAATATCGATTCCACAAGGAGTTGTATAACTTGTAACTGAGTACCAATATAATTATTATAAATACTATTTGGACAATAAAAAATTATAAAAACTGAAAAATAAATGACAACTAATTTTAAATTGCAAGACCCAACAACTATGAAGATATATGAGAAAATTATCTAGGAATCTTTAATCTTCCAATTTTCTAACATGTGAATCACTAAAATTTATCCCAATATAATCATCAATCAATTATATGATCAATTGAATCTAGCCTACATGCATTCCTCTCTTAAGTAGACTACACACTAAATAGTATTTAACCTAATCACATTCTCATCTCAGTTAGGTTGTATACTACTCATTAAGTTCATCAATTCTAAATCACATATATAAGAATCATACATTTATACCTAGAAATTAAGCATTTTATTTAATCAAGGCAAAAAATTAAATAATTCTCTAAAATCTATGTAATTTCCTTTATATATCAATTGTTGGCCAAACAATTAATAACATAAAAAATAAATAAAATAAAATAATTGAATTGCAATAACAATTGTGGTAAAATATTAGATCATCACATGTAGAAAATTGGGTTCATAAGATTCCAAGATTAATAAATTTTCTAAACATAATTATGTTCTTAAAGATAAAAAATTTCACAAAGAATGACAATAAAATTGATAAAGAAAGAAGAAGAAGATATATACTTAATCTCTTGATTTATAGCACTAATTTTCTCTTCAATCCTTCACAAAGTTGTGTTTTATTTAATCTTTTCTTTAACTTTTTCTCTTCTTAGTAGCTACTAAGATTTTGATCTTAGTTCTGTGTTGTTTATAACCTTTCTATGGTGCTTTAAATAGGCTAAAATTGATTCTTTTTAGATTATGATTCATATTACTTTGATCCAAGGGTTGAGATTGAAATTTGGAATTCAATTTAAGGTTGAAGCATTAAAATCCTTACCACTCGATCAATTGAGTGATAAACTCTTGATCGATCTACTATTTTGTCGATTGATCTAGTGATGAACCCTCGATCAATCTACAAAATTCTTGATCGATCTACTTTCTCATTAAACTTGTATTTATCTGCAAAAATAAGACAAATAAGTAATTCAAAAGTATCCAAATAAATCTACTTTTGTGGAGTTATCAGGTCACGTTGGTTTGTTACCTTTATAGATAATTCTACTCAAATTACTTGGTTGTGTTTGATGAAATTCAAATCAAAAGTTATGTTGCTGTTTCAGAAGTTTTATAACACCATTTGTACATAGTAAAATTACTGAATACAAGTGTTATGAAATGATAACGGTACGGAATACCATAGTGCTGATCTTAAACAATTTTGGACTCTCATGACTCAATTTATCAAACCAGTTATTTGGATACACCTTAACAGAATGCTATGTCTAAAAACAAGAATACATTTATTAGAAGTTTTTTGTGCTTCCCTAATTGAGGCTTATATGCTCTTATGCTATTAGGGTAAAACTCTTCTCTTTACTGTATATTTTATCAATTGTGTTCCATCTCGTTCTTTCAACTTCAAAACACCCTTCCAAACACTTGCAGAAGTTGTTGTTGCTCCAATAATTTCAAACATACCCCTTCATAGCTTCTGATGTGTTGCATATTTTCATCTTCACAAACATCAACACATTAAGTTAATACCTCAAGCCTTGAAATGTGTCTTTGTCTGAAATGCTATTCATAAAAAATGATTCAAATGTTGTCATACCCTTACTAAATGCATGTTTACCACTATGGATGTCGTCTTTCATGAGGATACTATGTATTTCTCTAAGTTTGACTTTTAGGGGGGAACATCTTGAGGAAATTCACTCTTGTATACAATCTTGAGAAATATGTAATGGAAGTATCTAATCAAAATGTAGGTGAGTAGTGTCATTCTACAAAATGACACAATAAGTATAAAATTGGATGTTAGTAGTGATATCCCACACAACGATACAAATGTATAAGTGTATGAGTTGGAATCTAGTGGTCAAAACTTGAATCTAAGTAGAAATGAGCACCCAGAAAGCCAGGAAACATATGAAGTTGAGTATGAGTCTCTCCCAATTCATACACCAAACCAATCATTGTCTAAGGATATTCCTTATATAATGTCTCAGTCATCCAGGAAACAGTTACCACAATATCTCACCAGAGGTATTCCAAAACCTACATATGAATCTCAATTGTCTAGTAAAGTAAAATATCCTATGAACCATAATATGTCTACACATCGATTGTCAAAAACAAATCTATCATTTGTAAATTAATTATCTACTATATCTATATCTAACAATGTGTAGGAAGCTTTAACTAATCCTTGGTGGAAAAGAGCAATAAATAAAGAGATGAAATCTCTAAAACAAATGAAACATAGGAACTAGTTGATCTTTCACAGGGAAGAAACGAGTTAGATGTCAATGGATTTTCATAGTAAAGCATAATACTAATGACACAGTTGAATTCTTTAAGTCAAGATTAGTATCAAAGGATACACTTAAATATATGGGATTGATTACACAAAAATATTTGCACCAGTAGCCAAAATAAACATAGTTCATATGATGTTATCTTTAGCTGCTAACTTGGATTAGTCATTACAACTATTTGATATGAATAATGCTTTTCTACATGGTGAATTATCCAAATAAATCTACATGGATATCACGCCATAATGCATAATAGAAAAATGGTACAACTAGAAGGTATATAGACTAAAGATATCTTTCTATAAGCTAAAACAATCTCTAAGGGCATGGTTTGGAAGGTTCACAAAATCTATGATTGTCTTTGGTTACCATCAGAGAAACTTAGATGATATTCTTTTCTTAAAAAACAGCATGATAAGATCACTGCACTCATTATATATATGGATGACATGGTTGTTATAGGGAATCACCCTAAAGAAAGAAAGGACTTACATAATTACTTGTCTAAAGAGTTTGAAATCAAAGATCTTGGTCCTTTGAAACATTTTATTGAGATTGAATTATCTCAATCTAATGAACGAATCATTTTATCTCAAAGAAAATCTACCTTTAATTTTCTAAAAGATATTGGTTTGTTAGCATGTTAACTAGTTGACACACAAATAGAATAAGGTCTAAAATTGTGTGCTAAGTTCAACTAGGTACCAATTGATCAAGGAAGATACCCAATATTTGTAAGAAAATTGATGTACTTGTCTCATAATAAACTACATTTAACTTATGCTCTAAGAATTGCTAGCCAGTTTATGCATAACCATAGAGAACAATATAAGAATGTAGCTATATGTATTTTGAGGTATCTAAAGTCAACTCTAAGAAAAAGAGTATTATTTGCTAAAAAACACAAACTATCAAAGTATAGAAGCATATACTAATGTTGATTAGGCTGGTGATATGGGTGATAGGCAATCTACTTTTGGCTACTTCACATTTTTAGGAGGTAATCTTGTGACATAGAGAAGCAAGATACAAAAACATTGCAGCTCGCTCAAGTACAAAAGTTGAATTCAGGAGTTTAACAAATGTAATAATAAAGCAACATGTGATGTCACATATAATCTAGTTCAACACGATCGTATAAAGTAGACTAAGGTAGATAGATTTTTTATCAAGGAAAAATTGGATGGAAAGGTAATGGAATTACAGATCAAGTGGTTGACATACTAACTAAAGTAGTCTCAAATCGAGTGTTTTTAAAGTTTTTAGATAAGTTAGATATGTGGGACATCTATGTACCAACTTAAAGGAAAATGTTGAATTAACTATTATGAATTTAAAGGGTTTTCATGATAAGTATATGCTATTACATTATAAAATAATTAGCTATAAAAAAAGCTTGATGGCAAACTTACGATCAAAGCATTGAAAGATTCTTCATGCATCTAATCAAATTTTTCCCTAATATTTTTCTCTTCTTATTTTAGATATTTTGATAACTTTTTTAATTTATTTAAAATTCTCTATTTATGAAAAATTATACTATTTCTTAGCCATTTGATAGTTTTTTCATAATGTTTTATTTGTTAGTCTTAAATTTTTTATCAAAAATATTTTTAATTAGTCTCACATTTAATACAATAAATTATATTATTTTCTAGATTTTGATATATTTTTTTATTTTAGATTTTTTAGAAATCAAGAATTCTCATTATTTCTTCTATTCATAGACTCAATTCAATTCATGAGATCCTTCATTCACATTTTGTTTTTGTTAGAAACACTTTATAAAACTCTTAAACTCCTAAATTTAAAATATTTTACTTACGCAATTCACATTTATAGAATTCAATAACTTCAAATTGATTCATCGCTCTGGTCAAGAGTATGATTAATATGACACGAGATTAATGTAACATGGGTTACATGTGCCCCTTCAATTTACCAAATAAATTGATAAGTCTACCATTCTTGACCCACAAGGAAAAATTGTTGGTTTTTAATTAAGCTACAAGTTTATTAGTGAAGATTCCTATACATAAAAACAATTACATGAAATTCAATTGCCTTTTCGACTCAAATAGATAACGAGGACTTAAATGAGCGGTTGAAATGCTTACCTATGGTGAGCTCTATCTCAATTCGGTTAAGCAGACCTTACAACGTGAATCAAACATTTAACATAACAGAAGTACAAAACAACATGTTTAATTCAACACATAATGAAAACAACTAGAAGATACAACAATAACAATCTGCATAATGCACACTAGTAATGGTGTGCCTCATAGGTCCCTATCTAGACTAGTAACATGTATACATGGAAAACAATACACAACTTGTGATATAGGCATACATACTAAAAATATAAAAGGATTTATAATCACTTTAGGACCTCGTATGTGAAAATATATTCGATAAATGATGATTATAATTTCATAGCATACAATCAAACATATATAGCAAACCTTAATAAAGAGTCTGACACTTGGTACACTTACAAGATAAGGAGACACAGACTCTTTAGAGACTCACACTAAGCTTGTATGTAGATAAAATGGGATTATACTAACACATAATATAAAAATTCATGTCTATTAAAGAGTCTATGACCCAATATATAATCAGGTTAAGGAGATACTGACTCCTTAAGGACTCAACCTAACCTCGCAAAGAATGGAGATGAAAACACCTGACAATCAAACATACATAGCAAATCCTAATAAAGGGTCCAACACATAGAACACTTGTAGGGTAATGAGATATAGACTCCTTAGAAACTCACACCAAGCTTATATATAGATAAAAGATAGATTATACTAACACATAATATAAACATGCATTTCTACTAAGATGAAGTCCAAGACACTATATATAATTAGGTTAAAAAGATGTTGATTCCTTAAGGACTCAACCCAACCTCATAAACAGCAGAGATAAAAACACCTGACAAACAATCACAATTGTAGTATAAATAACACAAGTAGGCAGTATAATAAAACAATAGATATAGAATTCAGTAAACAGAAAGCAAGTGATAAATATTAAAAGCTTTCTAATTCGAGTTTAAATTTCAGTATGTAGAGGCATACACCATTTAAACTCTAATTGTACCAGCCACATATTCGAGCATGCATAACACTAGATATAACGAGATAAACCCACATAGAAATCCTATCTATGTGGTAAAATCCTCGATTTGCTTAAGTCAACCACTCAACAGCAAATAATCCACTTAATAATTACAACTTTGAAAGAAATAAAATCCTTATTACGTCTATCAGTCGGGACCTTTGTCTAAACTTCCTATTGCTACTTTCACTTGTTGCTTCTACAATGACACAATTTGACACATGCGTCCAAATCTTCTCCAAAGCAACACCACCCAAAGTGGTATAATTAGTAATCGAAGACTGGTAATGTGTAAAGTGAATAAAAAAAATATTGCACATAGGCAACCACTAGTCGACACACAAACACTGTCTCGAGTACTCACCACTCACTAGTACAATTTTACTCACAAAATCATGAATCACTAAGATTGAACAACACTCATACAATATATCAATTTGATAGAGCTCTGCTACATTTTTTTTAATACCAAATAAGGAGAAATATGGGGCCTTTATAGAGCCTCAGATAGCCATCTCGTCAAAGGTGGTGGTGAGCTTGGTTGTAAGGTGCTACATAAGATATTTTTTTATTTAAAAAAATATAGAGTAAATTTTATAAATAAATGCACCCAAAATGAATAAAAAAACACGAGAAACAACATCATCTAGCTAGCCAAAAATCAATACTCCACCTAGCATACACACTATGAAAACCAATCCCATGGTGAGTGTAAACATGCTTACATACAAAATGTTCCTAACTATGTGCTTGTGTGTATTACTGATCTGTAGTGAACAACCTTTCATTGAAATGATAGAACACTAAGTAAAATAAAATAGACACAATGTTTCACACACGGGAAGCTAACACACAAACATGAGCACAACAAAACTTACAATATTTCCATTTGGCTTTTCATGCCAAAACACTGCATAATTAAATACATGATCACATCTATCATGAGATGATCATGATGATGATCTAAAGATTTTTGTTCCAATGAATAAAACATCGATGAAAACCCAAACTCAAAAAACATACTTAAGTCAATTGCATCCAACTTGTGCACTCCATCCAAATGAAGCATGAAGGCTTCACTCTACACTTGTAACCTGCACATAAGAAACAAACACATACTCTATGAACATATCATGTAGAAACAATGTGTAGTCTAATCACTTACTTTCGTGTTAGCCTTACATGGGTGAGTAGTGATAGGTTAAGCACAGTCAACATATAGCACAAACAAACACAATCTATATGCAACACAAAAATGCAAACTCTCCTTGAACATATGCAATAATCCCCCTAAGTGTATGCATATTAGATAATCATGATGCAATGCAAACTACATTCACCATCTCATGCAAAAAATAGCATGTTGACAAGCAAATACAATGCATAAATAAACACAAGTTGTTCATACTTCTTCTCTTTTTTAACATGGAAAGTCAAGGCAAGCATACACATAGTATGCAACATACCATACTTGTATATGAAAGAGAGAAGTCAAACAAAAATGCAATAATCTTAATATTCATGTAACATAGCAGAAAAGATAAAAGCAAACATAAAAAGAGAACACATGCAATCGAGCAAAAAAGGCAAAGAATAACATCGAGACAATAGCTAGGTAAAAACATGTAATAAACCACAACCTAAATGCACAGACAAACCAAAAGAGGTGTAGATAGATAACATCTCCCTAATGCAATATATAGCATAGATCCTCACTTTTATACCTATTATAGGAGGTCATAAGAGGTTTCATAATATGCATATAACACTTCGACAAGATGGGTGATCAAACACCAATGACACATAAATGTGTCAACAAATCTGTAAGAAAAAGTCGATTAAAAGTTCAACTATCTTCCAAGTTGATACACTCCTATTGGCTTAATTATCTTCTCCCAAACATCAACACCACATAAATGTGTTAGCGAATCCCTTAGAAGAAGTTGATTAGGAGTTCAACTATTTTCCAAGTTGATACACTCCTAGTGATTCAACTATCTTCCCTTAACAATACTTGGGTGTTTTCAATTCTAGAACCTCACCCCATACTCTGCACATACAAACAGAAAGACATCCCAGTCTACTAAAGAAAACATGTGTCATGCATTTCAATAGCAAAATCAAGCTATCAACTACATGTAATAAATATGGAATAACTCACTAAAATAAGGAAGTAAGTAAATATATAAGAATACATGTAAAATAAGAGAACATAAATTATGCATGCAATATGTCATACTAACATTCCTAGTTATGCAAGGTTCATATAAGGTGATTTCAATAAGAAGAAAGCATGACATGAACATAACTATAACAATAACTTAAATAGGAAAAATAATATGAAGTAAAACAAATACAACACTTCCATTAACAACATACAATTAACATACACCTATTTCCCTAAACAGATTTATCTTCACATTGTAGAAAAACAAGAATATAGGAAGAGGGAAGTAAACAAACTATATAAAACAGGTCGGGAAAAATAAACAGAGAATAAGGAACATAACAAACTCAATTTCATTCAGTAAACATTATTTTCCAAACTTTAAAGGATAGAGTTGAAAAAAACTAAAGCAATGTGGAAAATAAAATAAGTTTAACATTCTTCGCCTTCCTCTTCTACATCATCATTCCTAAGAATACCACTATAGGAAGACCATCCAACATCAAAAAGGGAAAAAATGAGGTGTCGTTTATAGAGAATGGGGAACATTATGTTCATCTTTTCCAAACAAGGTAAATAAGGAGAACAAAGAGCTAAGGGAAGAAGTATCAGAGCGAGAATGCCTAGCTGGGGTAGGGGATAAATGTAAGCTATGAACAAGAGGTATAGTAGGACAAAACAAGCCACAATACCTAATAAAAATCTTGAAAACAATGCATATCCAAGATATATTCAAACTCTAAAGGAATAACAAGAAAATAAGGAAACTAAATAACAGGAAGAGATAATGAATTACTAATATCATCTCGAGATAAGGTAACTTTACATCCTCTAAGCAAAACTAAAATAGAGAAACTAGTGGAAGAAACATGAGGTAAGTTAGGACATAAGCCAGATGGATTTTTGAAATGAACCAAAATATTCAACAAAAATATCCAAAAGGCTATCAATCTATAACGAATTCATGTAAATGTATGACTAAATTTTTGATGACATGCATTGTATGTGATATGCTAATTTTTTTTTACTCTATATGCCATTAATATATACTTATGGGAACCTATAAATTTAGAGATATAGACTTAAGTAAAACCAAACTTCATAAGTCCACATTTAGCCTCTCTCTCTCCACTAAGGTAAGTGCCAATCTCGAAGAAATCAATAGGTTTTTTAAAGCTTATAATGATATGTTGAGGTGTGGGTAGGGGTGATATGACATTTAGGCTCAAACACACCTTTGCCCATTCAGAAACAATCCAATAAGTCAAGGATAAAAATACCCTTAAATATAGGTTCTTTGTTCTTTACTTCTCAAAATTCATTCAATAACATAGTCGTTGTGAGAACTGCATATCAAATTCAAAATCATAAGACTAGATATAGTTCGACCAAGGTTGAAGAAATTCAAGACATGTCGTTATTCTTAGCCCAAAGGGCATATACTAATGTTATCATTGCCAAAGCACAACCTAAGAAGAACTCTTGTATATCATCAAGTAGCTATCACATGAACTCTCTGGCCAATCATCCAGTAATAAGGATGATTCATATGAGACTCAATCACCAAAATAAATAATCTCACTAAGCTTTTAGGTGTGTACTAGATGCTGCTACTAAACCACTTTCTTTTTACTTGTTTTTTCCACAAAAAAAGCTTTTCTTTATCTACTAACTTGTATTATTTACTTTTTAAGTTTCTGATTTGGGAGAAATTTTCAACTTATGATCTTATTAGGATGTAACTCTAAAAATGCATTAATAGAAATAGATATTCTCTTATGTTGTTTCATGTTCTTGACTTCTTTTTATCTATTTTTTATATACATTTAGAGAGAATTTGGTAAAACTTATTGGGAACTAGTGATTTGAAGGAGATAAGAGGAACAATTAATGGTTTATTGCACCACAATGATATTGTTCAAGTAAGCTAGAAGCTCTTTTTCATAATTTCTCTTAGGATCCATATATTGGTGCATGTCCATTTACTAGTTATAAAATTTTGTGTATGTACTTATATATGTGTTTAAGGTTTAGAGCTTATAGTATAATTATTATAAGCTATGTAGTGATCTTTAATTAAATTGATTTGAATGGTGCATGTATTAATTAGTTTTCGACATATATGTATGTATATGCTTTCCAAGCATGTGTGTGTATATGTTTTAAAGGTGAACTTGTTGTGATAATTTGAGAATGAATGATGAACTTCTTATGATGATGAGTTTTATGAGTTTCCTTATTTTTGATTCAAAGTTTGGTATTATCATCTGCATCTTCATTATTAATTGTTGTATGGTAGTGAACTCTACTCATATTTGTTCTATACTTAATGTTGGAATTGTTTCAAATGTGGTCTTAAATAGGTGCATTTTGTTACCTAGTTGATACGGAAAGCAACCATAACGGATTCATATTCGATGCCATCGTCTAATGTATGAATGTTTTTTAACTACTTATTTTAGAATTATAGATTTTACCATTATACACTTATGTTTTGTTGAATTATTTATTTATTTTTGTAATTTATCTTAGATGAAAAAAAAACCCCTACTACGAGTAATTCACTTGCAACCACCGAAAGTGCAAACGCTGTCCAGGATGTTGAAAATGAAGATAATAATCCACAAAATGCCCCACCAGAAACTTAAGATCTACCATTGAATGACAAACCTGAACCTTCCACACATAGCTATGATGGAAAAATTAAGCGAAAGTCTTCTAAACCACCTTTTCTTGCTTGGAAACATTTTGATATAGTGGTAAAAGCTTAGATCATTAGGCGAGATGTAAATATTGTTCAAGGGAGTATTTATATGTATCCAGCAAGTCTAGTACATCAAACTTAAATGCTCATATTGCTATGCAATGTAAATTTATTATTGGTATATATGAGAAGTAGCGAAAAACTCTACCTTTTGAAAATGTCACAAATAATAAAGAAGGTGCACTTGTTGTACACACATTTAGTATTGAGGCTTGTAGGCTTGCATTTATAGAAATGATTACAGTCGATGAATTTTTATTTAGTTATATTGAGAATGAAGGATTTAAGAAGTATAGTAGAGTTTTGGAACCAAGGTTCCAAGTTCCTTCTCGTACCAATGTTGCACCAGATTACTTGAGTCTTTTCTTAAAGGAAAAAGATAAATTGAAAGAATTTTTCTCTAAGTCATTTCAAAGAGTTTGTTTGACCACTGACACATGAACTTCTATTCAAAATTTGAATTATATATGTCTCACTGATCACTTCGTCGATGATAGTTAAAAACTTTAAAAAAGAATCTTAAAGTTTTGTGTAGTTCCTATCCATAAAGGTGATATCCTTGGGAAAGAAATTGAGCAATTCTTGTTAGATTGGGGAGTTGATGAGGTATTTACTTTTACTGTGGATAATGCTAATTCAAATAATACATTAGTTTCATACTTGCGTAAAAAAGTGAACAATTGGGAATGTACAATACTAGATGGTCAACATATACATATGAGGTGTGCAACACATATTCTAAATTTGGTTGTGACGGAGAGCTTGAAAGAACAATATTCAAGCATAAGTAAGATAAGATAAGTTGTTAAATATGTCAAAGGATCACATTCAAGGTTATTAAAATTTAAGGATTGTGTAGAGCAAAAAAGATTGGTACTAATAAACTTTTATGTTTGGATGTAGTAACAAGGTGAAATTCTGCCTACTTAAGCTGCAATAAGATTTCAGAAGGCTTTTGAGCATTTAGAAGATGATGATATGATATTTAAGCATGAGTTCAATATTGGAAAGAATAGTTGTAAAACTCCTAATATGTTTGATTGGTCTAATGCTCATGTATTTACGAGGTTTTTGAAAATATTATATGATGCAACATTGAGATTTTCTAGCTTTGTGTATGTTACTTCAAATTTACTTTTGGATCAAATTTGTTTCATACATAACCAATTGAGTTTCTGGTATGAAAATACATATTTTGTGTTAAGGAAAATGGCGGAAGAAATGAAAACAAAGTTCAATAAATATTGGAGAGATGTTGAAAAAATGAATGATTTTTTATTTATTGCAACTTTTTTTGATCCAAGACGTAAGGAATAAGGTTTGAGAATTTGTTTGGATCTTTTGTGTAATGAAAATGATATTATGATAGGTTAGATGATGAAAAAATTTAAACAAACTTTGGATAATATGTTTGATCAGTATTTTGTTTTGTATTATGCAAATGTGCAAGTTATATGCTCACAACATTTAGATACAAAAGAAGTGGATAGTTGTAGCATTGATTCATTTTCACTATGAATGGATCGTTATAAAAAACATGTCAAAGATGCAAAAAAAAAATAGACAACCAAACTGAAGTGGATAAATATTTGGGTGAGACATGTGAGGATATGGATGATGAGTCTTTTGATCTTTTTGGTTGGTGGAAGGTAAACCCATCGAGGTACAAGGTTCTTTCTAAGGTTGCCAAAGTTGTTTTAGCTATACCTATATCAACTGTAGCTTCTAAGTCTGCATTTTCTATTGGATGAAGAGTTATTGATCCTTTTAGAAGCTTATTGTCCCTAAAAACTTTCCAAGCACTTATTTGTACTCAAAACTAGATTCAATCATCACCAATAATTAACATTCGTAAGTCGCTTGATGATATTGAAGCAATTGAAGCAGATAATATTATTTTAATTTTCATTATTAATTGATAGCATTCTCTTATGTTGGGAGGCATTAAAGATATTACCCTTGATTGAATATGATATATAATTATTTTATTTCATATGTATTTCGTATATTATTTTATATATATATTTAGTTATCAATTTACTAACATTTTTTAAATTATGGCTAATAGGTAATGAAATATTGAAGTTTTTTGTTATTGCTCTCAAGACTCAAAATTATTTTCAAGATGCTCGATGGATGTTAAAGAATGAAATGATCATTATTGTGAACTATCCTTTTTTTATTTGAATAAATTGTTAACTTTATTAAAATGACTCTTGTAATTGGTATTGTATTATTTTTGTTTTATATAGGTTTGACCGTTTAAGTGTTATTAATTTTAACCTTTTTTTTTGCATTTTAAGATTTTTTAGCTCAAATAAGTTTATGTTATGTAAAAATTTAAATTTTTTATTCAAAAATAGAGTTAATTAAAAATGCTCGATTGTATCAGTTGAATCTGATCAATCTGAATAGATTACAAATCGAATTGTATCGGATTTGTAAGGTGATTGGATTGGATTAAATGAGTATAAATCAACGGTTTTGATTCGATGCACATCTCTAGTAATACATACTATCTTCTCAAATTCAAACAAATATGGATATATTGATCAAACAAATGTGCAGATCTATAATGAAGGATTTATAATTTTTTATTTAATTTTTTTTGTAGTCATGAAAATATCATTTTACAGATTGTACGGATTAATCCAAACAATTCGTATATATAATATATCAGATTAAATCAGACTACTACAATGTATAAATGAGTTACAAATTATAAAATTCATAAATCATATAGATCGGATCGGATTACATATTGATTAAAGGTGTGGATTTGATAAGTCCTCATGTTTGTTTATACTATGTTATTTAATTTAATTTTATCTTTTATTTATATTAGATAAGTTTTTAAGTTTTGTGTTCATGATCAAAAATCAAACTCCTTTTTAAAAGAAATTCCTACTTCTACGCACGGTACATATGGTGAAATCATTTAGGTATATATATTATTTACAAGTTAATTTCTTATTTTAAAATTAATGTAATTATGTATTATATAAGTGTTATTTGTTTGGAGCTGCTAGACTAGTTGAGTTGTCCTTTTTCTTATAAAAAAAATCAATATGTTTATCAAACTAAATCGGATATATTATTATAAATAGACTATATTATGAGTTTTTTCATTAAAAAATTGTATATAAAAGGTGCAATAATATTTTTCTTACAGATAAGGCATTAATTTTTATTTTTTCAAATGTCACTTCTATAAATACATGTAATTTAATGCATCGCAAATTTGTGTACATAAAGATGAGACATGATCGATGAGTATAATTTTTATAAACATTTTACACTTTTATATCTTAATTATTATATTTTATAAGAGAATTATTATGTTTTATAAGAAATTACATACCTCAAGAAAATTACTTCTTTTAAGCCTTTGATCTTATCCCATAAACATTATCACATAGGCCAGAATCCAAGATGGATGGAAAAGATAAAAGAAAAAAAAATCTGAAAGAAACTCATGATTGAGATTGTGGAAATCATTTGGCCAGGAGGCTTATCTGATTCAGTTGTCCATTTTTAATAAAGAAAATTAAAAATGACGAGACTCCATGCTAATAGATATAAGATTGTGCAAATTGCATGCAACATAGAGCAATATTCTTAAATTTAATTTTACTTCTGTTATCTATGTATAACATTTATTTGAGTATATATATATATCAATAGAGAACAATACTTTTGAATTTAATTTTACTTTTATTCTCTATGTGCAACATTTATTTGAATATATATATATATATATAATTCTTGTTTTTTTGATGCAAGTGATACAATATATTTTATTAGTCATGGTTTTTATGCAATGAGTTTATGTTTAATTAATAGAATTAGGTAATGGTCATTAAATTTAAAAAAGAAAAGGCACATGTACACTTTTTTGGGTTTCTATAATATGCCATTATTTTGAACTAGAGAGATGTTTGTATTTTTTTAATTATTTTAATGATACATTTGAAAAGAAAATATTAATTTAATATAATAAATGATTTAATTAGAGATTTTTTTATTTAAAAAAATATTTTTAAATAATCAATTAAATTAAACTATATCGAAAAATATGCGCGAAATTTTTTTTATCACAAGTAGAATCGTGCTACTAATTTACGAATCAAATTGAGTGAGTCGTTTCTTTAAGCGGGAAGAGGAAGTGATTCAGTGGCTAGGGTTAGGTCAAGACTTAATCAGAAAAAATGACACTGGTGGGTATGGAGATCCCTCTCGCTGGCAGTGATTCTGTCAAGTGGGTTGAGGTTTCCGTGTCCTCTTCTTTCGCTGCTAATAATGGTGATACAACGTCTACTGTCAGAACTACCTGCACTCCACTCACCCGTGACTGCCATGCCTCTTGCTCCGTCATTGGTGATCCTCCGTCTTATCTCATCTGGAGAATCCATAAGTCTCTGCCTCTTGTTCTGGAGCTGCTTGAGCTCAGTTCTTCTAAACAATTCCCCACAATCGGACTGCGAATCACTTTCCCTGATGCTCTCTCCCCCTTTGTTTTTCTCAGTAGCAATCAGGTTGATACCGTTTCTAGGAACCACAGCCACCCCTACTTGCTTTGTGCAATTACCGAGTCCGGCATTGCTTACCTTTTCAGGATCAGAAGTCTCTCTGCTTATAGTTCATGCTCTGCTCTCCCGCTTGATGAGCTCATTAGAGCCTTCGATATGCAACCTTTTGGACCCATAACAAGTGCTATAGCAATGCCATCCGGATGTCTGATTGTTGGGAGAGGCGACGGATCTGTTGGTTGTTTCCAACTTGGCACGCACGATCCTGGTGCTCCGGCTTTTCTGTACGAGCTGCGTGATGATACAGGAATTGGACGCTTATGGGGTTTCATTTCAAGGTATAAAATACTTTGATTGTTTATCTGTATACTTTACATATTTTTAGTTCCAAGCATATGATAAATATTAGTGGCTTCCCCAAGCTTGTTTAATTATTGAAATGGCTCCGAATTTTAACTAATATTGTTTAAGGACAAAAGATAATCAGTTTTGGGGTTGGCTCATAGTTTAATACCAAATGGGTATAGGAATAAAAGATAAAATAGTTTATTTTATTTAGAGTTTTTGTTTAAAGTTCTACTAAAATAATAGTTTATTTTGTTTAAAGTTCTATTTCTTAAGTACTATTAGAGTTCTTTCACTTAGAAACTTTATGAACTATTCTAGTAATTTTTCAATTATAAATAACTAGGTCCTATTCTTGTACAAGGCATCTTAGAAAATAATCAATTTAGTAATATTAAAGAAGTTTTTTTCCTTTCTTTTTTCTCTTATTCTTAATTTTTAGAAATTACTCTTCTTTCTTCCGTTTAGAAGTTGAAGTTCTCTTATTAATGAGAGAGAAAAATATCTGTAGGTTAATCCTACTCGTCATCGTCTAAAGATAGATAACATAGTTAGGTTTGTCTTATTCTAGATTTGTTAAAGTGTTTGTCTAGATAATAGTTTTCTTGTGTTTGTTTCCTAACACAAATACGAGGACCTCTAGTCTAAATTTTACTCATATTTTTGTTATTTCTTAAGTGCTTCCATATTATTGGTGCATTCGTGTTTCCGTTCTGCATCAATTGGTATTAGAGCCAAATTTAGCTTGGGAGAATGAAACATAATCAAGTGATGCGAGAAAAATATCAACAATTTTGTGAAGAGATTCGACACCAAATAGATGAGCTTATTGTAGCTGTTGTTCAACTAACTAATAATGAAAATAGGCCTCAAGTCCAAGCTTAAGAAGTAGAGTGTACATGGAAATATGATTGAGCCAATATTGCCTAAAAAACGAGTTGAAGGATTACCCCTAAAAAGACTTCTTGATCCAATACTCCCAAGAAGATATGCTACCCTCATTGATAGTTACAGTGATGAAGATTTAGAAGAAGAATATTTCAAAGGTCAAGCCAAAGGAAGATGTTGTCAAAGAGACCAAGAACCACAAGATTATCGTCTCAAAATTGACCTTCTTGTTTTCTATGGCAATATGAATAAAGAGGATTTTCTTGATTGGATCTCAGAGGTGGAACGATTCTTTGATGTTATGGGCATTCCAGAGAAAAAACAAGTCAAGCTAGTAGCCTAAAGACTCAAAGGAGGAGCTTCAGTATGGTGGGACTACCTCCAAAAAAATAGATTGAGACAAAGGAAAGCTCCGATCAAAACATGGCCTCGGATGAAGCGATACCTAATGCGTATGTTTCTTTCCTTTGATTATTAGCAAATATTATTTGAACAATATCAAAATTGCAAACAAGGAAATCATTCACTTCAAAAGTATACCACTAAATTTCACCGTTTATCTGCTCGAAATAATTTGGCGAAATCTGAAACACAAGTTACACACTATATTGGTGGACTTCCTTAACCGATACAAGATCAAGTATCCTTGCATCCAATATGGACAATCATTGATGCTTACAACATGGCCCTCAAAGTGGAGATGCAGTTGGTTGGGACAAGTTCAAGTACAGGATCACAAGCTTCGCCAAGGTCATCAGTTGAAACAACTAGGCCAACACATAACAAAGGAAAAACACCTGAGAATGACACATCAAAAACAAAGCAAACTCAATCAGAGGAAAACATTGCTCGTAATCCTCCACGGGACCCTTATGGATGCCTAGCACCAGAAAAATGTTATAGATGCGGACAATTAGGTCATCGTTCTAACTAATGTCCAAAGAGAGGAGCAGTCAACCTGGTGGAGCAAGACTATGAAGATCATAACAAAGAACCAGAATATGATGACTATGATGGTGGTGAGTTTGCTGAAGTGGATGAAGGAGAACGTGTTAATTGTGTTGTTCGTCGACTCTTCTTGTTACCAAAGCAAGACATAAAAGGTACAATATCTTTCGCATTCGATGCTTAATTAATAATAAACTATGTGATGTAATTATCGATAGTAGAAGTAGCGAAATATTGTTTCGATAGCTCTTGTGGAGGCACTCAGATTAAAAACCGAACAACACCTATCACCATATTGAATTGGATGGATCAAAAAAGGAGGACAAATAGAAGTAAATCGTATATGTCGAATCCTGTTCTCCATTGGAAAATCATGCAAGGATGATGTTGTGTGCAATGTTGCTAATATGGATGCATGTCATATATTGTTGGGGAGACCATGGCAATATGGCGTTAATACAACCCACAAAGGCAGAGATAACATTTATCTATTCCATTGAAGAGAAAAAAAGATTACTTTTGCTCCTTTACTGGCAAAAAAAGATGTACCCAAAGTTTTTAAAGTAGAGGGAAAATCATTCCTTGTAATATCTCAAGCATTATTCTTGGCAGAAGTGAAACAGAGTAAAGAAATATTTGCCTTGATAGTCAAATAGGAAGCCATGTCAACTTCAACCATTCCTACCCATGTACAAACAATCCTTGACGGATTTGAAAAAATAATGCTAGAAGAACTACCAACTGGGCTACCATCAATGAGAGATATCCAACACCACATTGATCTCATTCTAGGAGCAAGCCTTCCCAACTTTCCTCATTACCGTCTAAGCCCAAAAGAGAGTGAAATTCTCCAACAAAAGGTTAAGGAGTTAATTAACAAAGGGATGATTCAAGAAAGTATGAAGTGATGTGCAGAACTTTTCTTACTAGTTCCAAAGAAGGATGGAGATTGGCATATGTGTGTGGACAATCAAACTATCAACAAGATAACAATAACATACAGGTTTTTAATACCACGTGTTGATGACATGCTTGATATGCTTTATGGAGCAGTCATATTCTCAAAAATTGACCTACGTAGCGGATATCACTAAATTCGAATAAGACCTGGAGATGAGTGGAGGACTGTGTTCAAGACAAAATAAGGATTGTACGAGTGGCTAGTGATGCCTTTTGGATTATCAAATGCACCCAGCACATTCATGCGACTTATGAACTACGTCTTAAAGTCATACATTGGTAAGTTTATAGTTGTTTACTTTGATGATATTCTAATTTATAGTCGAACACAAGAACATTTGGAGCACTTGGAGAAGGTACACACTATTTTGAAGGAAAATAAGTTGTACCTTACTTTGAAGAAATGTAACTTCTTGACCAATAAATTGGTATTTTTGGGTTTTTTCATCACTATCATTGGATTTGAAGCTGATGAGGAGAAAGTATGTGCAATTAAAGACTGGTCAACTCCCAAAATCATAACTAAAGTTCGAAGCTTCCATGGGTTAGCAACCTTCTACCGAAGGTTCATTAAGAGCTTTAGCACTATTGTTGCCCCAATTACCGAATGCTTAAAGAAAGGAAAATTCAACTGGGGAAAAGAAGCTGAAATAGGTTTCCAATTACTGAAAGAGAAGTTGACTTTTGCACCAGTGTTAACATTACTGGACTTTGATAAGATCTTTCAAGTGGAGTGTGATGCCTCGACATTAGGAATTGGAGCAATTTTATCTCAAGAAGGACGACCGGTGGCTTACTTTAGTAAAAAACTCAGCAAAGCACGACAAAACTTTGAATTATTGGGAACAATATCTCATCCAAAGGGAGTTCATTTTGTTCACTGATCACGAGGTATTAAAGTTTATCAACTGTCAAACTAAGCTTATTAGGACAACTGTCAAGTGGATTTCCTACCTGCAAAAATTTCCTTATGTTTTGAAACACAAGTCTAGTCAACATAAGAAAGTGACTGATGCATTGAGTCATAAGGCAACCCTATTGGTCACTTTAAGCACTAAAGTTGTAGGATTTGAATATCTTAAGGACACATATGTTGAAAATGAAGATTTTAAGAACTTTTGCGAAAAGCGTCAATTGAAACAAGATGTAGGAGACATGCACATACATCAGGGATACTTGTTTTGAGGTACCTAATTTTGTATCCCTAGGACCTCACTAAAGGAGAAAATCATTTGAAACTTACATGTTGGAGATATGGTGATGGTATTTTAGCAAAAAGAATGCTTTCGTATTCACATACAGCAAGCTAAAGAATAAGAAATATGGGTCATGTCGAATATTGAAAATGATGAATGATAACGCATACATAGTGGACTTACCTAAAGATATGATTACCACTCACCAGAATCACTCAATCTAGAAGAAAACTCGGGATGAGTTTAAAACAAGTGGATAAGACTAATACCAAATGGATATAGGAAGTAAAGAGAAAATAATTTATTTTATTTAGAGTTCTATAAGAGTAATAATTTATTTTGTTAAGAGTTCTATTTCTTATGTACTACTAGAGTCTTACATAAAAACCTTTATTTAAAGTTCTTTTTTTGTATTACTAGAGTCCCACGTAAAAGCCTTTATTTAAAGTTCTTTTTTTTTGTATTACTTGAGTTCCAATGAACTATTTTGGGACTTTTTAATTATAAATTGCTAAGTTCTAGGCTTGTATAATACATCTTAGAAAATAATCAACTTAGTAATATTAAAAAAGTTATTTTCTATCTTTTTTCTCTTATTCCTAATTCTTAAGGGTTATTTTTTCTTCCATTTAGTAGTTAAAGTCCTCTTATTTGTGAGATATATGAATATCTTTAGGTTATTCCTATTCTAGAGTTGCTAGAGTCCTCATCTAAAGATAGATAATATAGCTAGATTTGTTCTATTCTAAATTTATTAAAATGCTTGCTTAGATAATAGTTTCATTATGTTTGTTTTATAACACAAATATGAGAACTTCTTGTCAGGAAGTGAGTCTGGTTAATCTAAACTTTGCATATATTTTTCTTAAGTGCTTTTGTATTATTAGTGCATTCGTACTTCTATCGTACGTCATAATTGATGAATGATATTGTTGATCTTTGAAATTTTCTCAAACCTTGGGATGTATGTCTGGTATGAATTTGAAGACGTGATTGATATTTACCCTTTAGACATACACAAAGCTCTTCACAGTAAGTGTCAATTGTTAATAATTTCATTGAGACTTACGGATGATAAATCTGGCCTCTTACTGTTCATTATGCCTTGACATGCTGAACTTGGATTTTGAGACTTAATACTTTTGAACTTCAATGTAAGATTGAAGTACATGGTAATCACTTGTTGCTTTCTAGAGACAATGAGATCCGTCCTGAAGGAAATTTTTTGCCATTAGTTTTGATTTGATGTTTTTGTGTTACTCATTGTCATGTGGATGTTTGAACATGTAATGCAGGGGTAGGACCGTAGGGGCTGTGCAGGATTTGGTTTTATCTCAAATTCATGGAAAACAACTCATATTTGTGCTTCATTCAGATGGGGTCCTACATGCATGGGATTTTTCATCTCGTTGCAAGGTCTTTAGTTACACAGTGAATGTTCCCACATCAGCTGGAGCTGATTGCATCAGGTTATGGATTGGTGGAGCTAACCAAGATTCCAACACAATTCCTTTTGCAATTATGTATAGGCATACTCAGGAAATTACCTCAGAGACAATTTACATATATAGCCTCCATTGTAGTTTGGGTGAGAGAAATGTTTTGTTGTCGGAGCCTTCTATGCCATCTAGTATTTTAGTAGAGGGGGAGTGCATTGATGTAAGGCTTACTTCCAATCAGATATGGATTTTGAAAGATAATGGATTGGTGGCACATAGCTTTTTTGGTGCAAATGTTAATGTGGAAGGTGCATGCTTTTATGCTTTACAGGAAGAATTTGTTGCTGATCTGCTATTTCAAAGTCCTGAACATTCATTACCTGATCTTCTTTTAATAGTTCGTTCAATATTTTCGACTGTAAAGGATTATATTGCACCGGTTGTATCTTCTATTTTCTTACGCAGGCTACTTCATCCTGGAGTTTATCATAACACTGCTTTGCGTTCCACATTGGTGGAATACAATAGGCACTGGACTGATTCTGATTTCCAGTCTTTATCTGCTGATGGATTGAAAAAGGAAATTCTTTCTGTTATTGAACATGAGGGTGTTAATGAGACTTTGATATCGATTTATTACTCTTGGAAAGATTTCTGCACCCGATACATCCATAACTGGTGCAGGAGCAATTTTCCTTGTGGTTTACTTGTTGAGCCCTCAACTGATACTGTTGGTATAATCAGAATAAACTCAGTGTCTCTCTTCCGTGGTTTGGAAGACATCGAACGGCTTATTGATGGTTCGTCTGAAGACCCAAGTGATGTTATTAGCTATGGGTTGGATTTGTTTGGTGACAAACTTGAAACTGAGATTCTGACTGATTTGCTTAGTTGTGTAACCAGTATCAGCCAAAAATTGTGCAGAACAGCTTCTGTAATCTTTTATGAAACACTTATTGGCACACCTGGAATCATATCTGAAGAGATTGTTCCTCGTATCTTGGACATTCTGGAAACTGGCTACAGTACAACTCTAGCAACATTGAATAAATCAGAGCTGGGAGCTCATGTTGCTTGGGATAGAAAATTAGTGGATCACAAAAGTTTAAGAAAATTTTCTATTGACATGCTCTTGTCACTTAACACTTTGTGCCGAAAAGCTGCAACATGGAACAGAGTTCTTAATGTTGTTGAAAGTTTTATAAAATTTCTTGTTCCTAGAAAAATCATACAGAATAAAGATGCAGAGACATTGTTTGATATAAATATGTCCACGATAGTCCAGGCTACTTCTCAAGTTGCAAAAGTGATGTTTGAGTATGCATCAGACATTCTTTTTTTTCTACACTATCTGGTGAATAAGAGCGGCCAAATTCATATGTTGCCCGATGATATAACTAGGATACAACTTGAGTTGGTGCCATTAATTCAAGAGATCATTTATGAGTGGCTTATCATTCATTTCTTCTCGACGACACCATCAGAGTTGGCAGCGGTTGAAGATTTCAGCTGTCAACTTTCACTATTGCAAATAGATAGCAATACAGGTAAAAGATTATGGAATGAGAAGCTTGGAAAATGTCAGTGTCCTTTGGCATTTTTATTCTTATTCGACATTCAAAGCTCATACCAAGAGCTAAGTCACCAATGTTTCAGATGTCTTCCAAATTCACAAGATATAATGATTACAATACGTAATTTCACTAGCTGGATCATTTGGGGCAAGACTGGAGAATCCTCTAGTTTATTGAACCGTTCAACTGAGCTTGCATTAATCCTGCTGAGGCATGGACAGTTTGCTGCTACTGAGAACTTGCTTCGCATTGTGGAGGCACACTTGCATAAAGAAAAGACTCCAGAAAGTATTCAAGATTCTGATAGTGGATGGTGCATACTAAATCACCTTCTGGGTTGTTGTCTTCTAGCTCAGGCACAAAGTTCGCATGGTATGCTGAAAGAGTGGAAAGTTTCTGAAGCTGTTCGTTGCTTCTTCAGAGCTTCATCTTTAGAAGGAGCATCCCAGGCTTTGCAGAACTTGACCTTCCAATTGGGGCTGCCACATCATGGTTTAACAACTAGCATGTCAGATGCTGCATGGAAGCTTTATTATTATCAGTGGGCAATGCAGATATTTGAGCAACATAAAATTAGTGAAGGGGCATGTGATTTTGCACTGGCGGCACTGGAACAAGTTGAGGATGCAATGAGCACCAATAATGAGTATTATTGCCAAGATTCATTCATCGAGTCAGCCACAACCATCAAAGGACGACTCTGGTCAAATGTTTTCAAATTCACTTTAGATCTTAATCACTTCTATGATGCATACTGTGCAATCATTTCCAATCCAGATGAGGAGAGCAAATGCATATGTTTGAGGCGATTCGTGATTGTTCTTTGTGAATGCTTTGCCATAAAGATTCTTTGTGGTGGTCAGCTTCCGTTTGTTGGTTTAGTTGACAAGGTAGAGCAAGAGCTTGCTTGGAAGGCAGAGAGGTCGGACATTTTAGCAAAGCCAAACTTGTACAAGTTGCTTTATGCATTTGAAATGCACCGACACAACTGGAGAAGAGCGGCCACTTATATGTATCAATATTCAGCTCGGTTGAGAACTGAAGCAACTTTGAGAGATTACCAGCCCAGTATGCTGGATTTACTAGAGATATTAAATGGGCTTTCTGCTGTTATCAATGCCCTGCACCTTGTTCAGCCTGCATATGCTTGGATTGATACTTTGGTTGAGATGCATTCTGTTCCAAGAGAGCAATATCCAAATAAAAAAGTTAAAAGAACCTCGGAAGAAGACTCTGGCAATGCTTTTGAGCCTCAGAGTTCTTATATTGATATCCAGAAAATTGAGGACGAGTTTGTGCTAGTTTCAGCCGAATATTTGCTTTCTCTAGTGCATGTGAAGTGGAGATTTACGGGAGATGAAAAACCCTTGTCAGATTTAATTGATCTCTTAGTCGAGACAGATTCATATGATATGCTTTTCACAGTTCTTCTGAGATTCTTTAAGGGTTCGGATTTGAAGAGAGAATTAGAAAGAGTTTTTGCTGCTATGTCATTGAAATGCAGTCCAAATATAGTAGATTCTCGATGTTGCCGTGATGATCGCCAAAAACATGGTCCTCTTTTGATTTCCTCAGAGGGTGACACATTTTTTCATGGTTCACCAGACGGGGGGGATCCTACAGCTCAGCAATTTAAAGGGATTACTAACCAATGGGGAAAACTTGAGCTTTATCTTGAAAGATATATACCTTTTCATGGCAGATTACCATTATTTGTGGCTGAAACTCTGCTTCGCATGGATCCTCAAATTGAATTGCCTCTTTGGTTGGTCAATATGTTCAAGGATGGTCGAAGGGAAAGGACTTGGGGGATGAGTGGGCACGAATCAAACCCAGCATTTTTGTTTCAACTATATGTTGATTATGGTCGCTATAGAGAAGCTACGAATCTGTTGCTTGAGTATTTAGATTCATACTCATCCATGAGACCAGTGGACATAATCAGTCGCAAAAGACCATTTGCAATTTGGTTTCCATACACAACAATCCAGCATATATGGTTCGAACTCGAGGAACACGTCAACTCGGGTCACAAGGCAGATCAATGTGGCAGGCTGAAAAAGCTATTACATGGAGCAATGCTGAGTCATTTTGAGCTACTAAAACTGGATTCAGATGATGCTATTTCCGCTGTTTTTTAGAAATTTTTAAGTATATTTCGTATGTACCTTAAACACTATAAGACAAGTCAGTTTCAGATGAACAGTTGATCTGGCTATCCTTATTGTGGACGAGATAATGTAGCGTTACCAATTTTTTTTTTAATATTTGTGTTGTACCTACAGGTTATATATTGTCTTCATTCTAATTTCTTTATCCCAAAGAAAAAACGTAGAAATTAAAAAATTAAACTAATATTTTTCTTCCCAAGTCAATATATTGACAAAATAGAAGTTTCTATCTTGTCTTTTAACAGTATTAAGCATTTAAGTTACTGTTTAAAGTTAGTTCTATGCTGGAGTGATAATGTCTTATAATTCAATTGTCTAAACCAAATGAATTAAATTAAATTTGGATCTAGTTTCTATAACACGGAAAATTTAGAATTGGATTAAGGTTAGGGAGGTTAGAGTTAGGCTATAACACAAAAATAAAAAATAATTATAATTATTATTAGATATTATTAATATTTTTTTTAATACGTTGAGTTAGTTCATATCAAGAAAAATTTGTTACATTTTTTTGCTATTTTATTATAATTTTTATTGTTTATATATATATTAATTATTTACTTATTAACAAAAATTATACAATATTTTTTCAATAATAAACATGGTTAGTTATATGAACATTTTTGAATTATTTTTAAAAATGAGATATGTTACAATTTTTTTAGAATTCATAAATTATTTCATATAAAATATTTATGATGAGTTTATTGATTTATTCGTGGGACTGTCAAATTAACTTATAATTTTATATTATTAACTACTTTTACAAATATATTATGTTATCACTAATTAAAATTACATATCCTCGAGTCTAAAATATTTATTTATTTTAATTTTAAGTAGTAGTTTCTTAAGTTGTTTTGTAATATAATTATAGTTTTGAAACTTTTTCACTTATCAAACAAAATTTTTGTTTCATTTTATCACTTGTTTGGTTATTGCAAGTATTTTTATGAACTATTTTGTACTCATTATTCTTGTTTTATATATATATTTTATTTTTTTAGTTTAAAGTTTATTTTTTATATAATTTTTTTATGTATATCATGTCTTATTGATTATTTATATACATTTTTTGTTTTACGTAAATTGTTCATTTTTGTCCAAACTTAAATAACAATTTATTTATTTATATCAAATTATTACTTTAAATCTTATGTTTATATATACATTTTTAAAATTTATTTTGAATTTTAGTTTTATTTTTGTAAACTTATTATTAAAGTTTATATAATAAATTATAATATATTTTGGTGATTAATACATGAATGTTTATTGAGTATGCATTTATATGTTTAATTAGGGCTTTTGAACCATAAAGGAGGATGAAACGTACTTGGAAAATCCGTTGCTTCTTTAAAAGTAAGGAAAAGAAAGCTTTATGTTTATTCAAGGGAGAATTCAAGCTAAGTTGTAAGTATAAAAATCTCATTGGCTTTGCAAATTAATTTTAGTTAAATCAATTATTGTTAAGTCAATACCAACATATGCTATATCTACATTTCATTTCCCAAACTATTTTGTAACCAATTGGATTCTACAATTCGAATGTTTTGGCGAGCAGCGAAGAAACACAAAAGACATTATTTAACTCTTAAAGCTTGGGATGAGATATGTCAATGAAGTTTTGTAGATGACTCAATTTTTAAATTATAGGTACAACAGTAAAATATTAATTGCAAAAAAGTGAGCTTTCTAAATTCCAATTCTAATTCTCAAGCTTCTCCAATTTGGGAAAAAGTTTTGGCGACCTAAGGTATTATTTTCAAAGGAAGCTTATATAGTATTGGTAATGGAATGAGTGTAAAGGTATTTAAGGATCCTTGGATTCTAGAAGCCATAAATCAAGTTACTCAATTGAAACCAAATATGAGTATCAATGAAAATGCTTTATTAAGTCACTTCATGAATGAAGTCGAAGACGGATAGAACATGCAAAAATTGAGAAGCTATTTTGAAGAGGAATCAATCTAATCTATTTTAGGATTTCAATCGCGAATGTTCACAAGAGAGGATAAGCTAATTTGGATAGGAAATATTATTAGAAAGTTTTCGATTAAAGAAGATTGAAATCATAAATCATTTATTCTTAAAATGTGATTATACTCAAGTTCTATGAATGAATTATAGATTTGGTTTAAGGTTGAAATCAGACATGAATGCAATTAAATGTCATTAATTCATTAACTAATATCTTTGAAAACATATTATATGCTAACGTGAAGGATGCAAGCAAATGGAAAGACTAAATTTTAGCGGCCAATTTGGTGTAGCATTTGTGGTATACTAGAAATAAAGTTTCTCATGGAAATAGTGTACCTAATCCAATCGAAGTATTGGCCAAGTTAAGAAAGCTTGAAGAAGAACATTTCAATAATGCTATATTGGAAACACAAGAAGCTAGGATCAAACTTTCAAAGATATTGCAATTAAGATGGCATTTGGAAAGTTCCAAACTGTAGAATTATAAAGGTTAATGTTGATGTAATTGTGGAACAAGATATAATTGCTCTAGGATTAACATAACAAGGGATTACTAATTAAGTTCAACCTTACCTTATTGAAACTAGATTGTAAAGAAGAAGAAAATAAATGTTCTTCAAACAGAGGCTTTGGCCTTACTTTGGGCATATATATATATATATATATATATAATAGCAATTGAAAATAGTTGGGATAAAGTTATATTTGAAAGTGATGGTTCCTTACTTGTGTACTACATGGCTAATCAAGGAAACGAACTACCTTGGACCATTTAGGATGATGGATTTTGCACAATTATACAAGTACTCTTTCAGAAAATTTAATATTATTTGGATACGATCGAAGTACGGTAAATTATGTAGTTCATGATCTAGGAAATTATATGGTTATGTAAAGTGACTCACAAGGCTTATTTTTACCTTTTGAAATTCCTTCATCAATATGATAGAAAGTGATTATAGATGCTGGTGGAGGCATAATAACATAATATGACGTTTATGTAGTAAAAAAAAAAACCGAATTAATAAAGAAGAATTGAGAATCTATAATTGGGAGTGATAGAAAAACCAAAGAACTCTACTTCTTCTCCCGTTCCTCCAAAGAGCTCCTCTTAAGAGGAATTTTGATGCAAAACAATATATATATATTAAATATTTAAATTAATATTAAGGATATTTTTATTTATATTTTAAATAATTATTTATTATTTATAATTATCTAGTTTATTATTTCTATAAACATATAATACCTAATATTTTATCTACTTAAAATGAATTGAATTACACTTATTAATTTATAGTTTCTTCCTTTTTTGTTTGTCTATTGAGTATTGTATTTCATTAATAACAACTTTATTGAATAATAGTAATATTAAGATATAATTAATATTAATGATATAATTAATAATAATATTAAGATCGTATTTAGAGTTAAGAACTTAACTCGAAATTATTTTAAAATGAAATAGTGAATTCATTATTTTATAATTTTTTATATCATTTAAATTCTAATATTAATATAAGTTAATTTAAAATTTAAAAAATTTAGATACATATATTTTTAAATGTTTTAAGATTGAATTTTGAACTTACAATTAATTTAAAAAATTCAATCAATCTCATTTTAAAAGTATACATAATTCGACTATACTCAACGTACCAACTCAAAACTTAAAGTTTAAGCTACTACGAATTTACCTGATAATTACACGATACACCCAAAATGTCACAGCTGTCGGTGGCGACTTCCTTTGTTCAGCACGAATTAGGGTGTTGTAGTTTTTTATACTTTTTTTTATAACATAATTTTTAATATTTGTATTTAATGTCGATAAATTATATTATTATTAATTTATATAATATTTAATAATAAAGATAAAATTAATTATAAATATTTTATTTAAAATAATTTTTTATCATAAAATTTATTTAAATTAATATTTAATTTATTTTTTATTATATTTTAAAAATAAAAAAATACTATTTTTAATTTGATGTACATGAAATAAAAAATAAGATACACAATTTTATAATTTAAAATTTAAAAATATATTAAATTAAATATTTAATATGAATTATACCCATACTCTCTAATCTTATAATTTTTTTCAATGATGTATTATTTTTGTGATGATTTTAAAGTTAAACATATGATTGTTTAAAAATTAAGTTTTTAATTATATATATCAAACATACCCCCTAAGGAAGATTTGACTTTTTAAATCAAATTTTCCAAAAACTCCTTATAAATAAAAAATGAGAAAGTTTGATCCACGATTAAATTGTGTTTCATATATTAATAATAACGACTAAAATTTTCATATAAAAATATATTTTTTTTATGTTTTTTTTGCAATAATGTTACTTTTTTACATTAATAATATTAAAATATTTATATAATAAATATGTTTTTATGTTTTTTTTATTTTTTATAACAATAAATACAAAATTTTCATATAATAAACAAATTTTTTATGATAAATTATTTTTATTATGTTAAGGGTAATAATTCATATAATTGATGATTATCTATTTACGATCAAATTGTACTTCTTCTTTTTTACTTTTTGTATTTTTATATCAATAAATACCAAAATATTCATATAATAAATACATTTTTATACTTTTTGTTAGTTTTTTTACACCAATAAATACCAAATTATTCATATAATAAATATATTTTTATAAATAGTTATTTTTGACTACCAAATTACTTTTATTTTTTATCTGTTTTTTTACACTAATAAATACCAAAATATTCATATAATAAATACATTTTTATGCTTTTGTTGTTATTTTTTTTACACCAAAAAATACTAAAATGACTATATAATATTTTTTATGAATAATTATTTTGCATAATGCAACTATTTTTAATTAGGTGTGATAATTTATAGAGTTAATTATTATCCATATATGACCAAACTGTACTTTTTTGTTAGCTTTTTAACATCAATAAATACCAAAATATTCATTTAATAAATTTTTTTATGAATATTATTTTATATAATACAATTATTTTTATTATATTAAGAGTGAGAATTTATACAGTTAATGATTACCATTAAATGAGTGTTTGATCAATCTACATATGAGATAATTATATATTTATTAAATTAATAATTTTTATGTTAAGATCATATCAATTAAAAAAGAATAATTAGCTAATATAAATTATTTTAAGCAAAAAATATTTATTAAATTCAATCAAATCATGTCTATCATTTATGTAGAACTAACTTCTTAGATAGTAAAATATTAATTGAATAAGTTTTTATTTTTATTTTTTGCTAGTTTTTTTATACCAATAAATACTAAAACATCTATATAATAAATATATTTTTTATAAATAATTACTTTATATAATGTAATGTTTTATTACATTAAAGGTGATAATTTATACGATTATAATTACGCATTTAATGAGTGTTTGAATAATTTACTTATAAGTAGATCATATTTTTGTTAAACTAATAATTTTAATGTCGAGATTATATCATATCTCATATTAATTAAAAAAAATAGTTTGTTAATATAATTTATTTTTAAGCAAAAAATTATTATTAATTCAATCAAGTCATGTATATAATTCATGTAAAATCAACTTCTTAAATAGTAAAAATATTAATTAAATAAATACATATGTTATTTTTGCTATAATTCACTTAATTATTAGATAAAATTATGTAATTAATATCAATATCGTAGTAAATCATGCATGTTTATATTTTATTTAGATTTTATTACTTATAGAATAATAATAATTACATATTTATTCATTATTAAAATAAAAATTAATTAAATTTTTTTTATGAGTATTTCTAAAAATCATTTTATATAACTTTTTAATATAAAGTTTTCAATTATAATAAAAGTTATTTAAAAATTTAATTTAATGGCTTTCATTTTTTTTATTTTATAAAATAAAGAATTTAAAATATAACAATTATTACTTAAAAATTAATACTATTATATATTTATTAAATTTGAATCAACAATCCATACATGCACGGATTAAAAAAATAGTATTATATAAATTTTCTAAATATAATATTATTTTATTAAAAAATTTAATTTTCATTATTAATAATTATCCTCTACTTCCAAAAAGTTTCCTATTTGAAAAAATACAGGAGAGTCAGGAGATTACGCTTTTCACCTCATTAAATACTCAAATTTATTTTTTATAATTTTAAATAAAATTTTAATATATTTACTTCTTAAATGAAGTATTTCATTAAAAAAATACAATATTAATTAAAATATATATTTTATTTTAATTATTAACAACCATCCAAATAAACATCTAATTATATCTATGATTATTTAACTAATTTTAATATTTATTAAAAATAATTATAAAATATTTTTAATATAAATTTGTTAAATTTAAACATATTAAAAATTTATAAGATATGAACCTAATTAACTTAAAGGAGGAGTGAATATGTTATTTTTAATTTTTATCAATTTATAATTTAATAACCTAAACAAAGCGGTCAAACATGCAATCATGTGTAAAAATAAGTACGGAAATAAAAGAATAACACACGATATTTTTAGGTAGAAACAGCCTAAACAATAACCATGACTTAAGAGGAAAACCATCGATCCACCGGACCTTCTAACTTTCCACTATAAAAATCAAATGTTCAAGTACAAACTCGGTTTTATACAACCCTTCCTAAGATACTACCCCAATATATTTTACTTATGAGCCTCTGCTCTATTTTCACAGTTTCCAATATTAGCGTAAACGGTTTTCAGACCAACATTCCAATAAACTCTCCGCAAATCAAATCGTTCACAAATCAACTACAAAATAGTTAGCACAAAAACACAAATGCTCGTGTGTGTTCTAGAACGGATTTAACAATGAATAATCCTAACTAGATGATTCAAAACATATGTCACTTAAATCAAATTAACTAGCAAATTCTAGAGCAAAAAGATTAGGCATAAATTCAACAAAAATAACTTCTTTGAAATTTAATCATCAAATCAAATAATTATGATCACACATAAAATTATTTAATCTAAATATATAAAAATCTAATTAAAAGGAAGTTATATAAAGATAAAAATACCAATCAAATTTATTAATAAATACCTTTAATATGATATCAATTTTCTTTACACCTCAATTATTTTGATTCTCAAATAATATTATTCAAGTGGCTATATATATATATATATTAAAAAAACTTTATATATATATATATATTAGCATTGATTCCCACTGACATTGATTCTCGTTGGCATGTGTTGAATAACTTTATATATATATTAGTATTTTGGCATTCATTAGCTCCAGTCCTCCTTTGTTTTTTTTCTACTTCAGTTCTACAGTTGTTGATTTTCTTTTCTTATTTCTCTAATTTTATTTCAGCATACACTTTTAACCCTAACTCTACGTGTATATATAAGTGATAATGATAACCTATTCATGTTAAGGTTAAAATATTTTGGGCTTCATTATTCAAAGTCCATTCAAAACCTTAATAAAAAGGAATTATTTTTAAACCACTTCTTAAAAATATTAAGGTATATAAAAAAAATATTTAAGCACTAAAAATAATTTCATATTTATAAGCATGTATTATCAAATGTAATAAAATAAAATTATATATATTAATTTTAATATCTTTTAATTTTTTATATCATAATATTATATTTTTAAAAATAATGTAAATCTATAAATAATATTTGTACCATCTAGTTAAATTTCGTATCAATTCTAACATCAAATTATAAAAAATGTTTTATTTATATTATTACATTAATTTTATATCCATTAAGACGTCAAAAATAAAAAAAAATTATTATTCATCATTTTTTAACATATTTTTATTCTTTATTCATCAAAGCAATAGATGTAAAAGCAATAGAATAATATGAATAAAATATTTTATAGTTCCATATAGAAAGATGATAAAATTTAATTTAATGATACAAATATTATAAACGTAATAATTAAATTAAAAATATATATAATAGATTTGTACAATAAAAACAAAACAATTATAAATATTTAAACGTAGCCTAAAGCAACTGTCTTATCACATAAAGTACGAGCCTCTTGTTAGTAGAATAACCATATGCTTAATTTTCACATTTAGTAATATAACAGTCACTTCATTAAAATTAAACTTATTTAGAATTATTTAAGTTTAATTTCAAAATTAAAGTTAATTTACTTTCATTGATAAGAAACGCACGTATAACAAGAATTACAATTGATAGCATATTGTCGGGGGATTTCGCCATCTCTCTTTGTCTCAAAGAATGAAATACGTTTGATAACTATTGGATGATTATATGAAAATAAAGTTATTAGTGTATTTTTTTACTTAATATTTATTTATTTTAATAAATAATTATAAAAATATTTAAATATAAATTTTTTAGTAAAAAATGGATAAAATATAATTTTTAGAATTTTTTGAAATTTTCATGAAATTTTTATAGATCTTTTAGGAATTTTTAACGTAAGATCAATTAAGAATTACCATACAAGTAGAGGAGCTGATTGGGTAAGCCACATGGACGCCATGCAAGCATAGAGAGCGAATCACGTTACGTTGTATGTGAGGATGACGAAACGTGTGTCACGTGTTGTTATGTCATTGCACCGCTCGTTCCACCAGTGCGTCACACCATCTGTTTCTATGAATCAAGTCGCGTCACGTTTCGATGACTTAACAAGTGTTGTCTATGATCGATTTTCCCTACCACGCGTCACCCCTTGATTCACCCAGTGAATTTTTGATGCCACGTGTTGTGCTATGATTGGTTAGAGATGTCAATTTTGCTTGTTTTGATCGTAGCTCTTGATCTAAAATTGATCTAACGGTCTAGATCACACCCGAGTAATATTTAAGCCCCTAATCACTCTATAAACCTTAAGTGGCCTCCATTAGCATAATTTTGATCCAATTTTGGAGTTAAAAATATAGAAAAATTTAAGAGATGACACAATTTTGGTGAAGATTCAAGAAAAGATTAATTCTATAATTCAAGAGATTGATTGTATTTTTCTCTTACTATTTTCTTTATCAATTTTTATGTCTTTTTTTATAAAAAAATATGAGCTTTATGAACACAATTATCTATAGAGGTAATTAAATAGATTTGATAGAATTATTTAATTGTTTATCTTGATTAAATAACATGTATAATTTCTAGGCAAAGATGTATGATTTTTATGTATGTGATCCATAATTGATGAACTTAATGAGTAGTATGCAATTTGATTGACATGAAAATGTGATTAAATTAATAACTATATGATGTGTAGTTTACTTGAATACTTGTTAAGTTAGATTCAATTGATCATGTAATTAATTGATAATTATATTGAGAGATTTTAACGATTCGTAGTTTTAAAAAATTGAGGGATTAAATATTCCTTGATATTTTCTCATATATCTTCTTAGTTACCAATACTAATTTAATTAATTATTATTATTTACTTTTAGTTATTTTAATTTTACTTCTTTAAAATATAAAAACACAAAAATATTGATTTTTATTTTTTTTAGTTTTAAAAATTAATTTCTAATAAAATAATCTCTGTGTTAATGATATTTTTTTATCATTATATTATTACCTCGTAAGTTTGGTATAAATCGTATCTTAAAAATTAGGTTATTATTATTTAATTGGATTCTAACCATCCTTCATAACTTACATATCTCTTTGCACAAATAATATATTTTCTTATATTAATCATACATTTTCATTAATACTTTGTGAGTGTTGACTCTTTATAGCATGAAGCGACTCAATTTTTTTTAAAAGAAAATACATGTATGATCGTATAATGTAAAGTATCATTTAACACATTCACGAATAATTTCTCGTGGCTAAAGAAGGTATTTCAGCCCATGAAGTTATTAAATGGGCCACTCAACAGTGGCTTATTTGAGCTTGCTTCGGATGTTGATGAGAGTCTGCGACCACGATGGTACAATGTTTAACCATCTGAACCAGAGGTTTAACTCGAGATTCGTGCTCGCTCTTTCTTCCTTTCTCTGAATCCGAATCCTGTCATCAATTCAATCAGTTACTGGACTTCTCCATTATAAAGAAATCTTTCAAAAGCTTTGATTCCAAATTCAGTTTCCAAAGGTAAGCTATCTTTCTTCTGATTATCCTCTAGTTTCTTTTCATGTTCTACTTTTGGTGAAAAATTTATTCATTTGTTCATCTAATTTTCTTCTTGATTAATTTCAGTTCATGTACTAGGATTGATTTTAATGAACATCAGTCATATGAGTTTAATTTCCGAAAATTTCTATTGGGTTTATTTGTAGCGTAGTTCGAGCTAATGGGCATAGGCATACTCATTTCTCTCTCTTATAAAATCGGTAAAACTTAAAAGCCCTTTTTTTTATTTCTTTTCATTATCTATAGTCAATGCAGAGGTACTGTGTGTGTCTTTTAAAATAGGTGTAGGCAACTGGGATTGGTGTGTTTGCAACTTGAATAGATAAAACTGAGAGATAAATAAAGCAAGAAAGGCCTTTAAAAGGATGCACTATTATTCTTTTATTGTTTAAACTCGTAAATATTAAAATTTATTGAAATTGTAACATAAATGACGGTATGGGCTTTTCTTCTTTCATTAATTCATTTGATTATAAGTTCAGAAGAAGAAGAAGAAGAAGGAGAATAAAAAATGTTCTATTTCATTTTGAATTTGGTGATTGCATTAAGTGTTTCTCTATCCTTATCAATATGTGTTGTTCATGTAGGAACGTGATGGCAGGTGCTGTTGGTGGACATGAATTTCTAGACAGTGATGTAGGTTCAGGTGATGAAACTTTTCGGAACTTTTGTGAACATGAAACCATCGAAGATAAACCACTTATCCATTTTAATCCTAATCATGATTTAAGTGATTGCTTCAGTCCAATAGAATTGCCTGACCAACATTTAGGTGCTGAAAGTTTGGAACCATATACTGGGATGACTTTTCCATCACTGGATTATGCAAGAGATTTCTATTATGAATATGCCAAGCGTACGGGTTTTACCATACGAACAAATAAAATCCGACATTCGTTAAAGAACATGGCCATAATAGGTCGAGACTTTGTTTGCTCAAGAGAAGGTTTTCGTGCTGCAAAGCATACTCTTAGAAAAGACAGGGTTCTTCCTCCACGGCCTATTACTCGAGAAGGTTGCAAAGCAATGATGAGGTTGGCCGCAAGAGATGGAGGGAAATGGTTAGTTACCAAATTTGTACAAGAGCACAACCACAACCTGATGGCTAATAGTAAATATTCAGGAGAACTGCCGATTGTAAATATACTTAATGAGGTATGTTTATCTCAATACAATGAATTTCATTATTTCGTGTGGATCAGTTTTAATTGACCTGGATTTCAACTTCAATTGGAATTCTCAAAATGTCATAACGTCTATGTATGTAATTATTTACTGTGGGATCTAATTAGAATATTCTTGTGAAAGAATTCATAATTGATTTATAGTTGCACTATGTTTCTCTCTTCTACTTAGCATAAGCTAGCTCAAATTATCATTGAATAGAATACATAGTTAGGGTGATGCTTTTAAAGAAATTTTGGGTATTGACAGAAATTTTGTTTACCTAGATTTAATCTAAAGTGAAATATATTCAAGAATAGGACGACCACTATCATCAAATTCATAGTTTTCTATTAACTCATCATCTCATGCACTTATGGCTTCATGTTTAGTGTCTTTTTTTTTCCTTCCTATATGTTTAGAAATCATTTTGGAGTTTCAATTTGTTTCCTTTTCTGTTCATCTCTTTAATATAAATTTTGAGTTTTAAATTGATTAGAAATGATCTTGCATCATATGGTTTTGCTTATGTTTCTGTAGCTTTTAGCTGTAGGAAAATGGCATACTACATCATCGATATTCAATATTGTTATTTCAATAAATGAATCTTGATACCATACCTTTGCATGCCAAGCCTTTTGCATATTGGTGATTACCTTATAACTATTATAAATGAATGCATTTGTATTTTTATACATAAATTACTATTTTGATCTTAAAAATGACATATCAAACATTAATTAATGAAGTATATTTCAGCTATCAATGTATTTCCTTATATAATCTAATACTTCTATATATATATATATATTAAATATATTATCTCTTTTAATATTCTTTAAAATTAATTATAAAACTTTAATGGGATTTGTCTACATGCATTAAATTTAAGGATGTTAGGCACCAAAAGTCTTGAAATTATTTAATTTAAGTACTTTAATTCCGTAATTATTGAGTTAGGTACCAAAAGTCTCTCGAATTTTTAAAATAAGTTTTTTAGTCACGTAATTTTTGAGTTGGGCATCTATAGTCCCATTATTTATGAAAATCATGCACTATAGATCCTCATTTTTTATACTATCGATGGACTAAAAGTGTTCATTTTAATAAATTATAGGACTAAAAGTGCTCACGCTTCTTAGTAATAGGATTAGTAGTATCCAACTCATAAAATTACGAGACTAAGTGCTCATTGTTGAAAAATTACAGAATTTTTGGTGCCTAATTCAATTATTATGGCACACTATAGGACTTTCAAGACCTTTTTCCCTTAAATTTAGTAAGTTTGCACTTTCATATCCCAAAAGTGACGTGTCAAAACTTGATTGATAATGTGTACTTCAACTATCAATATATTTCTTATATAATATGTAGGAAATCAACCTAGGAGTATGGTTAGTTTCCTGATTTTTAGGGTGGAACCAACCCCTGATTTTAGGAGGATAGTTTCCTGATTTTTAAGGTAGAACTAACCCCTGTTTTTAAGATATTAGTTTCCTGATTTTTAGGATGATTTACAGCTGTATACTAATAACTTCCAGTAATGGATTAGGCATAACAAATGTATATATAAAGGGATATGATATTAAGAAATAAATGAAGTAATTTTTCTGTAAAATAAAAACAACTTCATGGTATCAAAGCCTTAGGCTCATAAACTGCTGCTCTTAGCCTCTTGTTCAACTAGTTCTGTAAGTTCACTTAGTATGATGTCAAATACTCAGGCAAGGAATGCACATTTTTAGTTTCCAACTCAAGTTTCAGCTTTTGGGCATGAGAGCTATGAAAAAACTGAAAGTTTAAATGTTCTTAGTACACTAGAAGATGACATGGATGAAGAGGTTCTAGAGACAAGTAACAGAACTGAATTCAATATGGGAAATTCAGGCAGCTTTAGGCTTGGATCCATTCTTGATCCTGCTCCTAAACATAATCCTTTTGGTGGTCTATTTAACAGTGCAACTATTAATGTTTTTGCATCTCCTTTTAACAGTATCAGTCCTCAAGGAGAGCTATTTCGGCCTGCATCTTTTCAGTTCCAGTCTTTCCAACCATCAGTACAAACTCAACTTTCAAACTCAAGTGCATTTTCTGGTAATCCTATCCCATTCACTAAGGAACAGTTAGAACTTCTCCAACAACTTATACAAAAGGCAAATATCAACACCATATTTAGTAGCAGTAGGAATAACTCCACACATATTTCCAGTAATTCAACAAAGCATGCTGGAAAATTTCCCTCCTCATCTTGGATAGTAGACTCAGGTGCCTCCAATCACATGACAAGTGATCAATCACTTTTCACAACCTATTCACCTTGCAACAGACTTCAAACAGTATGTGTCGCCAATGGTACTCGCACCACAGTAGTCGGAACAGGGACCATTTGCCTCTTAAACAACCTCATTCTCAAATCTGTGTTATTTGTGCTTGGATTTTGCTGCAATCTCATATCAGTTAGTAGATTAAATCATGATCTTAACTGTGAAATTAAATTCTTGACTAAATCTTGTGTTTTTCAGGACCTGAGCTCGGGGAAAATGATTGGCAGTGTTGATTTACGTGCTGGCCTCTATGTTCTTGATATCAACACCCCTCCTTCAAACCATTTTGTTAGTCATCAATGTCAATTGAGTCATAATCTTAACTCTCATAGTCATATTAATAAGGAAAGTGAAATCATGATGTGGCATTTTCGTTTAGGTCATCCAAATTTTTCGTATTTGAAACGTTTGTTTCCATCCTTATTCATCAATAAAAATCCCAATTTATTTTATTGTGAAGTTTGTCAGTTGGCAAAACATACTCGAAACACTTTTTCACCACACACACACAAATCAAGTCACCCATTTTCCCTCATTCACGGTGACATTTGGGAACCATGTCGCGTTCCCAGTATTATTGGTGCTCGATGGATCTTACTGTTAGTTGATGATCATACTCGATTATGTTGGACATTTCTTATGAAAGACAAATCTGAAACCAAGCACATATTTTCACTTTTTCATGCCATGATCCAAACTCAGTTCAATGCCAATATTCAAATCCTAAAAACTGATAATGCTAAGGATTTCTTTAATTCCGATCTTAATGGATATCTCAAATCACATGGTATTGTCCAACAAAGCTCCTGCGTTGACACATCACAACAAAACGGTGTAGTCGAATGCAAAAACCGTCATATACTTGAGGTTTTTCGAACTTTACTTTTTCAAACCAATGTTCCTAAAAATTTTTGGGGTGAAGCCATTCTTACTGCAACACACTTGATCAACCGAATGCCTTCTTGAGTTCTCAACTTTCATTCACCTTTACAAGTGCTTCAGAGTCAATATTCTACATCATAACTTGTGTCACTAATTCCTTTCAAGGTTTTTGGTTGCATTGCTTTTGTCCATATTCATTCACAATATCGTGGCAAACTTGATGCCCGTACCATTAAATGCATCTTCGTTGGTTACTCAGCCAATCAAAAAGGCTACAAATGTTTCTCTCCCATCACTCGTAAGTTTTACCATTCCATGGACGTTACTTTCTTCGAAGAAACTTCATTCTATTCTAATTCTGCAATTCAGGGGGAGAATCACACTAATGAATTGCAGAATTGGGATTGGTCATCACTCATTGAATCGAATTTATCATCTCATTTACCCTCCACAACCTTGTCCTCTTCTAACCTGATACCCATTCTAGATTCTCCTTCAAAAACCAAACCTGATCAATCTCCCATTGTCTATCCTAGACATATTCTCCTTCCTAATAATGCCATAAAAGTTTATGGAAGAAAGAGAAATCATGACTTGTCCACACGAAATTAGCAAAGCCAAGAAACTCTTCTGAGTCAGACTGAATCTGAAAGATTAGAAGATGAAGCAAAATCTAGTCCAAAACTTGGTTCTGACCCAGAGTTAGATCTTTCTATTGCACAAAGAAAAGACGTTCGATCATGCACTCAACATCCTCTTCAAAGTTACATTTCTTACGCAAATCTGTCCCCAAAATTTCAGGCATTTGTGACATCCCTAGACAACATCAAGATTCCTAATTCTGTGAACGAGGTTCTAAAAGTTCCTGAATGACGCAAAGCAACCTTAGAAGAATACACTGCACTTGAAAAGAATGGTACATGGATGTTAACAAAGCTATCACATGAAAAGAGGACAGTGGGTTGTAAATGGATATTCTCAGTTAAACAAAAGGCAGATGAAAATATTGACAGATATAAAGCTTGACTAGTGGCTAAAGGGTTCACCCAATCATATGGAATTGATTATCAAGAGACTTTTGCTCCTGTAGCAAAACTTAACACAGTTCGTGTCTTGCTGTCTATTGCAGTTAATGAGGATTGGCCACTGCTTCAACTTGATATCAAGAACGCATTCTTAAATGGAGATTTGATCGAAGAAGTTTACATGGATGTGCCTCCTGGCTTTGAGACTAAAGATACACAAGGGAAGGTATGCAAGTTGAGAAAGTCACTATATGGACTTAAACAGTCACCTAGAGCATGGTTCGAAAAATTCACCAAGGTCCTCAAATAGGATGGATACTCTCAGACACATGCAGACCATACTTTATTTGTCGAACACTTCGCAGATGGGAGAATTACAACTTTGATTGTATATGTTGATGATATAGTTCTTACAGGAAATCATGTAGGAGAAATGAAGAAACTTAAGATGCTATTATCGAAGGAATTCGAGATTAAAGACTTGGGATATTTGAAATATTTTTTAGGGATGGAGGTGGCACGTAGTACTAAAGAAATCTTAGTTTCTCAACGCAAATATGTTCTAGATCACTTGCGTGAGACTGACATGAGTGGGTGTAAGCCTGTTGAAACACCCATGGATCCTAGCACCAAACTAATGCCTCGAACTGATGAATTGGCAACTGACAAGGGGCAATATCAACGTTTGGTAGGTAAGTTAATTTATTTGACCCATATACGTCCAGATATAAGTTTTTCAGTCAGTGTTGTTTGTCAGTTTCTTGGCAACCCATCAGTAGATCACTTGGAGACAGTAAATCGTATTCTAAGATACTTGAAGAAGGATCCTGGAAAATGGTTCATGTTCAAGAAAACAATTAATAGGAGATTGGAAATTTATATTGACGCTGATTGGGCGGGATCTCCTAGTGACCGAAAATCCACATTTGGATATTGCTCATTTATTTGGGGAAATTTGGTGACATGGCGTAGCAAAAAGCAAGCAGTGGTAGCACGTAGTGCCGAGGCTGAGTTCCGTGCATTGACTTTGGGCATCTGTGAAGGAATTTGGCTAAAACGATTACTATACGAACTCAAGGTTGAACATTCAGAATCTATTAGAATCATGTGTGACAACCAGTCAGCAATTGCAATTGTCAAAAATTCAATCCACCATGATTGAACTAAACATGTGAAAATTGATAGACACTTCATCAGTGAGAAAATTGAAGGCAAGATGATCTCCCTCAACTATGTTCCATCTAGGCAATAAATAGCAGATATCTTAACCAAAGCTTTGTTTCGACCTAATTTCACAGAGTTAAAGTAGCACTTGGTTTGGAAAACATATATTGCCTAGCTTGAGGGAGAGTGTAGGAAATCAACCTAGGAGTATGGTTAGTTTCCTGATTTCCAGGGTGGAACCAACCCCTGATTTTAGGAGGATAGTTTCTTAATTTTCAGGGTGGAACCAACCCCTGTTTTTAAGATGTTAGTTTCCTGATTTTCAGGATGATTTACACCTGTATATTAATAACTTCCAGCAGTGGATTAGGCATAACAAATGTATATATAAAAGGGATCTGATATTAAGAAATAAATGAAGTAATTTTTCTGTAAAATAAAAACAGCTTCATAATATAATTCGGGTTGTTGTGATATCGTCACAACAATAATACATGAATTGCCTATTTTTTCCCTATAACTAATATACTTATGTGCCATTGTATTTAAATAAAGTTGTTATTGATAAATATTAGTTGTGAATATAACAGTTTGAGTTATGACAATATTGCAACCTTATAATACAACTATCTATCCATTAGTCATATGCAATTTTTTACATTCCATGAAAACATCATTCAGTGATCATTATAATGTAGGTTAGGTTAGTATTTTTTTTTATATTCTTTTTTGTTAAGAAGGTTATGGTAGTATTTATTTTATGATGCTATTATATTATCGATCATTTTCTTAAATATGTAAAATTTCTATTTCTATTATAAAATTTATAACTTTGTTTCAATAATTTAATTGTATAATTACTTATACTACAATAATTTAATAATTTTTTTGTAATTAATCACAACATTTTAATATTTATTCAAAAAAATTAGCTTACATTGTATCACAAATTTAAAAATTTTAAATGCCATTATTCAAATTGGATATAATGTAAAATTCTCACTTGTAAAGCACGTAATATTGACTAGTGTGAATGTAAATTTCACCACAGAAGACGGAGCTTCAAAAGATATATTGAAGAAACACAGGCTTTCATTGCAGAGTAGATGGAGCATTTGATAACTTTGAATGACTATAAAAGGCATTGGTCTTCATATAAAATCTCTCTCATAATGAGATGGTAGTTGCCGTAAAGAGTTAGATGTAACTCTTGGTAGGTGATGGTCGTCTTTCCCCGGTATTTTGATATTTTTGAAGTATCCTTGCAGACTTACTTGAGATAGAAATTAGGGCAAACTCACAAAATAGGCCCCAATGATACCAATATTCTGAATTATTCATACCTCGTAATATGTTTCAGTGTACTGTTTACTTTCTCTTTTCTTTTCAAAATTTCCCTAGTTACTCACTTGTGGATTTTTTACACATGCATGTAATGGTAAAATTTTGGTTACATGTCCATGTAAATTTTCTACAGGACGTGTAATTTCTTTTTTTTTTCCTTCGCACACGTAACACCCGCTTTTCAAAAATTTGCCAAATTTTTATTGTGAAATTCTTACAATTTAAATTACATTGTAAAATAGTGTAAAACTTGAGCTCTTTCTAGGTGATTATGTAGAAATTATATATTGTTAGTCATGATATTCTATACATTACATGCCTTAGATCTTTGGACCTTTAACACTAAGTTGTTCCCTTTTGAAGCGAGATATTACTCTCTCAACAAGCTTCAAAGTGCTTTATCCACAAGCAACTAACCTTAACTTTGGTGCAGGAAGAGAAGGATAAGAAAATCCAAGATCTGTATAACGAATTGCAATGTGAAAGAGAACGAACAGCAGCATTGCGGCAACAACTTAACTTGATGCTCCAAGAACTCGAAGAACATGCTGAACTCATGTCTGTAAGAGTTGAAGATATAGTAAATAGCATAAAACAAATTGAACTTGGTGACTGACTTGTAGTCTTCTAGCTCATGCATTGTTACACATTTTTTGGAGCTCGTAATTTTATTGAATAATCTTCCAAAATGGAGTTTGTTACTTGCTGGCTGTCAATATCGGTTATGGGGCTCGACATTGGACATCGTAGAAGAACTTCATGCTTGGTTGCTGATGACTCATCTGACAAGTAATTTGATTCAAGCACATAAAGATGTTGTAAGTTGTAACCCTTTTCTTTCTTCTATTGTACTTTTAATTTCATTTTAGCCACAGTGTAGTTGACTGGCTTAGTTTTAAGCATTTGTTTGGAGAAACCTTGTACTAAACGCATAAAATATAATTAATTCAACTATTGATAGCTCATATTATTTGATTTTGAGAAACAATAAGAGATCCAATTAGGAGTGGCTGCTCATGCTGGTTGTGCCTGTTGATGTTCGTTTTTAATATTATAAAAAATTATTATTTTTAGTTAATTTATTTATTTATAATAGTAAGAAAACTCAATAATTTGACAAGCATAAAATAATTAATTATTGATTTTAATTAAAATATTTTTTTTATTGTATTCTATCGTGTTCGTGTTATGAACTCCTTGATCCAATACTGTCTTAGCTTCAGGTTTTTAAATATAAAGATATAACAATATGAAAGAACATTGTAACGTTGGATATTGTTGTTAACTACCTTTTTTTTAATAAGAACTACCCACTTGTTGAGGTGCTAATTTAATGCCTTAATGATCCTATGCAGTATTATAGGCTAATAATATTTACAAGTTACTTTATTTTGTTTTATTTACAAAAGTATAAATCTTTTGAAAAAAAAAACTCACATAGTTTATAACAATAAAAAATAGTGTTATGATAAAAATGAATGGGGTTGAATATTTAACGAATTTAAATTATCATATGTTAAATTAAACGATATTTAATATAAAATGATGTATTTATTGTATTTTAATAGTAAAATATATGAATTAGATATAAGAATATGTATTTTTTCTTTTTGGATTCATTTGAGTAAGATATCAATAATACTGCATTATTAAAAAAATTCGCCTTTGATAGTATCATCGTATAGCTAATACACACACGTTTAACAAATTTATAGTATAAATTGAGAATTTTTTTTTAAATAAAAATATTGCAATAAGTCAATTGGATTGCAGCGACCAACATTTACTCATCGTAAGCAATTAAGAAACTTGTGTTGCATTCAGGTACGAGTATGTGTATAAATGAGTTATATGATTGTTTAAATGCGTGTAGCGTGTAGAGGTCGAGTGTTTCCAAACTTTTGAGCAAGAGTTGGTCTATTTAGCCCAGTTTTGTGCAGTCAAGTACATGATAGGCGTCTATATAGGTGTACAAATTTATCTACTTTTAACATGTCTATTATGTTGATGCGGGCTATCTATGCAAAGAACTCTAAGAACCCATGAATTTAAAGAAATAAGAACGATTGCATTGTTAAGAACATGTTGAAGATAATTAGACTAGAATCCTAAGAAAACGAAGTTCTTGAAACCTCAATCTTGAGATACCATCAATGATGATCACTTCCTTTGATAAGTTGATTTCAAGCATTCAATCAAGAACACAAGAAGGTAAAGTAAAAATTGTATGAAATATACTTTTCATTAATGATATTCGTTCTTTTTTTTACCACTCAAAGCTCATACTAACCTCATTTATGTTCTTAACAAAATAAAAAAAATCCAACTAATCTCAAAAAATAATAGTTTTATTGGTGACAATCTCAAAATTCAGAATTCTAAAAACATAATGACAAAATATGACAAAAAGAAATTCCAAAGAGGACTTTAAAGAAAGATCCTTGATCAACTCTAATTCCTTTTTTTTTAAATCGATCTTGGGCAATAAGAACAAAATAAAGAACAAACAAATTTCAACAAGAACAATAAAACTTAGCAAGAAAACAAGAATGAGATTCTTGAACAATCTACTACTTTATTTTCCTCTTTTTTTTTTCTTTTTACTACTGCTGTAAATAGAAAATTCACAAAAAAAAATCGCAACCCTAATGAACAAGAAACAAAAACAATGCAAAAATATGCCATAAAACTTTAACCCCTCAGTAACTAGTGTAAATAATGGAATTTGGGGTTAAAAAATGCACGGAAGTGAGGCAAAGCCTAATTTTAGTTATAATAATCGAAATGAGCTTCAATTGATATATTATAATAATTGTTCTAATCATTGATTCAAAAATTACGATTATTTAAAATTACAACTCCGATTTATCAATTTTTTTTAAAATGCGAACAACAACTCTCTTCTCTTTTTTTTTTTGAAAAACAAAGATAAATTGAACACAACAATAAAGAACAAGAAAAAGATATAACGAATTCAAAGAAAATCACAAAATAAAATCTAAAGACGAAAACAACGACAACAAAATTGAAAGAAAACACAAGAATTAAAAAGACAATTTTTTTTTGTGATTTGTGACTGAAGAATGCAGAAAACAATCAAAGGATGAAATTTTCATTTTTTTAATCTAGAATTCAAAACAAAGATAGATAACTTGTTTTTAGCAACCAAGGTTCTGATACCAAATGATGCGAACCCTCTAGGCGAACAACCCTAGGAACCCACGAACTCAAAGTAATATGAACGATTGATTTGCTAAGAACGTGTTGAAGATGATCAGATTAAAACCCTAAGGAAACAAAGCCCTTAAAACCTCATATTTGAGACACCACAAAGGATGATTACTCATTTTGATAAGTCAAACTCAAGCATTCAGTCAAGAACACAAGAAGGCAACACAAAAGCTTTATGAAATATACTTTTCATTAATGATATTTATTCTTGCCTACAAATTACATATCTCTTCTTCTTTATAAGTAAGAAACCCTAAAATAAAAAGCCTTGGATGAAATAGGCCTATTTAGTTGTGGATTGAGCCTAATCCATCCTTAAAGAGTAAAAGACTAAAAAGACTAAAAAGACTTATGATAAATAAGACATAAAAAAAATCCATAATTCACTAAAACAAAAATTACTAAACATAAAAGGTCCATAATTAACTAAAATAAAAAAAAATTGCTTTCTAAATTAATCCTTGTATCCAATTTAATATTCCAAATCTATTTATTGTGTAGGATTTTGAGAATATTTATAGGATCTTGAGAATCTTTAAAATATTTGTAAACATTAACTTGGTTAGCACCTCAATATCCATTATGTTTTTGAGGAGAACAAAGTAGTAGATTGTTTAAGAATCTCATTCTTGTTTTCTTGCTAAATTTTCTTGTTCTTGTTGAAATTGATTTTCCCTTTATTTTGTTCTTGTTGCCCAAGATTGATTTTTTAAAAAAGAGAATCATAGTTTATCAATAGTCATTCTTTAGAATCCTCTTTAGTCAAGAGTCATTCTTTAGAGTCTTATTTGATCAAGAGTCTTTATTTAGAGTCCTCTTTGGTTAAGAGTCTTTCTTTAGAGTCCTTTTTGCTTAAGTCTTTCTTTACAGTCCTATTTGAACTTTCTTTTTGTCATACATTGCCATTATGTTTTTAGAATCCTGAATTTTGAGATTATCATCAATAAAACGGTTACTTCTTGAGATTAGTTGGATTTTTTGATTTTATTAAAAACACAAAGGAGGTTGGCGTGAGCTTTAAGTGGTAAAAAAAGAACAAATATCATTAATGAAAAGTATATTTCATAAAGCTTTTGATAGGAGAATATCACATAATGGTTATAGAAATGGTTATTCTTTTGAAATGAACAACCGAAAAGTTATATTAGGTCTTCTCAAACCTTTGTAAGCTTATGAAGACCAAATTAAGATATCAGAAGAGTGTAAGTTGAGAGAAAAATAAAAGTGTGAGCAAGAGGAAAATAAAAAGATAGCAAGTGAGGTCGAGCGAAGAAAGGAAGAGAAAAGTGAGTGAATAGGAGAAAACAATATGCAAAAAAGAGAAAAAAGTAAACAAAAGAGAGAAAAGTTAGCAAAAGAGAAAAAAAGTTAGCAAAAGAGAGGAAAAAGTACGCAAAAAAAAAAAGAAGAAAAGTGAGCAAACAAGAGAGAAAAATAAAAAAAAAGTGTAATTGATGAAAAACATGAGATTAAAAGTGTAATGATGACAAGGAAACTTGTACTTATGTAGAAGAATGTTTATCTTTCTACTAACGATCTTAACTCATCTTTGTCTAGTGTCGTTGTATCTTTATTACAGAACTTTGAGGATCAACTTCCTGAAAAGATTCCCTATGGACTACATTCTTTGCGAGGCATGCAACATTAAATAGACTTCATACATGAATCCGCAATACCAAATCGACCTGTTTACAAAGCTAAGATTTGAGAATGAATCTTTTCGAAGAAGAGGGAAATAATGGAGATTGAAGTACTAACCAAGTTGATGTTTACAAATATTTTAAAGATTCTTAAGATTCTACAAATACTCTCAAGATCCTACACAAGGGATAGATTTGAAATATTAAATTGGATACAAGGATTAATTTAGGAAGTAATTTCATTGTTTTAGTTAATTATGAGACTTTTATGTTTAGCAATTTTTATTTTAATGAATTATGAGCTTTTTTATGTCTTATTTATCATAAGTCTTTTTAGTTTTTTTTTAATCTTTTACTCTTTAAGGATGTATTAGGTCCAATCTACAACTAAATAGGCTTATTAGGCCCATTTCACCTAGGGTTTTTTCATTTAGTGTTTCTTGCTTATAAAGGAGAAGAGTTATACAATTTGGAGGTAATAACAAATATAATTAATGAAAAGTATATTTCATAAAGCTTTTGTTTTGTCTTCTTGTGTTCTTAATTAAATACTTGAATTCAATTTATCAAAAGAAGTGTATCATTTGTGGCGTCTCAAGGTTTGAGTTTTAAGAATTTTGTTTCCTTAAGATTTTAATCTGATTACCTTCAATATGTTTTTAATAAATCAATCATTTTTATTCTTTTTAGTTCATGGATTCTTAAGATTGTTTGACTCAAGGATCCACATCATATGTTTTTCCAAATCCAAGAAACTATTGCAAATTTCATGTAACACTAAGGGCGTAAATATTTTAACATATATTTATAATTATTCCAATGGTATGTGTTAAGTGTCAAAATAATTTGAAAAATTGAATAATTATTTATTAAAAAAAAACATTAGACATATGAAATTCAAAAATTGGGATGAGTACAAACGTTTATAAATTTATTTGCATTTAGTATTTTTCTAACACATTATAGATTTTAGGAAAAAATCATAATTTAATGTAATTAAAAGGAATGATATTATCATAATAATTTTTATAATTATTATGATAAAAATGTATAAAATATTTATTTACCTTTAATATTATTTACAAAAATATTATAAAAATAGATCATAATTATTTCATTTCTTTATTTTTAATCATAAAGACAAATTATAATATAATAATAACAATTGATTTAATCCATAATTATTGATTAAAATAATATAATCTATTTTTTTAATATATAAAATAATAAATAATTAATTAAATTTAATAATATCATAATAAATAGAATTTTTGTCGATGATATCCTTCGTGGCCCTTGACAAAGCTTTCTTCCCCCGCGATCTCCTCCCATTAAACAAATCTATTTGGCTTCACCACGCGTGTTTTCTTCGAGGAAGCCAAATGCTGAGTTTTTAGTACACAGTAATCTCAACCCTAGCAAATTAAAATTAGCCAGGTATATGATTGCACAATTATATCAATGAGAACGCGTACATGTTAATCCACTCTCTTCAAAAATTTGTACAACAATTGGATAATCAACTCAGTGCACTAAACCCGCCTGCCTTCATCATTTGCTCGAACTCCATGAAATTGACCATCCCATCTCCATCAACATCAACCTTCATAATCATTCTTTTGCAATCCTCTACACTCCTTCCTTGCTTAAGACCCAATGAACCCAAAACCGATCTCAATTCATCAACGGTAATAAATCCATCTCCATTTTGATCAAAAATATTGAAAGCTTCTTTCATATCTCCTTCCTCATCACGTTCATACATTATTGACTGATAAAGCTCTCCAAACTCATCCATGTCTACACATCCATCTCCGTTAACATCAATTTTTTCAATCATTTGAGACATTTCCTTGTCAGGAATAAAAATACCCAAATTCTTTAACGAATCGCTGAGCTCCTTTTTTGTGATTTTTCCATCATCATTTCTATCAAACATTTGAAAAACACGTTTTAGCTCTGTTGGGTCCATTATGATCTTTTGGGTAGTCGAAGAGATAGATAGATCGATAGAAACTCTAGAAGAGAAGAAAACTTCTCAAGAATCTCAAAATCTTGGTTCTGATAACATAGAAACAATAATGACAAGATGCAAGAAAGTGAGGGAAAAGTTAATGTATATACACAAGTTAGTTACATCATAACCAGTCACATAATTACATGCGGCACTCACTGGTAACAACCTTAACTAATTGCTTAACAGAAGATGATGGTGATGGTGATGATGATGATATTGTTGTTTTGGCACTGGCTTGGTGTGGAAACGAAGAACAGGGGAAGAAAAGCCGAGCTTCTTGGGTACCAAACAAAGAAAGAGGAATGAATTAACGAGGATTTAAATTAGGAAAATTATAACTAAAACTGTTGGTATTGTATGATATATATATAAAGGATTTGTTTTATTTATTATTGATGGATGTTTCCGGAGAAAATTATGGAGAGTAAATTGAAGTGTCTTATAAAAGAAAGTCAGTGGTAGAGAGGAATAAGCGTGCTTTGCAAGACCAATACCAAACGAATAAAAGATATATTTATACCTAAAAATAGTAAAAATAATTAAAATATATAATTTAACCAATTAAATATTTAAAATTTAGAAATTATAATATAAAATTAGTGTTTAAGAAATAAATGAAATACTATCTTAAATGCGGTAAGGTTTAACATATCTTAAATACTATCTTATTTGCGGATCGATACAATTTTTAATCGGGAGTTAATATTGATCTAATTGATGATATTTGTATATTTATTGAAGGTAATAATTTGTCTAAAAAACTTATTATTTTTCTGTATAAATTTAATTTTTTTTATATTCATTACAATTACATAGTATATATCTTCATTATGTTAGTTGTTTAATTCTAATCCTGAATCTATTAATTATCTTTTAAAATTAAAAATTATTTTTTCATCTGTTAAATCTAATAGTTCTAATTTATGTACTAATGATTCGATATTTATAGAGTATTATCTTGATAAATCATATGTATTAAATGTATATTATTTTGTCCTATTCGTAGTATACAAGTAGGTTTGTCCTTTGTACATATAGTGTATTAATCTTCAAAAAAGTAGTATCCAAACATTAAGTTGTTGAATTCTTCTTCCTCTATTCTCACATATTTTTGGCTAAAATGATCTTTTAATGTCCTTGAAACAGGATGGTCATTATGCTTGTAATAACTTTAATATAATCTGTATAGATATCTAATAAGGTGTCAAATCTTTTAAAATTTTCAACACAAGTTTCATAATCTTTATTTTTAAAATATTCATTTAAATGATAGAGATAATCTTTTTCAAATGTTTATAATAGAATTAGATTTTTATCTTTGATTTCCATTGGAATTATTAGTTGTTTATTTCTAAAAACAATTTTCATTTTTCTGTTTTAGCAATATTATATCTTGTTGTAAGCAAATATTTAAATATTTAAGATTCTTAACTCACTTAAATTTATAATTATTATGCTTGAATTTGATGGGTTCACCACGGTCTTCCTTTTTGTTCGTCTTCTTTTGTTACACTTGTTATGCTTCAGCTTTGCTCAAATCTCACCGCCCTTATAGCAATAGTGAGCCTTCTACATCTGTACATAAATGGTGTCCAATAGTTGACTTACTAGAGAAGGGTAATTGAATCCCATTTTATTCATAGAATAATAATGATTACAACTTAAGGCCAACTAAGAACCTTGAAAGGGGTGTTGAGTCGCTCATAGATACTCGGTATAACATTATTCGTTGTGAGATTTCTAGATAGAAGGGTTTTCTATGCTAGAGTGTTTCAGAGTAGAGGGCTCTAAATTCTTATGTTTTTTCGTGTGTCCTTGAAATGATAATAAAGATTCCTTTTATAGAACAAAGAATCCCTGTTTACAAAACTAAAATTATTATTTTACCTCTGTTTTAATAATTCATCTAATTTCTACTTTAAAGGATAGCCATTACTTTTTTCCTTGGCACATGTTGCTGACTAAGATATGGGGTCTACATCTTTATCTTTTTTGTTATCTTTTGCCGACAATATTTTTCTTATTTTTCTTTGTCATTTTCTGCCGACAGTTCCTTTGAAGACGTTGATGATGATGCATCTTCATCTTCTCGGTCTTTGATATAGAGAATGTATTTATAGTCTTTGGTGGCTTTTTTGGCATATTCCTTGTTTCTTGACCAATTTCTAGGTTATTGCAATTAAAATTGGTTTCATATTTGGTGATTTTTCATCATCTTCTTCTAACAGAGCCATGCTACTGTGAAAAATGATGATGACTTTACTAGTTGAATAATTTACTTTAATCTCATTAGATTTTTCAATCTTCCTGAGTTCATAGTAAATTTGGCTTAGCATTTGACTTCTTAATACACAAATTTTTTCTGTGTTGAATTCCTTTTTCTAGAAGTGCCCTTGGTTTGGAAACTTCTCTGTTTGTGTTGGAAATCCCTATCTTGATGAAGTGGTAGAGACTAATACTTCCTTCCTCATTCCAGTCCATTAATGAACTCAAAAATCTTAGATAAGCAAGTTTATCACCTACTTTAATTTTTCTTCTGAAATTCTTGATTACTCTTTTAAAATTTTATGGAAAATAATTTAACTCACTTAAATTAATTCTTGGATATATATTTTCTACTAGTCTTGTATGAAATGCTTTATGCATAAATATTGGATAAGCTCCTTCCAATAGATTGAATTTACTTTCTCTAGAAAATTCCTTGTCTATAGTATAGACTTTCATATCTTCAATATGTTCTTGGATAGATTTTCTAGCCAAGTTATGGAGACTCAACCATTGTGGTTCACTAAGGTTTCTATATTGTTCCTTTTCATCTTTGGAGTAGTTTTAGGAGATGTCTCCCTGAATAGTATTGAATGTTTTACTATTTTTGATGTCTCTGAAGGAGATGTTTCTCTAAATAGCACTGCAGGCCTTGCTATCTTTTCAAGATTTTTTAATCTACTTGGAGCTAATGGTTGTTGTTGTAGTGTTGGAGAATAATTTCTTATTATCTCCTCTGAAGTTATTACTTTTGGTGTTTTATAGTTGGCATAACTACCTTCAGCTTCTATTTTATTGGTGAGGGCTCTATGAGTTACTCGACTAATTCCTAGAATAGATTTAGTAGCTTCTGCCTAGTTGTTATAAATTCCTGGTTTTGGGCCATTATAGACCACATAAACTTTTTTTCTGTTCTTCTTTTTATGCCTCATCTACCCAATTGAGCTTTGTAGTTTCAAAAGTTTTTTGTGAACTGTTAGGTTCTTCCTTTTTTAATGGAGATTCCTCATTTGAGGTTCTAGTCTCTAAAGGTTGTTTTGAACAATTAAGTTCTTGTTTCTTTCCTGTCTTTATAAAAGATTTCTCAAAATATAGCATCTCAAGTTGTTCCTGTAGGATTTTTATCTCCTTCTCCTTTATCTTGATTTTGATATCAAGATGTTCCATTCCTAAAAGCATAAAAATAGTTAGAGGTGCTAATTCTATGGTAAGGGCATCAACTAAACTATTTTTATGGCTTGGAAGATATTCAACATCAAAATTATAATGGTTGAACCACTTTTTCCATCTAACTAATCTTCTTTGTTTGTAATCACCTGTAATATTAGTTCTTAAGAAATAACTAAAATTCTTGTTATCTCTTCTAACAATGAATATGGAACTTATGACATATATTGCAAATTTCTTAATAGCTTTTTTAACAGCTAAATATTCTTTTTCATTACTATGGTAATTTAATTCTAAACCTTGGAAAGATCCTGATATATATCTACAAAGATATTCATTTTTATAATCTACTTTTACTTTAAGAACTGCTCCCTAATATTCTTGTGAAATATCTTTTTCAATTATCATCTTATCATTTGGTCCTAGATGGTATAAAGTTGGTAAATTTTTTACCTTTGCTTTTACTCTATCCATATATAGAGTATCTTCTTTTGTCCATTTCCATATATGATTTTTTTCAATTTTTCTTGTAATGGTTTTCTCATTTCTGTAAGTTTCTTGATGTATGTTTTTGCATATGTTAAACATCTTAAAAATCTCTGTAATTGGTTTTTATCTTTTAATTCACTAGGGAAACCTTGAATATTATTTAGTATATAGGGTTGTAGATTATGTTTTCCATCTTTAATTTCCAACCCTAAGTATTTTATCTTTTGTTGAGCAAGTACTGCTTTCTTTTCAGAGAGTACAATGCTTTCTTTTCTACATTCTTGTAAAATATTGATAATATCCAAATAATGTTTATTTAATTTATTACTGAAAACCAAAATATCTTGTAATTTCTTGAAGATGTTATGCATATATCTTTGAAAAGTACCTAGAGCTTGTTTTAATTCAAATGATATAACTGTAGATTGGAATTTTCCTTGGGAGCAACTAAATGTCGTTAATTTTTGGGATTCATCATCTAGTCTTATTTTTCAAAATCCACTTTTTCAATCAAAACTCGAGAAATATTTATTTTCTTTTATTAATGATAGTAGTTCTTCCTTTTTTGGAATGAAGTATCCATCGTCAATGGTTTTTTTATTCAGTGCTTTAAAGTTTATTACCATTCTCTTTCTTCTTCTTCTTCTCTCAGCTTCTTTTTCAACTAAGAATGTTGGACTGAATGAGATGAATTACTTGGTATTATGACTTTTAATTCCAAAATTTCTTGAATTTGTTTTCCAAATTCAATCTTGTCTTCTAGAGTATAAATCATTGATTTTACTCTTATGATCTTGTTAGGATCTTTTAATTTTATGTTGAGTATTATTTTAGATTTATTTATTTTTAGATTTAAAAGATTTTCTGAACTGATTATTTTTAATAGTTTTCTAATGCTTGTTAGAGCTTTGTCTTCTTGTATTTCATTGATAAATGAGTTTTGTTTTTCTTTTTTATCTAATGAAATATTTTTTAAATAATGTTTTTGTTAGTCTTCTATCTCACCACGTTTTCTCTTTTTATGTTGTTGCTTAAAATTTGGGTTTGAGACAGTTAAAGCTTTTATTACTTTGGAGACATAGATTGTATCTTCTTCTAAGGTTGTGAGACTTATTTTGTTGAAATGTTATGTGAAAGGTTGATACAAGTTTAGGAAATTATTTCATATCAACAAATCTACTCCTGTTTCTTGTTGATATATGGTAGGAATGTGAAAGTTTTCTCCTCATATCATTATATCTGTATCTTTTAATATCTTATTGAGTTTTATTGTAGTATTTTTAGCAATTCTTACAATTAAATCTTTTGGTGCTTGTTTTCAGTTGTCTTCTGGAAATACATATCTACTGGCTACACACATACTAGCCCCTGTATCCATATAAACATTTAAATTATAAATGTTATAGCCTTTAAATTTTAGTCCTACTTTAATGTAAGTACTATTTGGAATTTTAATACTATACAAATCATTCATCTTCTGATGAAGAATATTCATAATTTGAGTGTTTATATTTTAAGTTAGTTATTTTTTCCTCATTTTCTTTCAATAGATATATATTATAAGTATCATCTATATCAGATTCCTCAATTGGTTCTAATTCTATTTTAAAAGCTTCTTCTAAGATTTTTGTTTTTTGTAGAAATTCATTTTTAAATTATTTTTTATCTTGAAGTCTACTTGGACATTCATTAGCATAATGTCCTTCTTCATTACAGATCTAACATTTGCATTTTTTCTTTCTTGAAGGGCAATAATTCTTTTTTTCAAAAGTTTTATAATTATTTCTTCTTAAATATCTTTTCTTGTAGTTTTCTCTATTAAATCTCTTTTTATATTTTTGGAAATTTTGTTTTATGAATTTTTATCTTTTATATTTATATTTTTGTTTATAAAGTTTTATAGTACATCAATATTTTCCTAGTATTCTAAAATTTCTTGTATCACAGCATATTTTATCATTTTCTCATATATGTTTATATTCTTTTTCTTTCAGGGCATTTAATAATGATCCATTCTTCAAGGCTTCTTATTCTTCCTCCTATATTATATGGTATAGTTTCTAATTTATTCCTTTGTTCCCAATTTTCTGTTAAGGTTTTATATAGTGTTCCAGGTAATTTTTGAAAAAAACATTTTTTATAAGTTGTTTGCATAGATAGTGATAATTTATGGTAATACATTTCATATTCACAAGTAAAAGAATCTATGTAACACATGTTACAAACTTTCATATTTGTTAGATGTCATTTAGCTTCATTGATTTCATTTTCACTTGATTTAGTAACAATCATTCATTTATCTTCTCCAATAAATTCTTTGTATATTTCATTTATTACTATATCCAATTATTCTCTTCCTGTGGAAGCATTTCCTTTCATTAACAAATGTTGTTGATCTGTTAAGTTTGAAAACCAAACTTTAACAGTTCTTGTCATTTTATATGCTATAAGTACTCTACAGGTTGAAGGATTTGTTTAGATAGTTTGAGATGTTTGTATGAGCACACTCATTCCACTAGCCCATTCATCTAAGGATTTTTTTCCTATCTCTTATACAATCTAAATCTAGAAGTTCATATTTATAATTATCATGGAGTTTGAATTATGGTGGAATACTACCTCTAGTTCCCCAATGCAACCTTTCATTTTAAGTGGTTGTCTTCTTCTATATGTGGTATCAGGTTGTTTTGTTCTTTGCCTATTTCTTTCTCCCATATGTGGGTTAGATGTTCCTTCTTGGTAAGGGACTGGTAATGAAATTGGTTTCATATGACCTTTTGAGGTCATGTTTTCTGGTTCAGAATCGGTTTCACTAATTATTGTCATATCATCCTCTTCTTTGTTAGTATAATGTTCTTCTATTTCTTCATTGTTTAATGTTAATAAACTGACCAATGTTTCTATATCTTTATTTTCAGGGTCCATGAATTTTCTTTCTAATTCTTTTTTATATTCCATTAAATTGGAATTATCTCTTTGTTCTTAGATTGTTCCTCATTTTTCTTTTTCTCATTTTTAGGAATTAATGAATCTGATCTCCTAGGTGGTTCTTCTTTTAGTCCTTCTAAGGGATCATATTTATAACTTATTATTTCATTATTCCTATGTATATTGTATACATCTTTTCTTAATTCTAAATTTTTTTTATGCATATCTTGTTATAGTTTATTATAACCATATTTCTTTATTTCCTTTAGTAATTCTTTTTGTATATCTATTATTTCCTGCAAATATTTTGTGTTTGATTCTTGGACTAAATCTATTTCCTCTATTAATAATTGTACAGTTTCAAATAATGTTGCTTTATTTTTTGCTTCACCTAATAGGCTTCTATTTACTTCTAAATGCATTTTTTTTTATCTCTAAACATTATTTTTTCCTAATATACAATCATGAATTAGCCTTCATTATTTTTACTTCATTTTCTAGTTTTTTAACTTCTTCTTGGTTAGAAATTTCTTCTTCATGATCTATAAAAGTAAACTTGGCATGCTATTAGTTTTAACAACATTACTTTTTCTTCCTGTTATTAAGGGTTTTTCTTTGATATCTAATTTTCATTCTTCTTATATTTCAAAATCTGTTAGTATTTCTGGTTTTATTATTTTTCCAAGTTTCTTAAAAGTTTTTTCTATTTCTATAATTTCATTTTGTCCATATATTGAACTATTATGACTATTTGTTAAAAAATATGCTACTAGATAATGTATTGAAAATTGATGATTTCCTTCTTTCATTAAATGTCCTCTTTCATTAAATGTCCTCTTTCAAATTCATAAGCTAGACTTAATACTTGATTTAGATTTTTAATATATATATTAATAAAAAATCTAGGATATGCTATAAATTTAACTTTTTGTATCCTAAATTACCATGAATCATTCCTAATAAGTCATCTTGTCTATTTATTATTTTGTTATATAATAATGCTATTTTTATTGGTATATCTATTCCTTCTCTAAAATGAGTTTTTATTAATATTTGAATTCCTCCTAAATGGATGTATCTAATTTTTTCTTTATCTTTATGAGGAATTTTTGATAGCTTGTTTAATATAATTTCTTTATCAATTAATGGTATATTATACATTCATTTTGTATTTGTAATCTTAATACTCATTTCTTTATTACTTATGACATAATAGATTATGTTTTTCCTAGGGAATAATTTTCTTAATAAAAACGATGGGTCTTTAAATCCATCTCCTTCTTTAAGATTTAACTTTATTTTTTAAAATTTCTTCAAATTTCTTTTTACTTATTACCATTTCTTGTAAAAAACATCCTCAGATATCTTCTGTTTTTATAATTATTATTTTTGATTTATTTTTTCTTCTTCCATTTTAAGAATATTTTTGTATTTTTTTTGAAACTTTGGGAGTATTTCTGATATTAAATGTTACTATTTACTTCCGTTAAATTTAACTTCAGTTATATTTTAGGGATATTTTTAAATTTTTTCAAACCTTAGGGATATTTTTAAAAATTTCTTAAAACTTAAGAATATTTCTGAGATTAATTCAAAATAAATTAATGTTTTCTTTCTTTATAAAATATATATTTTAATTATTAATCATTTTAAACTCAATAGCAAATAGAGAGACATTGGACAACCAAATGAATGCCCATTTGGATTTGTCCAATTGAAACTTTTAAAAGCTTGTTAATTTAAACTAATACCCCTAATTCATTCCACAAACTTTGTATTTGGTTAACTAGAATGAAATTGAATAAGAATTGATTTCATCTAATTTTATATTTTATTGAGTTGAAAAGTGGGAATAAAATGAAATTGATTCTTAAAAGAAAAGGAATCAAAATTCTCTCTCCCTTAAATAATCATGATTCCATTCCCACTCAATTGTTTTTTTCCAATTTTACCCCAATCCCAAAATATAACCCTAAACCCTAAACCCTAAATCCCAAATCTCAAAACCCTAAATCCTAAATCCTAAATCCTAAAATCTTAAACCTTGAATTCTAAATCCCAAAACCCAAAACCCTAAACCCTAAATTCCAAAACCCTATTTAGAAAAATATTAGTTTTAACCCTAAACCTTAACCCACAAATATAACCATAAACCCTAAATCCCAAATCCTAAAACTCTAAACCCTATTTAGAAGAATAATAATTTTAATTCTAAACATTAGCCCACAAATATAATCCTAAATTCCAAATCTCAAATCTCAAATCCCAAAACCCTAAACCATATTTAGAAAAATAATAATTTTAACTCTAAACCTTAACCTATAAATATAACCCTAAACCCTAAATCCCAAATCCCTAAACCCTATTTAGAAAAATAATAATTTTAACCTTAAAGCTTAACCCATAAATATAACCCTAAACCTTAAACCCAAAATTCCTAAATCCCAAATCCCAAACCTCAAAATCCTAAACCTTATTTAGAAAACTAATAGTTTTAATAATATATTTTATTTTTAAGTAATAATTATTTAAAAATAATAATTTCAATAATATATTTTTTCTAACGAAATAATAATAATTAAATAATATTATTTAAATTTTACTAAATATAGGGGTATTAAGGTAATATACAGTATTTTTCATTCCAGTTTTAACTAAATACTATAATACTGATTTATTCTTTGATTCCAATGATCAAATCAGACAAAACTGTTTTCTTTCTATTCCGATTCAATTCCGTGAACCAAACGTCACCTAAAAGATACATTTTGGAAACAGGTTGCTATAGCCTCATAGGATACCAAAGCTTCATCACGAAGAAAAGATAATGAGAATAAGTAAGACCATATTGTATAGAATAAAAATTAATTATGTAAACTTTAATACCAGCAATAAGTTTAAAACGTATTGGACACATTTTTTAATCATCTTGAATTTTAATTCTAAAATTATGTGTCATGATTTTTTCTTTTATTTCAAATAAAAAATATTTTTTATTTTAAAATATAAGAAAAATATAAAACTAAAGTAAATATTGATATAAATAAATTTTTATAATAAAAATATTTTGATAGTTAAGAAAACCACATAAAAGAAATTAAATACTATTTTAAATATAAATTATTTTTGTAAAATATTTATCATCAATTTTATACTAATATATTATATGTATTATCACTAAATATTATATAGAATAATTATAATATAATCCAATATAATATAGTCTAATATAATTATAATTAATTTATCAAATACATCAAATATATGTATTCACCTTGGTTACTATTTTAACAATGTAGTAATATTGTTTTTTTTTAAAGTTGTATTTCTTTTAATTTGAAATACTAAATTCATAAAATAATTTTTGTGAGTTCTATAATGACTTGTAATTTTTGAACGGTAATAACATATATATTTGTACTCATAAAATTATAATATGACATGTTGTAAAAGGACTTTGAAAATGAAAACAAAAAAAAAATTCATTTTTTAAGAATTTTTGGTTATGTAATATATGAGTAAAACAAAATCATAAAAAATTAAAAAATTTAAATAATTCACTTTTGCATATATGTGTAAGGATTATAAGTGTTGGTTATTTTCGTGGACAAAATATTTACTTGTAAACTAATTTGTAGGCATGTTATTAAGTCTATCAAGAAAAATCGAACAATTACTCGAGTTTCAAATAATCATACTTCATGTATATCTTTTATAACTATGACATATAATTATTTAATATTTTAAGTAATAAATTAATATCATAAAAAATAATAACTCATTTTTATTATTAAAAATATCTATTTTAATTTTCAAATTTTATCTCGGGTATATGTATTTGTTTCTTATAAATATAACATGTAAAAAAATTTAAACTTTTCATTTTATTCCATTATTTTTTTCTTAAAAATAATTATTAATACGTTATCAAATTTCATCTTTAATACATTTATTTTAAGCAGTTTCCCTAATTACTTTATAACAAAGTTTAATTGAATATGTTTACTTTTTCACGTGTATTTTTACTTTTTAGTTTTTTATTAACATTCGTATATCCTTTATCTAGCATTGTAAATATTTATATTTTAATATTTTTATACTTTTGTATATTAGGTGTATATGTTATTTAATAATTTCTTTTAATGCTTAGCTAAAAATATATATTTGTTGTTATTTGTTCATTTGAGAAAAACTTTCTATTAATGGTAACAAAACAAAAATATATATTAATTATTTATGTGATATATATTATATATGTATAAGTAAATTGTTAAAAATAGATATAAATAAAAATTTGTTTATGTTATTATAATTAAAAAATATTTAACATCTTAATTTTATATTTTGTATTAATCCTCCGCACATGTCTACAAAATACCAAATTGAAAGTTAAGGATATTTGTTTTATATTTATGACTTAATTGACATGAAAAAATTTAATTAATTTTTATTTTTATTGTCTATTTATATACTATTAAAAAATAACAACATCATGACGGTTTGAATTAATTAATAAAGATTAAATTTTTTAGTTGTATAGTATTAGATATTATACCAAAAGCCTTTATACATTTATGTAATGTCTTACATTAATTCTGTTTAAATTTAACATTAAATTATTTTCTAAAATAATAAATTAATTATTAAATATGTAAAAATGTTTATTAATATTATCAAAAGAAAATATGATATATATTGTTTTTGGGCATGCAGGGTTGGGTGGTGTAGTTGGATTTACGGGTAGATACGATGACTGTGAAAGAAGTTATAAACGCAGACAACAAACCAATATGGCATGTGGATGACCATCATATTGTAACAAAGGCTGCCAAGAATAACAAAAGAGGTTGTGGCGGAAATGTAATTGTTGTTATTGTTTTACTTGTAATTGATCTCAAAAAACTGTTTTAGATCACAATAAACATATAATTTAATTCATTATATATTAATAGTTGATTTTTTTAATTATTTTATCATTTAATATCTTTAATTTTATATTTAATCAATAATCAGATATGAATTATAGATAAATTTGTTTTATTGACAATGATCAATCAAAATTTATATTTTAAATTATTTATATATAATAATAACAATTTTATTATAATAACGAGAATAAAATATAATATATTATCTTTAAAAATATTAAAAATTATATACTAATAACAAATTTTTTTTCAGCTATGGTATGTAACACACCAATCCACAAGTTTCGGGGCCATAATATATTAATTAATGCATATTAATATAATAAATTAAATATTAATTATTTATTAGTTCAATATTCTCTCATCATCCCTTCGTATGCCTGGGCTTTGTTTTAAAATAAATAAAAGTTGGAGAGCTACTAAATAAGCACAAATTTTACCCAAGTAACCCTATTTTTAGAGTTTTGAAAATTTCAAAAGAAGAATTTTGTTTTTTGTGAAATTCCCAAACCTACCTTAATTATATTATTGTTTTTTCTTACTTATTTGTGATGATTTGAAATTATTATTTTTTATTAATAAATTTAATATTATTAATAAAAATTAATATTAAAAATATTTCATTATATGTGTATTTAGATGATACTGTCAAGTTTAGACTTTACACAGGTAAGAAACTTCCCACATCCAAGTCCCTAATTATGAAGCCCATTATTCTTTCGTGTTATCAAAATTAGTATAATGATATTTTGATTATTTTATTTTTATAAATTAAATATATTAATTATATTAAAATTAATATATTTTAATCATTTTATTATTATAATTTTAAATATTTTAATATTTTTGATCAAATTTAAGTTATTTTATCATATTTTATCCTAAAGAATTTATAGATGTTTAGAAAAAAATTCTTAAAAAGTTGAAAAGAAAAAGAAAAAATGAAAAATAAAGTTACTAAAATAATTAAAATGAGCCTAAAATTATTTGAGTGTTCACAAATGAAATAATAAGATGACTAAAATACATCAATTTAAAGTAAGATAATCAATATATTTAATTTATAAAAGTAAAGTAACTAAGGTATATTTTTTTCCTTCTTTTTTAAAAAATTGCACAACGATCACTTTACCTTTACAACTTAATAATGACATTATTATTATATTCATAGTTCGATAAGATTAAAACATTTTTATGAGTGTATGATATATATATATATATATAATAATAATAATAATAATAAAGCTGAAAGATATTATTTAACCATGAACCAAAAGTACAACATAATACAAAGTCTAGTGTTTTAAATACATCAAACTAGAGATGTCAATTGGAATGGAATGACTTGTTAGTCCATGTTACAATCAATTAATTTTATAAGTCTATCATATTTTATCCTATTTATTTTTTTGATAAATTAGGATAAAAATAAGATGATATTATAATAAGATATCTTATTTATTTCAAATAGGCCTAATCAATGAGTAAAATTACAAAATAAATAAAAAATAAAATAAAATTATTTATAATAATCCGGAGTTCATTATAAACAACTTTAAATGGACGAGATGTGATAAGATTTAAATAAAATAAGATAATTTTAAAATATGAATTCATTAAAAACATTAAATGAAATATGTGATGAGATAAGATAAACTATTTTACCATCAACTGTCTTATGTCATTTACGAGAGAATACTCTTGAGCCTCCTTTACTTGCTTTGTATTCTCTTCGTCTCATTACTTGTTGAATAAATTGATACCATATTTTTCATAAAATATTAAACAAAAATATCTAATAGTAAATTTGTGGCTATAAAACACTAAAAATCTTTCATATCCGAACAGTTATTTATGACTAAAGTAATTTCTTTATAACGTTCATATTGATGATAACCATATTGACAACCTCTCGTAAAAAGAGACTTCATGATCTTCATTAACATTAAAGTAAAATTATTTACTAAATGAACTCAAGTTCATATAAGAGATACATATTTTATTTCAATTAAAATATAAAGAAACATAGTAGTGCAGATAATAGAAGGAAAAAAAGGGACAATTTGCTATAAAATTCTCAAGATCAAACCATGAAAGGTCTCAAAGTGAAAGCACAATGAAGAAATTAAGCTTGGAAAGGAAAAGAAAAAAAGAGAATTTTCTCTCTAAGCTGGCTCACTCTCTTATAAAGAGAAGGGTACATGGTTATGACTATCTTATTTCGATCATCTTTTATTGCAAAAAAAATCAACTTATTTAGTACCAGATAAAATCGTGGGATGAAAGAAGGTAAAAAGATATTAGAGTCGTCTAAGAACTTTAATGTTTACGACATTCAAAATTAATAATTAAAAAAAAACAAATGAATAAATAAATTTTTTGTACGTTGGGTCTATTTTTTGTTTTTTATTTTTTAACTTGACTTAGGTCAATTCAAATTGACTTCAATATAAGGTAAACATTATTTTTAGAGAAGATAATAATTTTAGATAATATCAGAAAACAGAAGAGAATTAAGGAAGACAAAAGTTGAGGTTGAAGGTTTTGTAGCTTAGCAAGAAAATTCATTAATTAAGACGAAATACAAAAATGTGCATTTAGCAAAAGAAAACTGAGAGAGAGAAAGAGAGAGTTAGAAAATGAAAAGTGACACGGATCCAGGTTGAAGATGAAGCAACATATAATGTTTTTAAGGATATTTAAGTAATTTCCTTAACAAAGAAAATCCAAACCTAGGGCTTAAATAATATTGGTTGGCAAACTTAGATAGAAGGTTGGCATGGCTAATTTAGTTACTCTCTAAAAGCTTATATGTTCACATATTAAGCCTTGCGAATTAGCATTTTATTGATGGATAATTAAACTTAGAGTTATTTGTAAAATTTAATGATTTTTTCTCCATATTTAATCGTAATTAATCAGCTGCGGTATGAAGCTTGTTATTGTAATTTAAAAATATGCTTAATCTTAGCTAAATTTATATTAATCTTAGCTAAATTTATATTAATATTATATATATATATATAATTATTGGTCCAATTATGTTGAAGAAATAATGAGGTGGTGCCTAAAGAAAGAAAGAAAAAAAAGGGAACCTTAATCAATAATAGTGGCGCCGAAAGAAAGAAAATAAATAAATAAAAATCAAAAATCTCTTCATATAATTCGGAGAGAAGGATGGAGCTTTGGTTCTATAAAAAACTTGTTTCATCTCAATAGAACAGATCAGAAGTGGAGAAAAAGAAAACAGGGAGAGTTTTTGAGAGGAAAAATTAAGAGAGCCAATTTATTAAGTTTTATCCACAAATTGAAGATACATATTTGTTGTATTTTGTGAAAAATCCACCTAAATGTGAAGTGTGTAATCTCATCTTATTATAGTGGAAGTTTAAGTAACCTACAGGTCCCGTGATTGTTACTTTCATTTTGAAAGGTTTTTCCACTCTAAATTTTTGGTGTTATTTTTGTTCTATTTTGATTTGGAAAATTATCCTGAGTGTGTAGAATTTATTTCTTTACAACCATCTATTTTTCCCAACAAAGTGGTATCAGAGCCAGGTTATTTTTAGTAAGAGACTGTACACATATATAGTACTATTCATATATACTATATTGTATTATTCATATGGTATTATTCACGTACTATTCACATAGTACTATTCATCGTCAGAAAAGTACTAAGTTTGGCGAAACCTGTTGACTAACAATTCAAATGGAGGAGAGCACAGGTAATATGATAAAGTTGACTACATTTAATTATGCAATTTGGAAACTGAAGATGGAGGATCTTTTATACATTAAAGATCTATGGAAGCCAATTATAATGCCGAAGGAGAAAGAAGTAACCAGTACAGACATTGAATGAGCCGTTCTGAACCGAAAGTGTACTGCTCAAATTAGAAAATGGATTGACAAGAGCATTTTTCAAAATTTTGCTAATGAACACGATGCTTATGTTCTTTGGCAAAAGTTGGAGAAAATGTATGCGAGGACAACCGCACAGAATAAAGCTAATCTGATGCGACGATTAGTCAATTTGAAGTATAAAGACGGAAGCAGCGTATCAGAATATATGAGTGAGTTCCAAGGCATTGTAGACTCAACTCTATGAAGATGAATGTAGATGATGAGCTACAAGCGTTGTTGATGTTGAGTTCTCTACCAAAAAGTTGAGATACTCTAGTTGTATCAGTTAGCAACTCAGCTCCTAATGGCAAGCTTACCATGGATATGGTAAAAGATAGAATGTTAAATGAAGAGTCTCGATGAAAAGATGAAGGATGTACTCCTGACATTGAAGCGCTTGTCATGCAGAAACAAGGTAAGCAAGAATGATACGAGAGAAGTAAAAGTAGAAATCCTCGTAACCAAATTCAACAAAGAGGACGGTCGAAGTCTAGATCAAGGTATGACAAGAAGTGTCATCATTGTGGCAAGCCTGGACACTTCATTCGAGAATGTAGAAGGTTAAAGGCAGAACAAACCAGAAATCAGGAAGTAGAAACCCGAACAAATGAAACCACAACTGTCACTGAAGAAGTTGTCATTGTATCGAGATACTGATTATGTCAATCTTGCATGCCAAGACACTACTTGGGTAGTTGACTCAGGCGCTTCCTATCATGTCACCTCATGACGGGAATTCTTCTCAACCTACACTCAAGGTGATTTTGGACATGTGAGGATGGGAAATGATGATGCATCAAAAATTGTCGGCATTGACAATATTTATCTAGAGACTAATCTTAGATGTAGATTACTTTTGAAGATGTGAGGCATGTTCCTGATATCCGCCTCAATTTGATCTCTACCGGTATGCTTGATGATGATGGATACAATAATTATTTTGGGAAGGAAAATGGAAGCTCACCAAAGGCAATATGGTAATAGCTAAAGGCAAGAAAGATACATCACTCTACATCACAGAAGCCAAACTGTGTAGAGGAGAAGTAAATACCACAAGGAAAGAAGTTCCTACCGAGCTATGGCATAAGCGACTCGGCCACATGAGTGAAAAAGGTCTCAGAATTCTTTCCAAAAAGGAGCTCTTGCCAAGAATGAAAGGTACACCTTTGTAAACTTGTGTTGACTGTATTATGGTAAAACAACATAGAGTTGCATTTCATAGTCTCGCACCATCTAGAAAGGAAAATATTCTAGATATAATACACACAAATGTCTGTACAATGAGTTGTAAGTCATTAGGAGATGCTCATTATTTTGTGACCTTTATTGATGACCATTCTAGAAAAGTATGGACTTTTGCTTTGAAAACTAAAGATCAAGTGCATGAAGTTTTCAAGCAGTTTCATGTAAAAGCGGAGAGAGAAACTAGTAGATGTTTGAAGTGTGTATGTGTAGATAATGGTGGTGAGTATCGTGGACCATTTGAGGAGTATTGTAGAAGTTTTGGCATCAGGATGAAAAAATCAGTACCAAAGACACCTCAACACAATGGTGTCGTAGAGAGAATGAACAGAACCATCTGTTAAAGAGTCAGATGTATGCTCTCAAATGCAAAACTGTCAAACTCATTTTGGGGGGAGGCAATGAGGACAGCAGTCGATTTAATCAACCTTTCTCCATCAATTCCACTGAACTACGACATACTGGAAAGAGTTTGGACGGGGAAAGATGTTTCTTACAAACATTTGAAAGTATTTGGCTGTAGAGCATTTGTTCACATCCTAAGAGATGAGCGGTCCAAGTTGGACGGAAAAGCGAAGTAGTGTATCTTTATGGGATATGCCCATGAAGAATTTAGTTACAGACTTTGGGATCCTATTAGCAAAAGGATTGTCAGAAGTAGAGACATGGTGTTTCTTGAAGACCAAACAATTAAGGATTTTGAAAAATCTGAGAAATCACAATCAGATGAAATTCCAGTTAATCTGGACCCAGTCTCTCCACCAATAAATCCTGATGACGGGGGAGTTACACCAGATACTGATAATGTCAATCCACCAGTTGGCAGTTCAGAACCAGAACAAGTTTATGAACAAGTTCAACCAGAAGTACAGACAAGGAGATCTACCCAAGTACGATAACCAAGTTGTATATATTCTCCTAACGAGTATGTGATGCTCATTGAAGGGGGAGAACCAGAGAGTTATGATGAAGCTATCACTGATCAACATAAGATTGAGTGGTTTAAAGCCATGTAGGAAGAAATGAAATATCTGCATGAGAACCACACATTTGACCTGATGAAACTACCACAGGGAAGAAAAGCTCTCAAGAACAAGTGGGTGTACAGAATCAAAAGTGAAGAAGGCAGCTCGCAACCACGCTACAAAGCAAGATTGGTTGTGAAAGGATTTGAGCAGAAGAAAGGCGTTGACTTCGATGAAATATTCTCACCAATAGTTAAAATGTATTCAATCCGAGTTGTTCTTGGTTTGGTAGCTAGTCTTAATCTGTAGGTTGAACAACCTGACGTAAAGACTGCATTCTTAAATGATGATCTTGATGAGGAAATCTATATGGAGCAGCCCGAAGGTTTCCAAGTCAAAAGCAAAGAGAAGTTGGTATGTAGACTAAAGAAGAGCTTGTATGGTCTGAAGCAAGCACCAAGGCAGTGGTACAAAAAGTTCGACTCATTCATGGAGAAAAATGAATACAACAGAACGACGACTGATCACTGCGTCTTCATCAAGAAATTTTCTGATGGTGATTTTATTATTCTTTTGCTTTATGTTGATGATATGTTAATTGTGGGTCAAAATATTGACAAGATTAATAAGTTAAAGAAGGAGTAGAGCAAGTCCTTTGCAATGAATGACTTAGGACCTGCACAGCAGACTCTTGGCATGACGATTACCCACAACAGGCAAAAGCAAAAGATCTGGCTTTCCCAAAAACGATATGTTGAAAAAGTTCTTAAAAAATTCAACATGAGCAAAGCTAAACCTGTTAGTTGTCCACTTGCAAGTCATTTCAAACTTAATGTGAGTCAATGTCCCCCAAGTGAGGAGGAGAAATCAGAGATGAGCAAGGTACCTTATGCATCGACATTTGGCAGTCTAATGTTCGCTATGGTATGCACCAGACCAGACATTGCACATGTTGTTGGTGTTGTGAGCCGATTCCTATCAAATCCTAGAAAGGAACATTAGGCAGCTGTCAAATGGATACTCAGGTATCTCAGAGGAACCTCCAGTCATTGTTTATGCTTTGGTAACAATAAACTTGTATTAGAAGGATATACAGATTCAGATATGGCTGGCGACGTAGATACGAGGAAATCTATATTCAGGTACCTAATAACATTTAGAGGGGGAGCTGTTTCATGGCAATCATGATTACAAAGTGTAATGCCTTAAGTACCACAGAAGTAGAGTACATTGCAATCACTGAAGGTTGTAAGGAGATCCTGTGGATGAAAAAGTTCCTACAAAAATTGCATCAGAACCAAGAAAACTATGTTCTTTATTGCGACAGTCAGAGTACAATTCATCTTAGCAAGAACCCAACCTTCCACTCAAGGTCCAAACACATCGACGTAAGGTATCATTGGATTCGTGATGTGTTGGAACATAAACTACTACAAGTTGAGAAGGTTCACACCAATGATAACGGGACATATATGATGACAAAGACCATGACTAGAGAAAAACTTACTATCTGTAGAAAGATTGCAGGTGTGGAAGAGCCTTGTCCTACATAAAGTGGAAGGGGAGATTTGTTGGTCCAATTATGTGGGCCAGCAAATTGAAGAAATAATGAGGGTGGTGCCGAAAGAAAGAAAAAAAAGGGAGCCTTAGTCAATAATAGTGGAGCCGAAAGAAAGAAAATAAATAAATAAGTCAAAAATCTCTCCATATAATTCGGAGAGAAGGATGGAGCTTTGGTTCTATAAAAGCCTTGCTTCATCTCAATAGAACAGATCAGAAGCGGAGGAAAAGAAAATAGAGAAAGTTTTTTAGAGAAAAAATTAATAGAGCCAATTTGTGAAGTTTTACCCACAAATTGAAAATATATATTTGTTGTATTTTGTGAGAGATCCATCTAAAGGTGAAGTGTATAATCCCATCTTATTATAGTGGAAGTTTAAGTGGTCTACGGGTCCCGTGGTTGTTACTTTCATTTTGAAATATTTTTTCACGCTAAATTCTTGGTGTTATTTTTTTTCTATTTTGATTTGAGAAATTATTCTAGATATGTAGAATTTATTTCTTTACAACCATATATTTTTCCCAACAATAATTATATAATAAAATACATTTTTAACATTAAATATATAATAATTTGAATAATTAAGTTAAAAATTTTATTTATTCTTATATTTTTTATTTTATTTAAAAAAATGTGTTAAATATCTAAAGAATGTAAAATGAAAACAGTGCACTGGATTACGTTAATCTTGTTTTAAATTAATATACTTTAATACGAGAGATAGTGTACATATAAACTATTAAATCTAAGTCGAATTGCAAATTGGATAACATCCTATAAGTTGATTCGATTTATCATTTACTTTGAACTTGTAAATTTTTTAAACCAATTAAATCTAACTAAATCTAACTAGACCATTTTAACTGCTATATATTTAATTGCACATTATATTACAATCAAATCAATGTAGCTGAATTACTTTGCTAATATTATTTATGTTGAGCTATCGTACAAAATTTAAATTTGCTCGTAAGCGCACGAGTCTATTAAAATATGTAAATATAAGCAACGGGACCAAAAGGAGAAGAATTATATAAATTAAAATAAAATAATAATAAATAAAAATGACGATAAACTAAAAACAATTTAAAGTGAGATAGTGTGATTAATAGGATTTTAGAATTCACCGATACTTAGTTGAATAATTATATATTTATGTGATTATCTGATTAATTTATAGAATGTAGAGTGATGATTATATGAAAGTAGAGTAATTAAGATATTTTTTATTTAATATTTATTGTTTTTATTCAATAAATAGTAGTTTTGAAGTCAAAAATATTAAAATATAAAATTTTTAGTGAAAAAGGAGTTAAAATATAATTTTTGAGATTTTTATGAATTTTTAATACATGATCAATCAAGAGCTACTATGTAAGTAGAGACAACAAATCATAGATCATCGTATGTGAAAAGGATAAACCGCATTCCACGTGTCAACATGGCATTTAATCCATGCGCCACACCATCTGTTATTGCAAATCATGTTGGATTATATGACATTGACTTAGCATGTGTTGACCTAGACTGGTATCCTCTACAACGCGTCGTGTTCTAATTCGCATAGTAAATTTCGTGTGTCATATGTCGCACTGTGATAATATAATATTTTATCCAAATTATAATTATAATTTAATTATATTTTTAATCTTATTTTTATGCTATTAATTGTTTGACCAATAATTTATCTATAGAGACAATTAAATAACTTTGATAGAATTATTTAATTGTTTGTCTTGATTAAATAACATGCATAGTTTCTAAGCAGAGATATATGATTCTATGTATGTGATCCATAATTGATGAACTTAAGGAGTAGTATATAATTTAATTGGCATGAGAGTGTGATTAAATTAATTACTATATGGTGTATAGTTTACTTGAGAAATGAATAAATGCTAGAAAATTAATTGATAACTATATTAGGGAGATTTAGCAATTCACATGTTTAGAAAATTAGAGGATTAAGTATTTCTAGATATTTTTTCGTATATCTTCTTAGTTATCAAATTTATTTTGATTAATTATTGTTATTTACTTTTAGTTATTTTTTAATTTTGCTTCCTTAAAATATAAAACCACAAAAAAATTGATATTTATTTTTGTTAATTTTAAAAATTAGTTTATAATAAAATAATATCCGTGGGAACGATTTTTTCGTATCATAATATTATTTATTACGATACAATACTTGCGTATTTATTGCACACACAATTTATGTGACGATAATAGAGCGATGATCAAATTAATTTATGCCACCTCAAAATAATATATAAAGTAAGTACATTTTCAATAGAATATATTAGAGGTTTTTTCTTTAATTAAATTATTTGTGTTTTTAAATATTCAATGAATCAATTTGTTGAAAAGAAAACAAATAATCAAAAGTTAACATTAATTTTTGAACAACCAAACTTGGACAAATGAATAAATGTTCTAACAAATATATAATATTAGATATTATATATAAAAGAAAGTATAATTCAATTATCAACTAAAGCACACTACTACAATACATATACATGGTCTCGGGTTTTAACCGTGGTCATAGATTTATGGCCACAGTTATAAAAACAGAGAACCAAGTGAAAGAAATCACAGACTATTACCTATGGCCTCAGTCTTTAAATAACCAAGGTCATAAACATACCATTTAATCTCATTTTTCAATATAAATTAAAATAAATTGATAGATTGAAAAAAATTAAAAGTTGTTATATTAAATTAAGAATTAAATTACATTTGAGAGTTTTTATATGCATTAAAACATAATAAAATCTTACTATAGTTAGCTAATTAAAATGTTCTAAAATATGAAATACATGTAATAAACTTGTATATACTAAATCTGTCCAATAGAAAGACAGGTGCTGGTGTTGGCGTGATAGTGCTAGTGTTGGTGCTGGCGTTCTCATGCTAGTGTTGGTACTGTCGCTAGCGTGCTAGTATTGATGCCTGGTTAGGGGCCTGTGCCTGGTCAGGTGGCAATCTCAAGCAGACAAAAGATAGTTACAAAAATATGGTATAGAGTGAATCACGTTTCACATTTGGTTCATGGCACATTAGTTGATCCCTAAGTTTAAAAATGAAACTAAGAGTGGAATTCTATAAAACTTGGTTTAAAGATGAACCATATAACAAAGTGAAGGCACCAGTACCAACTTATTATCTTATTTACTATTTTATATGTAACTTAACTATGTTGTTGTCTAACTGCCTACATTATTAAATGGAATACTAACACCATATATATAACATCTATCCTAGTTTAATTTCTAAATACCCAATACATCTTCAAAATGATCAAACAAACATTTTCAACCCAAAAGAAGTAATGTAGCACCTACACATTGGAAGTAAAAGTATTCGACGATGGCAATTCTAGAAAGTTACCACACTACAGTGCTCTTCATTATGAATTGGAAATCTTGTTTGAGATTTGTTTTGAATACATACATAGGGAATATTTTGAAAGAAGATAATTAATGAAGAAGACAAGCACAAAAAAAGTTTCTCAATGCCCATTACAGCACATAAAGATTAGTTAATTCAATAAAAATGGACAACAAAACCATACCTACAAGAATATAAATTTTAGATAAAAACTATGCTTCACTTTCTATAATAACAATGTTCTTCGATACCATATGAGGCAAGCTAAATGTAGGTTTTTTTAAGTTAAGGAAAATGAATAGAGTGTATGTTAAATGAGTGTGAAATGAAGAATCATTTACTAAGTGTAGCACCAGTAATAAAAAATGCATCACCCTTTAGTAGAGTTGCTCCCTCCTGAAAGCCATAACATGCAACATTAGAGAAGTAACTTTAAATAAACAAAAGTCCCAACAAAATTTCTATAAATGACTCAAATTTGAGAGAAAGCAACATAAAATAGAAGGATTAAACTAAGCCAAGAGAAGAAAACATTTTTTTACTTGCATGGTCCCCTGCGTGAACATCTGAAAACACAACTGCACCATTGCACTACAACAATGTAGATGTGGTTAAACCAACCCACTTTGATATTAGACAAATAAAAGCTTCAAATAATTCTCACTCACATTTCCCCTACTATAGATATAGATAACATGTTTTAGCCATTTTATTGTAAAATTGGAAGGGCTAACTATTTCTTCTTCAGGTTATAAAAAAAATTAATAATTCTTCTTCAGGATTCTTAGACAACACCAACAGTAAAAGCTTATAGTGGAATCCTTTATGATCTGTTCTCACATGGCTTCTGGTAATGTCTTTAACACTAGAATATCTAGAAAGAGCCATGGTTAGTTAAAACTCGTCTTTTAACATTTCGATCATCTGTCTCACCCTGTATTCTCCTTTTGTTGTTAGGTAGTAAATGATAGGTCTCCCAACCTATGGCCACATGAAACAGGTAGGACCAGTTGAGCAAAAGACAAAAAAAATTCATTGTCCTAACTTCAAATGTTTAGATAAAGAAAAATGATTTGAATTTGTGTCCACTCCAACACTAGCACCCGAGGCACTAGGCACCAACACCAACACTAGTATCAACACCAGCAATACTAGTACCAACACTAGCACCCCAGTACTAGGCACCAACACTAGTACCGGCACCGACACACACATTGGCACAGGCATCGACACCGGTATCAACACCTCAACACCAAATCCATGCACCAGTACCTCAGTACTAGGAATTAAGAGGCTTCACATAACTCATTTCTCCAAAGAAACAACCAACCACAATGAACACCAATATTGCTATCAGTAGTTCTAGCTTTCTAATATGTTACACAATCACAATTGTAAATTTAAAAATAGAAAACTCATTTCTCCAAAGAAATAACAAGCCACAATGAACACCAATATTGCTATCAATAATTCTAGATTTCTAATTTGTTACACAATCACAATTGTAAATTTAAAAATAAAATTTATTAGTTAATTTTGATGGGTAAAAAACTTGACTATAATTAACTCTTTCTTTGGTGTTGTCTATTACTTATTCAGATAAATGCAATATTTTAAATTTTTTTGTTGGACAATGAACACAGTTCAATTCTATGAATAGTCAAAGACAATGAATGACATACTTCACATATATAATATTATCATAGCCAAAGACAAGGAATTCAAAGAATAAATTCCTCATATTCTTTCCGGGAAAGACACTAGAAAAGACAATATGAATTTTTATAATGTACTCAATCAAACATGAACCATGATGTTGGTAGGATTATTGATTGAGCACAAACCTTCATGGCTCTTCGCTACTGCCATTCTCCAATTTTCAGTGTCTTCAACAAATTTTATAACCTCGTTAACTTCTAGAAAAAACTATAACAAACCTAAATAGAGTGACAAATATAAGCAAAATGTGAAACTAAGTACAAATAACATAACAACATAGCAAGAATATTGATACAAAAATAAGAACTATAGATATATTGAGAAAGAAAAGAAGGACTTCAAAATATTATCATGAGATATTGTGAAGAACAACAAAATAAACCATTTTACCTCAATAAAGAGCATAGAGGGAAACTTTTAAGAATCTTTTCAACAACTGCAACATTAGTAGTAAGCATAAACTCCTTAACCACTTGGTTTACTTCTCAAATTTAATACATACCTATAGAAACAAATAATTAATTAGCAAAAAATTTAAAAATGAATAGGAGAAAAGATTCACTTGGTAAGTGAGTTTAGGGTGGTAAGGAATCAAGAAACTAAAAGTTCCACCTAATGAACATAAACTAAAAGTTCCAATCACAACTATATAATGGTACATGGTTTACCCATATGATAGAGAAGGCAAGCCTTTCTACATCAGCTCGAAGTGAACATATATCTCAAAACAAATTTGCATTATTAGCCAAAACAAGCAAAAAATAGTTCCCAAATTTGCATGATATTATATTTTTAAGACCAAACTATACACAGTGTAGTTCAAGCTATTAATTGAAATATGGAGAAGGTCTTATCCACTAGTTAGCTGATCCACAATAAGATAGTATATGTAAAGAGACATCAAAATGGGATATTTAAAAAATTTAAATGAAAAGGTAAATTACCTTTTGTAAGAGGTTTAGGAAGCATGCCAATTTTCCGCTCAACAAGGTAGACAAATGTTCCTCTTTGTGAAGCCTCATCATCAAGTGGGGTTCTAGGGTGCACAAAATTGGTTACATCAGTTATATCTAGATAATGACATTAAATATGAACACTAGATGATTCACTTGACTTTGCAAATCGTCTATATAAAACAAAATATGAGTGGATTGAGAATCAAACATAGACTAGAGCAAGAAATATCGAGTAGATAAAGCACACAAGAAAGGGAAAGTAACATCAAGGTTGGAAGGGAAAACCAAAGAGAAATTAGAGTCATTAGAAAAATTGTAACCCATGCTTCCATCACATATAGTTAACTTCGTCTACCAGGCATTAAACCCGTTAGCTTTAAAGTTCCAATGCCTAACCCAGGATGGCAAGATGGAAAGATGGCGATACACGGAGAGTGGTAGAGAGCGAGAGGCATGATGAAAACTCTAAATTGGTACAGTGCGAGCATGCGAGAGGGAGAAAAAGGAAGGAAAAAAAGAGAGAGGCAAAAAGGAAAAAAAGAGAAGGAAAAAGGAAAAAAAGAGAGGGGTAAAAAGAAAATTTTGGTATTTGGTGTAAAAGAGATAAAATTGGTAAGGTATGTCTACGACCTCGGTTTTTATTAAATCGTGACCAAAACCTTATGGCCTCGATTTTAAAAAAAAAATGAGACAAAATTTTTGAGATCATATGTACGTATTGTAGTAGCTAAAGCATAAACATTGATGAATAAATAATAAAAAAATAATTCAATAAAAAGAAATATCTCAACTAAATAAGGCTTCATCCTTAACCCTAGTAGAATAAATTTAACTTAACATAGATGAGATTCTTATCAAAATAAAATAATTCAACCCATTGTGACAAAGGGACAATGATTCTCTATTTTCTTCTCACCATTGTCTAACTTTTATTTTTTTTCTTCTCCCTAAGCTCATATCAAACCCAATATTTATAGTAGCTACTTCCACCATCTTTTATCTTTTTTTGATACATAAAAGATCCCCAATCTCAATTAAATTTAATCTAAAAATTAAAGATAAGTTTATAAAATACGATAGATGAGGATATAATCTACATGTATTTTTGGATAGATTTTTTCTTATTTAAGATTCACCTAACAATCAAATGATATTAATAAACATATAATAAACTAAGAAATATAAATATATAATTGCACTAACAAAATTGGATTAAGGGATATACAAAGTATTAAATATTGCTAACATAATTCCCCCAAACTTAAATTTTGTTAGTTTTCCGGTAAAACAAAACTAAAAATAAGAAATAAAATAAAAATTTAAAGTAAACTATTTTCGAAGACTAATGAGATTGCATTTAACATATACAACAAGTATTAAAGACAAATTAGGGTTTCATAAGGACTTCTAGCAATAATATCCACAAACACCTTAATAGAGGGTAAAAACATGACTTCTCTTCTTACAGCATCTTACAATTACTTTCTCCATCAAATTAGTAATACCAATCAAATAAGAGGATAAATATTATCAAAAACTTTAGAACAACATCATTCTCATATCTACCAATTCATACATTTCAGTTAGACAAACTTATGCAACAAATTAATGATCAAAGTTACACTAATCAATCCATTTTCCAGAGAAACATGTCATACACCAAAACTTACTTGATATAAATAGGATGGTAACTTTCAAATATAATCAACCCAAATTTCTAGAATTACTCAATGATAAACGATCATAAAATGTTTCACACTCTCACCAAAGATCAATTGACCCAGAGCTTATATATTAAATCAAACTTTTATTTCTTTTCATTGTTCATACATAACTAAACTCTGAAGCCCATTTCACTAGTATCTATTTCTAACATTAGCTCCTCTAAATTCAAGAGGGAGTTTTTATCATCTTGTAATGTAGGCTCTTTAGAGGGGTGAATTGGATAAATAGAAGTATGAATGAGAAAAGTAATGACAACAAAACTTAAAATTGCCTTTTTTTCTCTTTTTTTATAAGAAAATCGACTTGTAATTTTTTTTTTTGATAAATAGATTGCAAAACAATATATTTTTCCTATTATTCAAAATTTTCTTTTTTTTTCTTCCTCTGAACATAATTCACTCTTTTTTTTCAGAGACTTTATTTTAATTACAAGTTGGTTCTATGGTGTTACCAATCTTAATAATAATTTATCATTACTTTCTCAAATATGGTGTGAATTTCAAAAATTTGGCAAAGGACGTGGTTAGTTGGGTAATAAAAAAAGTTTTTTTCAAAGGCTTAAATAGGAGGAGCTAAGAAAATTATATTCAATATGGTAAACAAGAAAGACTCATACGAATCAAACATGGCCTCCTCAGATTTTTTAATGATTCAATCAATTTTCCTTATCAAATTTCTTAATTCACACTTGTTACTAACACCAACATTCAAAATTAGCAAATATGGAGTCACAGGTTTTTAAATTAAAGATAATCAAATACTAAAATTTTAAGGACATTATTTCATCTAATGTCAAAAGCTCTCACAAATTGCCTTACAGTTTTTTCACTTTTTTTTAACAACTAACCTCCCCCAACTCTATTGGAAGCATTGTTGTCAATATTTGTCCCATGATACCTTAAAACTTAGGAAAGTTATGCTACATTATTGGAGAATATCAAATTTTAATAGAGTCCTCATTATTTTTCTATTTTAAAATATTGTTCCATAAGATAAATACTATCTACATGTTGTATATATCTAGATCTCATCTTCTAATTAATATATATATATATATATATAGACTTAACCAAATATTAATGAATATAGCTTACAATACATCTAAATTTAATTCTTGAGATTTATCTAAAATTTAGCATAATCTTTCATTTTTTTCTATCATAAGTGAAGGAATCAATGACCTGATATATTACTCGGATAAGCAAAAACAGACTCTTTACTAACTCAATTCTAACTCGTACAAATAGAAAAGAACATACTTCAATAAATAATACAGCAGAAGCACAAACAATATAATATCATTTAATCAAATAACTAAAAATAATAGATATTATATAATCACTGGAAATAAGGGAAACAATAAATATTTTCTAATAAAAGTTTAAGCTACAATATGTAGTAACATACACATCTTGAACTTAGATTATACTAGCTCAACATAGGATCATGTATAATAAGCGATGTAATGAGGTAAACTTATATAGAGACCATATCTATGTGGTAACGTCTTCAGCTTGCTTAAGGCAACCACTCAACAACAATTAATCTATTAAACAATAAAATAGTTACAATTTTTTATAGAAAACAAAACTACTATTGCCTCTATAAGGTGGATTCTCTGTCCTAACTGCCTATTACTACTCTTACTTACTACTTATGAAACGTCTTGATTCAACACTTGAATCCGATTCTCCTCCAGAGACAATATCACTCAATGTGGTGTGATTGGTAACCATCGATTAGTAATAGTAAGTGTAACTACTCACAACCTTGAGGGATACACAGTCAATCACAAAACTCAAATCATGTATGGGAGACACACAGTCATACCACGTATGCACATAGACTAAGATTTGATAACTAAGCTTACTAAATGACCCATACTTAAATATAAACTCTCCAAAATTATTTCAAAAAATATATAAATCTTAGTATGTGTAAAAAGTAATCTCAAGCAGTGACTGTGTGGGTAGTGGTGAGCTTGTTGGTAAGGTGCTAAAAAGTAACATTTTTTTGTTCCAAAAATTACAAGATAATCCATAAATATTCGCACCAGAAATGAATTAAAAATGCAAGTGACAATGTTGGCTCGCTCGCACGCTTGCTCATCGTAAACCATAACCCTCAATTTAGAATCCACACTACTAAAACCAATCTCATGGTGTGTGTAAATATGTTTTATACAAAGTGTATCTAACTATATGCGTGGGTAAATTATTAATCCCTAATAACCAACTTTACACAAAAGAAGAAAAATACACCAAGTAAAATAACAAATACTGTGTTTTACACATGGGAAGCCAACATACAAATACAAGTAGAACAAAACTTATAATAAAAAATTCTATAATAACATAAACATATCATCTTTTCGTTTACAATATTCAAATCTCATAAGTTATAGAACTATCCTTAAAGACAAATAATACTAACTGATAATGGTATCTGCCTCTTATATAATCATAGTCACAAAAAAGTCACCAAATAGTTTCTAAAGCATTGACACCACCAAGAAAATGTATTAAGTTCTTATTACTACCAAAAGAATGAAAATTTATATGTTACAATATCATTGAACTGATCTAAGTCTCATTTCAAGATAATACTCAAAATTCTCAATCAAAAACTATTGATATCTGAGTGAGAAAAATTTAAAAGAAAAATATGATGAGAAAAAATAATCAATGAGTGGACATGTTTTAGTGAAAAATTATTTATTATACATGTATATTAAACCTTAGCAATACAATTGTAGAACTAAATTATCTATTTACATAAACATACTATCGAGCTTTATAAGAAATCTAAAGAATTAGTATAACCTCAAAAATATTTACTTAATCAAAGTACTCTCAACCTTAAGAAAATAATAATTATTGAATATATCTATTTAACTTTAATGATTTAACTGTAAAATTAATACAAGTCATAACATAAAAATATTCAGAAGCTATATTAATAATTTGAAGAAATATAAATAATTGTAAATACATTTATATAAGTAAAATAAATATGAGTAGTTTACATATAATAAATTGTAAGAATGAGGAAAACTTTACTAAACTCGCACTTAGGGAAAGTTAGTTATATATGTACAGATCTCATTGCACATACAGATGATAAAAGTCTTAATTACTTGTGCCGATCATACATGCATAGATATGGGTCCATTAATTATTTATTTCTTATGTTATTATTAAATCTAAAAGGTGGTGCTTATTTGATAGTTTCAAAGTAATACATAATAATATTCTAAAATACTACTATTAAAAGCTGTATATAAAGTTTTACGTGTTAATTAAAATCTACATGTATTGTAAGACTGTGTAAAAGCTTTTGAATTAATATGATAATATGTGCAATATTTTGAAATATTGTTACTAAAAGTTGAATATAAACTTCTACGTTCCAATCAAAATATATATATTTATGTCACAAATTTGAGTCAAAAATTATGAACACTCGTAAAAATCAATTATCTATTTTTTGAATATAAAATACTCATTTTCTAATAAAAAAATATTAAACTTGTGAGAACTTAAGAAAATAAAGTTAAACATGATGAACATTTTTAAGTCAAATAGTATAAATATTTTAAAATTAATAATAACCAGGTACTTATAAAACTTGAAAAAAAGATGTCCACTCACAGTACTGTATCACCAATATTATTCTAGTTGTTTTATAAGGTCATTAAATAATCTCTTCCTATATAATCATACTTGATTCAGAAATAAAATCACACAATAGCTAATTGGTCTACTAAAAAGCCGAGTGGTACTCTAGAAATTTTAAGACATAGATTGTCAACAAATAACATAATATCTTCTTTAATATTTAGGTAGAAATTACAATGTCATACTACTAGCTTTGATATTCTTAAGTTTATAATTCTAAATCAATAAACACTTAATTAATTTCGTTAAACTTATAAATAAATAGATTAAAAACCCTTTAAAAAATCATTATAATAACAGGATATAAAATAGTCCTTTGGCCATGAATATAGGTGAAATATATTTTGAAATCATCAAAACAAGTTTTTTTTATTTAAACCCATATATCTTTAAGTGGAAATATTCACTTTATAATATGTAAAAACATTTTAAAACTATATATTTTAATATTTAAAGTAAAATATAACATACTCAATTAGCATATATAAAACCCTTCCAAAAACATAAAATACTAGTTTGTTTAAAACGTGATTTTTAGTGCAATTTTTATAAAATATACTCTTAGTTAAATTTTTATAACATTGTCTAGAAAACTTGAAATGATAAATTGTAAAATTAATATCACAAGATTTAAAATAAGATATAACTTATCCATATAAAATTTGTAAAATAACTTCAAAATCACAAAATTGGTTAAGTTGAAATAGAGTTTTTAGTTTCTATATGTATAGAACATACTTTGGTAAAATTAGTATAACTTTTTATACAAAACTCCAAATGATAAACCGTAAAATTTATATTAAAACATACATCAATATTTTCCAAAATTCTATGACTAAATGCCTAAATGTTTAAAAGAAATTCTACTTTCCATGGCAACTTCCTAGAAATAGCTTTTCGAAGTATAACAACACAATTTTTAAACTTTGAAGTTTTTGGCCAAAAAAAGTACTATTTCCTCAAGAAGAATATTTCAAAGTTTCAGGAATATATTCATAGAAAACTTCATTACACATGAATCATTCATAAAAAAAAGGCATTAAAAATATTTGTGGAAAAGACTTGAATGAAAGATGAAATTTTTACCTTAAAAACCAATTTTAGGAAAAGAATTGAGCTATTCTTTTCCATCTATCTCTATTGGTCTAGCTCTCATGGAGCTAAAGAAATGAAACAAATGGGTTGGTTGAAAACCCTAAAAAATCTTGTAGAGAATATAAAGATATATGAGTTGTAATATTACTAAAATATCATTCCCTTAAAAACTTTTTAAACTATTAAACTAAGTGCTTTTGGTAATTTTTATTCTTCAATTACTCAAAAAATTTAAATATGCTAGAAAACTTAACAAAAAAATTTAGACTATTCTAGAATATCCAAAAATCAAATTTATAAATTCAAAATATTTATTTTACAAATTGAAGAAAAAGACTATTTTAAAACTTTACAAAAATTAAAATAAAATGAAATCAGATAGAGAATTAAATTATTCTTCTAAAAATATTAAATGAGATTGAGAGTCTCACAATTGTCCTCAACCTTTTATATCCTAAAAGAATTACAAAATGCCCAAGTATACAAAAGTAAAGAAAGAAAAAAATAAAAGAATAAGTGGAGATTAGTTGGGATATCAATTACTCTATGAAAGTAGAGTCATTAAGACACATTTTTACTTAATATTTACTTATTTTATTCAATAAATAGAATTTTTGGAGCCAAAAATATTAAAATATAAAATTTTTAGTTAAAAGGTGTGAAAATATAATTTACGGGATTTTTTAGAATTTTTTTGAAATTTTTATGGATTTTTTATGATTTTTTAATGTAGGGCCAATCAAGAGCTACCGTGTGGCATGCCATGCAAGCAAAGGAGTTGATTGGGACCACATGCCACGTCTTAGCATGGCGTTCAATTCGAGTTTGGAGATTAGTCAAACTATACTGCCATATTTTGCTAAGCAATAGCTTCCAGCATTCCACTTGCACGCCATGCCATTCGTTTTCAAATATTACATTATGCCGTGTGGCACTGACTCAATAAGCGTTGACTTGGACCAATCTTCCCTACCATGTGTCACGTTCTGATTTGCCTAGTGAATTATGTGTGCCATGTGTCATGATGTGATTGGTTGGTATTGTCAATTTTACTTATTTTGATCCTAATCCTTGATCCGAAGTTGATCTAACGGTCCATATCGTACCTGAGCTATATTTAAGACCCTAATCACCCCATAAACCATAAGGGGTCATAATTGGCTTAATTTTGGTCAGTTTTTGGAGCTAAAAAGAGAAAAAAAAAATAGAAAATTTTGAAAAGAGATATAATTTTGGTGGAGATTCAAGAAACAATTAGCACTAAAATTCAAAAGATTGATTGTATTTCTTCTTTTACTCTTTTTTGTATCAATTTTTTATGTTTTTCTTTATGAAAAATATGAGTTTTATGAATACAATTATGTGTAATTATTTTATTAATCTAGGGATCTTATTAACCCAATTTTCACCATGTGATGATCTAATATTTTACTCCAATTATAATTTTAATTTAATTATATTATTTAATTCTATTTTTATGCTATTAATTGTTTGGCCAACAATTTATCTATAGAGACAATTAAATAGATTCAAGAGAATTATTTAATTATTTGTCTTGATTAAATAACATGCATAGTTTCTAAGTAGAGATGTATGATTCTTATGTATGTGATCCATAATTAATGAACTTAATTAGTAGTATGTAATTTAATTGGCATGAGAGTGTGATTAAATTAATTATTATATGATGTGTAGTTTATTTGAGAAATGAATACATGCTAGGTTAGATTCAATTGATCATATAATTAATTGATAATTATATTTGAGAAATTTTAGCAATTCATATGTTTAAAAAATTGGGGGATTAAGTATTCATAGATATTTTCTCATATATCTTTTTAGTTACCAAATCTGATTTAATTAATTATTGCTATTTACTTTTAGTTATTTTTTATTTTTCTTCCTTAAAATATAAACACACAAAAAAATAGATTTTTATTTTTTTAGTTTTACAATATGTATACTTGTGTATTCATTACACATCCAATTTGTATGGAGATCAAATTTTTGGTGCCGTTGTTAGGGATTATAAATATTAGAAATTAATTGTTTTCTTTTATTTTAGTTATTTTTCATAATTTAATTTTTAATCTTTTTAGTTATATAGTTATTTATTTATTTTAGTTAATTTTCTTTACTTATTTAATTTTTTTATTTTTATTTTTTTATGTCGTTATTTATTTTTAATTTAGACATCTCTCTTTATGATTTTAGAATTACATTTGAGTCTATTGCATGAGCAGAGTTTATGAGAGAGAAATTTTGCCTTTAAATCTTGAAATTGAGCGTACTTTGAGATCAAATAGAAAACAATGTTTCATCGAAGAGAAAAAAATGGCTAATCCACTATAAATAAACAATAATGAGCTAAAATTAAACAATCAGATACTTTTGATGGATGATAGGGATAGAATTATAAATGAATATGCAATACCTATGTTGGAAGGACTGAATCTAAGTATTACAAGGCCATACATTTAAGCTAATCAATTCGAATTAAAGGCAATGATGTTTCAAATGCTACAAACAATTGGACAATTCAGAGGATTACCAATAGAGGATCCTCATCTGCATCTCAGATTGTTTATTGAAATTGGAGATTCATTCAAGTTTAGTGGTGTGACAGAGGAGACATTTAGGCTTAGATTGTTCTAGTACTCTTTACGAGACCATGCTCAAGCTTGGCTAAGCTCTTTTCCACCTGATTCTATTACAACTTGGAATGGTTTTGCGAAGAAATTCTTGATGAAATACTTCCCACCAACAAAGAATGCCAAGCTTAGGAATGACATTACTTACTACCAAAAATATAAAGGAGAATCTTTATATAAAGCATGGAAAGGATTCAAGGAATTTCTAAGAAAGTGTCCTCATCATGGTATTCCTTCTTGGATTCAGATGGAGACTTTTTACAATGGTCTCAATGCTCAAATAAGAACTATTGTTGATGCATTTGCTAATGGAGCTTTACTAGCTAAATTTTACAATCATGCTTATGATTTATTTGAGAAAATAGCTAGTAATAATTATCAATGGCCAATGGACAGAATGACAACCACAAGAAGAGTAGCCAGAATGCATGAGGTAAATGATATCACAACACTTACACCTCGAGTGTCATCTTTGGATAATCTTTTGAAGGCTCAAAACTCGCCTGCGAGTATAAACTAGGTCTAAGATAAATGGGTGTCATGTGTGCTTTTTGGAAGAGCTCATTTGTTTGATAATTTTCCAAATAATCATGAATCCATATGTTATGTGGGTAATGTGAATTCAAAAAATAATCCATAATCGAACAAATATAACCTAGGATGGAGACAACATCCAAATTTCTCTTGGAATAACAACCGTCATAGTGGTAATTAATTCAACCATCAATCATTTTCACCACCTGGTTTTCAACAACCACAGCAATCAAAAGACCAAGAGAAGAAGCCATCCACTTAGGACAATACAAATTCTTTAATGGGGATGATTGAAATACTTCATCCAATAAGTAAATACAAATGTGTACACTCAAGAGGATTCAATTCAAAATTTGTAAAACAAGGTCAATGAGGTGTCAATATTATGGGGTTGAGTCTATAAAAATGGGAAAAAGTTCAAGTCTCATGCTATTTCACCATCGTCAACAACCACCTCAAACCTTCCCCCATAGTATGTGGGCAAGGTCTAGTGCTTGGAGGGGGAGTGAGGTTTATGAATGATCCTATGATGGGGCTCCATTGAACCAAGCCTCATTAACCCATATGCGACAAAGTGCGAGGTGTTTAATATTTGTTTATACTAGGTTTGCTCTAGTAGATAGTTCTAGATATCAACCAAGTGTTGCTTCACGTCCTCACTTAAGGTCATCATTAAGGAATATATGTTCCTTATCATGACCTTTGTGTCTATCCAAGTACTTCTTATTAGTCTTGTGTCACTGATAGGAGTCTTCCACCAACCTGAGACATAGAAAAAAATATACCTTCCAATTCTTCTCGTTCTTAAGAAGGGCCACGTTTATTCCTTGGTCCTGCTTCACTAACATGTATACCCTCATTGGGTCTATGGGGTTATGCTTTAACATGTAGGCTTTATTAAATTCGGGCATCTCTAAATCCACCCCAAGATCTTTACATATTAGTGTAAGGCAGAGTAGGTACCTCTAACCATTAGGCATCAACTAACCTAGTGCAAGTTGAGCCCTGGCGAAAAATCTTCTTATGAAAAGGTACAAGGGAAACCTAACCCCCAACCACAAAGCTTTCTTGTGAAAGACCGTCCATCCAATTGAGGATGGGTCACTGTTATAAGCCCCAGATAATGGAATCATTATCTAAACTGAGGTAGGGATGTCATAGGTCCTCTAAAACCTCTCCTTATCTTGAGGTGACAAACCACTAGTCTTGACCTTGGCCGAATAACCACTGGTACGGCTTGTGGGTTCCCTAGTCCTTAGATTCCTCATTTTACTCCTTCATGATCTTACGAATAATATCTAAGTCTAAGCCATATTCAACCTAATAGTTGGTACAACTTGAGGATGAAAGGTAAATGTGGAAGGTTGTGGCTTTGACGAACCCTCTTCTCTCAAGAGCTCATCTCACTGGAAGACCCCATGTTGTCACTCTCGGCCTGACTCAAGAAGAAGGGATATTGTGGGCTCTCCCAGGAGGCCGATCTTGAGGTATCTTCTTTGTGCATGGTTTCTACAAAGATATAAAAAAAACATAAAAAGAGTAAGGCACGAGAAGAAGAGATTACCCAAGGTCGAGTTTGAAATAAAAAGGAGAATGATTCTTTGAAACTAACTTGAAAAGAAATTAGAAAGGTGTTAAATTAGAAGAATTTTTTTTTACTTTGAAAACTTGAGCAAGGAAGTTATGTGTAAAGCTGGATTCTTACCACTAACCTGATAACTTTTTAGTGATCAAGTTGAGGCAACATAGCATTTTCTCCTTTTTTATGATGTGTAGGAAATGATAAGATGAAGCTTAGCCCAAACACTTCCTTATATAAAGACCTAAATTTCTCCCTCTAATCAACTGATACATATTTATTAGGTGAGTTGAACAGTTCAAATCCACTACCCGAGCATTACTTTTCCACCTAAATTCAGAACTCGAGCTAAATGAGTAGGGGAACAACTCAAGCCTAGAGAACAACCCTTGCTATATGATTAATCATCCCCAAAGATCTACCTCTGCTTGTATCCATGAATACACTCATGTGAGAGACTTGTCTTGTTAAGCTTTTACATAAGGAGGGTTAACCACCACTTTGGCTATAGGGTGTTCGACCTTAGTATATAAATATGTTTTTTTTTACTTTTTAGCCCCTCTTGACACATTAATATATGTATACCCTATGTAACCGACACATGTACATGTAAAACTTTATATATATATATAGACTCTTTAAGAGATCCATACATTCCATCAATTTCTTTGAGTTTATACCCTATGTAACCGACATATAAAACTCTATATATATACCGACACCACTTTGGCTATATGTATACCCTATGTAACCGACACCACTTTGGCTATATGTAAAACTCTATATATATACCGACACCACTTTGGCTATATGGTTGTTAATTTTTTTGTGGAAATGAACTAGATGAAAATTTGCTTTGAGTTTAATTTTTTGCTAGAAATTTGTTTGATTAATCAATAGGGTATTTGTTTAGTGCTTGAAGGTATTTTGGTTGAGAATATTTAGAGGTTAAGGTAAGGTAGGAGCTTTCGTTTTTAGTTTTATCCCAGAAGTATCAATTCTACTGCTTATGGATTAATAGCGCATGCTTTGAAGCTACCTAAGGGGATGAACTAGTGTTCTACCTTACCATCTTTTGTTTTGGATGTTTTAAGATATGATGTAAACTCTTTGGAGGTCACTATTTGAAATATAAATATAATACAGTTTGAATAAAAAAATCTCATAAAGAATCACTAAGTCATAAAAATAATCAATCTTATTCAGTCTAACTATATTTTCTAAAATTTGTCTTTTATTTGAAATCTCTACTTGATCACTATTTTATAGATGATATAGAGTGGAAAGTTTATGTATAAAGAGACATTTTGTCATGAGATTCTGAAAAATCTTATTGTAAAAATGAGAACCATCATTACTAATTATAGCTCGTAGGATACCAAACCAAGATAGAATATTATTTTTAAAAAATTCACTTCCACCTTATGATCATTAGTCTTATATGGAATTTCTTCTACTGATTTTGATACATATTCAACAACTACTAATATGTAAAGACACCCTGAAAATGGAGGGAAAGGTCCTATGAAATCAATTCCCCACACATCAAATAACTCAACCATCAGAATTGAATTAAGCGGTATAATATTTCAATTTGAAATGCTTCCCATCCATTAGTACCCATCATATGAAGAACAAAAAATATGAGATTTATGAAAAATAGTAGGCCAATAAAAACCCAAGTGAAAAATCTTTATAGTTGTCTTTTTATCACTAAAATGGCCTCTACAAGCTTGATCATGGAAAGCAAAAAAACATTTTGAATTCATTTTATAGAACACATCTCCTAATAACTTGATCAGCTCAATATTTAAAAATTTATGGATCGTCACAAAAGAAATGTTTAATTTCAAGAAAGAATTTAGTTTTATCATGCTTAGTCTAATGACTTAGGAGTGGACCTATACCAAGATAATTGACTATATCATCAAACCATGATAAAGTATCAATATCCATAAGTTGTTCATCGAGAAAAGACTCATTTAAAGGCAAACTTTCATAAATAAATTCAAGATTAATGCGAGACAGATAATCAGTAACAACATTTTCACAACCTTTTTTATCTCTAAATTCAATGTCAAATTCTTGTAATAATAAAACTCAATGAATTAATCTTGGTTTAAATTCTTTCATATTAAGAAGATGTTTTAAAGCGGCATAATTAAAAAGAGATAATAACATTACAACCCATAATGTAAGGTATAATTTTTTGTAATGCAAAAACAATAGCTAGCATATCTTTTTCAATAGTAGAATAATTCAATTGTGAATCATTAAGTGTTTTACTAGCATTACTTATTACATAGGGTAATCGTTTTAATTTTTATCCTAAAACCACTCCTATAGCATAATCATAAGCATCACACATGAACTCAAAAAATAAATCCCAATTAGAGGGGTGAATGATAAATGAAGAAGTCAACAACTTTTTAAGCTTTTCCAAAGCATCTAAACAAGATTCATCAAGAAAAAAAAAGTACTTCGATAACTAGTAAATTGCCTAATGGCTTACTAATGTTAACTAATATCTTTAATAAATCTTATATAAAAACCAACATGCCTAAAAAAATGATCTTAAATCTTTTATCAAATTGAGAGGTGGCAAATTATAAATTAAATCCACTTTTACCTTGTTAGCTTCAATACCTTTCTTCAAAATTATGTGTCCAATAACAATCCCTACTTTACAATGAAATGCTATTTTTCCTAACTTAGAACCAAATTCTTTTATATATATCTCTGCATAAATAAGGTTAGATGCTATAAACATTGATCAAAAGATTTTCATAGATAGAAAATTCATCCATAAAAATCTTAAGAAATCTTTCAACCATATCAGAAAATATACTAAGCATACATCTTTGACAAGTTATAGGTAAATTACATAATCTAAATCACATTCTTCTATATGCAAAAGTTTCAAAAGGACAAGTAAAAGAAGTTTTTTCTTGATCCTCCGAAGCTATAAGAATTTCATTATAACTAGAATATCTATATAAAAAAAGTAAAATTCATAACCAATAAACCTATCTAGCATTTGGTCAATAAAAGAAATAGAAAAATGATATTTTCTAGTGACACCAGTAAACCTATCTAGAATTTGGTCAATAAAAGAAAGAGGAAAACGATATTCTCTAGTGACTAAATTCAATTTTCTAAAATCAATACAAAAATGTCAACCTATAGTTACTCTAATAGGAATCAACTCATTATTAGCATTTTTAACTATTGTAATACCAGAATTTTTTGGAACAACGTGTACATGACTTATCTAAGAACTATTAGAAATAGGATATATAATCACAACTTATAATAACTTAAGAACTTCAGATCTTACCACCTCTTTAATTTTATAATTTCATCTACCTTTCATTTTTCTTACGGGCTTAGCACTTTCATCAAGATGAATACGATGCATATAATCAATTGGATTGATACATTTGATATCGGCTAAGGTTCACCCTATTGCCTCTTTATGCTCCTTTAAAACATTTTTCTTTTACTCTGCATCAAAAGAAGAAGAAATAATAACAAACAAAGTGTAAAAATCTCTTAAAAATGCATATTCTAAAGTATGAAGCAGTGTTTTCAAAAAGAGATACAATTTTGGTGGAGATTCAAGAGAAGATTGATATTACAATTCAAGAGATTGATTGTATTTTTTCTTCTTCTCTTTTTTATCAATTGTTATGTACTTTTTTTATGAAAAATATGAGATTTATGAACAAAATTATGTCTAGTTAATTTATTAGTCTAAGGATCTTATGGACGCAATTTTTACCATATAATGATATAATATTTTACCCCATTTATGATTTTAATTTAATTATAGTATTTAATCTAATTTATATGCTATTAATTGTTTGACCAAAAATCAATCTATAGAGGCAATTAAATATATTTGAGAGAATTATTTAATTATTTGTCTTAATTAAATAACACATATAGTTTCTAGGTAGATATGTATGATTCTAATGTATGTGATCTATAATTAATGAACTTAATGAGTAATATGCAATTTAATTGACATGAGAGTGTGATTAGGTTACTTACTACATGATGTGTAGTTTACTTGAGAAATGAATACATGCTAAGTTAGATTCAATTGATTATATAATTGGTTGATAATTATATCGGAGGATTTTAGTGATTCACATATTTAAAAAATTGGGATATTAAGTATTTCTAGATATTTTTTCATATATCTTTTTAGTTACCAAATCCGATTTAATTCATTATTGTTATTTATTTTTAATTCTTTTAATTTTTCTTTATTAAAATATAAAAATATAAAAAATTGTTTTTATTTTTTTAGTTTTAAAAATTAGTTTCTAATAACATAATTTCTCTAGGAGTGATCTTTCCGTTTCATTATATCACTTGTTGCGATACATATACTTGTGTATTTATTGAACATAATTTGTGTCCGATCAAGTTTTTGGCGCTATTGTTGGGGATTATAAATATTATAAATTAATTTTTTTTATTTTATTTTAGTTATTTTTCTTAATTTATTTTTCTTTATTTTAACTTTAAATTTAATATATTTAGTTTTTTAGTTATTTATTTTTATTTACTTATTTATTTATTTGAGTTATTTCTCTTTATTTATTTTCTTTATTAAGTTTTTTAAATTTTAAATTATTTATTTTTAATTTTGATATATTTTTTGGTGCTATTAGAAACACATTTGAGTCTATTGTATGAGCAGAGCCCATAAGAGAGATATCATGCCTTTAGATCCCGAAATTGAACATAGTTTAAGATTAATAATAAAAGAACAAGTTATCACCCAAGTAGAAGAAATGACTAATCTATTTAAAATAAATAATAATGAGCTAAATTTTAATAACCAAATACTTTTCATGGATGATAGGGATAGAACTATGAATAAAATGCAATACCTTTGTTGAAAGAGCTCAATCCAAGTTTTATAAGGTCAAACATTCAAGTTAATCAGTTTAAGCTAAAGTCATTGATGTTTTAATTGCTGCAAATAGTTGGACAGTTCAGCGAATTACCAATAGAAGATCCTCATTTTCGTCTTAAATTGTTTATTTAAGTTAGAGATTTATTCAAATTTAATGGTATGACCAAAAAAAGTATTGACGCTTAGATTATTCCCTTACTCTTTACAAGACCTTGTCTCGAGCTTGGCTAAACTCTTTGCCACCTAATTCCATTACAACTTATAATGATTTAGTGAAGAAATTCCTAATGAAATACTTCCCACCAACAAAGAATGCTAAGCTTAAGAATGATATTACCTTTTATCAACTATATGAAAGAGAATCTTTATATGAAGCATGGAAAAGATTCAAACAATTGTTGAGGAAGTGTCCTCACCATGGTATCCCTCATTGGATCCAAATGAAGAATTCCTATAATGGTCTCAATGCTCAAACAAGAACCATTATTGATGCATATGCTAATGAAGCTCTACTAGCCAAATCTTACAATCAAGCTTATGATTTACTTGAAAATGGATAGCAATAATTATCAATGGCCAATAGATAGAATTACAACCACAAGAAGAGTAGCTAGAGTTCATGAGGTAAATGATATCATGGTACTTACTGCCCAAGTGTCATCTTTGGTGAATCTTTTGAAGGCTAAAAAGTCACTAGCGAGTATAAACTAGGTCTTAGATTCTAGGGTGTCTTGTGTATTTTGTGGAGGAGCTTATTTGTTTGATAATTGTCCAAAATATCTTGAATTAGTATTTTATGTGGGTAATATGAACTGAAACAATAATCCATACTTGAACACATATAACCCAGGATGGATACAACATCTAAATTTCTCTTGGAGTAATAACAACAATGAAGGTAGTATCAATCCAACCGTGAATCATTTCCAACACCAGGTTTTCAACAACTACAACAATCATAAGCCAAAGAGAAAAAAGCTACCTACTGAGGACAATACAAATGCTTTAATAGAGATGATGAAAGACTTCATTCAATTAATAAATACAAAAATTTCCACTTAAGAGGCTTCAATTCAAAATTTAGAGATTTGAATAGGGAAATTTGCCTAGGCCATAAGTCAAAGGCCTCAAGATAACCTTCCAAATGACACAATTGGAAACCCAAGAAGAAAAGGTAAGAAGCATTGTAGTGTCATAGCCTTGAGGAGTGATAAAACTCTAGAGGAGGAAGATGAGACTCAAAAGGATGAGGAGGACCATGAGAATAAAAAGGATAAGGAGGAATCGAAAACTAACAAGGATGAGAAGGAATTAATGGATAAAGAGAGCCCGGAGTTATTGAATAAAGAGAGTAATGGAAAGGAAATGATTCCACGAAAAAAGTGAAACCTCTATAAACTCATTATTCCTTTCCCTCAAAGACTACAAAAGAAAAATTTAAACATAATTTTTAAAATTTCTAGATGTCATCAAGAAGTTGCACATAAATATACCTTTTGTAGATGCACTTGAACAAACGCCTTCTTATGCCAAATTTCGGAAGGACATCTTGTCTAAGAAAATGAGGCAGAAAGTTAATGAAACCATAACCCTGACTGAGGGTTGTAGTGCCATCCTTGTTAGAAAACTACCCCAAAAATTGAAAGATTCAGGTAGTTTTGACATCTCTTACACTATAAGAAACATCCACTTTGATAAGACACTATATTACTTTGGTTCTAGCATTAACCTTATACTATTATATATTTTCAAAATATTAGGGGTTTGTAAAATGAAACCCATTTTAGTAATGTTACAAATGGTGGATAAATTAATTAAGAGACCTTAGGGTGTGGTAGAAGATGTGCTAGTAAAAGTATACAAGTTCATCTTTCTGAAGGATTTCATTGTACTAGACATGGAAGAGGACTACAAAATTTCTATCATACTTGGTCATCCATTCTTAGCAACCAGAAAAGCACTCATTGATGTACAAAAGGGTGATCTTTCAATAAGAGTGCAAGATGAATAAGTAATGTTTAAAGTTTTTAAAGAATATAAACCCCTTAATATTAATAATGCTAATGAATGATTTAAGATAAATTTTATTGACTGTAAGGACATCTTAAAAGAATTTTTTGAGTTATCCACACTTAAGATTGTTACATATGATGCTATGAACAAGGACATAAACTCATCATAAAATAGCTCAACCTATTTTAACATTGAAAGTATGGAATCAAAGTTTGATATTATGAACTGTGTGAACTTTTTGGAGGACACGTCTCTTATGTGTGTATCAAAGGAGTTTATGGAAATTTTGAGATAGGATCTAAGCTTAAACCATCAATTTAAGGGCCACCAAATTTATACCTCATACATTTATCCTCTCATCCCCAATCAAGTGAGAAAGTGAAAAATTCCAATACATAGGTGAAAATATATGTTGGAAATACATAAATTGGATGAGCTATGGTGAAGTACATATAAGAATGCCAAAAAGTAGAAAAAGAAAACAAAAATATGACATAATAAGTGAATTGAGCACCGTATTTTTAAACTAGAACATAAAGTATCATTGAACAAATCAAGACACAAATTGTTTTCGTGCAAGGTCAAAAGTAAATAGACATATAAGGATGTACATTAGGACATGATATGATCGTCTAGTCAAGGATGTTAAACGTGACACTTGTTGGGAGGTAACTCAATGCTATTTGACTTATATTTCATTGTTTTTGTTTGTAGGTAAATTGATGTGGAGAGTAATGATGTAGAAAGATTAAGCATTTCAACGACAGATGTGGTGTACCAAGGTTAAGGTTTTCTTTTCTTTTACTTTTTCATATTTATATGTTCACATTGGGAACAATGTACCATTTAAGTTTGGGGGAGGAAACTTCATTCTTTACTTTAATATTTAGTATGCATTTTAAATTTTTAGGGAATTTGTTTTATTTTTAGGATTATTTTTAATCATGTTTTGGGTAGAAAGATTAAGCATTTTAATGATATATGTGGTGTACCAAGACCAATGGAGTTTTCTTTTCTTTTACTTTTTTATATTTATATGTGCATATTGGGAACAATGTACCATTTCAATTTAGGGAGGAAACTTCATTTTCTAATTTAATATTTAGTATGCATTTTAAATTTTTAAGGAATTTTTTTATTTTTAGGATTGTTTTTAATCATGATTTGGGTAGAAATTAATAAATATATGGAAACTAAATGCATGCATGCTTAATATGAAACATTATGAACTCAATGATAAAAATTGGTTGTCATGACTAGGATAAGAAATGTAACATGCTCATTAGGATACTTACATTAATCATGTGATATGCTTGCTAGTTTTGATTGATTGATTCATACGCATGTTCATGATTGATTTTGGTGTTCTTATTGAGAGAAAATATATAGCGAGTTGTGCGAGTTGATGAGATCTACCAGGTTTTAGAATCTATTTTATCATCCCTTGAGGTGAAACCTGAAGAGTATTTAGTAAAAGAGATTATTTAGGCCTTTTTGGATTAATTTAGCTTTTCAAGCTAACCATTGTTAATATTCGTAATCACCTACTTGATCCTAACAAAGAAACTTTCATATCTTTAAGCCATATTTTATGTCTAACTAATAAGTATTACCTTTACCCTTGCATTCATCTTAGCTTGTATGAAAAGAAAAGAATGCAATTATGTGTTATGCTATAGAGTGAGGTGAAATATAATACACCCCATAAAAAAAAAGAGAGAGAAAAAAAACTTAAAACACAATTATCCTTCTAAAGAAAAAATAAAATTGAAAATAAGTTTACGGGTGTTGTGAAGTTACAAAAAAAATATGTGAAATAAAAGAATATGAAAATAATGATAAAAGGGTGTTCTAAAATATCAAGTAAAAGCTCAATTATAGTTAAAAAGTACATGATGGATAAAAAGAAAGCTAAAGTGTTAAAAGAGCATAAATATCTTCATTTATTGACCCCTATCTAAGCCTTACATTACAAGCATGTAAAGTCCTTAATGATATTTAGTTAAATGCATATTTAAATTAGTGAAGAGGAATGTGAAAAATAGACTTATGAGAATTATTTTATGATTGAATTGACTAGCATACTTATATAGGTTGATTTTATGAGTGCATTGGATGATATAATGTGTCACACACACATGAATCAATTAATCAAAAACCTTGCAAATCCTTGTATAGATGAAATGTTGATTAATGTATATGTGAACCTCATTGTCATAGAATTGTACGACTTTTTGAGGGAGATAATTTTTGCTAAATATGCATGTATTAATATATATATATATATATGAATATGAATATACTATCTATGTAAGTTTATTTATTTAGACTTTACTTTACTTGAAGACAAGCAAATAGTTAAGTTTAGGGGTGCGATGACTCTATGAAAATAGAGTCATCAGTGTACTTTTTCTCTTTAATTTTTGCTCGTTTTATTCAATAAGTAGTATTTTTAGGGTTAAATATTAAAATATGAACTTTCTAGTAAAAAAGGGTAAAAATATAATTTTTAGAATTTTCTAGGATTTTTTATGAATTATTTACGTAGGACTAATCAGAAACTATCATGTGGCTACCACGCAAGCATAGGAGTTGACTAGGCAAGCTACGTAGAAGCTACGCAAGTAGAGAGACCCAATCCAAATCATCGCATATGTAGTGTGATGTAGTTCTATACCACATGTTAGCACATCATTCATTTCGAGTTCGTAGTGTGGTAAAACAATCATGCCACATATTGTAATGTTATTTGTCCATTTATTCCACAGTGTGCCATGTAATCTTTAAACATGAATCACGTTGTGCCACATGGTGCTGACTTAGCTTTCATTTATCAAATTGGTCCTTCCATGCCATGTGTCATGCGTTGATTTGCCTAATGAATACAATGTGCCACATTTCATATCCCTATTGGCTGGTACTATTATGTTTCCTCTTTTTCTTCTCAACCATTGATCTGATAGTTCACATTCCATTTAAGCTATATTTAACTCCCTAATTACCCTATAAATCCTAATGAGCCAAAATTAACATAATTTCTATCAGTTTTTGGAGCCAAGAAGAGAGAAAATACAAAAAAATTCAAAAAGAAATACAATTTTGGTGAAGATTCAAGAGAAGATTGGTATTACAATTCAAGATATTGATTGTATTTGTTATTCTCATCCTTTATTTATTAATTTTTATGTATTTCTTTATGAAAAATATGAGTTTTTTGAATAAAATTATGTCTAGTTGATTTATTAATTTACGGGTCTTATGAACTCAATTTTCACCATATGATGATCTAATATTTTACCTAACTTATTACTTCAATTTAATTATATTATTTTATTTTTATTAATTATTTAGTCAACAATTGATCTATAGAGGTAATTAAATAGATTTGAGATAATTATTTAATTTTTTGTCTTGATTAAATAATATGCATAATTTTTAAGGAGAGTTGTATAATTCTTCTGCATGTACTCCATAATTAATAAACTTAATGAATAGTATGTAAATTAATTGATATGAGAGTATGGTTAGGTTAATTACTATCTGGTGTATAGTTTACTTGAGAGAGTAATACATGTTAGGTTAGATTCAATTGATTGTTAATTATATTGTGGGGATTTTAGTGATTCACATGTTTAGAAAATTGAGGGATTAAGTATTCCTAGATATTTTATCATATATCTTCTTAATTACCAAGTTTTATTTAATTAATTATTGTTATTTATTTCTAGTTCTTTTAATTTTGCTTTCTTAAAATATAAAAACATAAAAAAATTATTTTTATTTTTTAGTTTTAAAAATTAGTTTTTAATAACATAATCTCTATGAGAACAATCTTTTCTTATCATTATTTTATTTGTTATGATACATATACTTGTATATTCATTGAACATAATTCATGTCCAATCAATATGACGAGTATGCTTGTGTGCCTCTTATACTCTACTTGCTTATTTATACAATAGATCATCAAAATTTGAGTAATAATGAGTTATCAATTAGTTGTTTTCTTATTTGTAATTTAAATGATTTTATTACCTTATGTGGATATTTACGAATATTAAAGAAAATAGATTTTAATTTTTTTATTTACATCTTCTCCTTATTTAGTCCTTTTTAATTGGTTTTACAGTTAGTGAGTCATATGATTTAAGAGAGTTTAAACAACCTTGCACTTTTGCATTGATCTACTTTTGTATTACACTTAAGTTTGTAATTTTTCCAACTACTTTACCCTTTTATATGTCAAAAAGGACAGAGTGATCCACATTGTTTCAATATCATGTTTCATTTTGTTATGTGCATAAGGGGGGAGAAATCCTATGCCAATGTGTGCACTACATGATTTCTCTATACACTTAACTTATTTCAATGTAAACTGAACTAATATACAATAAGACTTTGAAGCCAAGTTGTTGTATGTTTTGCCTATGTGGTTTTAGTTACATACAAGTTTGTCGAATTGCAACAAAGATGGATTGACCAAGTCATAGTATAGCTCCATTATGAAATCTAGGACATCAATGTAATTTTACTTTACTCCTATGAGTGTCATGTAGTGAGAGATGTTTTGTCACATGAAAATTCCAATGGGAGAGTTTGTAAGGATAATGAGTATTGACTACTTTTGTGGACAAAATGGTTGTATATAAACTTAGTTTTAAGCTCACTATCAAATCTATCAAGAAAAACAAAACAAATTTAAATAATCATAATATAAGTACATCTTTTATAATTGTTACACATAATATTGTACTCATATATTCAATAACACATACTCACAATAATTGAAATTATTTTTACTACTTAAATATTTATTCAAACTTGAGTAAATTCATGAAATTATTACTTAATCTTTTTTTTTAAAAGTGTTTCAATATTTTTAAAATAAATTTTTACTTTATTAAAGTTTTTAATATATTTTAAGTAATTAAGCCTAAAAAAATCAATCTTAATGCTGTCACTTGTATAAATGTCTGTCGTTAAAAAGAAGAAAAAAAAGGGTAATGTGCTTAGTATATATATTAGAGTAATCATTATTCTTTACACCTCATCGTTGTTCTTTGTACTATGATCAACAAAATATTATATATAGATAGATTGATAAGGAATTACTTCAATAGGGAAAAGTAATTTAGTTGATTAATTGTCTGAGCAATCAACAAATCATCAACAGTGAGTGAGTGTGTATTTAGCATCATTCACCTAACAACTATTCCACTTTTTTATTTAGAATAAATTTCAATAACAACAGATAAATTTAAAAACCCATCATATATATATATATATATATATATTATTTGATTTTTATACTCTTATATTTTTAATTAATTTATCTCGTATTTTTATTTTCATATTCTTATATATTTAAAATAAATAATTTTATGAATAACAATGATTATTTGATTTAATTATTAAATTTTAAATAAGTTATATTTATTTAACTTGTAATTAATTTACTTGCTCTAAGATTTTTCTGTTCATTTGATTTATTTGATATATATTTTGAATTATCTAGTTAGGATTATTCATTATTAAATTTATTGTAGAATACACGAACACTTGTGTTTTTCTGTGCTAACTCTATATGCATGTTGATCCGTGAATATGTTTGATTGGTGAGGAATCAATTAAAACGTTAGTTTAGATACCGCTCGTATTAATCTTAAAAACTATGAAAATAGAGCATGGGTTTGTAAGTTAGGTACATTGTGGCTGTATTATAAGAAGGATAGTATAAGATCGAGTTTGTACTTAAATGTTTGATTTTCATAGTAGAAAGTTAGATGGTATGATGGACCGGTGATTTTCTTCTTAAGTTATGTTTTTGACCTAGGTTGTTTCTATCTAAAAATATCATATGTTATTTTTAATTTCTACATTTTACTATTTCACATTATTACATGTTTGATTGCTTTGTTTATATTATAAATTCATAAATTGATAAAGTTTAAAAATAACATAATCACTCCCCTCTAGACTTATTAGGCTAGTTTTAGAAATTTCAACATTAGATTATAGAACTAACTTTTTTAGTTAGAAAATATTTTTTATGAACATGTAATACGTATATCTAACAAAGGGATATTGATAATTACTTAAAGATTTCTAATACCTCATTGGTTGTTGCTACTTGCTTAATTTTGGATTGTTGTTGAGGAAATGGAGCTTTAAGAATGTATGATGACATATTGTTTTTTTTAATCTTCTAATTGTGCATCTTTTTGGTGTATCTTACCTAGTGAAGCTGCCAACAGTGCTCTATTTTGCACCTTGTTATGCACTACTTTACCTCCCCTTAAAGTCATGATTGCTTTAACTTCCTCTTGATGTTTAGTTAACTTGCTATCAACTTCATGTACTCTCCTTGAATTAGGAATCGACTGACTTGGAAATTTTCCTTTCTCAATGTTGTTCAATACATTTTGAAATGAGATTGCAAGTTGATCTATTATTTTTTCCATATTAGAAATAGATTGAACTTAAGAATTTTGATTAGTTCTTACCTTATTTTGAAACTCAACTATAGCTTGATTTTGTCGGTCAATGGACATTTGTGTAGACCTTGTCAACTTTTGAAAAGTCTCCTCCCATGACTTAGATCGTGAAAAATTTTAATTGGGTGATCTATAGGTTTGTTGAGATACTTGAGAACTCTATGACCATGAAAAATTGGATGGTCTCTCCATCCTGAATTATAAGTACTTGAATAAGGATTGTGGATGGGTTTTTTGATCATATTAAAAGAGTTAATTTGATCTAGGAAAGTAACAGTCATACTCATTTCCAAAAATTTGGTTAGTAGAATTAACTATTCAAGAAGCTAATTGACAAGAAATATCTTCTACAAGTGTTTTGACTTCTTTAATTTCTTAACTAGATCTATTACTTTGAATCTCATATACCCGTCTTTTTTTCTTATCATTCCTAGAAGATTGACTATTTTGTTGAGAATTATCTGCTTGCCTTTAAAAGAAATCCTAAATCTTTGTGGCCTTCTTGGACATAAGCTCGTCTCCATTTATAGCCATTAACCACTCTTGAACCCATGACAATAATACTTCAAGAAAATATTGGAATTAATGCTATTTTTCACACCCATGATGAGCACACTTCAAAAGCAACCCATTGAATTATTCTCATGCTTCAAAGAATTGTTCATAATCTTTTTTACGTAAACATTGAAATTTCCATGCGAATAACATCAGTTTTATCAAGAGGAAAAAAAGTATTAATAAAATTTTCAACCATTTGCTACCAGGATTGAACTCTAGCTTTATCTTTCAAAGAAAATAGGAATAAATGAAGTTTAACATCATCAGGCATGAAGTTTTCATATTTAAAAGTTTCATGAATAGCATAAAAATCATTCAAATCATTAGTAAGATTAGTTAATGGACTAAAATAATCCTTAAATGGTTTTTCTTATGGTTTTTCAGCCACATTAAGTATATCAAAATGATCCTTGAATCACTTTAAATCCAAATAATTCTTACATTAAACAGAAAAAATGCTTTCTATTATGATATGTTCTCTCAATCTCACTATCCATAGGTTCTAAATCGAGAATTAGACACCTAGGATTAAACATATAATTACAAAAAAAATATTTGAAGAGAAAATAACCAAAAAACAAAAAAATAATAATATAAGTTAAAAGAAAATAAATTAACCAATAATAAAAAAAAGAGATAACAAAACAAAAGAAAAACAACTCTATAATTAAATATAAATAAAATAAACCTAAATATAAGAAAAGCAATAATTAAATTAACTTCCTAATGTAGTTTTTGTATAAAAGTTAAATGTACTCACATGCGCACCAATCTATAGGAATATATAAACGTAAACAACTATGTCCAACCCACGAGAACTACTAAAATTTAGAAAGTCAAATTTAATAAGATAATTATAATTTTAATTTAGTTAAAGATAAAATAATTTAATATTCTCATACGTAGAAAAAATTGCATAAGGTAAATTATTTTATTGATTTAAATAGATAATCAGGACCTATATGAGAGGGAAAATATCAACCCATTAAATCTTTTTGCAACCTTTACACCAATTCAATCAAACAGATCTCGCAAATGTGAATTAAGAAAGTTATACACCGGAAGTACAAAACCACATGCTCTATATAATACACAATAAAAATAATCAATAATCTATAGTAAACACACTAGGAATAGTGTGTCTTACAGGCTCTTATTCAGGATAGCAACATGCATACATGGAAAACAACATACAATATAGGAAACAGTTATACATACTAAAAAACTATAAAGGATTTTCAATCACTTTAAGACATAATATGTGAAAACATATTGGGTAAATGATGATTGTACTCTCACAGCTTGCAATCAAACATAATATAGCAAACTATAACAAAGAGTCTGACATATGGTAAAATACTAAGGTAAAGAGATATTGACTTATCAAAGACTCATCAAATTCACATGCAAATAAAATGCATAAGTAATATAATTTAATCAGAAAGCAAGTAAATTAATTTACTATAGCAAAAATAATGAACAGAAAGCTATAGACATGCTATATGTAAAGGAAAGAAAGCATGAAAATACACAAAATAAATTAGCTTTTTTAATCTGAGTCTTGATCTAGTATGTTTGTACATACACGATAGAAACTCATATTATACTAACACAATAATCTAATCAAGATAAACAACATTGAAGGAGTCTAAGATCCAATATATAATCAAGTTAAGAAGACAATGACTCCTTAAGATTTTGTCCTAAACACATAAATAACAGAGAGGGAAACACTTAATAGGTAATCACAACAGTAGGGAAAATAAACACAAACATGCAATATTATAAGGCAGATGCAATATTCAATATCTAGAAAGCAAGCAATAAATTACTAAAGTTTTCTAATTTAAACTTCAGTATACAAAGACATAAAAAATTTAAACTCTGATTTTACTATCCAAATAATAGAGTATGGGAAACACAAGATATAATAAGGTAACCCACATAAAAATCATATCTATGTGATAACATCCTTAGGTTGCTTATGACAATCATCCGATATCAAACAAATCCACTAAACACTAAAAAAATTACAACCCTAATAAAAATAAAACCCCATTACTTTTATCAATCGATACCTTTGTCTGAATGACCTATTTCTACCCTCGCTTAAAACCTCTATAACAACCTATTTTTACATACAAACTCAGCTCTTCTCCAAAGCCAACATCACCCAATATGGATGATTAGTAACCCTGAATCAACAATGTGAAAAGAAAGAAACAATCAACCTTGAGGACCACCCTTAATCAAGAACAACCATAAATCATCTTGGGAAACATTTTCATCATAATCCACAAATCATCTACGAGTGAAACACAGTTACCACATATCGCATATAGCTAACGATTTCTCAACTCAATCTCATAGTGTTATGTCTCATACAAAAAACAAAATAGTCTTGAACTCAACACTCAAGAATGCTATTTTTCCCACAATGCTCAACCACATAGGATCCTTACATGAATTCACTTGTAAAAACCACATCGGTCAAGAGTATGGTTTGACCTGCATAATTATGAATTACTAATACCTAACAACACTCAAGATAATAGTTATTAGATAGAAAAAATGATATATGAATTCGTTAAAGCTTTATTACATATTTTTTGGACATGAAACAAGAAGAGTGAGGGTATTCTTAGAAGTTACCCAAGCTCAAGGCACACATTTCCATGGTCCTTACTGACCACCTCGACATGGCCTTGTCAAAGGGTGTGGTGAGGTGCCAAAAAACATATCTTTTCATTCTAAAAATTGTTAAGTAATTTTCATAAACACACGTACCACAATCTAGCAAAAAACACAAGCGACAACATCAAGAAGCAAGGGCGACACACTAAGAAAACTAACCCTGTATTGTGTGTAAATATGCTTTCAATTACAATGTTTCTAACTAAATGTGTGTGTGTATTATTGATGTTCAACAATCAACCTTATATAGAGGAGTACAAAATACTAAATAAAATAAATAGATTTCGTGTTTTACATACGGGAAGTCAACACATAGACACAAAGTACAAACAGACTTCCAACAATAAATGAAAATTTAAAGTGAGAATTCAATAGATTGAGATTAATAGGATTTTAGAGCATACCAATATTTAGTTTAGAAATTATCAAATTAATTTATTGAATATAGAATGACAATCAAAATAATTTATGTCACATAGACAAATATATAAAGTAAACAAATTTTCAATTGAATATATTGGAGGTTTTTCTTTGCTTAAACTAATTATATTCTTAAGCATTCAATAAATCAATTTTAGGAAAAGAAAACAAAGAATCAAAAGTTCACATTAATCTTTGAATAACCAAGTTTCGACAAATGAAAAATATCCTAACAATATATAATATTAAACATTATATACGAAAGAAAGTATAATTTAATTATCAATTAAAATAAAACCATAAGTATTGATGAACAAATAATAAATAATTAATTCAACGAAAAGTAATTACTACACTAAATACGACTTCATCCTTAACCTTAGTACAAGAAAGTTTCCAAAACATATACGAGGTTAATATCATAATATAATAATACAATGCTCTATGAAGAATGGACATAATGATTATCTATCTTCTTCTCACTGTTGTCTTTCCTTATCCCTAAGCTGATATCAAACCCAGTACTTATAGTAGCTACTTTAACCATCTTTAATCTTTTTATGGTACATAAGAGATCTTCATTCTTAATTATGTTTAATCTAAAAAATAAAAGGAAAGTTTAAATAAGATACAATAGATGATAATGTAATCTAAATTTATTTTCATATTTATATTATATAGTATTATTTATATTTTCTCGGTGGATTTTTTCTTATTTAAAATTAACCTAATAACCAAATGATGTTAATTAAACATGTAATAAACTAAGAAATATAAATATATAAATGGAATAACAAAATTGAATTAAGGGATAAACAAAGTATTAAATATTATTTAAAATGAACTTCCCGAATTTAAGGCACAATAATAACATTTTTTTGTTGAATTAAGATTTAATGAAATTAAAATTAATAAAATAAATATATAGACATTTAAGATTCGAATGATAGATTAACGGAAATAAATAATAATATTCTCCACTAGATTGACTGCATTATAAACAACTTTATATAGTTTTCCTATTGATATACTTTCATACAAATTTATACTAAGAAATTACAACTAGAGCACGATTTGATTGTCCATATTTAATAGGTTCAACCTAGTTCGATTTTCTAAGAGAACCAATTCATTTTGATTTATTAAAAAAATTGAAAAATAGACCGCATCAAATTGTGTCCCTTTCTACTTTAGTTATCTTACTGTCGTATTTTTTGAATACTATCATTTTTTTTGCCATTTTTATTCATCTTTATTTTTCAATTTTTTCACACTTTTGGAAACCTTTCCATCATCTAACATCCCTCAACCCTCTGTTAGTAAGATTTAAGTCAATTCTACTTAAGTTTTGTTCCAAAAAGAATGTCTAAAAAAACTATAATTGTCAAAAGAGACTAAAGTATTCAAAACTGTAACAATAGATGATTAAAATACATCAGTTTAAAGCAATATGATTAATATGTCAATTTATGAAAGTAAATTAACCATAGTCTTATCCTATACAAAATATAAAATAATATCAATAATTTAATAGAATAAGTATTATATTAATTTTTTTAAAATAAATATATTTTGAATGAATATTAAAAAATAAAAATATTGAAGGAATTATTACATATATATAATAGACTATTATTTTTTCAATTATTCAAAATTAATATAATAAAATTATGATTATTATTGTCCTCTCCGTGGAAGTCTAAACTGCGTATTGTTTGTAATCCTTTATAGATTTGTGTGCTAACTACTATTACTAATGTACTACATATTATATGTGTTCACATAGATGCTAGTTTTTAAGGTTTATAAAGAGGGGTTTAGAATAAAGATAATCTTCAAATCCTTTATTTCTCTCATAAATAAGGTATATATAGATATATTAGGATTAGATGTCAATATTACATTGGTGGGTATTTTGTCAAGGCGTCATAACTAACCTAAAAATGATATTTTTACAACAATAACTCATTCATTAAAGCTAGGTCATTGTTTTAGTAATTAGGTCACTACAGTTTGTACATCTCTTGCATGTGTGTGGGGTAGAATCATGGAAAGCCACCAGGTACCTTGACACTAGTCCACATGGTTAGGTTCTTAGGTACAATGCTCTATAGGAAAATCAGTATACTTTAGAGCCAAGATGTTATTTACAAGATGCTAGATACACTAGGCTCCCATCCAAGCGAGGTAACTCAAGTTGCTAGGATAGTGACCCCTATACATGTATCATTCCTAACATTAACTCCTCTATTCCCTAGAATTTTGGGAATACTAGGGAATATTTTTGGTATTTAATTTTTATTTTTAATGTGTAAATCGTTCAACTTCTACCCTTCCTCTATAAATAGTAAAATAATAACTTTTTACCCAATGAAGTTTTACCTAGCCAAATTTTTACCTAGAAAATATCAACCTAGCACAATTTCTTACCCTATAATTCTACATAACTAGTCTGCTTAAACAACACTTAGTTTGGATTTTAGTCCCCTTTTTATTCTTAGCTCGTTCGTCAACAAATTTGTAACTTCCTTCACCAATTACGTAACTTCCTCATCCTTCTTTTTTTCCATGTCTTATAATAAAAGAAAAGGTATAGCCCACACTTTATCTTCCAAAGATGTCTTTCTAGGCCATACAAAAATGTTCCTTTAAGGATAAGAGCACTTGAGAAGGATATCGGGACTCAATCCACTTACCAATAAGCTTATAATAAGCTAAATGACCTATTGAAGCTTCAGTAGATCACGATAAAGGGCTAACCAGAACGGATAGTACACCTATCAAGGAGAGAATCATAGCCCTCCCTACTTCATCTAGATCATGCCTTACTTCCTTATCGTCCTCACAAGGACTGGTACCCTTCATTCACTTTCTCGTATCTACAGTGGTAAAGGTACCCCACCCAAAGAAAAAGTGTGACAACAAGGGTAAGCCTACCAAAAAAACTAAGGACAAGTATCAGATCAAGAAAATTCCAAGTGATCTAACTACTAATAACTTGATGGAAATCAAGCAAAAGTATGGTATCCCATCCCCCATAGGTCGAATGCATATACCTTACCATTTATGTCACGTCGATGATTCTCCAGTGGGGTGGTGGATGATACATTTGGCACCTTTTAAAATAGGAATTCAATTCTTGTTCCCCAGAATGGTAGCTCATACCCTCAATGCTTTTGACATCAACCTCACCCAAATTAATCCCAATGGATGGCAAACTCTCTTGTGCCTTTTAGTTATCGTTGGTGAACATCAGGTTGATCTAACAAACGATGAGATCAAGTGCATGTACTATTTAAAGAGAAATGGCATGGACAAAGGTAAGGTTTATATTTCATGCATTGTTGGGCATGGAATACATTCTAAACTTCTGGATAGTACCTCATGTTAGAAGGATAAGTATTTTTATATTACAGGGGATATTTAGGGTAATAAGGTCAACTTACCAGTCTGTTGTATCTGGAACCATTTTATCACCTCTGAATCTTATGCAAATGAGTTAATAAAAAAGTTGGATCTAAATGGTAAGGAAAAGATAGGAAAAATTAAGCTTCAAAATACTTTAAACCAGTGTTATAGGGACATCTTAACTATAACTCGTTTAAAAATATTAGGGGTCTAAAGGGACTATACTGACGAGTACACAGGTCGTACTTCTATAACGAGGTAAATTCCATTTGTTGTAACTTAGATTGTAACTAACTTTTTATTTGTTTTTGTAGGCATAGACTTCTTGAATATGGATCTTGAAGACCTAATTGGCACCTGTGGTGTTCAATAGTTGGTACCTACATACCTTCGGCCTATCCTCACCTCACCATCACTTACAAAAGCCTCTTATCCTCTAGATGATGAACCGATCAAGATGCCTTCCCCACCCACGATGTCTAGTATGCCCATTTTTTTCTTCTCAACCCTCTAGGGTTGAAGGCTTCTAAGAAATAGAAAACCAATGAGGACCTAACTCCCTAAATTGAGGCTATAGATCTAGACGACTTCGAGTTTAATGAATTTATTCTAAAGGATGTTATGGTTCTTAACACCCTAGTGATATATTTTAATGAGGGAATTTTTGGGCAACCTAAATTTAAAAGGGACCTCTACCATCACTTAGGAAGTGGTGCTGAATGGAGTAGGATTAGAAAAGCCTACAAGCTTGAAAGATGGTCTAATAGGTAGCTGATGACTGATCATTCAATCGAGGTGAATTTTTTCATTTCTAGATTTATACCTCATTTCACACTTGTAATATTTTTGCTAACTTAGTTGTTTATTTCAGGTCTTATCATTGGCCAGAGAAGGTGAGATATTTCTTAGGGCATACAAGCATGAAGTACAAGCAAGTCACTTGCAAATAGCAAAGTACCAGAAGGTCATAAAGGATAAGGTCGCTCTCTTCACTGAGTATAGGGCCAAAATCATTAAATTGGAGGGCGACCTACTCGATAAGTTTGAAAATATGAAGAAAGTGGATAACTACTACTTCAAGTAAGGTTAGAGAGAAAGAAGTTTTAAACAAGCGACCAAAAAGGCTGAAGAGACAACAAGATCATTAAAGGACCAAATGATCTCGTTATTTGACCTAATAGAGTTCTCAAGTAGAGTGTACCAAGGCTTACAGCAACAGGGTGGGCTTTGTGGTGAGTATCCTGAAGACCTAGGCTGAGAAGCTGGACCTGACTATTCCCTACTTCACATTGATGTGAACTTTTCAAAGTAACCATGCCAAAGTACCTCTAGCGAGCACTCTACTTCTGTCACATTGGGGTGATGAAGCAATGCAAAAGGCTCATCTTAAAGATGTGGTCAAAGAGGCCACTCCATAGGTCTTGGTCTTTATTTTTATAAGCCTCCCTTAAAGCAACCATTTTCTTTTGTGATATCAACATCAACACCCGAGTGACTAATAGGCTTCCCATTCTTTGAAGTCTCCGTCAACACCTAAGTGATTGATAGGCTCTAATCTTTAGGACATAAAAGAATGATTTTTATGTAATATAATTTATCTATCATTTGAACGCCCATACTTTTTTGAAATGTACAATCACATGTTACGACTAGATTTGAACTAATTATAAATGTATTGTATTCACCTCTTTATATTTTTCATCTAGTGATTAAATGCTCCAAAATAAATCACATGTTTTTTTCTATTTAATTGCCTTTTGCCTCATTTGTGTTTTTCCTTTGAAATGTTTTTAATATTTGCTTAAGAGTTTGAGGCCACATCCTAGAATTATAAGTCCCATACTTAGATTCTAGGTCGTTCCAAACGAAATCCCTAGATAATTTGTATGAAATTTTAAAGCCACTACCTTGAGATCATTGGTCAGATGGACTACTTAATAATTCACCTGGATGATCTTATTGAAACAAGGTCATATTTTTCTTGTACCCCAAACACATGTCCACCAGTTACTAATAAACACCTCATTTCCCTTACCATAAGTGATGAGGTGAATCAAATGCCTATGCCCCTCCAGGAAAGAAAACCAAGAAATCTAGTGCATCTCTTGAATCACCTCTGGATGTAAACAAATAGACTAACTAAGGGCCAATCTTAGTTGCTTCATCTATAAGAAAGGGCATGAAAGGAAACCTATCTGGTCAACCTATAGGTAGGGTGCTCCCTAAACCTACTTTTATGGTAGGTAGGGATCCATTAGTATGGTATGTTCCTTGCAAAGAATTTTTCCCATTCAAGGAAGACATTAGTCCACTACAAAGTATTTTTCTCGTCAAACTTAAACAAGGTGAAAGTAGCGAACTGAACAACCTATTCAAAAGTGGCATGTTTGATAAACTTGGTGCCTAAGATGATTTATACCATCATTTTTAGGTTCCCATATATCAATCCACCATTTATGCAGTTTATAAGAGGAAAAAAGGGACAATCTAGCATCTCCTGGCTAGACGTGTGCTTAACATGAGTAAACTCTTGGGGTATTTGTGGAGGGAGACTTGGTAATGCATACCTACTCATCATCTCCCTAGTTTTATTTATTTGTACAAGCCATATCTATTTCTATGGACTTGAAGCAAGAAACAAATATTTGTCAAGAAACCTCTAAGTTTCTTGATCAAGAATTGTGCAGCTTAAAGGCTCGTTATAAAGCCATGGAACAAGAGTTGAAGAACACACGTTCTAAGTTGACCAAAGCACTCATTCAATAGGATAAGTACAAGGAGGAAATGGATTAGCTGCGTAAATTGGATGAATATTGGAAGTAAAGGGCACAAGAGAAGAATGCATGCAAGGCTCATACGTTTGAAAGTACCAGATCACACCCCTATTGATAAATAAAAACCATTTTATTTGTGATCTAGTTGAATTTGTAATTTTCTATTTTTTTAGGTATAACTTGAAATAATAAAACAAGATGTTTATGAATCATTCTCTTTTTTAAAAGAAAAAAAAGAAAAGGTCCCCTTTTAGTGGACTTAATACCCTTTCTAAGAAGAATGATTCACCTATCCTTCTAGATCCCAAATAGGAGGGTCCAATTGGCCACCTAATTTTTTACTTGGGGTTTCCCAAAGAGGAGATTCACTTTGGTGAACTCAAGACCCTTTCTTAGGATGGGGGACATGCCTCTTATCCCGTATCCAACTTAGGGGGTCTATTTGGCAACCTCACTCCTTGGGGATTATCACGTTGATTTTTTGCAAGATAGAAGACATATAATGGTGAAATTGAATCCTACCACCACATGTACTTCCCAAAGGGGGGATTCACTTTAGTGAACTCAAGACCCTTTCTTAGGATAGGTGACATGTCTCTTATCTCTCATCCTAAGTGAGTGGGGTCTATTTGGCCACCTCACTCTTTACTTGGGGGTCATCACGTTGATTTTTTTCAAGATAACATACATACATGGGTGAAATTAAATCCTACCCCCATATGCACTTTCCAAATAGGGGATTCACTTTATGAACTTAAAACTCTTTCTTAGGATGGATGACATGCTTCTTATCCTGCATCCTAGGTAGCGGATTCAATTGGTCATTTCACTCCCTACTTAAGGGTATCGTGAAAATTTTTCACAAGATAATGTAAAATTTAAATGTGTACACCTGAATGAACCAACAATAAGCTTTATCATCTATCATTATATTGTAAGTGCTGTTTGATACATAATATTTCTTTAAATGTTCCCATTCTAGCTTAGCTCCTCCCTTATCACATAGTTTTCTATCCGTTAAGACCCTCTTAGAGTAATATCATGTATTTGGTATAGACCTTCACACGTTGTGGCAAACTTTCTATAGGTAGCTTTAACTTTATTCCTCAACGCTTTCTATAAGACCCAATCTTCTATATTAAAGTTCTTGTATCCAACTAATCTATTGTATTATGTTTTAATTGTTCTTTTTTGTGATTATCCTCTTGTGTTATTTCTGACCAAATGGTAGGTTTTTGTACCTTTGATGGGATGAGTGATTATGTGCCATATACAAGAGAAAAATGGTTCTTTTCCATTGTAACCCTAGGGGTCATTCTTGTTTCCAAATAACACTGGGTAGCTCATCTACCCATTTTCATTTTGCTCTTTGCAAGCATTTTTGCAATTTGTTGAAAAGGGTTTTGTTTGATGACTCTGCCTGATTATTTGTTTATGGTCTATAAGGAGTGGAATCTGACAACTTATCACCCATTTCATTGTAAAAATACACCAATCATTGACTTGTGAATTGACAACCATTATCTGTGACCAGCTCACGAGGCAAACTCTACCAACATATTAGAATTTTCCAGATAAATTTTTACATGTCAACTTCTTGGATTCTTGCCAATGGCTCAACCTTTATTCACTTAGAAAAATAATAAGTTGCCATTATGAATTTTTGTTGTCTTGAGGCAAGATATAATGGGCCAACAATATCCAACCTCCATTTTTAGAAGGGCCATGGGTTGACAAAGACTTTAGGTCACCAGCCGGCTAATGCGGGACATTAGCATGTCTTTGGCACCTATCACATTTTTTGATGTGGTCAATGCAATCTTTAAGAAGAGTAGGCCTATAGTGGCCTTCCCTGATGATTCTCTGAGAAAGAGTTCTACCTACTAAATGAGCCCCATAATATCCCTCATGTGATTCGCTCAAAACTATTTGCATTTCTGGATTAGGTAGGCATTTCAATAATTTTTTTAATAAAATACCCCTAGACCACAGTGTAATTTCTTTCTTTCATCATAACTTTGCATGCCACATCTATTTCCTTAGGGAGAGTATCGTGAATGAGGTATTCCAAGTATGAGGCCAACCAAGAGGTATATGTTGAGAAGTTAATGCTCGATTGACTTTTATCCTTACCTTTATCCCCCATTATGCTTGGCCTCAACAAACATGACATAGGGATGACCTTTTCAACTCTAATCTCACTATTGATGTACAAGTAGAAAGGAAATCTACATATATGTTCCCCAATCTCGTTATTTGCTTGATCTTAAATGCTTCAAAAGTTTTCCTTTCTTTTTTCACCTCTTGCATATAAAGCTTCATCCTTTCTTCCTTGGCATCAAACTTATCATTGACTTTATTTACTACAATTCATAAGTCACTGTGGACCAATATCTTTTTTTCTCTTACATTATTGGCTGCCTGGAAAGTGATGCAGAGACATTGCTCTATTAAGCCTCCAATGGGATTCAATATCACAACTCTAATCCCTGATCCTCTTGAATTTCTTGCCCCATCAATGTATGCCTTCTAAAGACTTGAAACATGTACTATTATCATCGACACTAGTACCATAACTTCTAGCTTATCTATGGGCTCTTCAGTTCACTCAGCAATAAAATCAATAAGATCCTATCCTTTGATTACATAATGTATCTCGAACTTAGTTAATTCAATTGTTATTTGAGAAAGGTGACCTAATTGGTCTAGATTTCCTAGGATATTCTTCAAGGGATATGACGTGAGGATGTCTATCTTATGTGCTCCAAAGTAGTGTACAAGTTTCCATGCAGCCATTCTTATTGTGAATGCTGCCTTATCCAACAAAAGATATTGTTGTTGTGCCTCTATCAAGGAGTGGTCACATAGTATATGGGACGTTTTTTCTCTTCCCTGTCAACCACCAATACAGCACTAGTGACTTTATTTGTGAAAGCCATGTACATATGTAGCACTTTGCCTATAGTAGGATTAACTAAAAGACGTGCCTTCACCAAGTATTCTTTGATAGACTAGAAAGCTCGTTCACAATCTATATCCCACACGAATTCCTTGTTTTTCTTTAACAACTGAAAAAATGGTAGCCATTTCTCCGTACACATGGAAATGAAATGGCTCAATGCGATTATGCGGCCATTTAGTTATTAGACCTTCTTAATACAACTTGAAGATCTCATGTTTATCATTGCCAAAATTTTGTCAAGATTAGCTTGTATCCTTCTCAATGACATTAAATAACCTAAAAACTTCCTCAAGGTTAAACCAAAGACACTTTTTTAGGTTGGGTTACATCTTATAACCTCTTACTATGGGAAAAAACCTCTACCAAATCATAGAGATGGTCTTTCGCTCATTTATTTTTTGACCATCATGTTGTCCATATATATTTTCATATTTTGGCCTATATAATCCTCGAACATCCTATTGACCAACCTTTGGTAAGAAGCCCTTGTATTCTTTAGACCAAAAAGCATCCTTGTATAGTAATAGGTCTCTTCTTCCATGATAAATGCCAATTTTTTATTCATCTCTAAGATGCATTAAAATATGATGGTTGCCTAAATATGCATCCATAAAGCTCATCGTTTCAAAGCCAGCCATGGCATCAACCAATGGGTCAATGTTTGGCAACGAGAAGCAATCCTTTGATGTCGTGGTATTGACATTTGTAAATTTGACGCATATTCTATACTCTCCCCTTGCCTTATTTGCCAACATAACATTTGATATCCATGTTGGATAATTGACCTCATGAACCCAGCCTACACTTTTTAAGAAATTGACCTTCTTCTTAATGATATCACTTTTATTGTGGGTTAATCTTCGCTTTCATTTTTGAACTGGTTTTTGGTGTGATCAACATATAATTTATGAGAAATTATTTTATGATCGATACTAGGCATGTTTTCTGGCTTCCAATGCAAATTTTCTACATTATCCTTCAAGAATTCAATGAGTGAAGCTCGTAACTCGTTGGCTAGTTTAGAATTAATTTTTACAAATTTATCCACTTTTGGTCCTCTATGTAAACTATTTCGTAATCCTCTAGGGCAACTACCATGGTCTAACTCCCAACTTACTGCATTATCCCTGATTGGAATGGTTTCCATTCTTTGGTTGCTACTTTAATGAAAGAGGTAATGCACTTTTCATGGAAGAATTGTAACAACTCATTTCCTTGTCTTGCTCTTCTTTTATCTCTCATATCCCCTCAACTATAGGATATTTGACAAGTTGATGATATGTGGAGGGTATTGCTCTCATCTTATGGATCAATGGTCTACCCAAAATTGCATTGTAAGATGTAGGGTTGTTCAACACCATAAAATTTATAAGGATGATTACTCCTTCCACAGAGACCAACAAACGTATGGTCCCTATTGACATGGGTCCATTGCTGTTGAAACCCACCAATGGCATCTACTATTGCATTATTTCCTTGGGGTCTACCCCCATATCCAACAATGTAGATAAATACAGCAAATACAAAGAGCTACCATTATCCACTAGAATTCTACGTACCTCACAGTATGAGATCTTGATAATGATAACCAATGGATCGTCATGGGGTGGCAGGACCTCCCATCCTTCAAAAATGATAGGATGAAAAGGTCTTTCATACTTCAAATTGTATACAAGTCGATTTGTGTCCCTTACTTCTCAGGCATACCTCTTTCTTGAGTCGTTGGAATAACCCGACATGGTCGGTTCTCCATATATGGTATGGATTATACGTACATCTCCTCAAAGAAGTTTATTTGGTTTATTAGTTTCCCTAAGACCAGGATTTAGGGAAATAAACTTGCTTCAATTAATAGGGTTGTTCATTCCTCTATTTCCTTCTCGTGGACCCCTATTCCTATCAACCACATCACCTAATATCCTTTTGATCACAATAGATGCTTAATTTTCCATTTAAAGTATCGAAAATCCCTGGCCTAGTGACCTATATCTTTATGGAATGAGCAATACTTATTGGGGTCCCTAAATGAAGGTTTCATAAGTTGTGGCCAGTTTATATCATTTATACACTCCATATGTTGTATAGCCTCAGCCAATGAGACACACAATGATGGACCTCTAAAAGTGGACAACACATTTTCCCTAGGTCCCTGGCCTTCTTATAGGTGTGATCGGGGTTTGAAACGAGGAAGATTAGGGTGCTTATCCCCGTAAGGTCTCTTATCTTCTTCCTTTTTAATTAGGATGTGGTTATTTATAGCTCTATTTATGAATCCCTTGGTAGACTTTATCTATCTCTTCACATTAAAAAACTTTTGGGTCTCTTTGTAGACCATTTCTAGAGATCGTGGGGTGGTCTTAATCAGTTTGATGAATAAACCAGTGTTATGCTTGATGCCTTTTTGAAAAGCTTCAATGGAAATAGAGTCTAGACATTGTGAAATTTCCATTTTCTCCATTTTAAACCTCCTCATATAAGTCTCGATGGTCTCATCATCCTCTTGGATTATTGAAAACAAATGGTTCAATTCCTTCAGAATCGGCTTATTTCATACATAGTTCATAACAAATGCTTTCACTAACACGTCAAAACTTTTTATACTTTTAAGGAGAAACTCAATAAACCACTATTGTGTCGTCTCTTAGAAAGTGGTAGTGAACAACTTTCAATACATGGCTTCTTTTTTTGTTTTTCGAGAGACTCATAGCAGCCATGGCCATCATAAAGTGAATAACATTAACCACTGGGTATTTTTTTCCCTATAAGCAGAACACTTAGGGGTAAAGAATTTTAGGGGTGGTGTCGTTAACTCAAGGACATCTGAAAAAGGTGATGTCGATAATTGATCGCATACTATTTCGATATGGCCCCAAGGCTGTAGGTTTGCATAACCCTTGAACCTATCATTCATTCTCACCTCCATTTTCTCCTCTATATCTCTGAGTTTTTCTTCAAGGGTACCGTTTGGTTCGACCAAGTGGTATCGAACATCCGACAATGGTAGCATTCCTTAAGCCCAAACACTTTGGGAATTGACGGGGTGCATTTTATGCCAGATGTTCGTGGGTTGGTAAGGCCATATATCCAGATCCTGGAATAGGGTTAGACACTAGAACTATAGGTACAAGTTGCTCCTCAATTATACCAAGTCAACACTAGTGAGGATCTTGTGATGCACGCTCCAATATAAGTGGATGGTTGATCTTTATAAGAGGCTAGAGGTATGGAACAAACTTTCAACTTCTAAATAATCATCCCATACCAATCTTGATATAAGTTTCTTGTTATCTTTTTTAGACTTAATGAATACTTGTTGTAGTTCCGTTACTTGATTCTAACGACTCTCTAACATGGTGTCTTTTTTACGAGATGTACTTTCAAAGTGTAGCTAACCGAGCTGGTGGTTCACGAAATTATCTTGGTTGGTTCGGCTGTATCATTGCATACTAAAGATTATCACCTGCTATTACTGACCAGAGGTTGTGTGTAACCATGTTCCTGATCGCGATGAAACATTCTAATTGGTAAGGAGTGATGTATCTAATCATTGAGGTTGAAGTCTAGAGTTAAGTGAGTATGGCTATTAATATGCTCTAAATGAGATTACAAGCTAGCCATATCGATTAGATTGATTGTCCTAACGACACGAGTTATTTCTCTAGCGTGTGTAAGATACAAGGTCTCAAATGCTAACAATGAACTAGAAAGATTCAAGGCTCCACGGTGGGCGCCAATTGTTTAGAGATATGCTAGTGTTTTAAGGTTTCTAGAAAAGGGTTTAAAATGAAGATAATACCCAGATCCTTTATTCCTCTCATAAATGAGGCATAATAGACATACAAGGAATAAGTGTAAATATTACATTGATAAATACTCTATCAAGGCATCATAATCAACCTAAACATGACATTTTTACAATAATAACTCCTCTAGTGAAGTTAGGTCATTTTCCTAGTAATCAAGTCATTGAAGTTTGTACGTCCCTTGGTGTAAGGTAGAATCATGAAAAGCCACCAAGTCGCTTGATATTGATGTCCACATGATCAGGTTGTTAGGCGAGTACTCCACAGGAAAATTAGTATACTTCATAGCCAAGTCGTTATATTTAAAATGCTCGATACACTAAACTCTCATCCAAGCGAGATAATTTAGGTCCTTAAGATAGTAACCCATATACATGTATCATTCATAACAATATGACTTTTCATTAGAAATTTTCATAGTTGGAATATTGTTGAGTGGTAATCACGTTAATATGAGATGTTTAATTTGTATATAATTTTTTTTAAAGTAAGATAGCAAGCCATATACATGTATCATTCCTAACAATATGACTTTTCATTAGAAATTTTCATAGTTGGAATATTGTTGAGTGGTAATCCACGTTAATATGAGATGTTTAATTTGTATATAATTTTTTTTAAAGTATGTTATTTTAAATATAAAAAGTTAAATAAATAAAAAATATGATTTTTTTTATAAATAAATAATAAATATGATTGATTACGCAAGTATTACTCTACTTTTAGCGTTAAAGTGGGCAAGACAACCCGTTCAACATAATTATGAAAAGCTTTTGCATGATTTAAGTATATTTTAATAATTTTAAAAAATATTATTAATAATTATAGTAAAATTAATTATTTATATGCAAATAAATTAATGTATATATGTAAAATAAAAAAATGAAGAACATCTTCCACTTAACTCATATAATTTTTTTTCTCCATAATTATTGCACTCTTTTTCTTCATCTTAATTCAAAAAGGAGTTGTACTACTTGTATATTATTTTTTTTAATTTATAGTATATACAACTTAAAATATATGTTTATTCCATTATAATTAGATGCAACCTTTTGAAAGTCTATTTCACTTTCAACGAAAGTTAAGCATTGATGACTATAACTCTATAATATCTAGTTTACCTTTTGGGCTATTTGAAATACTTTTGTGAAAATAAAACTTGCTAAAATTTGACGGTTCGTGAAACTTGGAGGGTATCTATTAGATATCCTTCGATTAATTATTGGAAAACATTTCCCTGGCTATTATTTTATTTTTATAAAAGTTATTGTTTAGTATTTTAATTTATAAAATATATTTTTAAATTTATTTATTTGTAAAAAAGACGAAATAAATACAAAATAAACTTTTTAATCGTACTTATTTGCATATTTTTTACAAAAAAAATGGAATGTAAAAAACAAGTGACTTAAAGACATCTTTTTCAAATAGAGATGTAAGTTGAAGTAAGACGTTAATTATATTTATGATACAATTTATTAATTTTTAAAATTACATATCTAATATTATCTCACTAAATTTTTAATTAGATAAGATAGTAATAAAAATGTACAAATTAAGATATTTTGTTTGTCACTAACGAACTTAAATGAAACAAGTAAGAATACAAAAAAATAAAAATATATGATAAATAATTATTTATAATGTAAATTTAAAAAAAATAATAAAATATATATTTAAAATTATACATAATATAACTATAATATAAATAAGATAAAATGATATTAAAAGTTATTTAAATAAAATAATATAATATTATATCATATCTCTCTTTTCACAAACAAATAAACAAAGGTACCAGTTTTACTCTCCAATAATGTTAATTATATGATAATGGCGATCTACAATTTTTGATGAGCATAAAAGGATTGTGATTATTATTAAATTAAGCAACTCTAGGTACACATGGAAAGGCACAAGCAAAACCACAATAATAAACTCAACCAAGTAAACTTAAGGTAGAAATACCATAGGTTTTCAGTCTATATTCTGAGATACATTAGAGATATGGAGAAAACTCCAAACAACAAGCTTGCAGTTGTCATTCTTATTGTATCCATGCTTCTTATCAACAAAGGTAAAGTATATATTAACTTTAATATATATAGATTTTTTAAACATGCACGTTTGTTTTGGTGAAAAGACAAAATTAAAATCTTTTTTCTTGGAAAATTTTATTTTGAAATGGGTGAAAAAATGTGTGAAATCTAATTACTTTTATAGATTTTATTCATATTATTGAGAAAAAAAATATATCATCCATCATTTTTCGCCCTTTTTTTTTTTGAGTATATATGCAGGGTTGGCTGCAGTGGAACGTTCTGGTACTATTGATCGGTGCAGAAATACCAAATGCAGATTTAAGACCAATTTGCCGTGTGGAATACCATCTTTTTGTGACAGAGGCTGCAAAAATAGTAAAAGATTTTGTGGTGGATTATGCAATTTGGAAACAATGAATTGTTTTTGCTATAGTTATTGTTAGATTATTATTGAAGGCTCTGAGAGACTCAATCAATCTAATTAATATATATATATAATCATCCAATAATTTAAATTAATAGTATGTATGCTACACCAATTTGAAATTATATAATAACAAAAATAAAGGAACATAAAATTCATCGCTAGCTAGATGTAAGTAATTAAAAGTTTAGATTTATTGTTCTAAAATATTAGCGTATTATTATATATATATAGATTATATATATTTGGAAATCATATTTTCACTTCTTTGTTAAAAGTTTTTCTTTCTTTTCTCTTATATTAAAGTTTTCTCTTTTATTAAAATTGTTTGCTTTTTCTCTTCCGTTATTAAGTTTCCTTGATTTTAGTTAAATAATATCGTTATTTTCTTATAATATATTAAAATAAACATTTATAATCTATGATTATTAAAAATGAACACTAATAATATTTAATTTTTATAAATAATAAAATTATACGTGTCTAATTCAAACATTACGAGATTAAAATATTTATCTACGTATAATAACAAGATTTCTGTAATATCTTTTCAAAAATTATTAGATATTTGGTGTTTAATATAATAATTATAGATATAATTCGTTTAATTAAATAGTTATAAAATCCTTTTAAAAAATAATTTTTATTTTTTTATAATATCTAACTTATAAATTATTGAAAAAAATATAGAGATTTTATTATTTTTAGTATTTTGCACCCAATTAACTTAGAGTAAACTTTGAATTCTTGATATGCCTCGCAAAAATAAAGCCATACTTCATGAAATTATCTTTTAATTATGTTGGTATTTTAAATATTTAAAAAATTATTATTAGTAATTTCGGAAGAAGTAATTAATTTTAAGGTAAATATAATCGTATATAATTGATTTTAGTGATGGCTCGTGAAAAGACATATAGATCCTTTGAGCAGTCTATGAGAGAGCGTGTGGAGTCCGATAATTGCGATACTTCAACGGTTGTGTAGATCTTTGATCCGATCACAATGGTATCTCTAGAAAAATTATCGGAGTAAGATGCACGACGACAACTGTGATTGCAGTGGTCTGTGTGGTGCGAGACTCCTTAATAACGACGACTATAGGTTCGGAACCTAAGGACAACGGCTAATAGACGTCAGAGGTTCAACGGTGAGTGGTTGCAGCGACTATTGTGACGGTGGAAGCTATAAGGATTGAGTAACACCAGAATAGATAAGACTGTTAGAAAGATAAGAGCAGTGGTTTTGATACCATGTTAGAAACTCAGATTTAACTTAACCTAATAAGATCTCATTAAGTTAAGGGTTATTTAACTTTATAAACACTTTTACTGTTTTATTTGTAATCGATGTGGGACAACTTTAATCACTTATTTTAAAACCACTCTTAATCACTTATTTTAAAATGCTTTATTCTTAATCGATGTGAGACAACTTTAATCACTTATTTTAAAACCACTCTTAATCACTTATTTTAAAACCACTCTTAATCACTTATTTTAAAACCATTTCCAATTTCTAAGGAAAGCAAATTGAAACGGAATTAACTCGTTAAGGATGGCAATTAGCGTTGATAACCTTCTTTTACATTGTTGGTGGTACACGTCATGGTATGCTACTAAATGCCTTTATTCTAATTCTTCTCTGTTTTTCTTTCTTTCTTCATTTTTTTTACTGGGGAGCGTTCATAGTTTCTTAATTTAAGTTACCTGATAGTTTAGTTTTAAAATTTAAAAATAGTATTTGTATCATGTTATTTTTGAGAAAATATCGAAAAATGATAAATCAATTTTAAATATTTTTTAATTAAATTTATCATGTAATTTTATTAATAAATTCTAAAAATGTTATTTTAATCATTGTTTTTTACTATTTAACAACAACAATAACATCTTAGTATATTTTATTAGTTTTTTAATTTTAATATCTATTTTACCATCATTTATATAATAAATATTTTAATTATATGTATCAATTAGATTTCACTGCAACCACAACAACTTAAGACATATATAAATTTTATTAAAATTTGACTCTTTGTTCTTCGGTGATCCCTCTCGTAATATCCCTTTCGTAATAATAACGTGACAAAAAAACTTTCTAATCTAAAGGAATAGTGATCACCTGAAATTATAAATGGCAAATAAATTATTTCAAATATTAGATTTAACTCATAAGTTAAAAAATTCAATTAAACCCACTTAGCTTAACAATATTTCTTTTCGTTGAATATCATTTTTTTTACAGAATATATATATATATTTTTTTTTTCAAATATATTTTTTTGTGCCAAATAACATTTATTTATTTTTCTTTTAACTAAACAATTATTTTTTATAAAGGAACTTAAACTATCCAATTTTATGATTTAACTAATCATAATATATATCACATCATGTGTTAATATTAAAAAATTATTATTATAATCTTTTTTTATATCTATAAACATGTAAAACATAATTAATATTAGATAAAAATGACTAAATTACAACTATTATAATATTAATACAAATAGAAAATTAAATATAATTAACATTTTTTTCAATATAAAACCTCTTAGGATGGTTTAATCTATTTGAAAGTTGTTATTTTCAATTTTGAAAAATTTTACTATATAATTTTTTTTTACTTTCCACTTTTTATTATGTATGTTAGTAATATTAAATTTAATTTTTTTGGAAATAGAAATTAATCATAATACACCTTTATGTATTTTTTTATTTTTTGAGGTATTTTGTTATTAACTATGATAATTAAAAATATCTGGTTATAAAAATAATATAATTGGCATTCGAAGAAAAAAAATTTACTTAATAACCATTTTAGATTAAATTTTAATTTTTAAGTTTTAAAATTTTAAAATTAGCTATATGTTTGCTAACTTGTTTTCAATTACTATTTTTTAAATTTTAAAATTTGATCAAATTTTAAAATTAAAACAGTCTTGAAAATCAAGCAATTTATAATTTTATATATTGACAGAAAAAATTTATAACCCAAACTATATTCATTATACTCAAATTGATAAAAGAGTAAATTTTATAAAAATTGATATATATTAATTTTGAAATTGTATTTTAGAGCTTAAAAAGTTTAGAATTAAAAATTAAGAATTTGTTATTAAACAAGAAATATCCAATTTTTAATTTTTACTTTTTAAAATTAAAGTTAAATATTGATTAACAAAAATTTTTATTTTTTTTTTTAAATATTGAAATTAAAAATTTAATTTCAAACTAAAAAATTAAAATGATTATTAAAGAAGACTTAAATGTTTAAAATAATTTAAGTGAAATCAATAAAAAATTGAATTAACCATAAGATGAGTTGAGTTTAAATTAATTGAACTAACCCGACTCATTTGACACCTTTACCTATACCTAACCAGCAACATAACTTTGACAACCCTTTTTTGCTTCTTTTTTATGGTTGTTTGTTGTTTTTTTCTAGATTTTATGAAAGCAATGTCTTCGTTAACATATCTGTTTATAATCGTTTCTTTTTTGGTTTAGTTAAAATAATTTCTAATTTTTAAAGCACTTTTTATGATATTTGACAATTTTCAAGAAATAGTTTCAAAAAGTGTTATTATTTTTTTAAGAGAAGTAATATTTATTTTTAAGATAAATAATCTTTGATGCATGCTCAATTCCTAAAATAATTTATAAATTTCCACTCAAAACCAATTCAAACATGTTTATTCGAATCACTTAAATACTTCTTTTAAAACCACCTTTAATCAAAATACTTCATTTAAAAAGATTACCACTTGCATTTTTTTATTTATTATTTATTGTTTATTTTATAGTAAAAGTACAATTTAAACAATGATTTTTATCTATTAGATACAAATTTTTGGTAATTTCATTTCACTTTTCGCAGACAGTGGCATGACAATAATCTCTAAGTTTACTTTTATACTATATTAGACACTTTTGTGAAAAATAAATGCTCAAATTAGATGGAAGGCTATTACAGTAGCTGAAACTTGGAGGGGTATTTATGTCAATTAATTTACCCTTTAGTATATGATAGGGTGAGACAGGTTATTAATGCGCATGAAAAGATTGTGACTATTCATATGTGTAGCGCTTCATACACATGGAAGGCACAAGAACAATCACAATCACAATCGTTAACTCAATCAATTTCTATACGTGCTTAATCTTTATATTCAACCACACTATTTTGATTTTTTGCTAAGTAATATATGATATAAATACCAAAGGTTTTCAATCTATGTTTTGAGATAGATAGACAAGGGCGAAAACTCCATACTACAAGCTTTCAATTGTGATTCATATCGTCTCAGTGCTTCCTATCAATGAGGTTGAATAACTTTAATATATATACGTATTAATTTTATACCTAATATGTCCCACTTTCGCTGTATATACACACACATTTCACTTATTGCATACCACGTTGAATTTAGATAATATATATATATATATATATATAACACAATATAACCGTCTATAAGTGAGTTAAGATATTCTAAGTCACATATATTGATAACAAATAGTACAATAATGTATTAAAATTTGGTCAGTTTCACATTCCTCTTGTTAGATGACATCTTGACACTAAGGGTTAATTCCTTGCCAAAGGTCAATTACATCTTATACTCTTTATGCATGTATGCTTAATTCTCTTTAACATACTTTTAGTCAAGTTAATACATATATCAACTTATTTTCGAATCATCTAGACAAACGTGTCTTACATGCAAACAATTTTCTTCAAACAAACTCACATGTTACTTAAGTGAGCAACTCTTTAATTTGAAGCTCATATATGATGTATTTCATCTTAATATATTGTCACCTACTTCCATGCATACCAACATATAGATTCTTAATGCTTGATCAAACTCTTAGCCAAACACACATTCTCACTGGACATCACCTTTATGAGCATTGCCACATTCACAATGTCTACTCCATAGAGCAATGATGTCTTACTAGCTTGTTGCTACTCGTTGATGCACCATCACTTGTGTGATATTGCTTACAAGGTGTTTCACCTTCCCACAAAGCTACCCTCGCATGCTTCCATGGAATAAATTGTCAAGCATAAACATTCCTTTTTGTGCAAAGTCTTTCACATGGGAGAGATTTGTAATATCAACCCTTCCACATCACCGATAATTTACATAAGATTCATTGTCTTAAGAGACATTGACGTGCTTTCATGGCACAACCAATGCCTATCTCATGAACATTTCCTAATCTAGCCCATAGGTAACTCACCTAGCACATCATGCCCACCACTTGAGAATGGTGCAGAGCGTGGCACCATACCTCCTCATATGGACTTTTTAGAGCATTTTTCCGTACTTAAAAGAAAAAACATCACTTTATACAAGAAAATACAAGTATAAAATAATTAAATAATTATTATTTTATCGATTATCGAATTACTTCTCATACTGACCATTACACATAAGGTGATGTTGTAAGCAAGTTCTATATGGATCATACATAAACCCATTTTGGTGTAAAAGACAAATAACATTGCCTTCATCCCTATTTTTCTCTTTTTTGAGCATGTAGGGTTGACTGTAGATGAATTTTTAAATAGTAATAATGATCGATGCAAACAAAGTAGCAAATGTAAATATGAAACCAATATGCCATGTGAAATCTGTTGGTTTTCTTAAGAACTGCACACTATCACAGAGAAAAAAATATTCAAAGACAGAGGATTTTGGAGATGCTCAAAAGAAAACTTACTGCATCATTTTCTGGTTTTCTCATTATATAAGTAAATACAAAATCTTAACTGCACCACTAACATTACAGCCCACGTTTTCTAAAAAATAAAGTTAAACACAAACTTTACTTAAATAACTGCTATCCTATTTTTTAGCCACACATTGGACTAAAACTGACAGTCTAATTGCGGATTCAAACAACAAAAAAAAAAGAAGTTTGCTAAAATTAAACAAATTAACTACTGGATACCACCCTCTAACAACAAGATTAACTCATCAATCTCCTCCTTAAGCTTGTTGTTCTCTACTTATGATCCGCACACCAATCCTTTCTCTCATCTCCAAGAACTTCATCCTTGCTAGCGACTTTGTCAGAATATCAGCATTCTGATCTTCTGTGCAAACATGCTGAATTTCAATCATTCCTGATTCAACACAATCTCTAATGTAGTGGAATCGGGTATCGATGTGTTTGCTCCTCTCATGGTGAACTGAATTCTTGCTCAATGCAATTGCGGACTGATTATCGATCTTTAGAACCACTTTCTTAACCTCAGTCTTTAACAAATCTGCCAACAGTCGTCCCAGCCACACTCCTTGACACGCTGCTGAGGTACTTTTCCTGTCATCAGTATCACCAGCTAGATCACTATCGGAGTAACTGATCAGCTCCAAGCTTCCTTCCTTCTTCTCATAAACGCAACCGAGGTTTAAAGTTCCTTTGATGTACCGCAGTATGTGCTTCACTGCAGCCATGTGCTCCATTGTGGGCTTCTCCATGTATCTACTCACCATGCCGACTGAGAATGCCAAATCTGGGCGCGTGTGCAGTAGGTATCTTAAACTGCCAACAATACTTCGGTACAGAGTTGTGTCTACAGGTGGACTTGTGCTTTCCTTGCTCAGTTTCAGACGAGGTTCCATCGGGATTTGTGAAGGGTTGCAATCTTTCATGCCGCATTTGTCTAACACCTTTGTTGCATATGCGGACTGGTTGAGTGTGATCTTCTTCGAACTCTGACAAACTTCAATTCCCAAATAGTAGCTGAGTAACCCAAGGTCGCTCATACTAAACATCTTCTTCATCTGAGATTTGAACTTGTTTATATCTTGGATACACTCTCCAGTGATGATTAGATCATCCACGTAAACTCCAACTATCAAATTCCCTTTTCCTTGGCTTCTCTTGTACACGGCATGCTCTAATGAACACCTCTCAAAACTGAGTGTTTTCAATGACTTGTCCAGTTTTGAATTCCAAGCTCTAGGTGCTTGTCGCAAGCCGTACAATGCCTTGTGCAGTTTTAATACCTTGTGCTCTTCTCCTTTTACTTCAAAACCCGGCGGTTGAATAACATACACTTCTTCTTCCAAATCCCCGTTGAGGAAGGCTGACTTTACATCCATGTGATGCACCTCCCATTCTTCATGTGCCGCAATAGAGATCAGCAAACGTACTGTCTCTAGCCGAGCAACAGGGGCGAAAACTTCATCAAAGTCTATGCCTTGTCGTTGAACGTATCCCTTTGCCACTAATCTCGCCTTGTGCTTCACAATTCTGCCTTGAGTGTCCTTCTTTAGCTTGTAAACCCACTTTAGACCTATAGGTTTGTGGCTATCGGGTAATGGAACGAGCTTCCAAGTTTCATTTTTTTTAATAGAGGAAATTTCCTCCTCCATTGCTCTTCTCCACATCGGATCTGCCTTGGCTTCTTCGAAATTTGACGGCTCTTCTCCTAGCAAACACAGTCCCGAATACTGCAACTCTATTGGGACTGTTGTATCGTACAAGCTTTTGATATCACGCTTACCCCGTGGTCCTACTAATGAACTCTCATCAGATGTTGAGGGTTGTAGTGTTTCAGTTGATTCTGATTTTTCAACAATTGCTGCTGGAGTATATGGTGAGTTAGAAACAGATGCTCTGGATTTCGTGTTCATCATTGGTGTAGCATACTGGTATTGGTTACCAGCTTGTTCCTGTGTCGGCTGTGGGAAATTCATGCCAGAATTGCTGATACCAATGCCAGAATCGCTGACATCCTCTTTATCTTTCTGATTTGTCATATCAGATGCGCCTGCTATGGTAAAATAGTGTGCTGTAAGAGTGTTCCCTGTTGATCCTGTTTCTGTTTCTAGAAATTTTCTCCACTCCCACTTCTTCTCCTCTTCGAACACGACATCCCGTGTCACCATTACTCGTTTTGACTTTGGATCAAACATCCGATAGCCTTTTGTATTCGAATCATAACCAATAAACACCATTGGCTTGCTTCGGTCTGCAAGTTTTGAGAGGTGAGGTGTAACATCTTTTACGTGTCCTACACATCCAAAGATGCGAAAATGATCAACAATTGGCTTGCGGTTGTAATATGCTTCATAGGGAGTTTTGTCGATGATGCTTTTTGTTGGTGCTCGATTTAGGAGATATACGGCAGTTGATACCGCTTCTCCCCAAAATTCGCCTGGGACTCCCATGCTTTTCAACACGCTCCTTGCCATGCCGACCACCGTCTGATTTCTTCGTTCAACAACTCCGTTCTGCTGAGGAGAATAAGGCGCCGTGAGATAACGCTTAATTCCCAACAGCTCACAGTAAGTCTTGAACTCATTTGAGGTGAATTCGCCACCACGATCTGTGCGAAAAGCCTTCAGCTTGCTGTTTTTCTCCATTTCTGCTGATGATTTAATCTTCTTGAATGCCTCAAATGCTTCGTCTTTGTTTTGGATCAACACTCGCCACATGAATCTAGTATAATCATCAACCAACAAAGAAAATAGCGCTTGCCTCCGTGTGTAGTAGGAGTTATTGGCCCACACAAATCTCCATGCCACAGTTCAAGGGGTGATTCTGCTCGGAATTTTGCCACTGCTGGAAATGGATTTCGGTGTTGCTTTCCAATCAAGCAACCATCGCAGATGCGATCATCATGCTCGATTACGGGTAGTCCGTGCACCATCTGTTTCTGACTTAGAATCTTCAAGGCATGAAAGTTCACATGCCCGTATCTTGCATGCCAGCGCCAAGCACTTTCTTTGCTTCTAGCCATGAGACATTCTGGTAAGGCCTGAGCAATGTGCAGAAGATATAAACGACTTCCTGACCTCGCTTCACTTTTGCTAGTAGCCTTCGTGTCCTGTCCAGGATAGTTATCACTCCTCCTTCAATTACAATCTTGCATCCATTCTCATCCAATTGACCAAGGCTTATTATGTTGCTCTTCAACTTCGGGATGTAGTAGACATTAGTAAGTATACGATGTTCACCTGTGAAGCATTCAAATAAAACTGAACCTCTTCCTTGTATTTCTACAGCCGAGCCATCTCCAAATTTAACAGACCCTTTAATGGTCGTGTCAATTTCAGCAAATTTTTCGATACAACCGGTCATGTGGTTACTTGCGCCGGTATCTAAATACCAAGCCTTCTCTTGGGTGTTGTTACTCTTTGGCACCACCTTGTCTTCGTGCAGTAACACCTGCTCGTTCTGAATTGTGTGGTTGAGAACACAAGTTTCAGCCATCAACAGTGCCGGTTCATCATCGGTTTGTGTTGTAACAAGATTAGCCCTCTCTCTTCGGTTTGGCTTGTGACAATCTTTTGCGAAGTGTCCATATTCATTACAATTGAAACACTTAACCTTGGATTTGTCGAAGTTGCGTGGCTTTCGGTCTTCATTAGTGCGTTCACCATTTCCTCGACCTCCACCTTGTCCACGCCCACGACCACGTCCTCTCCCGTGATGTCCTCCTCTTTTGTTGCTGCTGAAACCTTCATCTTTCTTTCCCTTTGTGCATCTTGCCTCCCACTCGGCTTGGGTAAGAAATAATTGTTCTCCCCCACCCTTTGTGTGTTGCCGTCCTTTAAGTCCTTCCTCAAAGGTTCTGAGGCGGCCGATTGCTTCTGAGACTGACATTTTCTCAATATCGCCAAACTGCTCGATCGTTCCGATAATTTGGAGAAATTTATCTGGAACTGCACTGAACAGTTTTTCAACAACTTCGCTGTCGTCGAGCTTCGTCCCCAGTGAGCGGATCTCACCCACCAGCGTGGTAAGGTTCATTGCAAAGCTGTTTATTGTCTCTGAATCCTCCATGTGTAACTTGTTCAGTTGCCGTTTCAGCACCTGTACGCGTGCCTTCTTGACGCGATCTTCACCAACCCGCATCTCCCTGAGTGCGTCCCAAGCCTCCTTTGCCGTCTGCTTCTCCGCGATTGCCATCATCACGTCATCTGGCACGGCTTGAGAAATGGCTACCATGGCGCCTTGATCTTTGTCGTCGTCTGTGTCTCCACCTTCGATCACTGACCATACTCCTAGCGAACGCAAGATTATCTTCATCTTGACAGCCCATATGCCGTAGTTCGATTCGCTTAACGTTGGATAATGGATCGGGATTGAGGCTCCTCTTGCCGTTGGTTTGACGACTGCAAGTGTCTTAGATTGATCTCCTTCGTTACCGGCCATTGCTCTGATACCAAATGTTGGTTTTCTTAAGAACTGCACACTATCACAGAGAAAAAAATATTCAAAGACAGAGGATTTTGGAGATGCTCAAAAGAAAACTTACTGCATCATTTTCTGGTTTTCTCATTATATAAGTAAATACAAAATCTTAACTGCACCACTAACATTACAGCCCACGTTTTCTAAAAAATAAAGTTAAACACAAACTTTACTTAAATAACTGCTATCCTATTTTTTAGCCACACATTGGACTAAAACTGACAGTCTAATTGCGGATTCAAACAACAAAAAAAAAAGAAATTTGCTAAAATTAAACAAATTAACTACTGGATACCACCCTCTAACAACAAGATTAACTCATCAAAATCTCATCTCATTGCAAGAAAGAAGGCAAACAACCAAAAAGAGGTTGTGGTGGTCTATGCAATTCGACATCTAGGCGTTGTTATTGTTATACTTGTTTATTATTATTCAAAATGAATTATCAACTACTTTCAATATTCTCCATTTATATTATATTTGATAAGGATGCATATTTTTATAAAAAGATAATTACTATCATGTTATTACGAAAAAACACTTAAAAGATAGTAATTTTTATTTTTATTTTTTGTTTTACAAAAGTATAATTAAATGATAGTATTTATACTAATATTTTGTTTTTAAAAAAATTTAATTTTTTTATTTTTATTTTTTAAAAACATAAATTAATTGCTAAATTTAACTTATTTAAAAGTAATGAATGTGTACTGGAAACACGTAGAATTTAGATAAAGCTCACCTAAGGGGAGAAAACCACTCATTTCACGCCTGTATTAGTAAATCCTATTTTCATATTGTTGGTTCATGGCTTGGTGTGCCTTTTATTTCCAACTATGACTACAGAATATTTTCCGGGAAAGCATAGAAAAATAAAAATAGCGTGGCACTGAAAAACGCATGTTGGAAATGGGCTTACAATATGTTTACAGAAAAGGCACGAGAAATTACTTTGTAATATTGCTAATATGTTGCTGATGTCCTGGTCTCAATTAAGAAGGGTAACTTGTTTCGTAATTCGATGGATGAAATCGGATCTAAATCGAATTAAATTTGAATCAAATTTAAAATAGTCCAAATAATTCAAAAATATAAAATTGAATTTGAATTGAATTATGTTAGCTAATTAGCCAAATACACAGATACAAAATAAAATAAAATTTAAGTAGAAAAAAAAAAGGTTAAACTGAAACAACTTTCCTTTCTCTTACCGTCTTTCTCATCATCAACCTCCTAAATGGTTGTGATAATTAACATCATGCGATCTTATTGTAAATATTATTTTAAATAATTGAAATTATTTTAATTAAATCTAATAGTCAAAAATACACTAATATATTATATTAATTATTGATGTTTGTTGTGCAAAAAAGACTAGATAACATATATTATGTTTGTTATATAAATCACTATCATAATGTTCTTCTTAACTCACTCAAAGTCTTTCAAACAATAAATCAAATTAAATTATACTTTTATTATTATAGAATTTTTTATATTTATTTTTTTATTATAAGTTTTTAGTAGTATATATAGATTTTATTTTGAATAGGGATATGCTCAAAGAGATCATTTTGTTACTATAATAAATAATTATACACATGATATAAATAACTCAATAAGAACTAAACAATATATAATACTAGTTGATTAAACATTAATGATATTAAGTAGATTAGTATATATATAAACCATTTAACACCAGTTTGGATTGATTTGAACCGATTTAATTTTGTTTGGGTTGTATACAGGCTCATCCATATTGTTCAAATTTAATTTAATTTGAATTAAAGTTAATTTAATTCGAATTAAACTAATTTGAAACAACTCAAACTATTCCATCTGCTTGAGCATGAATTATCAGCACGTAGTGCATGTAAATTTTAGAATATGTTAATTCATACTCACAGAGTCAAAACAACAAATAATGTGATTGATTGGAGTATAAATGTCAAATACTCCACGAGTAACCAACACCACCTCGAGAAAGAACACATCAAAATCATGAAAGAACAGGCTATACCACAAAAGAATATGCTGGGCAGTTGTTTTATCACAGTTATGAAGCAAAAGATTTTCTATAAGACCTGTAAAAAGGAAAGAAAAAAGAGAAAATAAACACTCTTTAGAACGTAAGCACATCTGCCTAAAGCTTGCTTAAGAAAGACCTCAAAGACCCAAAGTAGTGGCTCCCTACCTATTTATCTAGTGGCTTGTGATTACTCTATGAAAGTAGAATCAATAGCTCAATTTTTTACTTAATATTTACTTATTTAATTCAATAAATGATATTTTGGGGTCAAAAATATTAAAATATAAATTTTTTAATGAAGAGTGGTGAAAATATAATTTTTGAAATTTTTTAGAATTTTTTATGAATTTTTAACATAGGACCAATCAGGAGCTACCACGTGACATGTCACGTAAACAGAGGAGTAGATTAGGCAACCACGTGGACACCATGCAAGTAGGAACAACGAATCACATTACGCCATGTGTGAGTAGGATAAACCGCACACCACGTGTCAACACGACGTTCAATCCAAGTTTGGAGATCGATCAAACCGCACAACCACGTGTCACCACACAGCGAGTGTTGACTCTAACCAGTCTCCCCTATCACGCGTCGTGCTCTAATTTGCCTAGTGAATTCTGTGCCATGTGTCGCACTGTGATTGGTTGGCGCTATCAGTTTTTCTTATTTTGATTTCAATCCTTGAGATATATTTAAACCTCTAATCACCCCATAAACCCTAAAGGATAATCATTAGCATAATTTTGGTCAATTTTTTGGACTAAAAAGAGAAAAAAATACAAAAAAATCAAAAGATAATACAATTTTGGTGGAGATTTAAGAGAAGATTAATTCTACAATCTGAGATATTGATTGTATTTCATATTTTATTCTTTTCTTTATCAATTTTTATGTCTTTATTTATGAAAAATATGAGTTTTATGAACACAATTATGTATAGTTAATTTATTAATCTAGAGACCTTATGAACTCAATTTTCATTATATGATGATTTAATATTTTATCTCAATTATAATTTTAATTTAATTATATTATTTAATATAATTTTTATGCTATTAATTGTTTGGCAAGCAATTTATCTAGAAGTAATTAAATATATTTGAGAGAATTATTTAATTGTTTATTTTGATTAAATAAGATACATAATTTTTAAACAGAGATATATGATCTGATTCATAATTGATGAACTTAACGAGTAAATATACAATTTGATTGACATGAGTGTGTAATTAAATTAATTACTATATAGTGTATAGTTTACTTGAGAAAAGAATATATGCTAAGTTAAATTCAATTGATCTTATAATTAATTGATAATTATATTGGGAGATTTTAACGATTCATATTTTTAGAAAATCAAGGGATTAAGTATTCCTATATATTTTCTCATATATCTTCTTAGTTACCAAAACTGATTTAATTAATTATTGTTATTTACTTTTAATTATTTTAATTTTGCTTCCTTAAAATATAAAAACACAAAAAAAAATTGATTTTTATTTTTTTAGTTTTAAAAATTAATTTCTAATAAAATAATTTCCGTAAGAACGATCTTTTTTCATCATTATATTACTTGTTATAATACGTATATTTGTATATTTATTGCACACACTTCATGTGTGACAATCAGTTGAATTTTCCATTAAAGAACAAGCTTGTCTGAAAGGTAAGAAAAATTTCCCGATGGTGAACATGTTAAATTTTGTCCAGCCGTAGAGACGTGTAGATTTGTTAAAATGAAAAGATTATTGCAAATTTACCAATACTGATTCGTAATGGAAAATCAGATGGAACTCACTCACTTTTAATACCAATGGGGAAACGATTCAAATGACACTCTAGTCAGAGAATGAACCTTCAGGCTCCTCAGCTTCAAGCTCTTTTATATTGTTAGTTACTACCTCAACTTTCAAAGAAAGCCTCTGAACATGTTCCTCAACATATCTCCAAACCTTCTGTAGCTGCTCTTGGTAAGCTGCAGATTTCTTTTTCTCACGGTGCAGAGCTGTAGAGAGTTCCCGGATTTTCAGATCTTTTTCATCCTGGTATCAGAAGAAGAGACATGTCATAGGCATCCAAATTGCTGAAGGAGTTTCTGTACATTTGCTATGGAAATGAAAGATAACTATTGGGACAGTAAATAGATCGATCCCAGGGCATAATATGCATGCATATGATACAAGTACCATAACCACTCAAACTACTGAACCAAACAGAGAACAAAGAATATGAAGAAAAACTGTATATTAATTTATCAGGCATATGCAAGGAACAGACGTATTACATATAAAGACCATTAAATATCCATTTGTTTATATTTCTCTTTATTCAGACCAATCTGCGCTAGGATAATGTAATGGAGGCATGACAAAATACTATAGTCACAAACAGGTAAATGAATTATTTTAGGTAGTTTGTTTTCTTTTTCTTCTTTCCAAATCAATCAACAAAATTTCAGTTGCATGTGTGTTCTGCACAACCATGCAATTCCACCGTACCTCACAAAATGCAATCCTATGTGATCGGCGCGGTAATACACTACTGGGATTCAGTGCATGGTTATGATCTTTTACAAATCCATATATAACCCATTTTCCCCCATCCTTAACCGCAACCCTCAACATTGCATTACAGCCTCCTCTGGTGGCTGGCCGTGATGGAAGTACTCTGTTTGCACACTTTTTTGAACGAAATCCTTCTCTTGAGCAAACAAATTCCCGGCCTATGACGGAGTTATCTTTAAGGGAACGCCGTGTGCGGTTATTCCTTATAGTAAATCCCGCAAGTCTACCATACATCTCATAGAATTCTCTCGCACTCTCAGCTGATTCAAACTCCATCCCAATTACAGGTTCTGAATATTCAAATGTTAAATGGAAACTTTCATCAGATGGTTGAATCATATTACCATCTCCATCCACAGTATCTGACAGCTCATCATCAGCTGTTTCATGGCCAACAAAGGTTTCATCTAGCCAGCACCTATAGTTTGTGTCAGGATAAAATCCTTGCTCGGAGGTGCTTGCCATCACAAACCTGACAGGAAACAGCATAAGTTTCAGTACAAAGCAAAAGTGTATTATTTTTTTAAGATTGAAAAGGAAGGATTTCATTCAAGATTAACAATCCCACAAACATTGTCAAAATATACATCTCTACGGACATCACCAATCAAGTTTGAAAAATCAAAACTGGCAAAGCTGCTGTTGACTGATGAAATATGTGCAAGGATTTTGAGCTTTCAAAATTTCAAAAAATCAAAACTGGCAAAGCTGCTGTGGACTGATGAAATATCTACAAGGATTTTGAGCTTTCAAAGTTTGCTATATATTCCTTTCCACTTTAATGTTGATTGTTGCAATAGATAACGTGAGATGAGAATCCTAGAGAGAATATCATATATTGACTCTTATTTTGTTTGTATCATTTGGCATAGCATGCTAGAAATCCAAAGCGAAATCAAGCAAAGACCACCAACAAAGCACAACCCCCAAGCGAGAGATCATCAAACGAAGTTTGAAACCCACACACCAATAGAACCAAAACTCACAACCATAAAAAACCCCCAAAAACTTGACTAATTGCACAACTACAATCAGGAGATTACCAAAACACCCCAATCTCTGAACAAAAACAACTGAATTAAATCAGATTTAGTGGAACAAAGAGTTAGGAATGACTGAAGGGAGGAAAGTAATGGGTTTGATGGAGGGGAAATCACAGAATAGGGAAAGCGTGGAAACAAAGGAACAAGAAATTTTCAATAGAAGAGCACAAGAGAATAACTGTGAATGAATGGATTTGGTGAGCTCTGGCCTGGCAATCGATCTTCCAAAGTCTAATTGAATTGCAAAATTCAGAAACGACAAACAAAGAGAAAACATTAAGCATGGAACAATGGAGGAGGAAGGAGGTGAAGGGGAAAAGAGAAGAGAAAGAGAGGGAAAAACCTAGATCCGAGATAGACTCTCAAAGCGGCAGGTTTAGGGAGACAGAAAAGCTGTAAAGTTGAACCCTAATATTTTGAGGAAAATTAAGCAAATACATGATGGAACAAGCTTAACAAGAGGCATTAGTATATTGCATTACTTTAAGAGGAGAAAACATTATCAATCTAATCAATTACTCATCAGAATAAGTGAAGTTTATAGAATAAACAAGATAAGCTTTGGATATAAACTGTGATTAAAACTATTTATAGAGTGAGTGTTACGACTGCTCAGTTAACTATTTAACAACTAGCTTAACTTCCTAACAACTTTATCAGAGAAAGTAAAGTACATTTACATGCATAACCTCCAGACTAACAAATTGAAATGACTACCAAGTAAACACAATGAAGATCTGATAGGCCCAGGAGCAACTGCTATTTACATCTTAATTATATATTATCTCGAGGGAAAAAGGGATACGAAGTGCTTTCTTGGACATTTTTTCCTAATGAACATTTAGAATCATATATATACCACCAGCAATGTGTCTGTCAATACTGAAAAGGGGAACAATTTTCAGATGTAAAAGGTAATAAGCTAAATGAATTTATGAACAGGCCAATTCGTTAACCTTAGCTCCAAGTAACATAGGCGGGAACACTATTGAAATGAAGATGACAACCTATAAATGGTTGCCATGTTAGAAGTATTCACTCCGTTAAACTTGTATGCAAACGAAGTCCACATTAAGCACAACTAGAAGACCAAAAAAAATTCAAACCGCACATGTTAAAGACTCAACCAAATAACAACTAATACAGTAATACAGTTTACATTAACCAACTACGATATCCCAGTAGTCATATACAAAGAAAGGCCTAAAACGTTGAAGACAGTGACATTCAAATGTATAGTGATCATAAAAGATTTCGGTGGCTTGCAAATTCATTCTCAACTAAATATTTTGTAGGTATATATTTTAAAAGTTGTTAAAAAGCAAGTCTCTCAAAACTTTAAATTATTGGGAGAAGAATCAATATTATTTTTATATATTTATCACTCTCTCAATAAATTATGGTCCTATGTACCATGAGTCAAACACTTGTAATTCAACAATTTTAGTTATTGAGGTTCAAACAAACGAAATTCGGCTCTAATATTATATTAAAAATTATTATGCTCGCAAAAGTTTAAGCGGAAAAAAATTAATATTACTTGTCTACATTTATTAGTATCAGTAGATGCCCAATATGAAGAAACCACAGATAGTACAGGCAAATTAAAAAATGCATACGAGTTGCAAAACTTAGAACTGAATACATCTCATCCTAATGATGAATAACGAAAAGATCAGCTGGGAATTGGAAAAATGATCTACAATTGCTATTTAAAACAAGAATTACGATACCAAGAAACTAAACTTAACTTCGATTGATATAGAGAGAGCTATTGAATTTTTTGTTATTAGAAGAGAGTAACCCTAACCTGAAAAATTAATTAGAAGAAAAGGCAAAGTGGACCCAACCATAACAAAGGAGGAGCTTTACTATCTAAGATTTCTGGGCTTTAGCTTGTGCGGGTTTACAAGTTAACAGAAGAGGTACAGTCTGAAGTATTAACTATTAAGTATCCGAAGTACTGTATAACTAGCGACTTTAAGCGCTTTTTTGCAAAAATACAAACCATTCTTCAATTAGGGAAAATATTGTGTACCAATTATTTTCTCAATTTTTTTCAAAAAAACAACAAAAGCACGTTTAAAATTTAAAATCATAAAAATATTATCATTTTAATCATTTTATATATTTTTATTATTAAAATTTTTTTACACATTATTTCAAATTAAACTTAATTTAATTAAAAATCATCCAAATTAAAATACGACTATTTAGACTCGTCTAATATTAATTGTCATCTAATTAAATTAGATTTAACGTAATTGAGCTGCTACTTTTATTATTATAAGTTTTAAAAACGTTATTTTTTTAATTTTTATTAAATTTATTTATAATATTTTATTTAACATTAAATATTCTATTTTATATTAAAAATTTTGATTTATTTTCAATTTATTATTTTAAGTTTTACTAACAATTTCCTAGTCTATATTTTTAATTATATCATTTAGGTATTTTAGTTAATATTGTAAGTTCTGTAGTACTTTGTGTCTTTGTTGTCTTCTTATATGCAAAATAGGGTTGTTCATCGGATTGAAATCGTTGATTTTATATTCATCTGATCCGATCTGACCATCCGCTCGGATTGAAACATCTTAATCCGCAACCGATCCGATCACTTTTCACATCTGCTCAATCCGATCTGTAAACTATTCGGATGGTATCCGATCAATCCGATTAATCCGACCAATAAACTTAATTAACTCTATTTTTTTGTATTTTTAAATAAAAATTTTAAATTTTCACATAAATCATAACATAAAATTATTTGAATTAAAAGAAACATTAAAAAATCAAATAAATATATATTAATTATATATATATATATATTAATTTAATAAGTGTATATTAATTAAATATATATATAATTAATTTCGGTCAGATCGGATGGGATCAGATGAATCGTAATAAAATCCGCCATACGATCCGCACTTAATGAATGGAAAAAAATTTCATCCGATCCAACCATCGGATTGGATCGGATCGGATGAAAAATCAACGGATCAGATAGAATTGATCGGATGATCGAATTTTTTGCACACCCCTAGTGCAAACATGGAGTCTGTTAATTTCACTCAGTGTTTATGTCGTCCTCTTTGTAAGTTTGGTTACTAACTATTAGTAATACATACACACATAATTAAGTATATTTTATATGCAAGTATGTTATATACACACAATGGGAATGATAAGTAAGGTTGCATTTCGTATGTATGTATTTATAAAAATTACTCGATAATTTTTTGAATAAAAAAAGGGTTTTTAGTATGCCTCGACGAAGGCCTCATCAGACCCCTCACTAAGTATCCCGTGAGTTTGGGTGATTTCTATAAATACCTTTTCCTTATGTTCTTTAATGAAAAAAGAAGTAGTAGAGCTCTGTCAAATTGACATCTCATTTTTTTTTATTTCGAATCACTTTTACCTTAAGTTTTGTTCGGTATTAGTGATTCGTAACTGAATGAACAAAACCGTGTTTTTTAGTGATGAGTATTCGAGGTAGTGTTTACTAGTGGATAGATCTGGAATATTTCGACATAGGTAATATAGAGATTAAAAGACATATATGAACCTGCGTAGTATTAGACCAATGATTTTTTTGTTTTATTAAATTACATACTCCTATGTAAATTAATTAACAAGAATGTTTCCAATTGAGTATCAAAAGAAGTTTTTGAATGTTTGTTTGGAGATTACTAACAAACAGAGAGAATTAAATTCAATTAGCTAGATGAGTAAAGTATACTGAAGGATTAGGTGAAATTGATTTCCTAGAATTTTTCTTCCCATTAATTTGATCTTTGAACAATATCTTTCTTTTATTTTATGCATTTTCTTTAAATTTATTTTATTTTAAATTTTAATTACAACAACTTTAGTGATTTTTCTAGATAAAATTGATATTGGTATATTTTTGGTATTTATCAAAAGTAAGTTACCAATCCTTGATGACGATACTTTTTTTATCATTTTATTATAAAACTATGATATTGTGCACTTGTATTTTTTCACCAATCAGTAGTTAGGGTAAAGGTTTCAACTGATAGATGTATTTGTATTTATATTTCTATCGAGTTTTATCTGTTTTTTATTTTTAGTGAATTGTTTACTATCAAGTGGTTGTCGTAAGCAACCCGAGGATGTTACCATATAGATAAGGGTTTTATGTGAGTTTATCTAATTATATATATTGTTATGCAAGATCTAATATTATGTTAGTATAATCTAAATTTCATCGTGTTTGTACCAACATACTAGGTTTAGACTCTAATTAGAAAGCTTATTTAATTTATATTGTTGCATGCTTTATTTTCTTTCCTTGTGACATGCCTATAGCTTTTTTGGTTTTTTTCTAATGATTGAAATTAATATGTTTGCATGTGAGCTTGATATGAGTCTCTAAGAAGTCAATATCTTCTTATCCTAGTTGTGTATCAAGTGTTAAACTCTTTCTTTTGGTATGTTATGTTATTTATAATTGCATGCTGTGAGAATATAATCATTATTTATCAAATATGTTCTCACATATGAGGCCTTGAAGTTATTAAAAATCTTTTATAACTTTTCATGTATATATATCTGATTCACATGTTATATGATGTTTCTCATACTTATGCATGTTGTTAGTTTGGATAGGAGCATATGAGTCATACCGTTAATTGTATATTTATCATAGATTATTGTTTCCTAATCTACTTGTTGTTTTAGCAATGTATTGAATTAAGCATGTTTTTCTCTTACATTGTGTTATCTGCTTAATTCATATTGTGAGGTCTACTTGATCAAGTTGGAATAGCAATCGCAAAAAGATTCCATATGTTGACATTTTCACCTTTTATATAAGTCATGATTGCCTATTTAGATTGGAAAACAATTACATTGTTTCTACATATAGAGTTCTCAAATATTCTCATTAAATTTGAAAAAAATATTATTAATTTGATTTTCTTAATTGTTATTGTAAATAATAAATTTTACTAGAGATGCACTAATTAAAAATTTAAATATTGTATATATATCATGTTTTATATATGATAATAATTCATAAATAAATTTAATGTAAGATAATTAGCTTAGAAAATAAAATTCACTTGTAATATTAAAGGAGTATAATTCAATAACAATCTTGCAAAGAAAACTCTGAAAGTGAATGAGCAAAATAGCAACAAAACAAAAGTACCAAAATCAGAGACCTTGCATGAGCCTTATAGGCAACGCGAGCAATGCAAGAAGAATTAATCAAAAGAAAACATGCAATATTAACTAAAAATCACTATTTAATTACTGCATCATAGTTTTCCCATTCAATAGAATTCAACCTCGAGTTCAGCTCAATAGCTTCAATTGTATCGATTGGATAATACTTGGGAAGATTTATGACATAAGCATTGTCATATGATGTAGTAAATGAAGAGTGATTCTTAACTAATATTGCATGTTTCCTTTTGATTAGTTCTTTTTGCATTTTTTTATTGCCATTTGGTCTATTAAGTGTCGTTGTAAAATATTCATCAGAGTCTAGATGAACTTGATGAGATGAAAGAATACGTTGCAAATTGAGTGAAAGATGTGAGGATTGTTCAATTGGTGTAGATGAAACATCTTAAAAAACTTCTTTCCATATAGGCCCCAAATGTTTTTGAATTTTACTCAATTAGAATTGAATTTGGTTTAAGGTATGTTGAAAAGATTACTGAAAGTCTCACGATACTTCCTTAATTTGTTGTTTGAATTTGTTTTCGAGACCAATCATTACAATCCATAGGCTCTTCACATCGTCAATCTCATCGTCGAAAAACTTAATTGTCGATACTGGACATTGCCATTTGAGTTAAAGGAGCAAAATAGTAGCAAAACCAAAGTGCCAAAATTAGAGACCCTACGTAAGCCTTATAGGCAATACAAGCAACACATGTAGGCCTAATGGCCACTCACATGCGTGTGACACTAAACGTCGAAATTAGTAATTCTAATAAAGTAAATAGAAACAATACTCAATAGACTAAACGACAATAGCAAAATGCAAGAAGAACTAATCAAAAAGAAACATGCAATATTAGCTAAGACTCACTCTTCAAATACTGTATCAAAATTTCAACATTAAGTCGACTTTATTTGATTCAAAAAATATAATATGTTCAAATCTATATTTGTTTTAATTAATTATATTATTGATCGAATTTGAATTGAAAACCTTCAAATATGATTTAGATCAAAATAAGTTTGAATTAGTGAAAAACATGTGGTTTCAACCACTCCTCACCGTTATAAAAGTGTTAAGAAATTTGTTTTACTAATTTAGTCTAATAAATTAGTGTTATTTAGTTACATAGTTTTGGATACTTTAGTTATTTATTATCGATTCTAATTTTTTTATTAAAAAACTTAAATCATATCAAAATGAAACTTATTAGTGAGAATTCGAAGTATTTGAAAAGATAATATCTCAAAAAGTTGAAACAAATGTAAATAATAAAGTGATAAAATTATTAAAATTAGTTTAAAATAATTAAAATATAATAATAAGATGATTAAATTATACTAATTTAAAATAAAAACTTATTTATTAAATTTATAAAATAGAATAATTTAGGTGTAGTTTTTATCCCTATGCATTTTTCCTATATGGCAACACTATCCTTATCTCATCTTATTGGCGAAAAAAATAAAACAATAATCTTATAGTAATTATTATTTTCTCTTATTGATAAAATAAAACACTAACTTTATAGTATTTATTTATTTATTTTTAATGATTATCTTAAAACATGTTACCTGTTTAGCGCCAAAATAATAGTAATAATAAAACCTTAAACAAAACCTTCTAGTTTTTATGATAGTTTGGGTGAAATTCTCTTATATTATATTATTTATATGTTGAATTTTTTAGATTATAAATAATATAATTTAATTATTTAATTATAAAATATATTAATTAAAGATAAATTAAACTATTTTAATAATTTTATATTAAAATGTTATTATTTTTAACATAAAGCGTGATTAAAATATACATCTTTTAATAAAAATAAAAATAAAATTTAATATAAAACTATTTAAGAATAAAATCAACAACAATAATATTTAAATATAAAATTATTTAAATGTATATTTTAATTCTTAATAAAAATTAATAAAATCATCAAATAGAAAAAATTAAAAAAAATTAAAATTAATATTTTATAAAAAATTTCATATCATTGACGCTTTAACAATATTCATATTTTGATCACCTTTAATCATCAGATATAAAAACAATAAAATTTTAGTAAAAATTATTAAAATAATAAAATTTGTTATTTTTATTTTTAATAAATAATAGAGGTAATAATTTATGTCATAACTTGATTGACCGAATTAAATCTGAATTGTAGCACCCAAATTGAACATGAATTAAATTAAATTCAAAGAAAATTCGAATTAGCTCAATTAATATGAAAAAAATTAAGTTGGGTTCGAGCCATTCTATTAGTCCGAAATAAAATTAAAAAAACTATAACACGTAAACGTTACAATTTATACTTTAAGTTAAAATTGAACAAATACATTTCTTCTCTATCTTTCTTCTTAATTCCTAACCAATTCATTCCCTTCTCAACTTTATGCTTCTCTAATAATTGACAAATGGCGCTCAATTTTCTTTCTCCAACAGCAATCATATGTTTAGCATTGTTTCATTATTCTTCAACAATAACTCTACGTCCAATAATGTATGTTAAAATGTTTAGGTATTGAAAGTTTATATACTACATACTTAATTAACCTAAAAATGTGTGAATAGGTTATTTTTAATTTTTACGAATTTATAACTTAATAACCTAAACAAACCGGCCAGGCATGCTGCAATCGCGTGTAAGAATAAAGTACAGAAATAAAATAATAACACATAATATTTTTAGGTGGAAACAATCTATGTCACAATCATGACCTAAGAGGAAAACCACCAGTCCACCGAACCACCTAAATTTCCACTATGAAAATCAAATGTTCAAGTACAAACTCGGTCTTATACTACCCTCTTTAGGATACTACCCAAATGTACCTTACTTACGAGCCCCAGCTCTGTTTTCACAGATTCTAATATTAGCATGAGCGGTTTCCAAACTAACATTCTAATAAGCTTTTCGTCAATCAGATACGTTCCTAAATTAACTACAAAATGGTTAACACAAAAACACAAGTGCCCGTGTATGTTCTAGAATGAATTTAATAATAAATAATCCTAACTAGATGATTCAAAACATATGCCACTTAAATCAAATCAACTAGTAAATCTTATAGCAAAAAGATCAAGCATAAGTTTAATAAAAATAGTTTTTTTAAAGATTATTAATTAAATCAAATAACTATGATATGACAAAAATAATTATTTGATTTAACAATTTAAGAACAAAAATAAAGAAGAAACTATAAGAACATATTATCAAAATATCATAAAATAATTAGGCTTATTAATCAATCAAACATAACCACAAATATTTGATAAATTAACTAAATAAAGAAGCCTAAAGAATTATGATCGTATATTTGTAAAACAAGAAAGAAAAATTAAGAAGAATAAAATAATGCTCTTGTGTGGTTGATTGAAACAATGAGCAATGAGTTTTATTTATAGGAAAAATTAAAATCCTTAATCCTATGTAATTGATAAATATTTTTTCTATTACAAATAAGATTAATAATACTCATTAATTAAGAAAACTCTTATATGATTGATAAATATCTTTTCTATTACAAATAAGATTAGTAATACTCACTAATTAAGAAGACTCCTATTTAAAGAAGAATTCTTTTAAAATAGATTTTATGCTGAAGATTTCAGCTATTATTTAGAGTATATCTTATCTAATATCTTTTAAAATAGATTTTATTTTATCTTTTATACTATAATTTAGAGTATATCTTATCTAATATTTTAGCATATCTTATTTCATATTTTAACACTACATTTTTTTCAGATTTATAAGCATGTGCTATTAAATGTATAAATGTAATCATATGTGTCGTAGTTATCAAAGATATACATGAAGTACAATTATTTGGACCTTGAGCATTTGTTTAGCTTTTCTTGATAGACTTGATAGCACGCCTAAAAACAAATTTACAGATAAATATTTTGTTCACAAAAATAGAAAACACGCATAGTTCTTACAAGTGCCACTCTAAAAATATTATTTTACTTTGTGTGATCATTATATAATATACTTAAATACATTAAGAGAGTTATATATATATATATATAATCAATTTTGTATAAATTTACAAGTAGTTTAAAACATGATTTTAAGTTTTGTCAAGTTAATTTGAAGTAAACATTAAATCAATTATAAATTCTAATAAGATGCTTTATGTTCTCTTTCATTTAATCATTGGCGCTGTTGATTTTATTTATGCTTATATTGTATTGTATGATTTTCTTGTGCTCTACATTCAAAGATATTTTTATTTTACAAATTTGTGCTAAAAATTCAAACTTTGGTTATTCGTCCACTTGATTTTAACCTTGTTTAAAAATAAAAAGAACCTTAAAAATATAGGTCTCATTTTCCTATTTTATTTTTAAAATAAAAGAAATATGCTTAAGATGAAGAGATCAATAAGTGAATATGTGGTATGTTAGACTATTAGTTTAATGCTAAAAGGAAATTTTTTTGTTATTCTTACTCACATATTTATTTATTTAGTAGTTAGGGATATTTTATTGAGATTTAAAGTTCTTTATTCAAAATGTGATTTTTCATGAAGACACAATGATATTTAACTTCTATATGAGTGATTTGATTTATTTAGAAATTAAATTTTTGTTTTAAAAATTAACTTTCTTTAACTTATGTTTATTAGTGTTTTTTTAATTAACTAGTTATTATAACATAACATGTATGTGTTAGAAGTTGTATTATCTCTATGAACTTTATTATGTGTGAGAGTTGTTCATCCGGTATTAATTTATTATTTATTCAAAAAACTTGTTATAATATTATTCTTCACATTTTTAGTGTTTTATGTAATGTTGTTTAAGTTAATAAGTTTTAATCAATAAAAAAATTTATTTATTAAAAAGTTCAATTAAATAAAAAAATATGTAATTAATAATTTGGGACAGTTTTGACCAACTTGTTTGTATTATGTTTAAATTCGAACTCACTTTTGATGGTTTGAATTAAATTTAAATTAAATTAAAGTTAAAATAATTTGGGTTAATTTAGTTCAAGTTACTTTGAATTAGTTCAATTTATACAAATTATCACCCGGAAAAAAAAATAATGACTAAATGATATCATTTTAAATTTAATGAACTAAACTATATAAATAATATAATCTAAAAAACTTGTATAATATTTTTCTCTAACGTTGTTTCATGACAGGTACATAGTGTTTCTTTAAGGACATATTTTTTACAAAATATCAAATATTTTTATCGTATAATTTTTATATAATCATATATTTAATTGTAAAGTAAGATTTTTTGTATAGAGTTAGTTATAAAATGAGGTTTTTTTTGTACAGAATGAAAATTATATTTATGTAAAAATTAGTATAATAATAGATAAATATTTAAACTATATTAGATATTTAATTTAATGTATCTAAAACTTTAATTTATAAATAAATTTTTTAAAAAATATAAAATAAATTAAATATTATTTAAAATATAAATTATTTTATTAAAATATTTATTGTTAATTTTATTCTATTATTAAAATATTTATTAATTTTAATATTTACTAAGAGGATACATACATCGTTGTAATCTTTCATTTCCGCAAAAGCCCAACATCTCTCCCATCTCATTCTACGAACCAACTGTGAACGGAGGAGCTTGCTCAGTTGCCACAACGAGTCAATTGAATCTACAAAGTCCAATATTTTTCGGCTTCAGATTCAAAGTGAGTTGTTTCCCATACCGAAATCGAAGAATCGTTATTAATTTTTTTTAGTTTTCTAATTTGAGCCCTTCATTTCCTTGTTCCTACATGATTAGTATACCTTGTTTATAATTAGTCATTGATGTTTGTTCATAAACAGTTTAAACTTTGAAATCCAATGGGTTTGTTTTTTGGGTTATTGATCGTTATAATTGGATTTTGTTTTTGTTCTAATTTCTTCTGCCTTTGAGTTTAATTTAATTTGGAAATATTCTGTTTTTGGATTTATCAATTTATTTTTTCTTTCCACAATTGGATTACGTTATCTGTTAATTGGGGTTCGAGGAAGCTTTCTAGTTTCTAAGCATTCAGTATCACTACCCTTACTACCTGTTTGATGTGTCACATACCTAAATTATACCAAATAGGCTCTTTTGAAATAACATTATACAACTCACACCGGTGATTGAACCCCTAACTTTAATTTTATTTCGGCTCACTTGCTTTGGTGCCATTGCGCTACAAAAATGCGGGCTATGTCAAATAGGATCTTGAATACGATTTGGAGGGAGGTGTGGAGATAAACTGGGAACCCCTTGATTAGTGGTTTGGTGACTGTGGGGGTTTGTTATTACCAAAATAGTAGTATGCATAGAAGAAGCTGAACTTGAAAGTTTTTCTTTTCTTCTTCTTCTTCCTATCTCCTTAATAATATTTTAAGATGTTTGTTTCTATTTCACTTTGGAATGAATTATGACATTTTATGAGATTGGAATTTGTATATATTTTTTTTTTGATGGGGAAACTGAGTGTCATTTAATATTTGGCAGTGGATGCGGATGAGGGGGCTGGTGCAGTGGAGGCTTCTGCTGATCAGGTGGCAGATACAATTATAGAACCATATGAGGGTATGGAATTTGATTCTGAAGATGCTGCCAAGATATTTTATGACGAATATGCACGTCAAGTGGGATTTGTCATGCGTGTCATGTCTTGTCGACGTTCTGAGCGAGATGGGAGAATTCTTGCACGTCGTCTGGGTTGTAACAAGGAAGGATACTGTGTTAGTATCCGAGGTAAATTTGGGCCAGTTCGAAAGCCACGCTCGAGCACAAGGGAAGGCTGCAAAGCAATGATTCATGTAAAATATGAAAAATCTGGGAAATGGGTAATTACAAAATTTGTGAAGGAGCATAATCATCCTCTTGTAGTTTCACCACGTGAAGCTCGACAAACAATGGTTAGTTTTTCCTTATATTTAAATGGATGAAGATCTTAAACCACTTCTTCTATTCCTATAACCTATGGAAACTTTCACTCTCTATATTTGCAAATCCTCAATAACTTTTGTTTCTTTACAATTTCTGTCTGGTCATGATTTATGTGCTCCCTTCTGCCACATATGACAATTTTAGATTATGTTTCTATTTTTGGATTTTCAAGTATTAATGCCTTAAATTCTCATGCTACACCTTCAGAAGTTATGTGATATATGATCATGCAGGTTGGAAGCTAGGAGTCTAATGTTAAGTAATTATTGTTTAGCATACCACAACATGTGTTGAATCTAAAAGATCTTGCCAATGAATTTTACCAAATGTCTTAAATATGCCAAGGTTAGAAATTTTTATTCTTTCTAGGAGGGCTTTCTTTGGATTAAGTTAGTAAGTTGTTAACCTATACTTTCCATTTTGGTCAAGCCAAAATCTAGAAATGTATTATATTTCTGACATCATTACCATGTAACTCAGACTTCAATAATGGAAAGTTGAATATTGACAGTGGGCTAATTATATTTCTCTTTCTCCCTTCCTCTCCCCCCTTCCTATTCTTGTGAAATTGGTTTGTGTTTGTATGTATAGTTCCAGCAACCTATGTAAAAGATTTTCCCAATTATCAATGAAGGACCATAAGTGGAATATTCGATTCGCTTAATGCTATTTATTGCACTATGGTTCGTCTATATAAAACCTTTGTACTTATGCTGCTCATTTTGTAGGATGAAAAAGATAAGAAAATTCAGGAATTAACAGCAGAGCTGCGGAATAAGAAACGGTTATGCTCAACATATCAAGAACAACTTACTATGTTCTTGAAAATTGTCGAAGAGCATAGTGACCAGTTATCCAAGAAAGGTCAAACTGTGGTTAGCAATCTTAAAGAATTTGAATCAATAGAGAAGGAGCTTTCACAGCAGAGATAGCACCACCACTTAGAGTGAGTACTTTTTTTAACCATTCCTACAAAATATTTTAGCCATATATGTATGTTGCCTGTAATCTTTTAGCCATATGTTGCTCTCTTCCGTATTATGTTCTGTTTTAATCAATGAAAGTAGTTATCTTTGTGGATATCACCTTCTGTAGAGTTACAATTATTTATAAAATAATCTAGAAGTATCATTTTCCTTTGTATTTGAGGATTTTCTTTCTTTATTTGCCACTGCCTCTCAGGGTCTGTAATATCCCACCCTTTTTAGGTCAGTAAATGTGCATAAGTTTGGCTGAAACCTTTGAAGAAACTTAACAAGAATCAACAAAAACCAAACAGTGAAAGTGGAGAGAAGAAAGAAAGAGAAGCTATGCTCTTTTCATTATCAATACTCAATACACTTGTGCACGTATAAATGTATCTGTATATATGAAGCTCACTTAGCTTCCTAATTAAGGAAAACAAAACAAATTCTGTTACAATTCTAGGGAAGATGTATACAACTCATCCAAAGTATATTCCTTTAACTAACTGTTTTAGCAACTAATGCCAACTCAGTTTTCAACTTAAATCTTGGCTGTTAAACACTCTAGCTCATTATAACTCTGTTATCATGACTCATTTACTCATCGGCTCATAGCACTCGCATTGGTAGACATCTAGTTAGTGAATGGCATCACAAATTGTATTGGCTGCACCCACACCTTCAGTGTCACCACTTTGAGCTTCAGATGATGTCTCCCACAACCTTATTGTCAATAATGCAAAAAATTGTTTCTATTTCCTAGGTTGGCTAGGAGATAAAACTGATACATGTTAATGAGTTCAATTTATTAGTAGATGCTCTGGTAAAAAGCTGTTACTCATTCTATGGTTGCTGGTTTTGGTTGTTATTCCTCTGATTATACTTTTAAGCTAGGTCTCTCCTCTTTCTTTAGTCTTTTTACTTTTTTCCTCTCATCTATTCTTTCTTCCTCTCTTTAATTGTCCTGTATTTTTCTCGAGAAATTGAGTGTAACTTTGATGAGCAAACCTTCCAACTCTGCTACATCATCAAATGCTTGAGGAAGACTAGCTTAAACTTTAACCAAATTACAACCTTGTAGTACTCAATACTTTGAAAATTTGATATTGAAATGGTTATCAAATATGACCATATTACACTGGTTCAGGTGCTGTGAAAATTTTATTATATTAGGTTTATGCATGGAACTTTAGGGTTGATAGAACCTCTTTTTTTTTTTAAATATCTCAGTACTAAGGAATAGTGACAAGAGAGTTAAAGTTTTCATAATTTCTAGTCTTTCTTGATGATTGCAGCAATAGAATAGCCAGTAAATACGAAAAGCGCCTGTTTGATTCTGTACAAAATGCAAGAGTTTGTGGAAAAGTGGTGGGCACACTGGATATGCTAACATTTGGTGATGCTTTAGCTATTATAGTTAGATCACTTAAGTTCATTTTTTTTCTGTGACAGTTTAGTCTAAATAGTCAAATTTTACGTTTTTTTTTTATATTTTGTAACTGCATTTTAAAAGTAAAGTTATAAATGAATATTTGTTGAAGTACTTTTTTAAAATAAAAGTAAAAAAAAAATGGAGAAAAACATACAAATTGATTATTTAGACATATGTTTTCATTTTTTCAAAACTAATGAATTAAACTGTCATTAGAAAAGGTTCTAGACTTTAGTAATCAATTTCGAAAAGCTAGTGGATTTGTCCGATCACTTGCCATAGATATAATAGTAGATATAATAGGGCGTGTACATTTTAGTAGCTTAGATGATTATATTAATATTTGGTCGTGGCTTGTATTAACGAATAAAATAGTTGCAGTTCTCATTAATTAGATATGAGTTTGTAATTTATAAATCCAAGTTGTGAATTTTCAACTTCGTATTCTTCAATATGATTTTGTTATGGAAATATGGAAGCAATACTAACCTTTTATGAAATTCAACACCAGTAATCTATTTGTTTTTCACTCAATCTCACCCGAGCTTCAAATCCATCTCCATCTTTAGTATGAAGATGATTTTCACATTTTGGTGCATACTACTCATCACTATTAGCCCATTAGCAATTTCACTACAAACTTTACGTTTCTTCATTATTGCATTTTCTATAAGAATCACAAATGGAGCTAATTCAATCTTTATTGGTTGACCACAACGAGCAATGGACTGAGTATAGAAATTTCCCAAGCCAAGTTTCTTAGGTATCGAGAAACTTGTCTTGTCTCTCATGTTAGAATTATGAGAAATTACAGATGCTCCAAAATACCCACATTGAGCTTATGCTTGAAAAAAAAATTAGTTTCTTCAAATAACTTTCCTTGTATACCTTTCACTTGTACTCTAATTTTATACAATTTTTTTTTATTAATTGAACTCGAAGAAAGGTTTAACATCTTTTAAGTTTAATGTCCGATTTTCCTACCCTAAAAGTATAGTTTCTTGAAAAAAATTGTATGTTTTGTCTCATATAATTGTACAATTATATAACTATTTTTTATTATTTATATTATTTAATACTATTTGAACAATTATATAACTATTTCTTGTTATTTATATTATGTAATATTGCTCAAATTTAGTTTTTCATGCATATTTTTTTTACATGTTTATTATAGTTTATATCATTTAACTCGTTTAAAATCCCTTGTCAATTTTGCATAGATATTTTTATTACTACTTAATTTACATATTTTTGAATTTTTTATTTAAATTAGATAAAAATACATATTCACAAAGTTTTTGCAGTTTGACAAAACGAGGTTTAGGTGGAGTTGGAGAAGATGGTGCATCAGCTTTTTGGAGATATTGTGGACCTCCATGATGAGATCTACAATATCCACAAAGTACACCTTTTCACTTATCCCACTCCGACTCGAGCATACTCTATTTTTCTATAGCCGAAATAAATGTATTTTGCTTTTCACCCGAGCAAATTACAGTTCGCTCGGATGAGAGCTCCATAAAATTGCAACAGCATTACAACTAATCTTCTAACAGTAATTGTAGTCTTGCGTTTTGTAACAAAAAGAAATAAACTATTAATTTCAACCACTTGGAACTAAACGCTAGCAAATAAACTGACATATCCTTCATAAAATTCTATGAACTCTTATGTGTGACAGGGCTGTTGCCTATAGTTAGTAGCAATGAGTACCTAACCCATATGTCTGCAATGTACAAGTTATTGAAAATTGAAGGCAATTTTCTTCACCCTTTAGTTGCACAAATGCTCCCCTTTTTTTTAAATGCATTGTAGTCACAAAATTTTTAGATTAAGTATTATTAATTCTATTATTATAAATAAAAACGTTAGCATATTTAGTCTCGTAATTAAAAAATGTCCACTTTAGGTTCCCATAATTATTAAAAATGTACTTCTAGTATCATAATGGGATCAATTTTTATAATATTTACTTTGATAAATAATAGGATTAAAAATACCTTCTTTATAAATTAAAGGACCAAAATACATTTTTACACCTAATAACAAAATTATTAGTAATTTTCTCACGTTTTCTAAGGATGTTAAAATATATAGTTAAACAAATGTTTAAACTAAAAACATGGGAGTGTAAATGCATGTAATACAATAAATTATTAATAAATATTTGTAAAATATTAATATGAAATTTTATGTCAACATTTGTTATTTTTATTTTATTTTTTTTTTGATAAAAATGTACTAGATGTGACTCAAACATGTGACTTAAAATAGAGAGGAAGAAGATTTACTGTTATACTTGATGAAATTCACATTGTTGTGAACAATGTACTATAACAAATTATGGTAAAAGTAAAATTTGGGATCTTGTTGAAGCAACATCATGTGATTTTCTTTCAGGCTTACCCAAGTTTCAACTCTTCCATCTTTACTATCCATCAAAACAATCACCCCATCATCTCTATGCACTCCACTCAACCAAATTGGTTGTCCCATGACAAAATCAACTTCATAAAATGGGAACTTACACCGACTAGTAAATGCACAAGCCACTTAATTCCTCTCCTTCAAATTCTTCACACAATTCCTTACAACATTCAATCACATACCTTAGTATATAATTCATGCCCATTTGAAGCCTTTTCACACTATTTTTCGTTGCATTTTCAATAAGAATAACCAATTCATTAAACTTCAACTTCGATTCATTGCTTATTCCGTTGAAAAATGGAGTAACGACAATGGTGTATAAGTTCCTTCCTGTTCTTTCTTCTATAGGGATACTCATTTTCCCTCTCAAGTTCATACTATGAATAATAGTAGAAACTCTACAGCCCTTTGATATTAATGAAGCATTCCCTATAAAAGTTGTAATCACCATAACCCTTGAGATTGCTTGCCTTTTGGTTATAGCTTTTAGTCTCATGATTGGTTTCCCATCAAACACAAGAAAAATTATACATTAATTCTGGATTATTGATGACTTGGTGCTCCAAAACTCTATGTGATCATCTGTCTTATTTTCAACTTTCTCTGGACGAATACATTTGAACCCAGATGTCACTTTTTGTGTATGGAAAAATAGAAGCCAAATCAAAACAAAGAGCAAGTGACTCATCTAGTTTTGATGAATGACAAGTCGTTGCCCAAGTATTAACAAAATGACACATTGTCAATCCATCAGGTATACAATCAGCTGTACCAAAACATTGGTTTTGTTATTTTATTAGTATTATAACTTTATTTCCAGTAATATTTTTTAATTTAATTATTAATTGGTATCTAGTGATACATACTATGTAAAAATGCACCAATCTAGTGTAAAATTCAAATTCAAGTCAAGAATTTTGATACATGTACGATAAGTGATTTTTTAAATGATATTTTTTTGTCTCTTCTCTTTCCTATTTTCCTCTACCTCTATTCTCTTTGACTTTTCATTTCAACATTTTATTTCATATCCAATGCATCTAATAAGTTTATAAATATATTATATTTTTAAAATGTTATTTGAATTACCTAATATTTAAGATCGTATATATATTGTTATATTAAGTAAGGACGAAAAAGATGAGGAAAAAACAACGAGAGAATATTAAAAATATCTTTTATTAAAATTACATGTTATTCAGTAAAAAATTGTATTAAATTAAAATATTTTTTAAATATATATATCATTAAAATATTAATTAATAATAGGGGTAAAAATGTTACTAAAAATTAAATTACTATGCTAATAAGTAGCGAATCCAAACCCAATGGCTATTTCACAACATTCAAACCTATTAATGTGGATGAAAATTAAAGGAGTGTTTTCGTCCATTACCTTTGTTAATGTTGGAACAAAATAATTCAATTTTTGAGCTTGCAATGAACAAGCTTTAGTGTATTCATGCTCCTCCATTCTTGCAATCAATTAAGAGCTTCTCTTTGACATATCTTCCAGCAAATGTATAAAGCAAGTTAAGTGTCTGTGAGAGTGAGTCTTCCAAACGATTATTTGTTAAATGTTCTTGATTGGAATCAATAATAAATAAATTAAAATATTTATGATTATTTAGATATTGTTAGAAGTAGGTTAAAATTTTATATATTTATTAATTACCTAATTGATTTTAAAATTCTATTTTCAATTAGTAATTAGTATTTAATTTATTATCAAAAAGTCTTATAAATATAACCTATAACTATGCGTTTATTTGGATATAAAAATATGTATTAACATATCAATTTCTCCTATATTCTCTGATTCTCTCTCTTTCTAAATTATTAATTCTCCTCTTTAAATCCTATTTCTTCCATCTCATCTTTAATTTCTTAGTTTCTTACCTTTCTCTCATTCCCTAATTATATATATATTTTTTTTCCGGTTCTACATCAATCCTTCCTTATTCTTTGTAAGTGAATAATATAACAAAATAAGCCTAAGTGTTTTAAATGCTAAGTTTTTTTATAATAAATAAAGAAAAATAAGTTATCTAATCTTAAAAATTAAGAATATAAGTCCCATGATATTTATAAATATTACATTAATATTTTTTTAATCAATATAAGATATTCTTTTTATATATTAATATTTTTATTTATTATTTTTCGTAGTTAACATATGAAACAAAATTAACTTTTTACCTAAATCGCAATTTCTTGACTAAAACGCACAGCTTTAATTAAGCATATACGTTAAAAATACTAAACTGCACTTGTTACTAAATAATATATTAAACTTATCATGATCATCATTGAAGCTGATGAGTACTTTTACTGGCAATTTCGTTGGAGCTTCAGTAGTTGCCACCGACAATTTAAAAAAAAAATTATACAACTTAAAATTTATTGGTATGTTTATATATATTTCGAGATAAATTAATTTAAGCGACATGTCGTCAAAGTGATTTCTCTCGTCAAAATTAATTTATTTTAGAATATAAACAGTTGTGTTCATGTAATTTATGTGAATATTAATCGACTCAAAGAAAGGTTAATATCTAATATAATTACTAATACACATGTTGTAATAAACGTGTGATGATTATTTTGTTTTTACATGTGAGCAATAATTCGATCCAAAGGAATATTTATTGTTAGACATGTTCTTATTGTCAGTTTTTGGTTACTACACTAAGATATCACTTACAAGTTAATATTATTGTCCAAAGACAAAATATTAATGAAATGCTCAATATCTTGAGATAAAATTTACTTTTATTTGAATTTCTTATTTTGGTTTTAAGACTTATGTGAGTTTATTTTATTTGTTTGTTGTTTTTTGGAATCAACTATGAATAATCCTGCTAATATTACTGTCATTATCAACTCTAATTCTATGCTAAATAGTACTAACTTCAAGTCATGATAAGAAAATCTCTTGATAGTTCTCATAATCACGGATTGGACTTTGCGATGAAGGATGATTCTCCTACACCTCTTATAGATAAGAGTACTTCTAATGAAAAGTAGGAAAAGGAAAGGTAAGAAAGATCAAATCGTATGAATATGATGATCATGAAGAAGGCCATTCTGGATGCATTCAGGAACAAAACGTGTGAAAAGAAAACTACTATTAAGGATTTCCTTGCGAATATTGAAAAAAAAGTTTGTCAAGAATGAAAAGGTTGAAATAGATATACTCTTGACAAGTCTAATTTCAATGAGATATAGGGGTAAAGGCAATATGAGGGAGTACATCATGGAGATGTCTCATCTTGCTTTCAAATTAAAAACATTTAAGCTAGAACTCTTTGAGAACTTGTTGGTGCATATAGTTTTGATATCTCTTCCGACATAATTTGGCCAGTTTAAAGTGAGCTACAATTGTCAAAAAGAGACTTGGTCTCTGAATGAGCTTATCTCACACTGTGTTTTGGAAGAGGAAAGGCTGAAGTAAGATAAGATATAGAGTGTTCAACTAGCCTTAACCTCTAAGTACAAGGACAAGGGAAAGAAAATGAAGAAGGATAATGAACCTATAATTAAGTATATGAGGTATAAAATGAAAAATTAACCGGTGAAATTCAACTACGTTATGGCACAAGAGATTAGGTCATATCTCTAGATGAAGAATAAACCAATTTGTGTTTGACAAAATTTTAGACCCCTTAGATTTCTCAGACTTTGATTTTTTTTGTTATCTGTATAAAGAGGAAACTAACCAATAAAAAGAGATTTGAAGCCAACAAGACTTTAGAATTTTTAAAACTTATACATACAGACATGTGTGAGCCATTTTATATAATTTCTTAGAATGGTTAACAATATTTTATAATGTTCATAGATGATTTTTTTCTAGATATGCCTATTTATTTCTCATTCATGAAAAGTCACATTCATTAAATGTGTTCAAAAATTATAAAGCTAAAGTTGAGAACCAACTCAACAAAAGGATCAAAAGTGTTAAATCTGATCGTGGTAGTGAGTATTATGACAGATATGGCGGTTCAAGTGAACAACGTCTAGGATCGTTTGCTAAATTCCTAAAGGAATACGATATCGTCCCATAGTACACTATGCCAGGTTCGCCCACTATGAATGGTGTTGCTGAAACACGAAACAGGGCACTTAAGGACATGGTGATGAGTATGATTCGTCATTCTACCTTACAAGAATTGATCTGGGGAGAAGCACTTAAGATTGTAGCATATATCCTTAATAGGGTTCTAACTAAAGCAACATCCAAAACCTTCTATGTTGTCTCCTAGAAGAGTGCAAAATAATCTCTTATTATAGCGTCTTCTTCCATGACGGAAGATTTCATAGGATGTTATGATGCATCCAATCATAAAATATGGGAATAAAATTTTGTCATAAGGTTGCACATAGTAGATGGTATTGAAAGTCCACTTAAGTTATTTTGTGACAATAAGTCAGTAGTGCTATATTCCACTAACAACATGAGCTTGACAAAGTTGAAGCATATAGATATCAAGTTCCTAGCTGTTAAGGAAAGAGTTGAAACTATATAGACACTTATACACCGATTTGTTTTATAGATATAAAAGTTGTAATTTTAAATGCTTCTTTGATAGACACACTTTCATTTATTTTAGTTTATGAATATTTTGAGATTATTTTCTGCAAAAATAAAGCTTTTGGTTTATATACACTTGATTTTGGTATGATTTGATCTCACTAAGATTTAAGGTTGGACTAGTTGGAAATAGGTATGTTAAGACCACATTGCATGAAATTTCCATGCTACATATCCACATCATGATCCATTTCATATAGTTGTAACAAAGGCCACTTTGATCCTATGTTAGTATAATTGATGGACCAGATTGGATACAAATATATTTCAATAATGACAGTAAATTTGACCTTATACGGTTATTTTTGCAATGCATGATTATAAGGTTACTCTTATAGCCCAAGTGGGAGATTATTGGATCCTTAATCCAACTTTGAGCTTATATAGGAATAATTATGTGTTGTAGACTATTATATAAGGTTAGCCCAATTAAAAGTGATATGTTAAGGTTTAAGTAATTTGAGCTTTAATGTATCTAATAGGGTATGTGCTTTTAATGTAAAGAGACCTAAAGATAATGTATATTTTTTTATGAACAAAAACATATATACAATTATTAACTATATATATATATAATAGTTATAGTTCTCAGATTATACTATTATATTCTTCTTATCTGATATCTCATCGTCAAAAAAAGCATAAAGAAATCTAAAGGGTTATCTAAAGAAAATCTACAAATATGAAAGACTAATCACTTAGCTATAGAATTAATTAATAGCTATGGATTCAGGTACGTTTCTGCTTATTTATCTTTGATTCATGGTGATACAATATAAATGTTATTAAGTTATTTTTTACGTAATGGTTTTTATTAAAGGTTATTTTGTTCTAACAAAGAGATCTATTTGGCATTTCATAATCTGATGCTAATTGTATTTTTGTCCAGATCTGATGTTCTTGTTTATTTTTTGTCTACAAGTTTTGGGTTGTTAATGGATGTCTTAATTGATTCCAAGGAGTTATTAAATTTATCTATTTATTATATACTGATTTTGTTTTCATTTTAAGGTATAATGGATACACATAACTTGAATGATGAAGAGTTAGATTTTATTATTGTGTACCTGATGCATGTACTGTTTCTTGTGAAATTATTTTTTAAGATGACAGTGGATAAAATGATGAAAGTATCTTTAAGGGGATAATTGCATGAGCTTGAATTTTTCGTAAATAGGAAAATTGTCCATAGGTTGTTCCATGAGAGCACAATGACTAGTATTAATCAATTTAGGATGAGTAGGATTGATTTTAAAAAAATGTATGCAATGCTTGAAACTAGAGGAGGGTTAAAATTCAAAGGATTTGTTAATAGATGAGCAAGTAACCATGTTTTTTCATGTAATTGCACACTATGTGAAAAATCGAGTTATAATAGATCAATTTAGAAGATTTGGAGAGATGGTTTGAGAGTATTTCAATAATGTATTGAATTCCATCATAGGCTTGCATAAGAAGTTAACATGAGTCTGTTCTTGATGATTGTAACAACAATAAGTGGATATGTTTAAAAGTAGATATAATTCTTAATTATCTTTTTTTATGTTCTTTTCTTAGTATAAAATAACACTTCTAATAACTTTATATTTTACTTTGGTTGTTGGTACTAAAGTTTCTTAGAATTACTTGATAGTACTCATATTATAGTAAGAGTTCCTACAGTTGATAATTCTAGGTATTGAAATCGAAAGGGTAAGGTTACCACAAATGTTTTAGGGGTTTGTTCTATATTTGGATGGAAAGGTTCGAAAGCTGATAAAAATAGTCTAACGTGAAGCTATATGTAAAAGGAATGGATTTAAAGTGTCGTAGGGTAAATGATTTGTGAATTGATAAAAAAAATATAGGTTTTGAATTTGATATGAAATTTAAGTCTAAACTATCTTTAAAATATAGGGAAATGTTACATTATGGATGTTGGATATGAAAATTCTAATGGATTTATTGATTCATATCATAATCAATGTTACCATTTGAGTGAATGGAGAGATGGTCCACAACATCACAATCTACATGAATTTTTTAACATGAAGCAATCACATGTTAGGAATATGATTGAGAGATGTTTTGGTGTGTTAAAAAATCAATGAAAAATTCTTAGAAGTCCAGTATTCTATCCCATCATGACTCAAAATCGAATAATTATTACTTTTTGCTTACTACATAATTATATAAGAAGGGAGATGTCACATGATTCATTTGAGGAAAATATAGAGAATATTGAAGATGGAAAGGATGAGATTGATGAAGATACAATAACTATTGTAGACTATGCACATGAATGGATCTTATTTAGAGACAATATGGCATAAAACACATACAATGAAAGGAGGGAAAGAAGGCGAGGATGATGAAAAATATTATTTAGTTGTGTGGTAGATGGTAGTGATTGCTTTAGGTTAATGGATGCCATGTTTTCTTATATTTCTAATTGTATTTTACATGTGGTTATATAAAAAAAATACTATTTGCCTAAAATTATATCTAATCTTATAAAAACATGTGATACTTAGTCTTATTTTTAAAATTTCCTCTATTGGTTACTTTTTAATTTTAGGATGTTATCTTCACAAAATAGAACTACAAAAAATAGAAGTCCTGGACATAACATTAGATGAAAAATAAGCTGAGTGTCTTGTATAATTGCATAGCGAGGTTTCATATAGAGCTAATAGAAGTTTCAAACATTGGTATTTAAATGCTATTAAGAAGTTGCTACTTTAGAAACTATCGAGATGTATGATAAAATACGAATTTTGTGTAATGAATACATAAGTATACATATTGTAACAAGTAATATAATGATAAAAAATATTATTTCCACGGATATTATGTTATTATAAATTAATTTTTAAAACAAAACAATAAAAATCAATTTTTTTTGTATTTTTATGTTTTAAGAAAGCTAAATTATAAAAAAAACTAAAAATAAATAGCAATAATTAATTAAATCAAATTTGGTGGCTAAGAAGATATATGAGAAAATATCTAAGAATACTTAATCTTTCAATTTTCTAAACATGTAAATCACTAAAATCTCTTCAATATAATTATCAACTAATTACATGATTAATTAAATCTAACCTAGCATGTATTAATCTCTCAGGTAAACTATACAACATATAGTAATCAACTTAATCACACTCTCATGTCAATTAAATTTCATATTACTCATTAAGTTCATCAATTATAAATCACATATATAAGAATCATATATCTTTTTTCTAGAAAGTATGCATGTTATTTAATCAAGACAAATAATTAAATAATTTTCTCAAATCTATTTAATTGTTTCTATAAATCAATTGTTAGTCAAACAATCAATGACATAAAAATCAGATTAAATAATATAATTAAATTAAAATCATAATTGGGGTACAATATTAGGTCATCATATGTTGAAAATTGGGTTCATAAGACCCCTATATTAATTAATTAGCTAGACATAATTTTGTTCATAAATCTCATATTTTTATAAAGAAAGACATAAAAATTGATAAAGAAAATTGATAAGAAATACAATCAATCTCTTGAATTGTAGCACCAATATCTTTTTAAATCTCCACCAAAATAGTATCTCCTTTTAAATTTTTATGTTTTTTTTCTCTTGGCTCCAAAATCTGATAAAAATTCTGTTAATTTTGGCTCTTTTGGGTTTATGGGGAAATTAAAGGGTTAAATTAGGCTCAGGTAGAATCTAAACCTTTAGATCAATGTCTGGAATGAAAAAAGGAAACATTAATAGTGTTGGTTAATACGATGGTGACACATTACACGAGGGATTTACTAGGAGAAGCAGCGAGTGACACATGGGAAAATAGATTGGTCTCAGCCAACGTAAATTGAGTCAGCACCACGTGGAGTGCTGTGACTCTCGATTATGGATTGCCTAGCACCCTAATGGGAAGAATGGATGAATGAGGTGATGACATGTGACACGCTCGTTGAAAACACTATGAAACTCTAAATGAGTGTTGCGTTGACACATGGCATGCATGCATTACTTGAAATACGCGATATTGCATGATTGGCCTTTTCTTCTTACTTGGAATCCACTTGCCTTGTTTGGTCAACTCCCCTACTTCTGTGGCATTCATGTGACATTTTCTAATTGATTATGTATTAAAAAATTCACAAAAAATCTAAATTTAAAAAAAAAATCCAAAAAATTCTCAAAAATTATATTTTTACTCATTTTTACTATAAAATTCATATTTTATTATTTTTAACCTTAAAAATAATACTTATTGAAAAAAAATATTAAGTAAAAAAGTGGATTGATACTTTATTTTCATAGAGTCGTCAATGTACTATGAAGGCTAAACCCCATGTAGAATCTCGATTGAAAACACTCAAGATCCAATTTACTAATGTACATTACATGCTAACTACTAAAAATAGTAGTAGATTTCGATAGGATTCTATGAATAAATTTGTAACTATTGAGACACTAGTTTGGGATGTATATATATAGATAAAACATTTAATTTTGAATTCTTATTTTATAATTTTGTTAGAGACTTGTTTGTGTTACTACTACTTTTATATTTTACTAGGAAAATGGGAAGTAACATGGCTTAATTAAAAAAGATATAAAAAAATGCATGTTTTGATATTCACTACTCTAGTATCTTAGATTTTTAATTTTTTGATTTTGAATTATTCTTATTTTTGTTAGAGTCACAAAGAAGTTTCTTATTTTAGACATAAGTCATTCCTCCATTGTGAGGACTTGGCTATTGTATTTGGTAAAGACAGAGCCACATAAAAAATGCAGAGATTTCGCATGATGTTATTGTAGAACTTGGAAAAGGTAGAATATTAAGAAAAAATAGAAGAAATTGATCCATTAGTTTCATTCATAGATGCTGTTAATCATGGATACTCAAATGTTTCCTCTATAAAAAGGGAGAGAATTACTAGAGCCAAGAACTATGGAAACTCTATTGAAAGGGTAGCGTTGATACTTACTGATGAGATGAAGAATGTTGGTAGCCTTTTAAGTCAATCCATTGCAAAAGAAGAAAAACAAGAAAAGCAAATGAAGTTATATGACGAATTGCAGAAAACCATATCACTTATTACTGAAGAGCATGATGTTGTTACAATTCTACTTGTTGATAAACCTGTAAAAATGAATGTATTTTTTGACATACCTAGTGATAGCAAAGATCTAGGAGTATTATTAGGAGTAAAGATGCATTCTGAATAGTTATAGGTGTAAGATTTATGTTAGTGTTGGTGATATTTGTGAACAAAATAAATAATTATAATTTTGGTTTCTAAGTGTATGCTAGAAGAATATTTTCAAGCCAAAGAAACAATCAATCTTCAACGATCATATATCAAGTATATTTCTATTCCGTATACTTTAGATTACATATTAGACACAATAGGAATAATATGAAAATAGGTTACTTAATCGATCTAGTAGTGACTAGATCGATCGAGCAATATTACCTAAATAAATTGAATATTAATTAAATGATCGCTGGATCGATAAACCAATCTACTCAATTGATCGAGCACTTAGTTAGATTGGTCGAACAACTAGTAATCTGATTTAAAACATATTTCTAATACGAATTGGATTGACTTTTTACAATATTGTTCTTATTTCTTAATATTATGTTAACTAATTTTATGGACAATATGGTAATTTCCCTTTAACCTATTATGCTTCAAATATTCTTTAAATACAAATCTAAGTACACATTTGAGACTAACCATATAAGATATATTATATTTATTCTCTTTTTTGTTTTTCTAAAAGTTTTCAAGTATACTTTTTTTAAAGTTAATTTATCAAATATTTGTGGTTGTGTTGGATGGATTAACAAGCCTATAATAATAATTGTATTTTTTAATTGCTTGTTCTAGAGTTACAGGTTGTTTTTGTTTTATCTTATATATTGTTTAAATCAACTAGTTAGGCTTGTTCATTATTGAATCTACTTTAGGACAAACACTTGCATTTGTGTTTATGTGCTAACTTTTTAGGTGATAGTAGTGCGAGTTTGATTAACTTTCAAATCTGAATGCCTATCTTGTAGAGACTATGATTAAAGTAGCAACTAGTAAGTAGGTTACTTGGGGGCATTATCTGGGTGGGTAATGAGTCCTATCATTGTAACTGGATACTTATTTTTCATAGTGGATAATTAAATGGTCTTGTGGACCGGTGATTTACCTCTTAGATCATTGGTGTGGCCTAGGTTATTTCTACTAAAAATCTTGTGTGTTGATTTTTTTATTTTCGCATTACTTTATGTATATGTGATTGGTTGTTTGGCTGCTTACAAAATTTTAATTTACCATACCTTTGCTAACTAGATATTTAGATCCATAACTAAATGAACTTTCATTTGGTATCAGAAAAGTCACTAAATATACTTAGTGTACCTATTATGGATCATTTAAGAGAGGGTTCATCTACAACCTATGCACCTTACTTTGATTGGTCTAATTACCCATATTGGAAAGCTTGTATAAAAGTATTTCTACGGTCTATTGATGGAAGCGTCTAAAACTCTGTGCTTTATGGTTAGGAACCACATACAATTACTAAAGGTAATGTAGTCACTACTAAGCCTAGGAATGAATGAACCAATCAAGATAAAATTAGTAGTATTTGGAATCAAAATGATATTAATGCTATTTTCAGTGTTATATCTACTGATAAATTTTGTTGTATTTCTCATGTTGAAACTACTAAGCATACTTGGGATATTTTAGAAGTTGTCCATAAAGGCACCTCACAAGTTAAACAAACAAAATTGTGCATGCTTAATACTCAATTTGAGAATATTAAGATGAAAGAAGATGAGACTTTTTCTTAATTCTATGCTATATTATGTAATATTACTAACATCTCTTCCAATCTTGGAGAGAAAATTGTTGATTTCAAGATAATTTAGAAGGTTCTGTACTTGCTACCAAATTTCTTCCATGCAAAAGTCACTACTATTGATGAAAGCCAGGATATAGACACCATCAAAATAGAAGAATTTGTTGGGTCACTTCAAACCTTTGAGATGACCTTTCTAAAACCTTCAAAGAACATAAGTATCATTTTCAAAACTAGCATGACTGATGATCGTGATAAAGATAGTGAGAATGATGATGAAGAACTGGTACTCTTAACTAAAAGAATGAATAAAATCCTCAATAAAAATAATCATCGAAGCAAAGGTCAATCAAGTTGTCAAAATGATCAACATCTGAGATAACTCAAATTTGTGAGTTCTGATGGTAAGAAATCTAAACCCACTAGACTTTAATGTTTTGAATGTATGGGTTTTGGTCACTTTGCAGTTGATTGTGAAAACAAGAAGAATGAAACTAGAAGAGGTTTTAACACTACACTTACTGACTCTGAAAGTGATAACGATAATCCAATTGAATCTGACACCAACTACTTAGCATTTACTACAACTACTAGTGGACAATCTAGTAAGTTTGACATTGATTCAGATGATAAGGAAAGTGATGTTGAATTTCTACTTAACAAATCTAATGTTACTAGTATTAATGAAATATTCATTGGTTATGTAAGATGCAAAAGGAAAGTAGTTAAATTAAATGACAAACTTAAATCTTTTGAAATAAATTCCTCGATTATAGAAAAATAAAAAAATTGAACTGTATAAATGCGCTAATGTTTTGAATGCAAGTCTTGTAGATGTTAAGCAGAAAAATAAGAATCTTAAATAGGAACTTGAATAATCAAAGGAACTAGTAAGAAGGTTAACAATTGGAGCTAAAGGGTTGAACAAAGTTCTGGATTATGAAAAGTTAGCTAGAGATGAGAGAGGATTAGGATATGTAGACGAGCACATAATGCCATCTTTGTTAAAATCAACTAAATTTTTCAAACCTTCAAAAATGTCCTCCCTATATGATACACATGACATTAGTTATAAGGATTAGAGCTCCACTTCTTCAACATAAAAAATCCCATCTGTAAGGCCTTCTAACCCTACTCTTAATATTACTCATTATACATAAAGAACAATTGCACATGTGATTGAAAAATATGTTAAGTTTGTACATGTCTATCATCATTGTCGTAGCAAATGTCATGTTAGGTCCGAGTATATATTTTTTATTAATGCTCTTAAATTTAATAATACTTTTCATGATTTACATAGTAGGAATCATAATCATCATCTATCTATGCATGTTGCATCATATTTTAGGATGTATGGAAATTATAATAACATGTTCAAAAATTTCACTAGAAAGCATGAAGTTGTTGGTTCAAAAAGGCATATAAAACTCAACACTCGTAAGAACTAATTGCCATCATCCTATAATGCATACTGCATTTTCATTTAGGATGAATAAAAAATCTAAAAGTAAGTCCAAGAATATGCCAATGACAACTAAGATAGTTGATTTCTAACCCGAAGATATAAAGAAACCAAAATTTAAGAAAGTTAGGATTAGGAAAGATTATATCGTTTTGGGCATTTGATTGTCATTCTTTATTATTTTACCTAGATACTTTTGTTTGAGTGCTTAATTGACCTTAGGTGAACATCTTTAGTTTGATTGTTTATTTTTATTTTTATTGATGTTTATTAGTTTAAAACAAATAAAAAAATGAAGGAAGTAGACATGTTTTAACACTAACATGATCATTACATACTCCATTCATATTTGTTTTAATTGGTTATACTTTATACAAATAGATATTTTGACTTGTATATTTACATATTTTTCACATCTGATGATCAATGTTGACATTAACCTACTCACACATTCATTGGATACATAAGTATGTCATGCTAAAAGTTTATAATTAATTATGTGAGATTTTAGTATATGAGGTAACCTTGACTGTGAAAATTAAGGTTGAACTCTATATTTCACTGTATAAAATGCTGCTATAAAGAGACACTTAGTTTTAAAAAGACTACCTACTGTGATATGTGAAAGATACCACAATAAATAGAAAGGACTACCTCACAACTAGTGTAAAAGCTATCATACTAGTTATACTAGCTTATGCATATTTTCTTAAAAAATAATAATAATAATTTTAAAGAAAAAAATAAATACAAAAGTTTTTGCATGTACAAAAAGAAAGAGCCACAATTAGTTATACAAAAAAATAAATAAATAACCAATTCCTCACAAAATATTAATATAAAAGGGAAATACAAAAAAAATAAATTAAAGTTTACTTTTGATAGATAAATTTTATTTTATGCAAGTATAAATTTTATTATAATTTTTTATTATAGGTGATACTCATTTTTTTAAATCCTTCGTAATTAATCATAAATAGACTAATTGACAATACTATTGTAGTTTTAATTTTTATCTCACTTTTGGTGACTTTTAATATGTCATTATATATGTTAGTATGTTTGTGTGACTTGTCCATATATATTTATGTTATCAATAGATAGTCACACTTTGAATAAAATTAATTTCATCATTTGTGTGTACAATTGTAGTCGTGTTAAACTAAGTCTACTACCCTCAATTAAAATATATATATATATATATATATATATATATATATATCATTTTTTTTAATTTTTTGTTTTATTCTAATTTATTTAGAGGAGTTGTAGAAATTAGGGAGAGTTTATTCATTTTTGAGAAATATATTGTTTTTAGCTCTCTATTTTGATTGCTTTGAGCTTTTTAAAATGTATAGTTATCATTACTTCATGATTTTATTGTTTATTTATATGACAAAGAGGAAAAGAAAAATTAGAACACTAATTGAAAATCTACAAAAAGGAGAGAGCTGACTTAGGAAGAGATTACTTTAAAAATCCTTTTTAGAGATGCTATACATTGGAGGAGTTGTATTTTTTAATTTCTATCTATTGATTACTTACTCTTATAAGTATTCTTCACTTTTTATATTATTATATACAATAAGCTAATTAACAATGAGTCTTTCGAGATAAATTGTTTGGTTGTTTATGGTTTTATTTTTTAATATAAACATGATCTTTAGAGATTCAGGCCATGGAATCATAGGATAATATCATTATATAAAAATTTATTTTTCCTACAAGCGTTGTGTAGTAAGAGAGAGGTTTTATCATATGAATATGTCAAATGAGAGATTGTAAAATTTACGTTAGTGTTGGCGATATTCGTGAACAAAACGTATAATTGTAACTATAGTTTCTAGATGTGTCTTAGAAGAATATTTTCAAGCCGAAGAAACTATCGATCTTCAGTGATCACATATCAGGTGTATTTCTGTACTCATACATAATAGATTACATATTAGACACAATAGTAATAATGTGAAAATAGGCTACTCGATCGATCTAGTAATGACTAGATCGATCGAGCAATATTACCTAAATAAATTGATTTTAATACATTACTATATCAATCAAGGGATTTACTCAATCGATGGAGGACTCTTGATCGATCGAGTTAAATTACTAGATCGATCAACTTTTTCTTTAATATTAATTAAATGATCACTAGATCAATCAAGATTATGTTCGATCAATGTACTCGATCGACAGAGCACTTGGTTAGATAGATCAAGTAACCAATCATTTGATTTTAAAACATATTTCTAATATGAATTAGATTGTATTTTTACAATATAGTCCTTATTTTTTTAATAATATTTTAACTAATTTTATTGACAATATGATAATTCAACTTTAACTCAATATACTTCAAAATATTCTATAAATACAAACATAAGCACATATTCAAAGCTAACAGCATAAGAGTTATTATTCTTATTCTCTTCATCTTTTATTCTCTCCCTTGTTTTACTAGAAGTTTTTAAGTATGTTTTTTTATTAAATTAATTTATCAAACATTTGTGGTTGTGTTTGATGGATAAACAAGCCTATAATAATTGTGTTGTTATGCTTTTAATTGATTGTTTTAGAGTTACTAGTTTTCATTTTATCTAATATATTAATTTATCAAACATTTGTGGTTGTATTTGATGGATAAACAAGCCTATAATAATTGTGTTGTTATGCTTTTAATTGATTGTTTTACAGTTACTAGTTTTCATTTTATCTAATATATTGTTTGTATCAATTAGTTAGGGTTGTTCTTTATTGAATTTGCACTAGGACACACATGTGTACTTGCATTTATGTGCTAACTTTTCAAGTAATAGTAATACGAATTCAATTAACTCGTGGGACTCGAGTTGGTCGAAATGTTGGTCTAGATTCGAACGTCTATCTTGTAGAAACTATAATTAAAGCAATGGCTTGTAAGTAGGTTACTTGAGGTATTACCTAGGTGGATATATTGAGTCCTAACATTATAAGTAGATACTTATTTTTCATAGTGGATAGTTAGATAATCTAATGAACTGATGATTTTTTTTTTAAATCATTGGTGTGACTTAGGTTGTTTTCGTCTAAAATTCTCGTGTGTTGATATTTTTATTTTTGCATTATTTTACGCACACATGATTAGTGATTTAGTCGCTTACAAAATTTTAATATTTCATACTTTTATTTAGTAGATATTTGAATCCATAACTAAATAAACTTTCAATAAGAAAATGTTATTAGTATCTAAATATGAAATTATATTTCTTATATTAGTTTTATTTTGGTATCTAACTTATTTAAAACTTTAATTTTACTTGTAATAATATTAATATTTTGATATTAAAATTATACACTTTCCTTACATTTTTGTAGTAAATTTGATATGATATTTAGTTCTGTGAATACTTTGTTATATTTTGGTTATAAACAGGAAATTATTAAGAAACGTATAACTTATTGTTATATTATTATTGTTCTTTCATGTGATTTCTAAGGGACACCTTGTTAAAGTATGTAATTAAATTTAGAATATAAAAATTGTGAGCTGAAAATGCAAGAAGGTGGTTTAATGTTAATATATTGTTTAGTTATTTTGCAAATAATATTGGAAAAGAAATTGCCAAAAATTATTTTTTAGATAGAATAATAATTTTAAGTAATAATTATTTAATAAAATATGTTGCTAATAATATTGTAATTTAAAAGAAAAAAATAATAATTAAATTACATTATTTAAATTTTAATAAATATAAAGATATTAAAATAATAAATAATATATTATATTTTATTGTAAATCAAATACTATAATAATAACTTCTTTTATTTTAGTCATCAAACCAAACATAATAATAATAACATTATTTCCTTTATATTCAATTCTATTATTATTATTATCATTAGTGTTACTTTTTTCATCCTACAAATTAAATGTGATCAAAGTGTAACAAAAAAAATAAATATAGAATTTAATTACGAATTCTGCAATTAATATGGGATAACTACGGGATCTGATGGTATTTTTCTCATATTTAAATTATTATTTAATTCATAAACTATATAACTACCAAAATTACCAATAATAATAGTATACGCACCCACTCGAAAGTAACATCAACACTATGTAATACTAAAATTTAAAAAACAATACATGAACTGTTGCCTTTTCTCCTCCCCTATAGTTGCTGGTATATAATATTTGAGTAAGGCTATATAATACATCGACATGTCAGTGCAAGAGAAATTGCAATAAGAAAAATTCGAGAGAAGAAACAAGAAAATTCCTTTATATGCTAGCAGTCTAACACCAATGAAATTTCTAGCATATAACAATCCTATTTTATGTTGCCTTCAATTCCCAGTTTGACAAAGGAGAAGAAAAAGTAGGCTATGCCTATGCAGTCTATGTTTCACATATTTACCTGTAAAAGGTTGATTTAAAGTTACCAGTGGAAAAGGATTAAAAAAAAGACAAACAAACAAACAATGCAATATCATGTATAATAAAATCTTCCATTCCAGAAACAGAACAGAAGTCTAAAAAGACCAGAGCGGCAATTTGTCAATGCTATACAAACAGAACAAAATGAAACACGATTAGAAAAACAACTTTATCCTTGCACCCTTATGCGCCTTTAATTTATTTGGTGTGATGGCACCTACTGAGGACGAGTTCAATGGCCTATACATGACTAACCTATTTTTTTCCTAGCACCCATTTGTTTGTTTTATCTATCTGTTAAACGCTGCTGCCTAAAACATTGTAAGCTATAAGATTGGCTAAAAATCCCTAAGACCTGAATGGAACACAAGTAAATTTTAAAAACGTATGTTATATCTATCTATGAACTGGCTGTTGCTCTTTGGTTTCAATCTCCCTTACACTATGGACTATGTGTTGAATCTTTTTCGATAAGCTTTCATCGTGCTTCTCAATGTCCTCAAATATTAGTTCTAGATGCCGTTTATATGTTGCCGCTCGCTTTTTCTCAACTGCCAGCTGTTGGGTTAATTCTCGGATCTTGTCATGTTCATTCTGCAAAAGAACCATTTATGGAAGGCGAATAAATTTATAGGAATGTCATAACAATTATGAGGAAAAGGACAGGTAAATCTCAGAAGGAAATCAGATCATAGAACCAAAACATCAAAGAAGTTTAAGAACTGGTTAAAATAATGACTAATGTTACAAAGAGCACTTAAAAGAACACATGAAAACTAAACCATAAGGAATCATTCAAGCGACCGAAGTGAGCAATAGAAGATACATGGACTTGTGCACTGAGCCAAGTAAAATTGAAACTTTCAAACCCTTGTGGAGATAATTTATAAGATCTATCAGGATGTAGAATATAGAATTCCCTGGGTCATGGAAGTTCATTAAATCAAGCAACAGGCACTTGAAACAAGATAAATATATATGGCAGTAGTGGTAAATCTATTATATACTCCAGACACACACATATATACGCCAATATTCCGATCGATACTTGGTACCCACACTTGCACAACAGAATCACAAACCTTAGAAATTGTATGTGGTATTAAGTACTGCAAGATGCCTAGCACAAGCAGCTCTGAAAAAATATCACCACACTAGACCACCCTTGAAGCAAATAAATTCAAGGATATGTTGAATGAAAATTAGGCATCTTTGTGTTTCACATAAAAACTTATCTTCATATTACATGGTGGAAAAAATAACAGAACATAACATAAAGCATCATAAACAACAATGGAGACCAAGTAGATAAGATGATATGCTTTGCAATACTTATTATTAATATTGATAATCAAGTATAACCACTTGACCAAAAAGAAATCTCGCCTAAGCACTAGCTGTAATTGAGTGTCACTCCTAAATGAACAGTGGAAGTGGTCTTTTTGAACCCCCCCCACCCTCTCCAAAAAAAAATGCGCTTATATTCCACCTCTTAGATTGCTTCTCTATGCTTAGTTCTCAAAGAAGATAGTTGCAGTTCTTATGAAGGGCATTAAATCTTTATCTGGAAGTTAACTCCCCCATTAGGAAGCACAGAAGCAGCAGGTCGTCTGTGCTAATTAATAAGGGAGAATTAAAGGATATCTTCTCCTTCGTCTTCATATTAATTGTTACTTTAATATTCTAAAGCGAGAACCATCTGCAGCCATTTCAAGTCTTATTTTGACATTGCATGAAGATGGAGGCTTACGAATATATGATTTTACTAATATAATTGTTAGGGGAGTGTTAGCAACCATTTCTCCTAAAAACTTAATCTGTAAAAATGGGTAGCATTTTTCTTATATGTTACATTTTTTATCTTAAAGCTCCCTCTCACTTGATAGTCTTGCACATGTTGGCTACTTTTTTGACACTTGGGCTTTCACAAATGGATTGAGTTTACTTTTACTTGTGAGCTAAATAGATATTTTTGAAGGACTCATTTATTCAGGGGCCGTAAGAAATGAAGAAAAAAGTAGGAATACAGATATAAGAAGATTGGTATTACAGTACTAGCGGTCCCACAGTGAAGGGTTGGATTTAAGATATATACATGGAAATGCCAAATAAACACTTCATGAAACTTTGCTTGGGGCACAGTCCAGAGTCTAGTATATGCTTCAAAATATAACCTTTTCTCTATCATTTCTTCGAATGAGGAAGAGTCAAAAATTACCACTGAAATGTTATACCGAACACCAGAGTGATTTATGCAAAAAGAATTTACCTCCAAATCCAAAAAACAACAGAAACACCAAGGAAAAAAACCATATATTTTTTTCTTTCAGAAATTAGAAAACTATATAAAATAAAATAAAACGTTGTTCTTCAGAAAGTGGGATCCAGTACACCCTCATAAACCCCTTTATTTTACAAACTCAAACAATTTAATTCATAATATATAAAGACAATGAATAAAGAGTTCAAACTAAAGTTTTGATCTACCAATTTTCATCAAATCATTTGACATTTCATCAAAATTTACTGACAGTCCACTACCTCTTGGCCTTGTATTAGAACTCAACAATAATCATCAAGAACTCAAACATAGTAATGCATACCAACTATGAATCTTTTTTTTTTTTTTGAATAAGATTACTAACCGGGTAATGATCATAAATGCAATCCCTTCGGCCTTTTCCAGGAGTCAACGGATGATTATGCTCCTTCACAAACTTTGTAACAACCCATTTACCAGAGCTTACTTTCCTTACCAAAATCATTGCTCTGCAACCAACCCTTGTTTCCGCTCTCTGCCTCACAATTTTCTCACGCTTGTCAGGCATTCTATAACCCTCTTTGTTACAAACAAGTGAACGACCAATTGCAGTTCCATCAAGCCTTGACCGAGAGAGCTTACTTACACGGATGATGAATCCAACAAATGTGGCATATGCATTATAAAATGCATGGGCGGCAGCTTCAGAATCAAACTCCTGTCCGACATAGGGTTCATCTGCAGGAACTATAGAAACTGCAGTTGGTATAGCAGTCGGTATTATTTCCATTCCAGAAGAATCTAGATTAATCTTTTCATCATGGTCCTGTTGAAATGCCACTTCAATAGAACTTCCGCCTGTTTCATTCCCATCGCCAGCCATACTGGGCCCCACCTCAGAAGAATTTCCCAACACCTCGCCATTATCATTGCCATTGACCCCAAACTCCACTGCATTGAGACAAAACTTTGACAAATTTTCTACACTCCTCAAACTAAAATAGTAGAATCATGAAAAGTAATAAGGAAAATAGAGCACTTGAAACAGAAGTATTTTTTAGATTCTAATATTGACATTTAATTTCCAATAGCAGATTTCAAGAGGTAAATGAGTGATTTTGATCAGTTTTTTTATTTCTTTCATCCTCTTGTTTCTCAATAACCAAATGCAACCCATCACATTTTCCTAAAATAAATTATATCAATGAGAATCAGATTAAACACAATCCTAGTACAAAACAAAAGAAAAAAAGAAAAAAAGGCAATTAAAATTTCATGACTGACTATTTCAATCTGATTGCTATGAAGAAAATATAAAACAAAGAAATAATAATAATAATATCACCATAGAGCCACTTAAATTTAGCTTAGTAAAGTACAATCGTTAAAGCTAAGAGACCCCGAAACCAATATTCGCTCCAGATGCATCAGAGACTCTTAAACACCAACAGCAATGAAATCTGATTGAACTCCAATGCAACAACTCCAATTTTCAATGAAAACAGTCCAAAATTTCCAACCTTTAAGTACCCATCAATCTCCGTATTTTCATAGTAAGAATAATAGTAAGAAAACTAACTTGAGAGAATATCTTTTAAATCCAGTCGATTATAATTCCCATTCAAACAACAATACAAAATCATAAAAACAACATTCTACCAAAAAAGTTATATTATTAATCTATTGGATATATAAACTTACTGGAAATTACTACGATCCTCGTCAGATGAACGTCGAGAACATGGAAAAAGCCTTCTCTAGGTTTCGAATGCTGAGCGAAGAGAGAGAAAAACAGAAGAGAAAGTGCATAGGCCGTAAATATGCAGGACGCAATCTCTTGTGACGTGCTACGTTTTTGATTGGAAGTTATAAAAAATAAACAACGTCAAACTCTTTTGTGGTTTATTTAAAAGATTGCAACGTGGTAATCCGGGTGCATACCGAACCGCGGGATTATAACTCCCAGGGGCATCCGGAAATCGATCCGGACCAAACCAAACAAAAAATTGAATTGAATCGAACGATTTTATAAATTAAACGGTTCGGTCTGAGTTATATTAATTTTTAAACCGTTCGAACCGAATTAGACCGATTTAATAATATATTAAAATTCATATTATTTCTCATTGGAGGTGTCCAAAAACCGAACCAAATCGAAAACCGGACTCGATCGAACGATTTTATAAATCAAACGGTCCGATTCGATTATTATTTTTTTTCCAAAATCAGACTAGATCAGATCGGTGGACACCCCTAATAGCTCTCATTGTTTACCATCCAATTCAAAATCCAGTCAGTTTCTTTTTTCTTTTTTTTAGAACTAAGATAATCCATGTCTTCACATCGACATCTAAAACAAAATACAAAATATTGGGCATTTACTCTGTTTCACGAAATTTAAAATATAAACAAAAAGAAAAGGTTTCATTGTAGCCATTTGGTAGGAGACGTAATGAATTTAAAGAGAAATATATTAAATGATGATAATTCAAGATTTTTCATTGGATATATATATATATAGGGTGTGTACATGTGACTTTTATTTAAGTGGACACACGTAGACTTACCATAAGTTGTTAATGAACTCAATAAAAATAGCTAAGATAAGCATAAATGTCAACGTAGAGTCGGCCTTGACCCCAACTGTATGAGCATGCATCAATCTTCACCTCGAGATAAGTACGTAATTTATGTCCAAATATTGAGTCCTTTAATCTTCCAACTTGAACACAAGGATAGAGGTGGGAGAGTCTATATATGATTCGAGATGAGGTCTTCCATTGGCGACACTTCAATACCTACACCCTGGGACGCATGTCTCACTTGATTCTTGAATTTTGAATCTCAATGGGAGATGGCTAGGTATATTTATAGATGGACAACAGTTTCAAAGGTCTTTATTCACTTCAAATTTTCTTAGACTATTGCTTCGCCAATCACTTTATCGCTTTTGCCCCCTTTCGAATTGCTATAGCCCGACCTTTCCTTATCTCACCAAAAGTTTTGGACTTTAGTTCGATGGTAATCATGCATTAGGTCAAATCTTCTACAAATAGTTCGATATTTTTTGTATCATATCGAATCTAACTAATTTCTTCTTTCAGTTCTATTCTTTCTTCTACTTATTAGTACACTTCCTCGTTTCCACAATGGTACTTCATTACAAAACTTGTCTCCTTATCATTTTCCTTTTTTTAGGCTCCACTCGTATTATTTCTACATAACTATGATCGAAAAACAACATAGAAACCTTCATGCCCCAGAAAGTGTGATCATTAGTGAGAGTAAAAGGTTTATCGGCTCTAGTGGCTCTGTGTCTATGAGTGACTCAAGTTTGAATTTTAGCTTGAGCTCCTCGAGGAGGTCCAAAAGCTATCATAATGTGATTGTGGTTATGCCCTCATTAAGCATAGTTCGATTGATGGAATTTTGAACCCAAACCTAATGAGTTTAAACCTCATGATGCTTCGAGGTTAAGAGAGGCCTACGACATACTTGAGTTTGTACAAATTAGCATTCCTAGACGGACATCTTTAGATAGTGACCCACCTCTCGAAGGTTGAATGGTGTTTCAAAAGAAACCATTATGGCTTGGTTTGCACTTTTCCATGCTTGACTTCATTAGAAATTTTCTATGACATACCCAAATATCTTATGGCCAAACAATTCCCAATGGCTGGAGGTACTTGTTATTCATAACCTTGTTGGGCAAGAAGCTCGGTTTCACAACAACGGATGCTTGAGATCAAGAGATATACATCCTAAAGCAAAACCCATTGGATCCTCACCATATTTATATGTTGCCAAATAGGACCAAGGTATAAACGTCATGTTATCGGACAATGATAGGAACAAGAAAAAATTCTTTTTCAATGTCTCGAGCCTATGGGAGTTCAAAGATGGAAATAACATGATTCCTTATCTCTAAGGAGATGTAAAGATCATCCTAAATAGGTTATGCTTTCATGTCGACCATGAGTCAGGATGTGAAGAACGGACTATCCTTCTTCTAACACTGCCTGTCTATTCTGACTCCCTGGAAAGACATTTTGTCAATCCCAAATAAAGCAAAAAAATGGAATGATAGACCGGTCAAATTTAGCTCTAAATTTGAGCCAATACCATAAGGTTGTAGTCCTTTTAAATCCATCTAACTCATCATATTTGTTAGAAAAACTGGGTATATTTTCCCTATTTTAAGTAGTTACTATTCACTTATGATTTAAATGAATAAAACTCAAACTAGCTTGACAAAATAATTCTATTGGAAATATAATGCTAAAATAAACTAAAGTAGATATTGAAGCAAAAAATAAAAAACAACAGAAATTTAACGAGGTTCGGTATAAATGTTACCTATGTCGTCGGGGTCGTTGACTATTTCCACTATCTCCAAATGGTTGAACTCTAAAATTACAACTAATTGGGCAAAATTGAGTTAATCAATTACCCTTACAAAAAAGATGAAGATTTACAAATTTTGGGATGTTTTAGAAGTAGAGGAGAAGACTTTATTTATAGCTCAAAATATAACACTCACCATTATTCCTAATCAATGTGGGACTTTTTCAATTTACTCACTAAGGAGCTATACAACAAATCTCCACCTTAGCGACTTAGTGATTCTTAAATGATTTCTTCAATCTCTAGATCAACGATGCCATTGCCAATTCAAATTTGAAAGATGTTAATCAAGTCCAGACAATGTTTGAATTTGATTGTTGTTACCACCTTGGTCATTATATCTATGAGATTCTCTGTTGCATTGATCTTTTGAACTAATACTCCACCCTAATATGTTTTTGACCAACTCCCAAGTCTTCAAGCAAACATCATAACCAAATAGCTTCCTTCACAGCCTCTGTAACTACCATATACTCTACCTCTATAGTAGACAAAGCAATTGTACTGCAAGGTAGACTTCCAATTGATTGGTGCTCTAGCAAGAGTAAACACATAACCAATAATTGATAGATGCTTATCTAAATCTCCTACATAATTAGAATCACAATATTTGACTGCACATTGACCAACAATATTATCCTATTGAAATACTAAACAAATATCTACAGTATTTAAAATATACCGTAGAATCCATTTCACATCCAACAAATGTCCTTTACCAGGATCATGCATGTACCTACTTACAACATCAACCACATGTGAAATGACAAGTCTCGTACACATCATTACATACATTGAGCTACCAACCACATTTGCATATGGTACCTTTTTTCATGTATTCTCGTTCTACATCATTATTAGGAGATAATTGAGCACTAAGCTTGAAATGATAAGCAGAGTACTTACAGGTTTTTTCTGTTCATTCATACCAAAACGTTGTAGTATCTTCTTCAAATATTGACTCTAGGTCAAACTAAGCTTCCTTTTTTTCTTGTCTCTGCTTATCACTATGCCGAGAATCTTCTTGGATTCTCCCAGATCTTTCATCTCAAACTCCTGATTTAGTTGAGCCTTCAAATTCTCAATTTCTTCTTGGTTTTTCAATGCAATCAACATATCATCGATGTACAATAGAAGATAGATGAAAGACTCATCTTGTAGCTTGCAAAAATACACACAATGATCTTGTGTACTTCTAGTATACTTCTACTGTTATATAAACTGATCAAATCTTTTGTACCACTGCCTTGGAGATTGCTTCAATCCATACAACGATTTGTTCAGCTTACAAACCCAATTCTCTTTACTAGTAACATTAAACCCTTCTAGTTGAGACATATAGATTTCCTCTTCCAAGTCACCGTGTAGAAATGCGGTTTTCAAATCAAGTTGAACTAGTTCCAAATCCAAATGTGCTACTGAGGCCAACAAAATTCTAATGGATGAATGTTTTACAAGTGGAAAAAATACCTCATTATAATTGATTCCCTCCTTTAGAGCGTAGCCCTTAGCAACCAACCTTGTCTTGTAGTGAACACCATCTTTGTTAGGAAATCCCTCTTTCTTTGTATACACCTATTTGTAACCAATTGCCTTCTTACCCTTAAGTAGTTGTGTCAACTTTCATGTCTTATTCTTCTAAAGGGACAGAAGTTCCTTGTCCATGGTTTCTTTCCATCTTTCAACTTTAGGGCTTCTAATTGGTTCTTTATATATGGAAGGAACATCATCATGCATAATTGAAAGTGCATAAGCCACCGTATTCTTAAATTGAGCAGGTAAATCTTCAAAATCTTTGTATCGAGCATGCACCTTAACATTTTGTTATCGTGGCCTATCAACTGTAGTTTCTTCTTGTTATTGTAAAGGTTCTTGGGTTAAAACCTCTTCTTCATCTGATTCATCTTCTGTCAATGAAGGATCAACTTCTATCTTATCTCTACCAACTGGATTAACAATTCTACTTTCAAACTCTACCAGCTTCGGAGTTTACTCCACCTGTTACAAAATACCATCAATCTTCTCAGTTACCTTTCTTAGTAAGGAAAATTCATCAAAGGTAACATCTCTACTGAAGATTATCTTTTTTATTTCAAGGCACCATAGTTGATATCTTCTAGAACCAGAGAGGATCTCCAAAAAAATAGCTTTCTTGGCTCTTGGATCCAACTTTGATTTAGTTACATGGTAGTATGCAATAGAACCTAATACATGTAAGAAATTGTAATCTCTAGCAGGTTTTCCAAATCATACCTCCATAGGCATTTTGCCTTCAAAAGCATATGATGGTAGACAGTTGACAAAATAACATGTATACGTCATAACCTCAGCCCAATACTACTTACCTAACCCAGCATTTGACAACATACACCGAACCTTCTCCAGCAAAGTCTAGTTCATACATTCTGCAACTCATTATATTGTGGTGTTTTTCGAATTATGAAGTGTCACACTATCCCTTTTTCTTCACAAACTTTCATAAATGGATCGTTTGTGTACTCAGTGCCATTATCAGACCTTAAATGCTTGATATTTCTACCATTTTGAGTCTCGATCATCTTCTTTCACTTGAGAAAAATTTCTAGTACTTCATCCTTTTTCTTCATAAGATACACCCAAACTCTTCTAGATAAGTCATCAACGAAAGTGACATAATAATGTTTGCCATTCATGGATGGAGTTCTTGTTGGCCCCCATACATCCATATGAATGTAATCCAATATGCCTTTTGTATTATTGAGTGCAGTGCCAAAGCTTACTTTTTTCTACTTCCTCAATAAACAATGCTTATAGAATTCCAACTTGTCGGTTCTTATTCCTTTTAACATGCTTTGCTTTACAAGAATCTATAAAGCTTTTTCACCAGTATGTCCCAAACTCATATGATATAGCTTGGTATTTTCTGAATCTCTTTCTTCCTCTAAAACTGTTGTTGATGCTATCCTAATAACCGTACTACCAAGGTAGTAGTACAAGCTATTCTTTCAAACACATTTCATTGCCATAAGTGCTCCAGAAGTAACCTTCAATGCCTTATTTTGTATGGTCACAATGAAGCCTTTTGATTCTAAGACTCCCATAGCAATGAGATTTGTCTTTATATTTAGTACATAATGAACATTCATCAAGACTTTGGTTGAACCATCTTGATTCTTCAAATGAATTGTATCGATGGGATGCTGTTGACGAACCAACCAATGCAAAATTTGAATTTGAATTGCTTTCAGCTACATATGCATCAGATGGTACAACTTTTCCTTTCTTCTGTAACTTCATATAGTTTTTCATCCAATGACCTTTTTCATGACAAAAGGCACATTCATCTTTACCAAGCCTTGATGAGTGCTCAAAAAGCACTAAAATTACCATGATTTTATGCACATTAATTGATTAAAAATATATATATTTATATGTTTTATCATATATTTATATAAATTTGTCTTTTTCGGAATCACGGGTGTTTTTATTGTTTTTCAGGTATTTTCACTTAAGAACGTAACTTAAAGACTCAAAGAGGAATACTGGAAGCAATACATCACAAATATATTAATAAATAAATGGGGAAAGGTCAACAAATATGGAAAAATTGGACAAAATGGGTCAAAAGGGTCAAAAATGTCAAAAAGGAGAAAATCGCGCCTACCGCCTCACATGGGCCGCTATTTCGCCCCATTTTTTACAAATTCATGTCATGCTGACGTCATCAGTATGACGTCAGTAATTACCACTCCGCATTTTCACATTTTTTTAACATTTTTTCCCCCACTTTTTCTCTCTATCTTCACCTATAAATACCCCCTTTCTCTTCACTTCTAACCACACCTCAAAACCATTCTTCTCTTCTCTTTCTTTCTCTCATTTCTTAGTTTTTAAGCTTTTCTTAGTTTCTAGTTGTTCTTAGTTAATTTCTCATAGTTTAGAGTTCTTCCCTTTTTGGGAAGAACTAGTTATGTTTTTGTAATTTATTTGCTTTTTGATTAAATAAATGGGAGTGCAAATTTCGCTTGGAGGTTTTCCAGCAACGGGAATAGCATCGAAGTTCTGTAAGGATTTTATTTTCTTTACAGTTATTTTTTATGCTTTATTCTTACATGTTATATTTAATTTGTCTGTGATTAAATTTAACTTTGTTGGCTATTTATAAACATGATGTAATAATAACGTTGTTATGCTTGCGAAATATTAAATAGGTAAAAATCTCTAAAATGAATTGATTTTATTTTTATTCAAGATTTTATATCAAGAATGTTAGAGAGAAATATATTATTTTTCATTACAAACTTAAATCTGAAAATTAGATTTTAAGGTTTAGTTATCCGGTCTAATTTAGAGTAGTGCTCTTTTATTTGTTGGTACAATCGCCCGGTAGTTAGAGTGGAGCTCTATTTCAAAAGTTTTTATAAGAATTATTATTTGAAAATGTATTGACAACATGTTTTCAGTAGTGGTTTTAAAACTTGAAAGTTAGTACTCGGATAACTAAATTCTTAGGTTTAATTTGGACACCTTGAATAAAGTTTAAATCGTCTAACCTCACCAAAGGTGGCATTTAAATGGTTCATTTTCAATCTCTTAGAAAAAAGAATTAATTTAATTAACCAAATTAGTTATCAACCCCACCCATAGGTGTTAATTGATTTGTTTAATTAACAAAGAATATCTAACCCCACCAAAGGTGGTATTCATATAAAAAAGAGAGAATCAATAAATATCAATTCATATCTTTAATAACCTAATTAATATGAGCAAGCATAATTAACTTAATTATTATATCCATAAATACTCCACCATTATAAATGATAAAATTTGCATAAATGTTTATTGAATCTATGTTTATTTTTATGTAATTAGATTAAAAACACAAAACCCCAAAATATCGTGACAGGATGTTTAGGATTTAATTTCGTTTTTAAAAGTTTGAATAATAAATTAAAAACCACATACATTCCTTCCTTAGATCGACCTTGTGAGTATACTTATCATTTTCTACGAAATGATTCGTGCACTTGCGAGAGTTTTATAAATAGATAAAACCAAATTAACGGGCAGGATCGGCGATGTCGGTTCTGCCCCGATCAAGTTTTTGGCGCCGTTGCCGGGGAAGGAATAGCGTTTTTAAATTATTTATCAAAATTTTAAAAACTTTTTGTGTTGTAAATAATTGTGATTTTTTTTATTTTGATTAAAAAAAACAAAAATAATTTTTTTTTGTTGTTTGTGAATAGTAAAATAAAAACAAAAATTTAATAAAAATTAAAATAAAATTTTTTTTCTCTCATAAAAAAACAAAAAAAATAATAAATATATAATAATAAAATTGTTGTTCGTAAATAGTAAAAACAATAAATAAATAAAAATTAAAATAATTTGAAAAAAAAACAAAAAAAAAATTTCAAATTTCAAATTTCATAATAATAAAAAAAACAAGGAAAATTAAAAAAAAATAAAATAAATCTTACCGTTCAAGAATAGTAAAAAAAAAGTAAAAATAAATAAAAAAATTAAAATTAAAAAAATTAAAAAATTAAAAAATTAAAAAATTAAAAAATTAAAAAATTAAAAAATTAAAAAATTAAAAAATTAAAAAATTAAAAAATTAAAAAATTAAAAAAATTAAAAAAATTAAAAAAATTAAAAAAAATTAAAAAATAAATAAATAAATAAAAATTTAAATAAATTTTAAATAAAAAATAAAATAAAAAAAAATTATAAAAAAAAATTAAAAAAAAATAAAAAAAAAACTTAATTTTTAATTTTCATTTAATTTTAAGTTTTTTTTAATCTTAATTTTATTTTTTTTAAATAAAAAATAAAAAAAAATCAATTTTTATTTTTTACCTTTTTTTAATTTATTTTATTTTATTTTCCCTTTTTTTTAATTTTATTTTATTTTATTTTATTTTTATTTTATTTTATTTTATTTTATTTTATTATTTTTTTACTATATTTTTTTTTCTCTTAATTTTCATTTAACTTAATTAACTTAAATTTTTACTAACTTAATTAACTTAACTTTTTAATTAACTTAGATTTTCATTAACTTAATTAACTTAAATTTTTATTTAAATTAACCTAATTAACTTAGCTTTTTAATTAACTTACATTTTCATTAACTTAATTAACTTAGATTTTTACTTAACTTAACTTAAATTAACTTAGAGTTTCATTAACTTAATTAACTTAAATTTTTACTTAACTTAACTTAATTAACTTAATTTTAATAGCATGAAAAGTAAAGATCTAAGAGAGTTCTGTCTAGAAGACTAGTTCTTGGAAGCCTTTGTGCCACTAGTCTTTCCTGGGAACGTTGTTCTGTCTAGGAGAATGGTTTTTAAGGAGCCTTTGCACCACCATTCTTTCCTGGGAGCACTCTTGGTTAATACTGATTATGTTATTTTAACTTAGATATTATACTTAAAAAAAACCAAAAAAAAAAACAAAAAAAAAATCTGAAACTATCTCCAAAATTTTAAAAGTTTTAATTACAATCTAAGGAGTTAGTTGTTTTGATTGATCTAGGTACAATTGTGTTTTTATGCCTTTAATTATTTGATTTGTACCTAGACGTGGATTATCTAAAACTCACAAGCATGTCCCTAGTTTTAAGTACAGAAAAAATTTAAAAATCCATAGGACATGACTGAAAAAGTATAGGTAGACAATCTTGTCTTACTTGTAGGTTTTATTGACTCATTGATGAGGGGACATTGAGTTTACTTAAAAGGCAATCCCCAAGTTACGTCTTGCTAAGACGTTAAACTAAGCGCTGGATGAGAGGCAACCCATCATTTTAGGTCATTTTTTGTTATTTGTTTTATATACTTAATTTTATTATTTATTTTAGTTTAATTATATATGAATAATTTTTAAATTGTTAAAACTAAAAATATTTGTTGAGTTGTTAGAAGTTCACAAAGAATCATTCGTATACACTTTAATGATGAATATGATGAATGCACCTGTATTTCTCCATTACTACTTACACATTCTCAAGAAATAGGTAATCTTTCTTCTCTTTTCTCTTTATCTTTAATTTACAGTTGTTACATTGAGGACAATGTAAGTTCTAGGTTGGGGGTGGTGAAAAGTTACCATGCTTAATTAGAAAAGAAAAAAAAAGAGATTTAACAATTTAAAAATTCAAAAAAAAAAAACAATTATTAATTTTTTCTTTTTTATGTTCACATCTTCATTTTTTGTGTTTGGTTTTATTTTTGTTTTGTGTGATTTAGTAATTTTTGAAATTTAAAAAAAAAATAAAAATATATATATTTTCTCACAAAAATTTATCATTTCTTTAAATCAAATTTGAGTAAATAGTTAAGTCTTTTGTACTGTTAGATTAATTTTTGAAAACATATCATGAAATATTATGTAATTATTTTTGATAATTAGTTAATTTTTGTCATAACTAGTATTTCTTGATAAGATGTAGAAATTATATTAAACCCAAAATCGGTGTTTATGAATTTGTTTTAGTGGAGACTACCTTTGTGAGATATAATTTGAGCCTAATTTCCCTTATTCAGAGTGAAATATATAATTTTTCTACTCCAAACACATTTCTTATTTCTTCAAATTCTTAGATGATCTCTATAGGTATTAATATTGAATGTATGAATTTTTTCTCATCTTAATAGAGTATCGTATATTTTTTATTATTATTTTTGCTTAGATTAAATGATTTGAGTAGAAATTGATAGTATATGCTTTTATCTCATTCGTGCATGACTGTTACAAAAAAAAAGAGGCATATCTGGGGTTACCTAAACCAAGATCAAACAAAAAAACCACAAAATTAACCACTCACCAAAATCCTAAAAAATGTACAATCTGTACATGGGTTGACTCTCTAAAAAATGATATATATTGAAAAATATCTTCAGAAAAATATAGAGAGAAAGAATATATAGTATAATCTACATACTATGACCCACATTGCCTACAAAATTGTGAGTAAAGGCTAATTACAAAAGAAAGATATAGGAAGTAATTCCCTAAAAAGTCATTGCACTTTCTTCATTTATAAAAGGCATATATCTTGAAATTTTTTCTTAATGAGTTTGATTTATGTATGAAAATAATTTTTATATATGATATCTTTATAATTTATACATTTGATTCCTTCCATGAGATCAACGTCAAAATAACACTTTGAGCCTTTCTTCTTTATACATATGCGAACATATTAGTTCATTTCTATACATCAACTCTTTCGCATATAAATTAGTATGAGTGTTTGAACCCATAGGATTCAGTGTTTTGAGAGTATTGACTTGTGAGGAATAGAGTTGAAGCGAATTCGGATTCATGACACTGAAATTGGGTGAAATTAAATTGATACATTTTTGTTATGAAATATGAAAATGATTTCCGACTAATTATTATAATAAATCATGATTGTTTAAAAGAATTAAAATAACTTATGCTTGAGATTTTAATTATGATCTTAAAGGAGATTAAAAAGTATGAGACATTTTTGTGATATGTTGTTTTCTTTTATTCTTAAACGTTAATTTTTGATTTTGTTGTAATTTTAGTTTTTAAGTTGATTGTTGTTATTATTTCTTTTAATTTTTACATTTAGTTCAATGTTTGTGGGTATCATTACTGAAAACCCTCACGAGACTCAAACTCGTCCACTAGGGCAACCTAGGGGTTTAAAGGCTTGTTGCATAGGCTAAATGCAACCGTGTCAATCTACGGAAGTGATTTAGGATAGTTTAATTTTTAGTTTTTATCGCTTCTCTTGCTAAGGGACTAGCAAGAAGCTAGTTGGGGGTTGTGATGAGTGCTCAAAAAGCACTAAAATTACCATGATTTTATGCACATTAATTGATTAAAAATATATATATTTATATGTTTTATCATATATTTATATAAATTTGTCTTTTTCGGAATCACGGGTGTTTTTATTGTTTTTCAGGTATTTTCACTTAAAAACGTAACTTAAAGACTCAAAGAGGAATACTGGAAGCAATACATCACAAATATATTAATAAATAAATGGGGAAAGGTCAACAAATATGGAAAAATTGGACAAAATGGGTCAAAAGGGTCAAAAATGTCAAAAAGGAGAAAATCGCGCCGCCGCGCCGCCCAGCCGCGCCGAGCACCGCCTTGCGCGCCCGGCCGCTGACACGCCCGCGTCCGCGCGCATCAGCGCGCGCCTAGTCCCAATTCCGCGCGCGCCCGGCGCATCTCACCTGCTCCCGCGTGCACCCGTGCGCGCAGCGCCTGCCATCAGCGTGCGCCCCTGCGCGCCCAGCTGCAATCCACGCGCGCCGACGCCCATTTTGCCCCATTTTTCATGTGCAGTCGCCCCATGACGTCATGCTGACGTCATCAATGACCTCAGCATTTGCACTACGCGTTTTCACATTTTTTCACTCATTTTTTCTCTCCATCCTCACCTATAAATACCCCCCTTCCCTTCACTTCTAAACACACCTTCAAAACACACTTCTTTCTTCTTTCTTTCTCTCATTTCTTAGTTTTTTTAGTTTTTCTAGTTTTTCTTAGTTTTTAGCTTTTCTAAGTTAGTTTTTAAGTTCTTCCCTTTTTGGGAAGAACTAGTTATGTTTTTGTAATTTATTAGCTTTTTGATTCAATAAATGGGAGTGCAAATTTCGCTTGGAGGTTTTCCAGCAACGGGAATAGCATCGAAGTTCTGTAAGGATTTTATTTTCTTTACAGTTATTTTTTATGCTTTATTCTTACATGTTATATTTAATTTGTCTGTGATTAAATTTAACTCTGCTGGCTGTTTATAAACATGATGTAATAATAACGTTGTTATGCTTGCGAAATATTAAATAGGTAAAAATCTCTAAAATGAATTGATTTTATTTTTATTCAAGATTTTATATTAAGAATGTTAGAGAGAAATATATTATTTTTCATTACAAACTTAAATCTGAAAATTAGATTTTAAGGTTTAGTTATCCTATTCGATTTAGAGTAGTGCTCTTTTATTTGTTCGTACAATCACGCGATGGTTAGAGTGAAGCTCTATTTCAAAAGTTTTTATAAGAATTATTATCTGAAAATGTATTGACAACATGTTTTCAGTAGTGGTTTTAAAACTTGAAAGTTAGTACTCGGATAACTAAATTCTTAGGTTTAATTTGGACACCTTGAATAAAGTTTAAATTGTCTAACCCCACCAAAGGTGGCATTTAAATGGTTCATTTTCAATCTCTTAGAAAAAGGAATTAATTTAATTAACCAAATTAGTTATCAACCCCACCCATAGGTGTTAATTGATTTGTTTAGTTAACAAAGAATATCTAACCCCACCAAAGGTGGTATTCATATAAAAAAGAGAGAATCAATAAATATCAATTCATATCTTTAATAACCTAAATAATATGAGCAAGCATAATTAACTTAATTATTATATCCATAAATACTCCACTGTTTTAAGAGATAAAATTTGCATAAATGTTTATTGAATCTATGTTTATTTTTATGTAATTAGATTAAAAACACAAAACCCAAAATATCGTGACAGGATGTTTAGGATTTAATTTCGTTTTTAAAAGTTTGAATAATAAATTAAAAACCACATACATTCCTTCCTTAGATCGACCTTGGGAGTATACTTATCATTTTCTACGAAATGATTCGTGCACTTGCGAGAGTTTTATAAATACATAAAACCAAATGAACGGGCAGGATCGACGACGTCGGTTCTGCCCCCATCAAGTTTTTGGCACCAACCCGGCCGGCTGAGCAACGCGCGCCGGCGCCAGAACCGTGCGCGCCGCCAGGACCGCGCGCGCCGGCGCCCGGCCGCGCGCGACACGCCCCACGTTCGCACGCATCGGCCGCGCGCGCCGTGCGCCGCCTTCGCACGCACGCCTTTGTGGGCGCTGCCTCGCGCGCGCCGCTACCATATCACCCCATTTTTTGCGCACAGCCGCCTCATGTCATGCTGACGTCATCAGTATGACGTCAGCAATTACCACTCTGCGTTTTTACATTTTTTTAACATTTTTTCCCCCACTTTTTCTCTCTATCTTCACCTATAAATACCCTCTTTCTCTTCACTTCTAACCACACCTCAAAACCATTCTTCTCTTCTCTTTCTTTCTCTCATTTCTTAGTTTTTAAGCTTTTCTTAGTTTCTTTCTTAGTTTCTAGTTGTTCTTAGTTAATTTCTCTTAGTTTAGAGTTCTTCCCTTTTTGGGAAGAACTAGTTATGTTTTTGTAATTTATTTGCTTTTTGATTCCATAAATGGGAGTGCAAATTCCGCTTGGAGGTTTTCCAGCAACGGGAATAGCATCGAAGTTCTGTAAGGATTTTATTTTCTTTACAGTTATTTTTTATGCTTTATTCTTACATGTTATATTTAATTTGTCTGTGATTAAATTTAACTTTGTTGGCTATTTATAAACATGATGTAATAATAACGTTGTTATGCTTGCGAAATATTAAATAGGTAAAAATCTCTAAAATGAATTGATTTTATTTTTATTCAAGATTTTATATCAAGAATGTTAGAGAGAAATATATTATTTTTCATTACAAACTTAAATCTGAAAATTAGATTTTAAGGTTTAGTTATCCGGTCTAATTTAGAGTAGTGCTCTTTTATTTGTTGGTACAATCGCCCGGTAGTTAGGGTGGAGCTCTATTTCAAAAGTTTTTATAAGAATTATTATCTGAAAATGTATTGACAACATGTTTTCAGTAGTGGTTTTAAAACTTGAAAGTTAGTACTCGGATAACTAAATTCTTAGGTTTAATTTGGACACCTTGAATAAAGTTTAAACTGTCTAACCCCACCAAAGGTGGCATTTAAATGGTTCATTTTCAATCTCTTAGAAAAAAGAATTAATTTAATTAACCAAATTAGTTATCAACCCCACCCATAGGTGTTAATTGATTTGTTTAGTTAACAAAGAATATCTAACCCCACCAAAGGTGGTATTCATATAAAAAAGAGAGAATCAATAAATATCAATTCATATCTTTAATAACCTAATTAATATGAGCAAGCATAATTAACTTAATTATTATATCCATAAATACTCCACCATTATAAATGATAAAATTTGCATAAATGTTTATTGAATCTATGTTTATTTTTATGTAATTAGATTAAAAACACAAAACCCCAAAATATCGTGACAGGATGTTTAGGATTTAATTTAGTTTTTAAAAGTTTGAATAATAAATTAAAAACCACATACATTCCTTCCTTAGATCGACCTTGGGAGTATACTTATCATTTTCTACGAAATGATTCGTGCACTTGCGAGAGTTTTATAAATAGATAAAACCAAATGAACGGGCAGGATCGACGATGTCGGTTTTGCCCCGATCAAGCCTTCCTTTTGAATAAAATCTACCTCTCCTTCCTTTCTGTTGAGTTTGTGGATGCTCTCTTACAGAAAGTGTCTCTGCTACTTCATTCATGCTTTCTTTTTTTATCTTTCTTTCTAATTTCTTAACTATACAAAGCAATGGAAATGTCCTCAAAAGATACTTTATCCTTCCCAATGAGTAAGCTCGTAATAAGATGATCAAACTCATCAAGAAGGGAAGTTAAAAAATCAAGGCTAAATCTTCATCTTTGAAAGTTTCATCCATATTTAACAAATCTCCTACTAATCGATCAAATGTAGTAATGTGGTCGTTTATTATGTTACCTATAAGGTATTCAAAATGGAACAAATTCTTCAAATAGAACCAATTTTATCCGCTCTTCTTTGTGAACTTGTTCTCCAACGCCTTTCATAAATTACTTGTGGATGTCTCCTTCATGTACGTGTATTTTTTCTCTTGAGAGACAAGAACAGATTGTACCACATGCCAATCGGTTGATATTTTTCCACTTGACTTCATTTGCTTCATCTGGTTTCTATTTTTCAATGGTGATTTCTAAACCTTGTTGAAATAGAGCATCTAGAACTTCGCCTTGCCACATGCCGAAATGACCGATTCCATCAACCATTGTTCTGCCTGACGTGGATGATTGGATTTTGTATGAGGGAGACTTTTCTTCTACCATTTCTTCATATTATAACAACTAGTAACTATATTCTAATAGCAAACAAACGGAATACAAACAAATGTCTAGGTAAAAATCTTCAACTCTGATACCAATTATTGAAAAAATCATGTATATTTTCCTATTCTAAGTAGTTACTATTCACTTATAATTCAAATAAATAGAACTCAAACTAACCCAATAAAATAATACTATTGAAAATATAATGCTAAAATAAACTAAAGTAGATGTTGAAGTAAAAATATTAAAGTAGAAAAATAAAAACACTAGAAATTTAATGAGGTTTGGTATAAATGTTACCTATGTCCTCGGGGGTCGTTGATCACTTTCACTATCTCCAAATGGTTAAACTCCAAAATTACAAATAATTGGGAAAAATTGAGCTAATCAATTACCCTTACAAAAGAGGGAAAGATTTACAAATTTTGGGATGTTTTAGAAGTGGAGGATGAGGCTTTATTTATAGCCCAAAATACAACACCCATCTTCATTCCTAATTAATATGGGACTTTTTCAATTTGCTCACTAAGGAGCTATACAAAAATATTCATTTTCGACTAATGATATTGTGTGTTTTCATATGAAGATATAGATCTTGATGATGTGTCTCTATATGACCTTCTAAGCTCATTTCAGTTGACCAAGGAAGGATATGTCGCCACTACTTCTAAAATGAAGGAGAAAGGTTATGTCATAAGATCAGATGACACTAAGGATGTATTCTGAGAATCATCAACTTCTTTTTCCACCTTCGAGGAGTTAATCGTCTCTCTACCCATTTCAGTGCCATCATTTACACCCATTCCTTTATCCTTAGGCAAGGGAAAGTCTATCAATTTCATGGATGCTCCTAGCTCATTCAATGAGCCTATCATGGGCAATCTCACAGCCCAAGATGGGTCCATTAATATGATGTTGACCTAACTGGATGAGGCCATCCTAGTTAACATGTGCAAAGAATTCGATGCACTAGCCTTGATGAATAGGAATATCCTTGATTTAAGCTTAACTCTTTTATGCTATTGTAGAAAAATATGACCAAAATGTTTAAAAGTCTTTTTGTTTATTGTAAGGGATGACACTGATCTGGTACTAGAATGTTTGAAAAGCTGAGCGAATGAAAGAGGAGCTCAAGAAAGAAAAGAAGGACCACCAGGATGCACTGTCCAGTGTGACAGTTCTATATACACAGACACTAGATCTTACTAAGAGGGAGGAAGTCACCCTAAAGTGAAGAAAGAGGTGGAGAAGTCGGTCTAGTAGGTGGAGAAGTCAGTCTAGTACTTGAAGAAAGAGTTGAGTTGGTCTTAGGTTATGGAAGATAAGGCTATATAAGTAGAAGAACATGGAGTTTCTTTAATCCAATTTTAACAATTCCATAGAGTCTTTCAAGTTGAAAGCATGGAGAAGGGTAAGGTCAAATATCACTATCAAATTATCGACATGATGATCACTCCAACTAGATCTCCATGAATTGTCATTGATGATGGCAAGCAAGAGAGTAAGGCTCACATCGACCTTCCTTACTACCAGCCTAATGTCGACCATTAGACTTTGAGATTGACTCTGTTGACTTTCTTTTTTTGTTTTGGTTTTGTTATTTTTGTAATTTTTTTGTAAATGTCCCCCCATTTTGTAAAGAAAAACTATTGTGGGAAGTGTAATGAATATGTATTCTATCTTTGACGAATTTATAATTGACATTGCATAATAATTGTGTTTTGTCTTATATAAAAGTGACTGATTCTCCCCACTTTTGGAGACATGTGGGAACATGTGGAATCCATCCTTGGCTCTATAAAAAAGGAAGTTACTTCCATCAGATTGTGAACTCTATATACTACTATATATACTTTTTTGTTCTCGATCTTGCATTTGTGTAGCTCCTCATCAATTATGGCCATTAATCGATCTTCATGTTGTTGAGCTCGTTTACTAAGAAAGAAAGCTCAAAATTTATAGGTTAGGTCGAAAAATTAAAGTTCAAGGTGAGAAAACACAAGACTTTACTCGAGCTATATAAGAATGAAGTCAACCTATTACGAGCTTGGCTTGATGATAAATCATATCAATACGAGAAGGCACTAAGGGCACGTTTGGTTTAATGAATGAAAAAATAATGGGAATGGTAACAGTAATAAAATCAAATATAAAGGAAATAGTATTACTATTACACTGTTTGGTTTGACAATTGTAATAAAATAAGGAACCAATATTGCAATATTTGGTTTACAACTAGAATAGAATGAAAAACATTATATATTATCTTAGTAATCTTATATTCAGTGAAGTTTAAATAATATCATTTAATAATTATTTTCTCTATCAGACAATATATTATTAAAGATTATTATTTTTCTAAATGACTATTACTTAAAAATATTACTTAATTTAAAAAAATTAAAAGCAAGAAAAAATATTTTTGATCATTTTTTCTTCTATATTATTTAAATTATATTTGTGGATAAAATTAAAATAATACATTTTTTATATAATAGGAAGGGAAAAGAATAGATTTTCCTAAAAGGGTAGTGGAATGACAATTTCATGTCTTTTAGTAATTGTTTGAATTCCATTTCATGTCCACGATACAACCTAATATAGAAGTATATGAAAAAAATTCCATTTCGAGTTCTATTTATTACAACTAAACATGACCTAATTGCAATGAATAGTTATGTAAAGGAGGAGACATACTGAGCCAACACATATCTGAAGCCTGGTGAGGCCGTGTTTCTAGAGGTGATGAGGATCACATAGGACATCGAAAGGAAACTTGAGAACCTAGGAAGCTCCTCGACTAACATTTAAAAATGCTTGCCTCAATTTATAAAATAGATTCAAGTTGAAATGTTTACATTAGTTGGCTCTAAAATGTCTAGTAGGAATAGTCTACATGAAACCAAGGAATTAAGCGATGCATAAGTGTGTATTCATCATGCTCTATGATCAATTTTATTGATTGTATGTGCTCAATTATCTAGCATGTGATTGTTTTTTTATATATACATACGATGCCTCGTCAGCCTACTTACTTACCAAGATAATCACCCCTTTATTATTTTAAGGTGGTGCCTCATAGCCCTAGAATTAGATAATAACAACTTCCTAAGGCTCCTAAGACATTACCTAAGCATTCTGCCAAGTTCCTTATCGAGGCAATCAACCTTTTGTTATCTTTGAGGTGGTGCCTCATCGATCTAAAACTAGATGATACTAATAAGCCTACCAAGGCATTGCTCAAGCACTCTGCTTGGTTCTTTATTGAGGAAATCAACCCATTAATGTTTTGAGATGGCACCTTATTAGCCTATAATTGGATGATACCAACTTTTTGAGGCTTCTAAGAAATTGCCCCAATGCTCTACCTAGTTCTTTATTGAGGTGATTAACCTATTATCATTTTGAGGTGATGCCTCATCAGCCTAGAATTGGACAATATCAATTTTCCAAGGCATCTAAGGCTTTACCTGAGTACCCTACCTGGTTCTCTATCAAGGAAACAAACCATTATTGTTTTGAGGTAGCTCCACATTGGCCTGGAACTATACGATGCCAACTTCCTAGGGCTCCCAAGGCATTACTCAATCAATCTTCCTGGCTTCTTACTAAGGAAATCAACATGTTATTGTTTTAAGGTGATGCCTCATCGGCTTAGTACTAGATGACTCAAGCTTCTTAAGGTCTCCAAAGAATTGTTCAAGCATTTTGCCTACTTCCTTACCAAGGCAATCAACCCATTATTGTTTTGAAGTGGTGCCTCATTGGCCTAAAATTGGATGATGTCAATTTTCTAAGGCTCTTAAGGCATTACTTGAGCACTCTGCCAGGTTCCTTATAGGGGTGATCATATCGTTATTATTTTGAAGTGACATCTCATTAGCTTGGAACTGGAAGATGCCAGCTTCCTATGGCTTTTAAGGCATTTTTTGAACGCTCTATTTGGTTTCTTATCAAGGCAATCAACCTATTATTATTTTGAGGTGACCCCTCATAGCCTTTGAAATGGGCAATGCCAGCTTCCTAAGGCTCTCGAGTCATTTCTCAATACTTTGCACTACTACAAAAATGGGTATTTAAGTCGTTATGTAAAGTCAATTTTTGGAAAAAACTGACTTATAATGAATTTAAAGTCGGTTTGGTGTAGAACTGATGCTATCCACGTAGGATGTAGTGTTGATTGATGTATCGAACCGACGCTAAACGTGGACGTAGTATCGGTTGACATGGTGAACCGACGCTATCCACGTAGCGTAGCATCAGTTGACACCTAGAACTGACGCTATCCATATAGCGTAGCATCGGTTGACACCTGGAACCGACGCTATCCACGTAGCATAGCATCGGTTGACACTTGGAACCGACGCTATACGCATGAATAAATTCTTTTCTCTTCTTTCTTCCCCAAATAGAAACTATTCCAAGCATTACATAACTCTCAAAAACCCAAAACCTCCTCTACTCTTTCTCATTTTCTTCCTTTCTAACTAATCTTTTAGATCCCCTATTTTTTTAAGCAAAATACTCAAAAAATTTATACCCATTTCTCACTTACAAAACACCATTTTTTCTTCCTTTCCTTCATTTTGTCACTTCATTTACTTTTGTAAGTATTTCTATTAATTTTACGCACTTATTATTCATATTTTTTTCTGTTATTATGTGTTATTATTTATGTGTATAAATTTTTTTATTATATATGTAGGTTTGTATTATAACATCAGGAGAAGAATATGATGATCTTGAATAAAATAGAACAAAACCATGGTAATTTTTTGCTATTAATTAATTTTTTATTTTTCAAATATTTGTATTATTTGAACTATTTGCTAAACTGATTTTGGTTTTTTTCTGCTCGAATACAGGTTTTTATTTTAGTATAATAAAAAATGAGTAAATTTAAAATAAAAAAATAAAATAAATTAAAGTCGGTTCAGCGAATCGACTTTAAATTGATTTAAAGTTAATTTTTAACCGACATTAATGCCCCTTTTTGTAGTAGTGTTGCCTAGCTCCTTAAGTTGGCAATCATCCCGTTATTATTTTGAAACTCGTTATTATTTTACATTACCTCTTTTTACTACAACAAAGATTGATTACCTCTATTACATGTCAAAAGCAGTGTAACAAAAAGTGGTTATATTACATGGCTTACAATGAAAAGTAGAAAAAGTACATATCGTGTTTTTGACAAGCTTAATCAAAAGTGGTACCTCTTCAAATGTTGAGAATTCTAGCTCATTCTTCTGATAGTCCATTCATATCCTTTAAAGCATAAGCTCCGACTGATATGACTTTTGTAACCTCATATATTCCTTCCTAATTGGCCCTAAGCTTACAAGCCATTCACTTTTTCTTATTTGGGAACATTCTTCTTTAGACCTATTCCCTTATTGTGAAAGCCTTGAATTATACTATTTTGTGATAGTACGTTCTCACTCTTCATTTATGGTCTTTGACACAAATTCGGGACTTGTCTTGGTGCTCCTCTACAAGTATTAAATCAAGGTAACTTTCTAAATTGTTGTCAGACACTTCAATGATTGTCTAGAGTGATAGGGAGATCGCCTCGATTAGTATGATTGCCTTTGTGTTATAAACCAACGAGAAATGGGTTTCATTAGTAGCAACTCTCAGGTCGGTTCAAAGTTCCCATAAAACATCAAAGACCTCTTTGATCTATTTACTTTTTTATTCCATTCTCTTTTTAAGAAAAGTGAGAACCAACTTATTTGATGATTTTGCTTGGCCATTTGCTTATAGGTAATACAAGGAAGAATGACATAGATTTATCTTGTATTTCGACATGAAAGCCTTTACCTTATCACCTGTGAACTATTTCTCATTATTCGTGAAACCTGCTTAGGAAGGATAAATCGATAAACTATATTTTTCCATAAAAATGGATGAACTCCTCCTTGCATATTTTACTCAGTTCTTCAGCTTCAATCCATTTTATAAGGTAATCTATGGTGACCAAGTGAGATTTTCTTTGAATGGGCGCTTATGACATGGGTCCAAAAATATCTAGTTCCTATTTAAAAAATGGCTAGGGACTAATTACGCCCATCATTGGTGTAAGAGGCACATGTGCAAGTGGGTTAAACCTTTGGTACTTATCACATGCATGTGAATAATTTATATTGTTTTCTAGTATGGTTGGCTAGTAATATCCTTGGCGTATGATTCTTTGGGATAGTTTTCTTCCCACTGAGTGAGATCCATACTCACCCTTGTACACCTCCTGGTATGTGCCTAAAAAGCACACATATCTTGTGATTTATCAAAATTAATTAAGTAAATTAGGTTTTAATATCGTATTTTAACCTAAGTATTTTATAAATTGTGTTTTTAGAATCATAGGGTATTTTTTATGTATTTCAGGTATTTATGGACTTAAAAAATTCAAATGACAAAAGATCAATCAAATCTCGTAATCAAGGGTATAATTTTCATACAATGGAGGACCTAAAGGCAAACATTTATATAAGACATCAAGAATGGGTCAAAATATTAAAGAGGCAAAATTAAGGGCGTACCTCGACATGATTATTTGTGCACCGTGGCACAATACCTATGGTACAAATTTCAACATAATTGGAATAAAGGCATACCATGGCCCAAGCAAATGGATATGCACAATAATCTTCAGATTTCAAGCACATGTTTATCCAAACTGTTCCATATTTGTTAGATTAGTATTTTAAATGTTTCAAATCTATAACTATATATTATATAGATTACTGGCACAATAATATACAAAAAATATATATGGGTCTATAGAGAAATTAAAGGCTAGAGGCAAGATAGGAACTTAAAGAGACAATTAAGGAGTTGTAATCAGCCATTGATATCAATTATAAGCTTCTTCTTCTTCTTCTTTATCTTCTTTGTTATTTTCTATTTATTTTAATTATGATTTTTCCTGGAAAATTTATTATGATTGTGGACAATTTTTAAGCTCTAGACTATGATTTTAATTAATAAAATATTATTATGATTTTTAAATAGGGTCCTTAAGTTTTGATGTGTTCGATTCTATTATTAAGCTTCCCGACTATGCATGTATGAATTAGAGTACCTAACTAATTTACTGCATGTGTATATTTGATACTAGTTTAAGATGTTACTAAATTGTCCCGGAGTATATAGGTTTCAATGAGGAATACTTTCCCATATTTATTTTGTCAATTTTGGCATTCATTAATATTCTTATTCGAAGTGATAACTTGTTCGTTTTTGACAATGTGACAAGTAGAGTTGATACTTTCATTGAAGGTTGTTATGAATTGTGATCTCAAAAAGTTTAGTTATTTTCTTTTTTTTTTTGTACATAATTCGATGGTATTTTGCTTTATATAAAAGTAAGAAAATGTGGGTTGTAAGTCATTATCAACTAATGCATAAATTTTTCAATCCATTGTTGTTAATTCAATTATAGTTCTAATATTGATTTAAGATAAAATTGGTTAATTAATAGGATAGTGGTGAGAATTGTTCCATACTCATATATTTCTCTTTATTAGTGTGTTCATGTATCATGGATATTATTTTATGTTTTCCTTTTATTTTTATTTAAAAACTATTTTCAAAACCCCATTTTGTCAATTTATTAATAAGCTATAATTAATGATATTTATTATAACAATCCCCTTATGTGTTCGATAACTTTTATTCTTAAATTATTTATCACTTGTATAGTTTAACATAGAGTAAGCCAGGTCCCAATGGTGTCTTCTTATACAGTCTTCCTTCTTGCAAGAAGTAACTACCCAACTTAACAACAACACATTGTGCTTTCTTTTTGTCCTTGAAAATTGTTCCATTTTCAAAATGTTTGAAAAATGGTTCACGTCACAACCCGAATAAATATTTGACTTATTATGTCATGTACTGGGATTAGAGTTATTAATGCATTGGCATGACTATTACTATTATGGGATATCTGTTCTATTTTGACATCTTCAAAAGGTAAGCACTCTTTTTTTAACCTTTCTAAACACCTTTTAATCTTGTAGTCCTTCACCTCAAAAATGCTCATATACTGGTTAACCGTTAATCATGAATCATTGAATAATCTTATGCTCAAGACACTTAATTTTCTCAAGGTTATTACATTGAATATAGTGCTTCGTACCCTGTAACATAGTTTATCACATAGAATGTTATTCGAAGTGAATATCCATGGAAATTTGGCTCTTCATCCCATATCACCACACCAATACTAGCTCCCTTGAAGTTATTTTCCCCATCAATGAATGTTTTCCATACCCTTTTTGGTTTTAGCCCATATGCTTGTCCCAAGAGTATCATCATGATACGTTTGTCCATATTCAATAAATTGGGTGACAAAATCCATAATGGACTTAGCCTTGATTGATGTAAACGGCTAAAATTTTATGTCATACTCTCCGAGCACAATAGAAATTTGGGCAATCCTACCGATGAACTCAGGTCATGTAAGCACATTTTCCAATGGATAGGAAGTTAAAATATCAAAGTGTCCAATCCAAAGTAGTACTTTAATTTTCGAGCAGTAATTTTGAGGACAAATGCCAATTTGTCCAACACATGGCATTTCTCTTGAGCATTAGTCCAAATTTAGCTAATGTAGTACACCGGGTACTGAACCTTCTCCCTTTCCACAAGAAAAATATCACTCATCATCTAAGTAGTAATGGTGGGATACTTGCACATTAATTCACCCAAAATAGGGCTAAGAAGGACTAAAGCATGCCTGAGATAATCTTTAATTCTTTGAAAAACGTCTTCGCACTCTTTATTCTAAAAGACTGAGGTGTTTTTCCTTAGTTGTTTGAAAAAAGGTAGACGTTTATATATGCACCTCGAAATAACAAGGCTGTGATTCTCCCATTCATTTGTTGTACTCCCTTTAGATTTGTGGGCGATTTCATGTGAACCAGAGCTTGGATTTTGTTTAGGTTAGCTTTGATGCCACGAGCAAAAACTAGATAATTTAAGGAGTTCCTAGAGCTAACACTGAACACACATATCTTAGGATTCAGCCTCATTTTATGACTCTTGATTACCTCAAAAAACTCCTCGAGATTGAGCACATGATTTATAGGTTGCCTCATCTTCTCCGTCATATCATCAACATAGTCCTTGTCAAGGCTTGAGTTTATTTTGAGCATTTGATTGCCTTTACCACCAATATTCACCAACTTTACCTCATAAACACTAATAGTTCCAATTGTGGATCTATGTACTCGACCCTCTTAAAATCTTCAGCTAGATTGAGCTAGCTAGTAGTAATTTCTATTTAGATTCTATCTACTTTTATGGCCATGTTGTAATGACTACAAGCCATTTCTTGATCTCGTAGAACCTTTATAATTCCCTCCTTTGTAGGGTATTTGGTGACCTAATGATAAGTACTTGGAAAGAACTCGTATTCCATGATTTTACAGTACTTATTTAGAATGAACAAATTTAATTATAGCATTTTATTTTATTATTTATAGAAATCTATCTGTTCAAAATCATGGGTACGTTTTATTATATTTTAGGTATTTTTAGCTTCAAAAGAGATAAATATATCAATATCAGAGACAACACTTCGAGCACTCAAATAGTACCCTAAGAGCTAAAAAACAAAGGTATGTAATCCTTACCATAAATCCCATTATACTCGTGTCTATGTGCTAGCTTCCCGTATACAAAACATAGTGTATGTTTTATTTTACTCAATATTCTGTCATCTTCTATGTAAGGTTGGTTATTACATACCAGTATTACACACACGCATATAGTTAGAAACACTTTGTATGCAAGCATGTTTACACACAACACATGGTTGGTTTTCGTGATATGCACACACTTACTCACTAATGTTATCACTTGTGTTTTTTGTTCATTTTGGGTGCGAGTATTTATGGAAAGTACTCGGTAATTTTTGGAACGAAAAAATTGACTTTTTAGTACCTTACAACCAAGCTCGCCACCACCCTTGGTGAGATGGTTGGCGAGGTGGCTAGTGAGGTGACAAATTTGAGTTCTATAAATACCCCATAATTCTTCTTATTTGGTAACAATAAAAGAGGTAGTAGAGATCTGTCAAATTAACTTATCATCTTTCTATTTTCGGATCACTAATACCTTATGTATTGCTTAGTATTAGTGATTCATGACTATGTGAGTAAAATCGTGCGTGTGAGTGGGGAGTAGTTAATATGATATTTGTGAATGGGTTGTATATGAGCCATGTGTTGGATGGTAGTTGCCATCGTATAACGTTTTCTTATTTAAGGAGTTCGTACAGCTTTGAGCCATGTTTCGACTGGTAGTTGCATTCATGCGACATTTTCTTATTCACTTTACACATTACTAGTATTTGGTTTCTGATCACACCACTTAAGGTGGTGTGAACTTTAGAGGAGAGCTGGGTTGAACTAGGTTATTACGATCGTAACAAGCGATAGAAACAATAGGTAGTTAGGGTAGTAATCCTAACTGATAGAGATATTTGAGTTTATAATTTTCTATAGAGTTGCATTTGTTTATTTTTTTAGTGGATTGTTTGTTGTGTAGTGGTTGCCTTAAGTAACCTAAGGATGTTACCATATAGATAAGGTTTCTATATGGGTTTATCTTGCTATATCTATTGTTATGCATACTAAAATGTGTGACTAGTACAATCAGAGTTTAAATGGTGTATGTTTGTACATACTAAATTTACTTAGATTATAAAGCTTTTATCGTTTATTACATGCTTTATGTTTACTAATTATATGTATTATTGCTATAATTATCAGTTATGTGTTTATCTGTTGGTTGTTGCGCATGATCCGATTACATGTTAGTCTAGTTTGAGTGCCTATCTTGTATGAACCAACATACTAACGGTAGACTCTGATGAGAAAGCATATTTGTTATATGTTGTTACAAGCTTCTTCTTTTCCTTTCTATGTAGCTTACCTATAACTTTTTAATTATTGCTTATGATGTCGTAAATTAATAAGCCTACTTAATTAGTGCTTAAAAAGCACTAAAATTATCATGATTTAATATACTTTAATTGATTAAATATATTTATATTTTTATATAAATTTATCTTTTTGAAATCACGGGTATTTTTATTGTTTTTCAGGTATTTTTGTTCAAAAATAATTTAAAGACACAAAGAAAAATACTAGAGGAAATACATCATAAATATATTGAGAAAATAAATAAGGAAAAGTCAAAAAGATGGGAAAAAAATTGGACAAAATCGGTCAAAAATGTCATTTGTATTGTGTTTATTTTCTTTGTGTGATTTAGTAATTTTTAGAATTTTTGGATTAGTTTAAAAAAATTTACAAAAATTTATCATTTCTTTAAATCAAATTTAAGTAAATAGTTAAGTCTTTTGCATTGTTAGATTAATTTTTGAAAACATATCACGGAGTATATGACAATTAGTTAGTTTTTGTCATGACTAGTATTTCTTAATAAGGTGTGGAAGATTTTAAAGTTTAATTATCTGGTCTGATTTAGAGTAGTGCTCTTTTATAAGAACTATTATTCGAAAATGTATTGACGACATATTTTCAGTATTGGTTTTAAAACTTGAAAATTAGTACTTGGATAATTAAATTCTTAAGTTTAATTTGGACACCTTGAATAAAGTCTAATTATTTGACTCTGCCTAAAACTATGATTAGATGGTTTTCTATTTTCTTATAAATAAAGCTAAAATTTAATATTGATTTAATTAATAGGTCTCGCCTAATGATATTAGTTAGTTAATACTAAACAAAAGAATTTGGGCCCCGCCTAAAGACACTTTCATACCAAAAAGAAAAAAATCAACAAATATCAATTTATATATTTAATAACTTAAATAATATGATCAAGCATAATTAACTTAATTCTTATATCCTTAAATACTCCACTGTTATGAATGATAAAATTTGTATTATTGTTTATTGAATATATATCTATGTTTATGTTTATTTTTATGTAATTAGATTAGGAAACAAACAAACTAAAATATTGTGATAAGATGTTTTGAATTAAATTTAGTTTTAAGATTTTGAATAATAAATTAAAAACCACATATATTCCTTCCTTAGATCGACCTTAGGAGTATACTTATCATTTGTTATAAAATGATTTGTGCACTTGCGAGATTTTTACAAATAATAAAACCACAAAGAGTATTTTGCAAGATCGATATTTGTAATGCCAATCTTGTGACTCATCATCACTGCTACATGATTAATTTATATTACTTATATATGTTATATGCATGTGAGTTTGATGTGAGTCTCTAAGAAGTTTGTATCACCTTATCCTAGTTGTACCCCAAGTGTCAGACTCTTTAATTAGTTTGCTATTTAGACAGATCACATGCTATAAGAGTGCAATAATCATTTACCAAATATGTTTCCACATATGAAGTCTTGAAGTGATTGAAAATATTTTATTGTTTAGTATGCATTCTTATATCACTTGTTGTTAGTTATTTTCCATGCATATGTTTGTTGCTAGTCTAGACAAGAAGTTGTAAGGAACACCATCACGAGTGTGTTTACCATAGTTAGTTCTTTCTTACTACTGATTGTTCTTATTGTGTGTTAAATTGAGCACGTTGTTTTGTACTTTCCAATGTTAATCGTTTAATTTAAGTTGTGAGACCTGCTTGGCCGAATTGATATAGAGCTCGTAGAAAAATTATATGATTTTGGTGTAATTATTCCTACGTATGGGAATCTTCACTTACATTAAGAACTAACCAGTGTATAAGGGACATGAGCCAAAATTCAAGACAAGAAATGCATACTACGATGAGAATTATATGTGCCGTGGCATACACCTCTCAGGAAAACATACTGAGTACGTTGAACTTTTCTTGCCGCGGTGAAAAATAGTGTGCCATAGCACTACCTTCTTGAATTTAATCGTGAGAGTGTGTTCGAGTTGTGTACCACAGTGGACAAATTGTTATGCCATGATGGGCAAAGTTAATTTTTTATTCTTACCTCTGTACAATACCTTTTCTTGTAAATAATACTTTATGTTTTATTAGATCGTAGGTTTCAATGTACACAGAACAAGTCAGCTATAGTTTTAGTTTAGAATTTATATCCAACTCTCACAGCTGTTCCATCACCATATACAGATAAGAAAAAATCTCCAATTTGTAAAAAAGATCCAAGGATTTGAAGAAAGTAGTGACAATTCATTCACAAATCTAGAATCATTTTATCAAGAGAGGGTAATTTTATTGTTATATATTTTATTTCTTCATAATCTGATGTCTTTTATAATTGAATTAACTTTTGTTAATTTAATTATAATTGAATAATTTTATAATATGGGATTTTAATAGTTTTTACTTCCAATGATTGGAAGAACAAATTTGAGATTTGAATAAATAAAAGTTTTATTTATTTTTTGTGCATATTCTTAAAATCTTTAATTATAAATTAATGATGGACCAAGTCTTGATTTATAATTAAAAATATATTTTAGAATTAGGCATTAGAAACATCATTTATAATAGTTTAATTTCATTTCATTTCCTTTATCAATTTCAAACCCGATTAAGGAAGTTATTGATAAATGAGATTAAATTAGATGGTTAAAAATATCTTTAATTATAAATTAATAATTAACCAAATCTTAATTTATAGTTAAATAATATGTTTACTTTAGGTTTACAATTAATTAATTTCAATCCCTCTTAAGGAATTTATTAATTAATTGAGGACCTTGAACTATATATTTTTTTAGTTTGTCAATTAATCAATTTCAAGCTTGATTAAGGAAGTCATTAGTTAATTGAGAATTATATGGACTCATCATGACCGTGGTAGTTCGCTTGTTTAAAAAAGAAAACATTAGTTAATCTAACTTATTATTTGAATCATTTAATTTATTCTTTTCATAAAAGGTTATACTCATTAAAATCCCATATTCATCCACCATCCTAAGTTCGGCCATAGTTTAATTTACTTGCTTTAAATTACTCATTTTCTTTAGATATTAATTTAATTTAGAATTTATGGTTCTTTTATACCAAACTAACAATTGATAGAGTGTTTAGATATTATTTTTCTTAACTACATTAAAAAATATTTCAATTTTTTAAAACCGCTGCAATTCCTCGAAAGACTGACCTTATGAGTATATTTATCGCTTATTATAGGTGATTCACGCACTTATGAGATTATAAATACAAAATTTGGGCATCACTTAATAGTAAATGGAGGGGACTACTTTCATTTTATGTATCCATAGTCGACCCATGACATATGTGGTGCTATTATTAAACCCTAACAAAAGAATCTCTATTATGATAACATCTTCATCCTTTACTCCAACACGCTCATAGTAGATAAGAAAAGTAGATCAATTGAGCTCCCGATTTCAACCAAAATTTGACAAACATCACACAAGCCTACCCTCAAAGTAATAACTTGAGGATCCTCATGTGGGAAAGCTACCTCATCTTCTTCTTTGAACACTATGAGGGTTATGGGACATGTTCTCTACAAGTTATAAAACTTCAACGTCCACCTCCTTTTGGGCTTCCTTAACATTCTTTTTTGAGTGTTTCTCATCCCACCATTTAGCCTTGGTCATCTATGAATAGAGTGGATCATTTAGACATTACCATCAGTCCGTGTAATAGGTCAATCTCCTACTACAGCAGATAGCCAAGGTAAATCTCTATTATGCCAAGGCTCTTGTCACCCCCACAAGGTTGCCCAATTATCCCTTTGATAATAGCTCTTTTATCTCTTTTTTCAAGTGTCTACAATCTCAGGCATTGTGGTTGATATATTTGTGGAAAGCATACCACTTAGTGGTATCTCTATTTGGTGCTCGCATTTGAGTAACCACCTGATATTCTGCTTACCCTCCATTAGTTGGATTGCCTCTGCGAAACTCACTTAAGGAGAGGTCTTCTAAACTGGAAGAGAAACCTTTCCTATAGTGTAGACTTTCTATTCCATGACTTATCCCATCTAAAGGGTTGTTCGTAAACCTTTTTGTTTGTTGGGTTGTTTGTATCTATTACTTTCTTAGGACTTATTTCCCCTTTTTCTTTAGCCTTATAGGGGATTTGGGCGGTCTTTCCTCCTTCTTAACCGACTTCAATTCTCTCTCTAGGTTGACAAATTTGTGTGCCTTCTCATAAGTTTCATCTATTGTTTGGGGTACCATCCTTTTGAGTTCTACAAACAACCCTAAACTTCTTAACGTTCTTATCCTAAAAGCTTGTGTAATAATGGAATCTGAAAAAGTTAGATATTTTAATATTCTCCTTGCTAAACCTCTTTATATGTGCCTCTACAAACTCTTCGACATATTGAACAATGGAGAATAAATTGTGGCTATTTTTTCAATGGCTTATTGCCACTATAGCTAGTGATGAACAACCTAACTAGTTCCATAAAAGATGTGATGTTGCCTGGGGTCAAATCACTAAACCACTTTCCCATCGAGTCATAGAAAGTGATTGTAAGTTATTTACATAGCATCACATCACTCTTATATTGGGGCATACTTATAGAGGCCATAGTTGTTTTGAAAAGGAGGATGCGGGAAATTGAGTCATTGGTTCCTTTATAGCCTAGGAATTTGGGGGATATGAACTTATCAAGAGGCTAACTCAGCTCGATGGCGTCTGAAAAGAGTGAGCTAACCAATTGCTTACACATTTATCTAAATTAGACTATGCCCTCCCTACATTTTGCTTTCTTATTTGCTCCTTGATAACTGTATTTTATACAGTTATTTTCGTCTATTTTATTAATTATAATTGCTACGTTCTTACCATTTTTAGTTAATTTTGATGTATTAAATGAATATTTACAAGTGTAAAAGTTAATTTAAATTACAAAAAGGGCTTAATTGTAATTAATAAAAGTTTAAAAGTTAATTTGAACTAAATTGGAAGGCTAAAATGCATTTAAGGAAATTTTATTTTTCTGCACAAGAAAGAAGACCACGCACAGTTACATTCCACGCTCGACGTGCACCATCAGATCATAATATCAATGGTGAGGATCAGCGCGTGTAATACAAACGTAACAAAAGCCATTGGACCTGGTTTTCTGGGTTACACGCTACTCGGTGCACCGTGTAGGGCCTACCTATTGCATAGGCCGGCGTGTAGGGTGGGACCCACATGTCAATGCTAGAAATGGTCCTGTGTGATGTGGTCTATAGAAACATTGTGCGCCCTGCCATTCCAATGAATCATACAATGTCACGTGTCCCAAATATTCTTTCAGCAAATCAGGAGTTGACACGTGGCATGTGTAGGTTTAAACAAAAACACAAAAAATGACGCGTGTTTCTAATAGCTTCTGCATCTGCCACGTGTCTCATTATTTCTTGCAGCCAATCAGATGTTGACAAATGTCAGGCGTGAATTGAAACAAAAATGCAGAACCGGCACCCCTTTCCAACTGTTTTGTATTTCTTCCACGCGTGTCTTTAATATTATTTTCGATGTCCCTCACTATTCACACGTGCTTGTAAGAAAAATATTTTTTGACGTATGTTTTTAGCTATAAATAGGACATTTATTGCTAGAAAAAAGAGGTTGGGTTGGAGAAGGAGAGTGTTGGACTGTGGAACACGCAAAAGTCATTTTTGGCTTTTATTGTGTTCTGCGTATGCCATAAAATTTAGAGTGCATAAACAAATTCTAATTTTCTTTATGTTCTTCAACTAATTTTTTTTAAATTCTATAATTTTAATTTTTGTTATGAAATAATTAAATTTTTCTAAGGTTGCATTTTAGCTAAATTTATGAAGCTTGAATAAATTATTTTTGAATGATTTATTATATTTTTAATTTGTTTATTCTATTTATGCTTAATGCTTTTGATTAATTGGAAGATTAATCAATTGATTTGTGATACATAAATAAACTTGAGAAAGACATTTTTGTGACACTTAAATAAACTTGAAAAAGGCATTTTCGTGTAATTGCTCGTGGATAGAATAACATATATATATATGAAGGATAGGAATATACCTTTATTGTACGTGTGATCATTTGAGAACTTTGAACGTAATGAATCTTGATGAATTTAATTCTCATAGGAATATAGTGAATTATTTTAGCTATATGTGTCTATATGGAGCTCGGAAGAGATGTATGGATAAAATTAAGAGTTCTTGGTTGACAATTAAATTTACAAAAAATATAAATCAAGAAAAATTCATATGATTCGAGTGGACTAATTTGGTGAAACTACAATCCTAGAATGTTTTTTATATTTTGTTTTAAAACTCTTAATTTGTTAAAACTTCCATCAAAACTTTCGTTTGTTTTGGATAAAATCAAATTAAAATAATTTTAGTACTCCACAAACTGTAGTAACAAATCTCCGTGGGAAGGATAATTTACTTATCAATTTTATTACTTATGGCCGTGTATACTTGCATGATTTTATGTTCTTCTAAGGACACAACACTCCTCCAAAACCAGCATTCTATTCTACCGCAACAACTTCTCATTGAAAATGAAATTGAGTTATCCTCCTAAGAAAGGTTGTTTCTTATAGTCCCATATAGAAATATATCGGTGCTCGACACAATCCTAGTTTTGGTTTGTTTGGTTTTTAGACTCTCTTTCTTTTCCTCATCTCCTTTGTCACCTACATGTGCATCATTATGTACGGACTCAACGTCTAGGGCCTAAGGACATTCATAACTTAACACTTCGACCTACCTCTTAAGCTATAGTTTTTCATTCGTTATCTCATTTTTCATTTCTTCCATATATCTCTTCATCTCCATTAATTGTCGCATCATTTCTTGGTTCAGGTTTGCTAGCTCTCAAACTTCGTTCGTGATGGCTCCATTCACTTTCTCCTCAAAAGCATGTACTTTTAAAACCACATCCTTAACTTGAGAATCAACCAACTGAGCTTTTTAGAGTGCCCTTTTTCCACCATACTTCTTGCATTGAGGTGATGATATCATGCATGGTGATCTCTCCAATATATGGACACAATCCAAAATACAAATAAGTCCTATGAAGTAAGAGGCGATGAGGCTTTAAACAATGTGTCTTAAAACTTGAGTCCTACGATAGGTGTCAAAATATTGGGAGAGTACTAAATTTAGAGAGAGAATGTAGAGAGATGCATTAAATGAGCAATAAATGGTGATGAATCAAGGTCTTTTATTGGGTATATAGGAGTACGTACATGTGGTGTTTATTTAGAGGATACACATGAACTTACAACAAGCTAACAATAAGCTCACCAAAATAGCTAAAGCATAAATTTCAATGTAAAGTCGACCTTAACCCCGACTGTATAAGCATGCTTTAGTCTTTACCTTGACAGTAGTAGGTGATTTATGTCCAAAGACCCTGAAAATTAAAGTAATAGTTTACCCCAATTTTTCACATATATTGAACGTTGAGGGATTGCTTCAACTTATGAGCCTTTTTAGAGTCAAACACATAAAATGTTTAAAGGTACTTTGAGCATTAAACCTTAAACTTGATCACATTCTTACTCCTCTTAGTTTTCACCAAATGAGTATCCTTCCTCCTTTTTGTGAAAAGGAAATCCTTGATTTTTGTGGATTTACTTAGACATTTTGCTTTCAATTTTCTTAGAACAAGAATGATTCAAATGTTGGGAGCATTTTCAGGCATCTTTTGAGCCTTCAATTTTATGGTCATCTAATGTCGTGAGCTGACCAATTGTATATAACAAGGATATTGATATATGATAAAATAAGTTAATTTCTTTCTTTACTTTTATAAAAATTAAAAAATATAAGAAATGAAGACAAAATAAACAATTGATTTTAATAAATGGTATACCATTTATTATATGTAAAATTTTCTCATGTCTATTACTTTTCTTCTCACTCTATGAAATTTTAAGACACATAACACCAAAAGCTTCTTTCTTTCTCAAATTTTCATGTATAAACTGCAACTTTTTTTTCTTTTACAAATATAAAATTTCTCATTACTCAAACAAAAATTTTATACTTAAAAAGTCTAATAAAAATACCTATAAACAAGCAATTAAAGGACATAAATCTTACCAATAAATAATATATATATATAGTAGAAATCTCATGATTATAAATGGAGTTTTCTTTAATAAGGTTAAGATTTCTTATTTTAGGTTTTTTCAAAAAAAGACATTCAAGTTTTCCATTCTGGGTTTTAAAAAAGAGATTTTGTCATATTTTACAGAGAACAGAGTCATAATATTTATAAAATGTGTACCTAATATTACTTAGTGATAGATATTAATAACTAGGACAAAAGAGGTTTTTAAGAGAAAGTTTTGGTTTAAAATGCTAGCTAAAGTCTTGCCATCAATTTGCATTTTTGAACTATTGGCTAAAGTTAGTTTTTTGTTGGTTTTATTATGGAAACATTTTAGAACAAGTCCTATTTGATATAGTTTAGGTCAGCACAAATATAGAAAAGTGAGACCATATCTATTTTAAAATAATCATGAAATACAAGGGTTATGACTATCATGTATTTCGGGTGGTTATTTCTTTTAATATGAGGATAAAGTCTATTAAGACTTTTTTTACGTTTTCTAGGTTTTGTGGATTGAAGTCATCATTAGAGTCATATTTTTCCTACTCTTGGATAGAAAGTAAGAGTTGAATAACTTCGGAATCCTCCTTTTGTCTTGTTTTAAGTTGTTGGATTTCTATTTAATGGTTTTAATTTCAACATAAAGATCCTGAATAGAAGCCTAAGGATTTTTGTTTTGTTTCTTTCGATCAAGTATGGTAGTGAGGTTGTAACGACCTATACTTGTAGAAGGAATTTTTAAGGGTTTTTTTGTTTGTCTAAGGTATTGACTAGATGATTCAAATATTATTTTGTAAGGTCAGGATTATTAATGTGCTTAACAATGTCAAAGATAAGATGTTTTTCTTTGGTAAGCACATTAATCTGTTTTGAGCTGGCCGAATTAGAAAAGGTTGTTTCTAATTCATCTCTATATTGATCTTTTAATGAGTCTTCATACCAGGCTTCAAACTCAGAGGTTTTAATTAAAAATGTAGAGATTCTTTAGAGTCTTTTTCTCAAGTTTTAATTCCTAGAGTTTCCTAGAAACTCGATAGTATTTTGAAAAATGACCTTTCCTGCCACATTTGTAGAAAATGGCGTCCTTTTGGTTAATTTTGAAAGAAGGTTCAGGTTTTGATAACAATTCATGCCATATATATTCCATTCGTAAATAGAATAGGCATTGTATTTTAGTTGTATGACCTTGTTTGGTTGGGTACTCAACTCTAATTCGGAAGACCTAGCGGGTACTATGGTCATAGGTATTGGGTTTTGCCAATTTAACTTTGCAATTTCAAGAGATGGTTCTTGAAAAGCTTCTTCATCAAAAGTGTCAGTTCCTTGGTTTAAAACACTAATACTTTGAGGGGTTTTAGGTGTTTAAGGAGTTTCTGGGATTATAGGACCTGTATTTGAGCCAAAACTAGCCAAAACCAGTAAGCTTGAGCTTGCTTTGGAGGTCTCTAATGGCTTCAATAAACTCAGTTTTGTATGATATTACTTCTTCCTAGGATGATTTTGACACCAAGAAAGGTTTAAAGATAGGGTTTTTTACCTTATTGTCAACGGCTTTCCTAGAGCTAGAGAAGATGTCTAATTTTTGGTTTTGTTTCTCCATCCTAGTAAGTTGTTTTCCTAGGGTGTTTAGGCTAATATTGGTAAAGTTATTTTGAAGAACAATGTTTTTAAGGTTGGCGGTTTCATCTTCTTGAGGGTTCTTAAGAGGACAAGCTTCCACCTTTTGTTTACTGTATGGGAAGCTTATTGGTATTAATGAAGGATATTTTTCTTCTATTGTACCATCTCGAGTTTCCCAAACAGGATATTTCTTTTTAATGTTAACTGGTTTTATTATTTTGAAAGGATATTTGATTTTATTTTCGTTGGCATAGATTTCAAATCAATTAAAGAATAGAATATTAATTTTATGTTTATAAATGAATTTATAAAATTCTTCTTGGAAATCTTTACGATTATCCATGTATTTTGTTAGAAACCAATGAAATTTATTTTTGCTATGTTATGTGATGAAGTCATCATACAGGTATTGTCTATTAGGTTAAAAATCTTCCTTTTCCAAAGCGTTTAACTCATTCACTATGTTTTCTGTTATAGCCGAGGCTATTAGAGATTGAGGAGGTGATTCATTTTTATCCTGATTTTGGTCTCTGGTGTAGATTGGGTGAGGTGCTAAAGTAATGTAACCTACACCTTTGAGGTTTGAGATACGTACATCGGAGGTAGAATACCGATGTTGGGTTTTGTATGGTAAGTTTATGTTAGAAGATAAGGTTGAAATTCTTCATAGGTCTATGGTTTTTGTCGATGAAGTACTGGAATACCTAGAGCTAGAAGGTCTATCAAAACTCAGTTTTACACTACCATCATTATATTGGGTTATATTCCTAAGCTCGGTATTTTGCTTAGGTCTTATGTTTTCTGACTCAAGTTGAGTCACTCTTTCAAGGAGACACTCGTCTGGCAGAGTTATTTGGTTCCAAGAAATAGGTTTTGTAAGGATTTTGTTAGATCTTGAAAGATATGTTTGCAGGAGGAATATTGTTTCTCCTTTTTCATTATGGTATTTATGTCTTATGTTGAATGCAAATATCATAGCTTTGTAATGCACTCTAAATATTAAAGCAACTGGGATAGATTCTTCGATCATATCATAGTTATGGGTTTGGATTTGTAATGTAAGTGATTTTGAAATGTTTTTATCATTTAAGGATATTATAAAGTTAGGGTAGTAGTTAAAGAAGATCGACCCTCTACAAAGGCTCAATTCAACTATTCCTAACAAGGAATCATAGAAATTTTTAAATCTAGCATCCCTAAGGGTAGCAAAGATTGATGTATTTAGACCTTCTTTAGTTAAGGGTTTTAAACCGACTTGGACTAAGTCGATATGAACATATTGATACCCCTTTTTAAAATAGCTTTGCAAAGATTTTGGTGAAAATTAGTTAATAGTTTCAAATGGTGAAGAAAGTTGAATATTTGTCTCCTCAGTTTTAATGGAATAATCTATTTTAAATATTTTAAGTAAACTAGCTTCGTAAATTTGATCCTTTTGCATTTTGGGTATTTCACATCTATCAATTTGTTTTGAAAAAAAATTCAATAGTGATTTCTTCACTATTGATTATATTTTTGTTTTTACTAGAAGAAGAGAAAAACGAAGAAGATTTATCTAGGCTAAAAGAAGAAGATGTAAAACTCATATTTAAAAATAACTTATCAATGTGATATTTTTAATCTTTAATAGTGATTTCTTTGATAACTAACCATTTTCTTGTTTCAAATTTTTGAAATAGGTCAAGGTGAAGAAGAAAAAGCTCTAGAGAAGATAGGACTCGTTATCTTTGTTTTATTGTATAATGTTCATCTAAACTCAAACATGTATTAGTATTGTACCTATGAAGATCGATTAACACGGGATTTATTGCCATGCCCTTAGGACTTACTACCAACTTCCAATCACTAAACAACTCAGTATAATGGTAAACAAATACAGAATGTAAAGTAGATTCTATAGCAAGTAAAAGATAAAGAATATTAAGACTTGTAATAGCCTTTTAAACTTCCACTTGGCTTTGATACAAATAACATGAGACAAGGATCTAGGGAGTTAATTAAAGAAATACAATACTAAAGAACAAGTATATTATATTGATAGGTTAGGCGGTTTAACCGTCCATGGTTTTACAAACTAATTTAACTAAAAGTATTTAAATATAAAGAAACTAAAATGATGTTTTCCATCTAAAACAATAAATTCAATTTCATACAATGGAAAGAAAATTACAAAAAGATATTATAAAATAACAAATTACAAAATTACAAAAACACTTTGAAACAGAAAGTCTACTCAAATTTGCCAAATGCTTTATGAGACAGAAGAGAACATATGGTAGATTTTTCATATGAACCAAACTTTGATGAACGAGAAATCCCTACAAAAGCTCGGCCAATTCATATGAATGTCGAATTAGAACAATTCTAAAGATCAAAGATTCATGATCTCGAGTTTAAATGATTAATCTTAAAATCTAGATCACCTTGGAGTTGCGTTGCTTTCTATATGAACAAGGCTTCATAAATAGAAAGAGGAACACCTCGTCTGGTTATCAATTATAAACCATAAAACAAAGCCTTAAAATGGATTAAATAGACAATCCTAAATAAAAAATATCTATTACAGAAACTATATGCTTCATATATATTTTCTAAATTTGATATGAAATCTGGTTTCTGGAAAATCTAGATTAAACCATCACACCGATGGAGAGCAGTATTCATTATTCCATTTAGATAGTATGAATGAAATGTTATGCCCTTTGGGCTAAAAAATGCACCTTTTGAATTCCAAAGAATTATGAATTATATTTATCCATACTCAGAATTCTATCTTGTGTATATCGATGATGTACTTATATTCTCAAAATCCATAGAAGATCACATAAAAAAGCTTAATATTTTCTTCTATGTTATTAAAAAGAGCGGTCTTGTTGTATCTGCCAAGAAGATTTCTTTATTTCTAACCAAAATCAAGTTTTTAGGTCACCTTATGTTCTACAGAACCCTCACTCCTATTAAACAATATCTTCAGTTTGTAAATAAATTTTTTGATCACATCACTAATAAAACCCAGCTTCAAAGATTCCTTGAAAGCCTAAATTATGTTTTGTACTTCTGCCCTAACATCAACCGTCTTGTAAAACCTCTCATAACAAGCTTAAAACAAACCTCAAACCTTAGATGAATGGACATACCAAACTCATTCAACAAATAAAACAACAAGTCCTCGATATCCCTTGCTAACATATAGCAGTTCCTAATCTGCCTAAAATCATAGAAACGGATGCCAATTACATTGGCTACAGGGATATCTTAAAACAAACCCAGGGGGAAGGAGTTTGTTATCCAATTCATCTCTGGACACTAGAATGATTGCCAAAATAATTATTCCACTACTCAAAAAAATATTTTATCAATTTTTCTCTATATTACAAAATTTCAATCTAAATTATTAAATAAACTTTTTTTTATTAAGAATTGACTGTTAATCTATAAAAGAAATTTTACATAAATATGTTCAAAACATTACCTCTAAGCAGATTTTCGCTAAATGGCAAGCAATATTAAGTATCTTTAATTTTGACACTGAGTTCATTAAAGGAGATGCCAATTCATTACCAGATTTCCTAACCAGGGAATTTCTACAAAGTAGATAACCTCATGCCACACAAAAAGAAGAATAAAGAAAAAGAGGAAAGGCCACCACCAAAACCCTTCTCAAATCTCCTTTTTTCTTCAAAACCCATTATTACCTGATCTAAAGTAGCCCAGTCAAAAACTCAACAGGACTCACAATCTGAAGATAAAATAAAACAAATCCAAAAATGGGTTATATCCCTCACAGAGTCTCTAAAACTTCTCAAGGCTCTTGAAAACACCCTCCAAGACATTGGAGCACAAAATAAATCAAAGGCCCCAGCCTAAACAAGTAAAATCTCTAAATCTATATAAAAAAAGAATCCTCTTCCAAAATAATCACTACTAAAACAGAAACATGGAGAATATTCTCTTCTGATAAAATTTCTAAAAAGGGAGAATCATCTTCCACTATAATCTCTGGCCCAGGGAAAAGAGAGATAATCTCTCAAAAAAAAATTCAAAACCATCTAAGTATGTCTTAAAACTTGAGGCTCATACCATTATAGCAGTTGAACAAGGGTTCCATGATAAGAATTCTTATTCTTCTCTTCACAAAATGTTTGGAAAGCAATGGTTTTACAAACCATGGGATTTAACCAAAACTCTAAAGTACTATCAGAGTATTATGGAATATACCAGATGTATAGAATGCAAACACTTCTTCCATCCAAACAACAAAACAAATCCCTCTTATTCCACATGAAAAATCCTAAAGTATTGTCTCCATTAGAATGAAACAATGATCTATCCAAACTAAAACAATTCCCAGTTAGCCTTAAAACCACCTAGTATCATTGTAAAACCTTTCATTATTGGGACTATCAATATGCTTGGTATAATTCCTTCCTAATCCAAAACCATAGTATTTTCATTTGTGGTTATTTTACTTCATCCTCAAAACTATCAATCCTACAAAATTCCCCTCTTAGTTCACCCACTGGTAGAAACTTTTTGGATCTTCCCCAAAAATCTTACCACCATAAATCCAAGAGAGCTTTAACCTCTTCCAAACTCATTATAAACCTTCAAATATGGAGAAAAGGTTCACAGCCGTATGCATATTTTCTAAAAAAACTCTACCTTTTATGGTTATACCAATGGTTTTTAGAACCAATATACTCGGAGATCATAGTCATAAAAAGAAGGCATAAAGTAAAATGGTGGATAGCATTCAATGTCCCTAAAATTGTATTAAAACTAGTCATGGAAGAATGGCTAATTAAAACAGGCCATAGAGCAGGAAATATTGAAAAAGTTCATAACTAACAATTGTTCTTGGCACAAAAGGCCCATGCCAATACATTACTTGTTACACCTAAAACCCCAAAGAAATGCATGACCATTATGCAACAAATATTACAAAGCACAATAAAGGATTCTAGCAAAATAGAAGACTCTAACAAAACACCATCAAACGTCTCTACTTTAGGTGAATCAGAACCATCGGTGAATCTTAAAGATAAAAATGAAGACAACTGTTTTGGGATTTTACCTCCAATCCTATAAACTCAAAAATATGAAGAAAAACCCACGAGCCTCACAAATTATAAAATTTGTATCAGGGCTAGAAGCCCATATGTTGTAAAAAGGCCCATAAAAAATACATCCCATGTAATAGTACTAGGTATTGTAACATCGACATTTAAAACAAAACAACAAAAAAGAGTGGCTGACAAAATACTTTTCACCAAAAAGTAAAGGCATCTTTAACAATAAAAGATGACAGACAAAATATTGTTCACCAAAAAAGTAACGGCATCTTCAACAATAAAAGGTGACATACAATATACTATTCATAAATAGTATGCAGCATGTACGCATAGTAAAATCTTGGCTATATAATGGAAGTTGATTTTAGTTTAGAGGCAAAGCTCATACAACATCTATCTCTCTCTCTCTCTTATTCACTTATCTTCCCTATTCTCAAATTTGTATAATCTCCTTCCATATCTATAATATTGTAAGTATTATATATATACACACTTAAGAAATTAAAACTCAAATATTACAAACATATTACAAGTTACCAAATGTTAGTTTTAACTTCTTATTCTTTTTAATTTATATATTTGAGTGCTATTAAATTAACTCTCATTTCATCTAGGTCCACATTCAAGCTCTTAGATAGAAATGGATGTGACAAACAAGGATACTTATACTAATAATCATAATTGATTTGCATTGATTTTAGGTATTTTTGAAGAATAACTGTTGATTATAAATATATCGTAGATTTTCAAAAATTTATTCACGATTCTTATTATTTAATATTTATTTAAAATTATGTTTTATTTAAAGAAAACAAATAAAAAATTATAGAAAAATAAAACTAAAACTTTAACATAATATTTACCCTACTAAATTATTTAAAATACTAATATAGTTTCTACTTTTAATTATGTAGCATGTATTTTTTAGTAAAATAAAAAATACATACATGTAAAAATAAAGATAATTCAATTACAATATTTGTTTAGCATTACAAGTGTTTATTATTATTATATAAAATAAAAATATACTATTAATATATGTTTATTTTTCATTGGCCAACATTTCAAAATTGCAATACTTATCTTAATTCGCCTTATGCCTAATTAGTAATATTTCATTTTAAAAAATTCAAAGTACATAATCAGAATTTCTCTTATTTATGAATAAAATGTAAATTCCTACTATTATATTCATTTAATGTGTGCTTATGTAACAAAAATAATAATATGGTATTCTGATAACTTTACTTTCATCACATTAGCATATTAATTATCTTTTTAAAATTAGTTTATTTTAGCCACTTTAATGGACACTTTAGTAATTTCTAATTAATTTTAAATTTTATAAATATTTCTGGAAAGGTGAACTAAACTAAGATCAATTGAACCTTACTAGCAGTGGTTGGTAAATGTTTGAAAATAATAATGTCTCACAAAGTTGGAAAAGAAATAAAAAATAAAGTTAGTAAAATAATTAAAATTTTCCTTAAATGACTTAAGTATTTATAAATATAATAATAAAGTGAGTAAAATATATCAATTTAAAGCAATGTGATCAATGTATTCAATGTTTTCAATTTGAAAAAGTAAATTAATCATGTACACTTTTTAGTAACAAAAGTGTGGGTTGATGTACAAATGGCAATGGATCAAATTCGATCTGATTTAATGGTGATCTGATCCGATTCTCTATTCAAAAGATTCAGTCAAATATTATCTATTTTAATCTTTGGATAAGATGGATGAGATCAAGTATTGATCCATAGATCAATAGATATCCATTACTTTATCTAAATTATTCCATTTTTAAATTTTTTTTTCTTTCTAAAACTAAAACATTATTTGATATAATACATTAATTACATATTTTAGATTGATAAATTAAAAAATAAGAAAATATTATGTATTATTGAAAAGCATTTTCTTAATTTAAAAAAAAACTATCTTACTTATTTTAAATGCTAGTTTTTGACCCTTACAAACGCATGAGTTGATAATTCAAATTTAATAAATATACAGTAATATTAATTATCAAATAATAATAATTATTATTTTAAATTATTTATTTTATAAAATAAAAAAAAAATAAGTCTTTACATATAATTTTTTAAGTTATTTTTATTATAATTAAAAAAAATGATGTAAAGATTTTTTATAAAGTGATTTAAAGGAATATTCTTAAAATAAATAGCTAATTAATTTGCTACTTTAGTAATTAATAAATATGTAATAATAATTATTTTATGAGTAATAAAATTCAAATATAATATAAACATAAATGATATACTACGATGTTGATAAAAATTACATAATTTTATTTAATAAATAAGTCAAATTAGTAGAACAACATATAAATTTATTCAATTAATATTTTTATTATCTAAGAATTTAATCTTATATGAATGATAGACATGACTTGATTGAATTTAATAAATATTTTTTATTAAAAATAATTTATTTTAGATGACTATTCTTCTTTTAATTGATATGAGGTATTATATGATATAGTTATGAAAATTATTAGTTCAACGAAATATGATTTGCTCATAAGTGAATTGGTCAAATATTGATTAAATGGATAATCATTAAATATATGAATTATCACCCTTGGTGTAATAAGAATAACTACATTATACAAAATAATTATTCATAAAAAATTTATTTATTATATGAATATTTTAATATTTTTGGTGTAAAAAACTAACAAAAAGTATAAAATATGTATTTATTATACAAAAAATTTGGTATTTATTAATTTTAAAAACTAACAAAAAGACAAATGCATAATCATTGACTAAATATTATGGCTTTTTATATATAAAGATATCATAAGTGAATTGACCAAACATTTATTAAGTGTGTAATTATTAAAATTATGAATTATCACCCTTAATGTAATAAAAATAATTACATTATATCAAATAATTATTCATAAAAATATATTTATTGGTATAAAAAACTAACAAAAAAATTAAAATATGTATTTATTATGTAAAAAAAATAAAAAAAAAAGTAGTTAAAAAACTATTAAAAAAGGAAAGAAAAAAAAGGTTGTCAATTATAGCCTCTAGAAGCTTTTTTGGATCGATCCACGAATGGATCCGATTTTGGCATGATCTAAAGATTGATCTGATATGGCTCAATCTATGGATTGATCCTTCTTGATTTGTCATGATCCAATCATATCTGTTTATCTTGTATGTGAATCATGATATGATCCAATTTGAAAATAATGCATTTTGATCCAATCCAGAGTAAATCACATGAAATAAATATCTATGGAGCTCCGATCCAAAGGATCTTTTTGCCATCCTTAGTTGAATATTAGTGTATAAAAATCGTGTTTTACATTGATTAAGAAATATATTAGTATAGTATATGTTTATAAGTAGTGTGATACTTATATTTCTTTAAGAGTTAAACCTTTTAAGATAGAATGATTTATGTTACTTATACAATATACAAAATTTACATGATATTAGAATTTCAATCAATCAACAAGAAAAAATAAATAAAAATAAAAAATGATGAGCCTCCTCACAAAATATAGATATATATATAAGACTTGTAAAAAGAAAACGAAAAAATAACTCAAATAGGTTAATGATACAAAGTATTAGGTCAAACAATCCACACCTTGAAGGTATCTATAAAATAAATTTCTCACGTTTATTAATAAAGGTATTAATGTAGTTATTATAGATAGTATAAAATTTAAATGTTTTAATAAACTTTTAGAGAATAATACTCAAAAATTCAATATGTTAGATAAATTATATGCTGAAATCCACTGATATTTAGATAGCAATTAGAAATCCATTATATTAAAAAAATATGATACCAAAAGTTTGTTAATAACTAAGATGTCCTACTTAATAGGTTTATAAAGTTGAATTTTTCAAGGATTTATGGTTTACTATTTATAGGTAGATATTTATTAAACTTAAAAAATATAACATCCTTGACAAATCTCTAATGAACTTTGAAATCAAATACACTAAAATATACAACTTATGTACCAAATCAATACCGCAACCAATCTTTTCCGGTTTAACAGCACCATTTATGTTTTTGCTTGCTTTTTTTTTTTTCCCCCATTTTCGAAAGGTTCATGAAACAATTTTCCTGCACATCACGTGATACACAAAGATTCTCAATTCTCACATCTATTCGTACTCTCTTTCTTTCGGTCCGAGTTTCATAGAGTGGGTTGCCTTAACGCGGACTAGGCGACACCCATATCGGCAAAACATTAATCGTCGGAACCCTATAACCAAGTCAGATCTATTCGCTGGGATCCTATAGTCAAGTCAGATCTATTCGCCGGAATCCTATAACCAAGTCAGATCTATTTCCCGGACATCCTCTCGGGATTTCTCCCTATCAAACCATCGGTTCGTATGCTACACATACACACACAACACCTCTCTCTATGCATTTGCACTCCACTTTAAGTGTGGTATTCATTTGTACGCAGATCTTTGATTTGAAGTTGAATATCTACGGACACTTTACCAAAAATTAGATCAATTGGATTTAGATATTGATGAATTCGATTTATCCCCTTTAATTGAAAATTTGAAACGAAGAACACTTCCTTATCCCTTAGAGCCAGTCCTCCTCAATCTTACATTGCATATATAATTAATTTTAGAATTTAGATAGAAAGTTTAAACATTCTAGAAACTGAATAAGATGGAAAAGTTAACCTACTATAAAATGATGATGTATTGTAATTGTTATGGTTGCAGTTGAAGAAAAGATCTAGAACTCTGTTGCTTTTAATAACACGAGGTTCATTCTGCGTTATGGCATCTAGGTGAGATTGTTTTAGTTTTTATTTGAGGAAGAAAATTGAAATTAAGGTTAAACAGGGCACGAGGTTTCTAAAACTTTTGTGAGATTTGAATTAATTTGGGATTTTCAGAAACTCAAGAATTGTATACAACCTATAGTAAGAACTTGTTTATAACTATAGGGTATAGAGTGTCAGTGCGTGTTTATTCTGCTTAAACAAGCTACATTTATGAAGTATATTGTTTAAGTGTTTCTTATAAAACTGAGTTCTGGACTAGTAGAGTGGAAGGGCTTCAAATGCTTTGCTAGTTCTCCTATCTTCTTCTTTTTTTACTGTATTTTTTAGCTTTTTATGACTCTTTCTAGCTGTATGACTGATCCTCCCTGTGGTTTAATGAATTTTAAAATCTAATACCTAAAAAAGTTGTAATTATGTAATTTATACTTCAGGTGAGTTTGCTAACTTCTTGAGGTAGCCTTTTGGGCCTTTTCTAATGAAATTTCCTTTTCTTTTTCTGTTTTTGTGCTTATAATACAGAAATGTATAGTAATGTGGGAACCCAACCTGGGGTGTCCATACCACCTACAAATCCCCAGCCTAATCCATTTGGCAATTCATTTTATGGAACTGGTTCAGGACTTATCAGAGGCGGATTGGGTGCATATGGAGAGAAAATTTTAGGATCAAGCTCTGAATACGTGCAGAGCAATGTAAGTAGCAAACTGTTGTTTCTTTCATTGACTATTCTGAAGGCATGCAAGGTGAACTTTATATAACAGCTTAATGTTGTCACTTACTGTTAAGTTAAAATGTGTGCGAGGAAAATGTCATTTTTTATAAATTCCTTTGGGAGTTTATTGAAAGTTTGGTCCCAAAGAAAGTCTTATGGAAACTTGGTGTGTTCTATATGTAGTTTAATCATTTTTATGGGGAAGTTGAATCAACGCAGTTGATAGTACCATTGGTGCATCTAATTTGGTACCACAGGAAGACTGATGATCTTATATATTAATCATCATTTTGAAATGATGTGGGACCTAAAGCTCAAGTTAGTAGGTTTACTTACAAACATGATTATCAATCCCTCAAGCAGAAAGAAAGGAAGTTTGGGTGTCAATTGAGATCCTTTGTTTAATGGTCTTAATGACTGTTTTATATTTGTATCCATAACTTGTATTATTCTAATATATAATCAAACTTCTAGCTTCCTTTAGATGAAAAATCATGCTCTAGAATTTATATCTTATTTGGATTTTTGTGCTTGTATTGGAATTAATTTACAGATAAGCAGGTATTTCTCTGATCCTCAATATTACTTCCAAGTGAATGATCAGTACGTGAGAAACAAATTGAAGGTTGTGCTATTTCCATTCCTCCACAGGGTAGGCATAGATTCTCATCTACTTTTTGCCCACCGTTTGGTCCAATTATTCCAGCTACAAAAGTTAATTTCTTTGTCCATCCTCTTTTTTCAGGGCCATTGGACACGAATAACCGAGCCAGTAGGAGGCAGACTTTCATATAAGCCCCCAATTTACGACATAAATGCACCAGACTTGTATATTCCATTTATGGCATTTGGTACCTATGTCATTCTTGCAGGCTTCTCATTGGGTCTTCAGGGGAAGTAAGTATGACTAGGATTCTAGATTTTACTTATTTTCCTTAGAGTGATGAGAGATTCTTGAAATAGAATCATTCTGTTTTCTCTTGACGACAAGAGACGGGGAGAAAGACAAGAGGCTTGGGGGTCTTTTGGAGAAAGAATAAGAATAGGAAGTACGAGCAATGGGGAAAGTCAGAGAGGTGAATAGATTGGGAGAAGAGAAGTGAAGACTTGGGTAGGGGGACTGATTTGAGGGAATGGGTTTTGGGATGACATATAGTCATATAGGTCTTTGCATCTGTGAAGAGAGTCTTTTACATTGCAAAGTTGTCTCACAATGCAGTCATTTGGAATTAGATCTTTTCAATTTAACACTTAATCTCATCTTCTGTTACTCTTATATATTGGTAGGATTTATTAAATCACTTTCTGATGGTTTTCAGGTTCAGTCCTGAGGCTCTAAACTGGTTGTTCATCAAGGGATTGCTTGGATGGTTTCTGCAAGTCATGTTGCTCAAAGTTACGCTGCTCTCTTTGGGCAGTGCTGAGGCACCCTTGCTTGACATTGTCGCATATGCCGGGTACGCCTTCACAGGTTTATGCTTGGCTGTACTGGGGCGAGTTATGCTGAGCTACTCATATTACTTCATGATGCCTTGGACTTGCTTGTGCATGGGAATTTTCTTGGTGAAGACTATGAAGAGGGTTCTGTTTGCAGAGGTGAGGAGTTATGATTCAAGCAAGCACCATTATCTCTTGCTCTTTATAGCTTTGGCACAGTTTCCACTTTTTACATGGCTTGGGAACATAAGTGTTAATTGGCTTCTATAGAGTGTGTCCTTTTGTTGTGTAGTCAGAAACAAGTCCGTGTTCATAGTAGTTTCTTGAATGTGGTAGGAAACTTTCTTCAAAATTATTGACACTAAAGAACTCTGCTCTGCCCATTTAAACTATGAGAAGCTTCTTCCTTAGTGTTTCGATGGATTCATTTTTGTAAAATGACAAACTAATATGATTAAGAAGGAAAATACATGGGCGGGAGATTCTTTACTGAACAAGAAAATCCAAATCCTATTTTCCATTTTCATAAATAGAAAAGTTGATTGGTGATCTTGGAATTCTTTTTACCATATATTAGTCGAACTTTAATGAGTGAAATCTAAATAAAGTTTGACTAACCCTAATGTGGAACCCTAACCCTAGTAGATGAATTGACGAGTCAAAAATTGGTCACATGTGGAAGGCATGCGAAGCAATTATGTTAAATTATTGGCATGAAGTTAACATTAATTGCAACCATCCTAATAGGTTGGTAGGCATAAAGCTAACACCCCATAACATACATTGGCACTTTAGTTTTGTGTTTGGCAAAAGGCTCGCGTCGATTTTAGCTTTTGGAGTTGGCTGCTACTTCTTTTTTTCCCTTTTAATTTTCTAATTATTTTTAGTTTATGACTCAGTTTCATAAGCTGGAAACTGGGTGGTGGGCTGAAATTTTAATTGAACTCATTAAAGATCCTTAGAGTATCAAATTAAAAGGTTCGTATTTTTTTTAACGAAAGAAAAAGTTCACATTAGAAAATTATAACTTTGTAGGTTAATTATCAACTGAGATTTATATGTGAAATTTTAGAAAATTAGCTGCCTATATGTCATTTAAAATTTAAGAGTAATGTGTAAATGATCAAAATTTTACTAACGAAACAACTATGAAAAAAATTAAGAAAATAAATGTCAAGCTTATTGTTAAGTTGAAAATGTTTTTTTCACAATTAAAAAGACTGTTCTGTTAAGAAGGGTGAAAAAACTAAGGTACTTTTGTAACTAAAATTTTAATATGACATTGATAAAGACAAAACCTTTTTGAATTTGAAAATTGGATATAATGATTTTGATTTTTAATTTTTAATTTTTAATTTTTTAAATAATTTTTAAGTCATATTTATTTGATAACTTAATGTTTTTAAATAATTATCACTAAAATATTGCACGATTCATAAATCTTTAAAAAAATTAATTAGATTTTTGAAGTTTGATTTTTTTTTATTTTTACCTAAAATTTCTTCTTATGAATACATGAAGTCTTATAACTTCCGTCTGTATAAATATTGAAAAAACAATTTAAAACTTAAATCTTTTAAATAATAACCAAAAAAATTTAATTTTTTTTTTAGTTTTTGGAAAGAGAAACAAAAAGTGTTATCAAAATGTAAGTAAATTTTGATTTTTTTAAATAAATTACTAAGTAAAAAATTATTATTAAATATATTTGTGATTATTTTTATAAAATAATCATAAATTATAAAATTAATTATTTAATTATAAATAATAAATGATAATTGTTATGACATAAATAAGAATATCTCAAACCTTGAAATGTATAAATAGGCTAATTATCAAACAATTCGACGTGGTTTGACGAAATTTCAATTCTTCCCTGTCGTTTGAAAAATGCACTGTCAATATGACCCTATCACAGGCATTAAAAACGAGAAAGAAAAAAAATCGTAATCTATTAGAAAGCCAAATTAAAATTAAGTATTTGTATTAACACAATTAATTTTGTTATCATCATAATAATTTTTATTAAAAATAATTTTATATAATAACGATAAAATTAAATTTTAATTAATAATAAAATTATAATAAATAATTTATATATTTTTATTACAACAATAACAAAAATATCAACATCCTTAAATTTAATAACAATCCCAATTGTTGGAAGTAATAACGTGAGTAAAGGAGGGTTAAGTAAACATAAATTTTTACACATTTAAACTCAGGTTAATCTATTATCATGCATCAAAATAATTTTTAAAATTAATAAACATTCATTTTTCAATAAATTTATGTCATATGTCATAACCTAACTGATATAAATGCAAAGGTGTATGCATATGTGTGCACATTTAGCATCTCTTTTGAGCAGGGTATTTGGTGTGTGTAATTTGTAAAAATAAAATTTTAACACTATTAGATGGAATAATATCTAAAATGTTTATAAGGTTTAATATATTTTTACTTATACTCTTGAGATTTGTAAGAAATATTAGAATATTCCTATACTTTATGGTTAATACCATTGATGTTCTTAAAAAAACTAATGATGTTAACTTTTTTATCCATATTTTGTTAATATTCCTATGATTCTTGTACTAATTAGAGGTTTTGATCGGTAGAGACTATTATGGTAGAATTTCAGTCAATCTAATCTTAATGTATTTGTTAAATTATTAGAACCTTGATAAATCATATGTGTTAAATGCACATTTTTTTCTATTCGTAATATACAAACAAGTTTTTTTTTGTGTACATACGATGTACTTGTAATCTTTAAAGAACTAGTATCTAAACATTAAATTGTTAAATTTCACTTCTTCTATTCTTATATATTTTTGACTAAAATAGTCTCTTAATGTCCTTGAAATAGGATGATCTATTATACTTGTGATAGTTTTAATATAATCTATATAGATATCTAATAAGGAGTTAAACTTTCTGAAATTTTTAAGACAAGTTTCATAATTCTCATATTTGAAACAATCATTTAAGGCTAAGAGATAGCATTAATCAAATTTTTCTAATATAATTATATTGGTTTAAATTTATAATTATTATACCTTAATTTAAAGGGTTCATCACGATCTTCCCTTATATTCGTCTCATTTTGTTACACAAGTTATGCCTCAACTTTGCTCAAACCTCAACACTCTCTTGATAATAGTGAGCCTTCTGCATCCGTACATAGATGGTCTCCAGTTTTTGACTTACTATAAAAAAGTAATTGAACTCCATTTTATTCATATAATAATTATTATTACAAACTTAAAACCAACTAAGAGTCTTGAAGGAATTCTTAACTGTTCATAATTATTGGGTATATCATTAGTGGTTTGAGATTTCTAGATATAGAGGATTTCTATGCTAGAGTTTGTGTCTTTTTTCATAGTAGAGTGCTATGGTTTTCTATGTGCCTAAAATGAAAATAAAGTTTCTTTTATAGCACAAGGAATCCCTATTTACAAGACTAAAGTCACTACTTTCTCTTTACTTTAATAATCCGTCTTCTTTTTTGCTTTAAGTGGTAGCCATTACTTTTTTCCTTGGCACATGCTTTCAACTGAGATGTGGGTCTACATCTTTATTTTTCTTTTATCGTCTTCTGTCGATAGTTTCTCTCTTTATTCTTCTTTGTCGTTTTCTACCGACAATCATTTTGATGACAATGATGATGATACATCTTCGTCTTCTCGATCTTTGATGCAATAAATACATATGTGATCTTTGATGGTTTTTTGGCATAGAAATAGAATACCTTCCTTGTTTCTTGACCAATTTTTAGGTTGTTGATGTTACAATCTTCCTTTGAAAGAGCCATGCTACTATGAGAAATAATTATGACTTTATTAGTTGAATAATTTACTTTGATCTCAATAGAGTTGTCAATCTTCCTGAGTTCATAGTAAATTTGGTCTAACACTTGATCTCTTAGTACATAGAGTTCTTTTGTGTTGAATTCTTTTTTTGGAAACGCCCTTGGTTTGGAAACTTCTCTTTTGTATTGGAAATCCTAATTTTGATAAAGTGGTAGGGACTGATACATCCTTTCTCATTCCAATCTTTTAGTGAACTGAAAAATCTTAGATAAATAGGTTTGTTACCTACTTTAATCTTATTTCTGAAGTTCTTGATTGCTCTTTTAAAATTTTCAAGGAAATAATTTAATTTACTTAAATTAATTCCTCGATATATATTTTCTATTAATCCTCCATAGAAAGCTTTATAAACAAATATTGAATCAACTCATTCCAAGATATTAAATTTACTTCTTACAGTGAATTCCTTTTTTGTAATGTAGAATTTCGTGTCTTTAATGTATTACTGAGTAGATTTTTTGACCAAATTATAGAGACTCAACCATTGTGGTTTCTTAAGGTTTCTATATTGGTTCTTCTTATCTTCATTGATTGGTGAATTTTTGGGAGATGTCTCCCTAAATAGCATTGAATACTTTACTGTCTTTCATGTCTCTAGAAGAGATGCTTCTCTAAATAGTATTGGAAGCATTACTATGTTTCCTAGATTTTTCAATCTGCTTGGTATTGTTGGTTGTTGTTATAATATTATAGAATAATTTCTTACTATCTCCTCCAAAGTTATTAGTTTTGTTGTTTTATAATTGGCATAATTGTCTTCAGCTTCTATAATGTTGGTGAAGGCTCTATGAGTAACTCTACTAATTCTTAGAATAGGTTTATTGGTTTTTACCCAGTTGTTATAGATTTATGGTTTTGGGCCATTATAGATTACATAAGTCTTTTTTTTGTTCTTCTTTTTCTACTTCATCTGCCTAGTTGAGCTTTTTTTATTTTAGAGATTTTACTATCTTTTGAACTATTAGGTTCTTTCTTTTTATTTTGAATTCTTTCTTTAGAAGTTTCACCTTCTTTAGATTGAATTTTTAATGAAGATTCTTCTTTTGAGTTTTTTGACTATAAAAATTGTTTTGAATAATTAAGTTCTTCATGTTTATTTCCTATCTCCATAAGATATTTCTCAAGGTATAACAGCTCGAGATGTTCTTATACGATGTTTATCTCCTTTTTCTTTATCTTGATTTTCATATCAAGATGTTCCATTCTCGAAAGCATAAAAATAGTTAGAGGTGTTAATTCTCTAGTAACAGCATCTGCTAAACTATTCTTATTTCATGGAAGATGTTCAACATCAAAATTGTAATGGTTGAACCACTGTTACTATCTGACTAATCTTCCTTGTTTGTAATCACCTGTAATATTAGTTCTTAAAAAATAACCAAAATTCTTGTTATCTGTTCTAACAATGAATTTGAAACTTATAATATATATTGCAAACTTCTTAATAGCTCTTTTAACTTCTAAATATTCTTTTTTATTACTATGATAATTTAACTCTGGACCTTAAAAGATCCTGATGTGTATCTGCAAAGATATTCATCTTTGTCATCTACTTTTGCTTTCATAACTTCTCCTCAATATTCTTGTGAAGCACCTGTTTCGATTATCGTTTTTATCATTTAGCCCTAAATGGTATAAAGTTTGTAAACTTTTTACTTTTACTTTATCTATATACAGAGTATCTTGTTCTATCCATTTCTAGATATGATCTTTTTTTTTATTTTTCCTGTAAAGGTTTTCTCATTTTTACAAATTTTGTTATATATACTTTTGCATACGTCAAACATCCTAAAAATCTTTATAATTGGTTTTTATCTTTTAATTCACTAGAAAAACCTTGAATGTTGTTTAGTATATAGAGTTGTATATTATGTTCATTATTACAAAAATGGGTATTTAAGTCGATATGTAAAGTCGGTTTTTGAAAAAAACTAACTTATAATGAATTTAAAGTCAGTTCGGTATAGAACCGACGCTATCCACGTAGGATGTAGCATCGGTTGACGTGTCGAATCGATGCTATGCGTGGACATAGCATCGATTCCAGGTGTCAACCGACGCTATGCTACGTAGATAGTGTCGGTTCCAAGTGTCAACCAACGCTACACGTGGACGTAGCGTTGGTTGAGGTGGTAAACCGATGCTATCCACGTAGGGTAGCGTCGGTTGACACCTGGAACCGACACTATCCACGTAGCATAGCATCGATTGACACCTAGAACCGACGTTATCCACGTTGCATAGCGTCGGTTGACACCTGGAACCGATGCTACACACGTGGATAAATTTTTTTTTCTTCTTTCTTCCCCAGATAGAAACTATTCCAAGCGTTGCATAACTCTCAAAAACCCAAAACCTCCTCTACTTCTCCTCCACTCTTTTTCATTTTTCGGTCACCTATAACTACCAATTCTAGCGCCGGTTAGTGGGTTTTCTTCCTCTCTAACTAATCTTTTAGATCCTCTATTTTTTTGAGCAAAATACTCAAATTTTTTATACCCATTTCTCACTTACAAAATACCATTTTTTTTTCCTTTCCTTCATTTTGTCACTCCATTTACTTTTGTAAGTATTTCTATTAATTTTACGCACTTATTATTCATATTTTTTTCTATTATTATGTGTTATTATTTATGTGTATACATTTTTGTATTATATATGTAGATTTGTATTATAACATCAGGAGAAGAATATGATGATCTTGAATAAAATAGAACAAAATCATGGTAATTTTTCTGCTATTAATTAATATTTTATTTTTTAAAATATTTGTATTATTTGAATTATTTGCTAAACTGATTTTGGTTTTTTTTCTGTTCGAATACAGGTTTTTATTTGAATATAATATAAAATGAGTAAATTTAAAAAAAAAAAAATTAAAGTCGGTTCACGCGTTGAACCGACTTTAAATTTTAAGTCATTTCATTTAAAATCGGTTCAGGGAACCGACTTTAATGCCCCTTTTTGTAGTAATAGTTTTTCATTTCCAATTTCTAACCCTAAATACTTAGTTTTTTGTTGAACAAGTACTACTTTTTTTAGAGAGTACATTTTCTTCTTTCCTACATTCTTGTAAAATATTAATAATATCCAAATAGTGTTTATTTAATTTATTGCTGAAAACTAAAATATCATTTATATATATACAACAAATATTTTTGTAATTTTTTGAAGATGTTATCCATATATCTTTGAAAGATATTTGGGGCTTGTTTTAGTTCAAATGGTACAACAATCCATTGAAAGTTTTCTTGGGAGCAACTGAATGCCGTTAATTTTTGAGATTCTTCGTCCAGTCTTATTTGCCAAAATCTACTTTTGCAATCAAAACTTGAGAAGTATTTCTTTCATTTTATTAATGATAATAATTTTTCTTTCTTTGGAATAAAGTATTCATCATCAATGGTTTCTTTATTCCATGTTTATCACCATTCTTTTTTTCCTCTTTTTTAAGCTTCTTTTTCGACTAAGAATGTTGAACAATTACTTGGTGTTATGACTTTCAATTCTAAAAGTTCTTGAATTTGTTTTTTCAAATTTAATCCTATCTTAGATTTATTTATGTTTGAATCCAAAGGATTTTTTGAGCTTACTATTTTTAATAGTTTTCTGATGCTTGTTAGGGCTTTGTCTTCCTATATTTAATTGAAAAAAAAAAGAGTTTTGTTTCTCTTCTATATCTAATGAAATATTTTCTAAATAAGGTTTTTACTATTGTAATAGGGTTTTTACTATTCTATCTCACCACGTTTTTGCTTTTTATGTTGTTGTATAAAAGATGGGTTTGATACAATCAATTTTTCTTATTTTTGATACATAAATGGTATCACCGTCTAATGTTGTTAAACTTAGTTTGTCTAAATTTTGTGTAAAAGATTGATATAAATTTAGGAACTTATTTCATATTAATAAATCAACTCATGTTTATTATTGATATATGGTAGGAATATGAAACTTTTATCTTCCTATCATTATATATGTATCTTTTATAACTTTATTAAGATTAATTGTAGTATTATTAGTAATTCTTATAATTAAATATCCTGGTGTCTGTTTCCAATGTTCTTTTCAAAACACATATTTACTTGCTACACACATACTAGCTCTTGTATCTATATATGCATGTAAATGATAGTTGGTATAATCTTTAAATTTAAGTCCTACTTTTATTTAGGTGTTGTTTGGATTTGTAATACTATACAAATCATCCATCTTCTGATGAGAGTATAATCTAAGTGTTCATATTCTAAGTCGGTTATTTCCTCCTCAGTTTCTTATAATATATAAATACTGTAAGTATCATCTACATCGAATTTCTTGATTCGTTCTAAGTCCATCTTAAAAGCTTATTCTAAGATTTCTGTTTTTTGTGAAAATTATTTTTTAAATTCTTTCCTATGTTGAAGCCTACTTGGACATTCGTTGGCATAATGTTCTTCTTCATCACAGATCCAACATTTATATTTTTTTCTTTTCTGAAGGGCCATAATTCATGTTTTCAAAAAGTTTATATCTCTTTCTTTTAAAATATTTTTTCCTATAGGTTTCCCTATTAAATTTTCTTTTTATATTTTTGAAAATCTTATTTTCTGAATTTATATTTTTTAAATCTCTTGTATTGTTTATATTTTTGTTTGTATAGTTTTATGTTATATATATATTTTTCTCGTATTCTAAAATATCTTGTATCACAACAGAATCTATCATTTCCTCTTATTTATTTATATTTCTTTCTTTCTTGGCATTTAATAATTATCCAGCTTTTAAAGCTTCTCATTCTTCCTTCTAGGGTGTCTGGTATAGTTTTCCTATTTTTTTTATTTCAACTTTCTGTCAACGTCTTATGTAATTTTTGAAAAAATATTTCCTTATAAGTTGTTTGCATAGAGGGTGATATTTTATGGTAATATATTTCATATTCACAAATAAAATAATCTATGTAACATATATTACAAATTTTCATATTTGTTAGATACCATTTGGCTTTATTGATTTCATTTTCACTGGATTTAGTGATAGTTATTCTTTTATTTTCTCCAATAAATTTCTTAAATATTTCATTTATTACTATATCTAAGTATTCTTTTCCTATGTGAGCATTCCCTTGCATTAGTAAATGTTGTTAGTTTGTTAAATTTGAAAATCAAACTTTAACATTTCTTGTCATTTTATCAGCTACTAATACCTTACTGATTAAGATGTTTGTATGAGCACACTCATACCACTAGCCCATTCATCTATGGATTTTTTTTCCTATCTCCTATACAATATAGATCTAATAGATCAAATTTGTAATTATCATGGAGTTTGAATTCTGGTAGGATACTACCTACAGTTCCCTAATGCAACCCTTATTCCATTTTGGGTGGTTGTCTTATTCTATCTGTGGTGTTAAGCTCTCTTAACCTTTGTCTATTTATTTTCTCCCTATGTGGATCATATGTTCCTTCTTGGTAAGGAACTAGTAATGAAATTGGTTTCTTATGACCTTTTGAGATCATGATTTCTGGTTCAAAATCATTCTCATTAATTATTGTCATATCATCTTCTTCTTTTTGTACAAAGTTGTTCATCTTGATGTTCTTCCAATTCTTCATTAGTTAGTTTTAATAAGCTAACTAATTTTTCTATCACTATTTTCATGGTTCATGAATTGTTTCTCTAATTCTTTTATGTATTACATTAAATTGAAATTATCTTTTTCATTAGATTTTTCTTCTCTCATTTTTATAAAACAAGGCATCTAATCTCTTAAGTGATTATATTTTTAATTCTTCTAAGGGATTGTATTTATAACCTACATTAGCATTGTTTCTATGTATGTTATATACATCTTTTCTTAGTTATGTAAATTCTATATGTATATCTTGTTAAAGTTTATTATGGCCACATTCCTTTATTTCTTTTAATAATTCTTTATGTATTTTTATTATATTTTGTAGGTATTTCCTATTTACTTTCTAGACTAAATCTATTTCCTCTGTTATAAGTTTCAAAACTTTAAGTAATATTGATTGATTTTTTGTTATGCCTACTAGACTTTCATAAACTTCTAACTGTATATTTTTTAATTTATCTTTAAACATTATTATTTTCTTAATATGACATCATAAACTAATACTTTTATTACTTAGAATTCATCTTTTAGTTTTTTAACTTCTTCTTGGTTAGAGGTTTTTTCTTCATGGTCTATAAAAGTAAATCTTAATACATTATTGTTTTTAACAACATTATATTTTCTTCCTATTATCAGGGTTTTTTCTTAATATCTAAGTGTCATTCCTCTGGTATTTCAAAATTTGATAGTATTTATAGTTTTATTATTTATCCAAGTTCTCGAAAGGTTTTATTTATTTTTATAAATTTATTTGGTTCATATATTGAACTATTATGATTGTTTGTTAACGAATATCCCACTAAGTAATGAATTGAAAATTGATGATTTCCTTCTTTCATTAAATCTCTTATTTCAAATTCATAAACTAGACTTAATATTTGGTTTAAGTTTTTATCATGGATATTAATAGCAAACCTGAGGTATATTGTAAATTTTAGTTTTTCGTATCCTAAGTTACTATAAATCATTTCTAGTAAAACATCTTTTCTATTTATTATTCTGTTAAATATTAATGTTATTTTTATTTGTGTAGTTAATCCTTCTCTAAAATGAGTATATATTAATATTTGTATTTATCCTTAATGAATATATCCAAAATTTTCTTTATTTTTTTGGGAAATTTTGAATAGTTTACTCAATATAATTTTTTTATTAATTAAAGGTATATTATACTTCTTTTTTATATCTATAATATTAATATTCATTTCTTTATTATTTATTTTATAATAAATTATATATTTTCTTTAAAATAATTTTCTTAAAGATAAAAATGATAAATCTTTAAATTATCTTTCTTTAAGATTTAATTTTATTTTTTAAATTTATTCAAATTTCTTTTCTTATTACCATTTTTTATTAAAAAAACATTACCAGATGTATTCTATTTCTAATTTTATTCCCTAGTTTACTATTTCTTATTTTTTTATTATATTTTTTTATTTTAAGAATATTATTTACTTTGATTATATTTAATTTTTATTATATTTGGATGGTATTTTTTAAATTTTTTAAAATTTAGGAATATTTTTGAAGATACTTCAAAATTTTAAGGGTATTTTTTATGTTTACCACTATTAGATGGTGAATGTTTGGAATTCTACATTGACCAAAAACATACGAGTAAAGCGAATGGGTGGATCAAAACACATAAATAAATATTTAATGTATGTCAAGTTCAATATACTATTAAATGCATAACTTTCTGCTTACATACATAAATCAAAATAAGTGTATTTAGATACGTATGACAACTGTTCATATCTATATGAACTTACACCACACAATTCATACTAGTTGAAGTTTTAACCAAGATCAGGAACAGTAAAGAAGTCTTCGTCTTCAAATGACATTTCAATTCTAGGCTTCTTGTAGGGAGTATTCGATTTGGCAGCTTTGAATGAAGCGGTATTGCTCGGCTGTGATGGAGGAAGCTGAGGAACTTCAGCTGCTGCAAGAGCTTCCTCACCAAAAAGACCAATATCTGTTAGCCAATCCAGCTCTCCTAATTCAAGTGGATCCTTCTGCAGAAAGAAAGAAGAAAGAAAAAAACCATCACTCATTAGGAATAGCCTGTGAAAAGGCAAACAGTGAAGACTTGATAAATTTGTAGTGGCAATTATATAAACTTATTTTCCCAAAATCACAGAATCAAATAACAACTAACCCCTATTAAGCATAATTCCTAATTTGAGTGTGCAAATCAGCAAACCCGAACTTCAAATAAAAAAATTGAACAGATGGTTCATACTTCATATTCCGTTCTAGCAACACAAATGGGTTTAAAATTGCTAGATATAATAACTCTGTAAATTACAATAGGTTTATATCATAATTGAATTGAAATTACAGCTTTAAACTAACAAAATGAATCCTTGAAATCACCATATTAAACATGAGTTTTGTTGGAAGTTCAAAAACATTTTGAATCATAACAGTGTTTGCTTTTGATTGATTGAAAATGAAAGAACAGAAAATTCTTCCTTCAACTACTATTACATCCTTCTTTCTAGATTCATATTCATGATATTTCCAAAACCATAGCGCTATAACTGACCTCCACAATGCTTGACATTTAAATAAAAGTTGTAAAGTTACTGAAAGAGCCTTATTCCTATATACATCACAAAGGTAGATACAGACAGCACCTATATTTTTCCCCTTTACAGTGGAAAAATTGCATATTTTTCGCTTCTACTTGCAAGATGCCCGATTACAAAGCATTCATATGTTAATCCATTCATATGTTAATCTCCCGAACAAGATAAGCTGAAATAAAAGATGAATAGAAAAACCCTACCTTGTCAGAAGACTCAAAATTTGAAAAGGGAAGCAAGTCATCTACAGACCAAGATGATGCGAAGCTAGGAGCGTGTTGTCCAGCCATTTTATTTGCACTCTGTTGGGTGCTACTATTTGGCGGCTCCAAGCAGCTCTTTCCAGTATCTTTGTTACAACCAGAGTTCAAAGCTACACGGATACCAGTGGCCAAGAAGCGCTGGTGATTTGCAGACAAACTATTGGCTGAATGGATTGGTTCATCACAATCCTGACAGAAGAGTGCTCTATCTTCAACACAGAAAATGAAAGCAGGCTTATCCTGTTAATTAAGAGAGGAAAGAGAATAAGCAAAATTTCAAGTTACTTCATTACTCACCACAATACAATGAAGATTCTTATTACCATAGAGAACAAAAAAAGGATAAGTTCTACCATTGAATAGTAGATGAGCCCAGGATTAAATGCTAAAGTACTTTATGTTTTCTGGATGATTTTAAGAGGTATTTTATTCGCACATGAACATGGATATATTATTTCTTTTTGACTAAGAATAAAACATCTCTCCCTGAAAGACCTATTTTCCACTTGCTATCAAAGTCTGCTCTTTTTCAGGAGACTATAAAAGACTCCATCAAAAATTGAAGTAGCATGAGGAGTTCAAAGTCTAGTTCATTGAGGCTTGTGTTGGAAGTGCTTATTACCATTTGTTTTTATAGTTATTATTCTGATAATTTGTGGGGATTATGAAGTGTTGCAATAAAGTGATAGGGTAATAATCTATATCAGACATAGTTCTAGAGGCATAACAAATAGGTCAAACATTTTATTTCCTACTAAAAGCTTTGATTCTTTCAATTTACTATAAGTTTTATTCCTATCAATTTGATAATTTATGTATTTAATTCTATTACAATAAGGTATTTCAGTTGATTACATGTTAAATTTGGACGAAATAAGTCATGGGATTGTCACATAAAACCAACCCCTCCCCTCATACGACAAATTCAATCGCTCAAAACTTATCCCATCAAGATATAATATCAATATCAACCAAAATACCTAATTCTATAGAAATGACATAATAAAGTTCCAAATTGATACGGCAAACTTAAGGTACATTAGAACTTGTGGTAGGAAATAAAACATTTTCCCTAATAAATATATAGTTATCTTACATAACTCAAAAATAGAAAAATGGAAAAATTGGTCGCAAGTTTCTTGGGCGAAGTAGTAATTAAGTCACCCAACTATTTTCACTCAACCAAGTCAGTTATCCAAACCATGTCCTCAATCCCTTGAAAATTTGGAAAAGATTGGTACCAGATTGGTCAAATTAAAGTTGGTGACTATTTGGTAGAGTGGAAACAGTTAGGAGTTCAGCCTAGTTACTTTAGATCCAACAATTTTATATGGGGATCCATGATGATGGTATTTAATAATCAAATAACCACGAGGTAATTTCATAACATCTGTGAACGATCTCAACAAGTAACCAAGAAGAAACAAACTCCTTATATTGAACGAATAATCTGAACTTCTGAAGCATAAAGGACTGATAATAGTGCAAGGCAATCATATAAAAAACATATTGCTGAATATTAATAATAAACTAGACAGAAAAGAAGAAAATAAAACAAGTAATTTACTAACTTGACATATATCACATCTAGGAAGTTTGTTGGAAAGGCACTGAAGGAGAAGCCTTTGATGCTTGCTAGCAAGCTTGTTGGCTGCATGAATTTCAACATCGCATTTGGCACATAGAGCCGCTTCATCGGCACAACAAATTACTGTAGCCGGAGCTTTCTCGCACACATCACACTGAATTTTCATCTTCCTCTTATTTCTTATCAACTTCTTCTACCCTATTTCTTCTCAACCTAAGATTTTTGCTTCGGTTTTCCAATGCCCACTTCTCTATTAACCTTCTATTCTATTCTATTCCAAATTCAATCTGAACCAAGAAAATAGATTCATATGTTCAATCATAAAGTAGATAACAAAAGAAGGAAAAAAAGGGATTTTCAGGATTCAAGGAAATACCAACAATGTGTTCCCAAATAGAGTTGTCAGATGCAATGAACAAAGACAGACAAGGTTTTCCAGAGAATCTGAACCAAGCAATGATATATTGGAAAAGTATAGCTTTCTGTAACCAAACCCTAATCCCCTGATTTAAACAAGAGCCGAACCTAAAAATTAGGGAAAAAGTGCATAATATAGAGCAGTATTCACAAGAAACGAGGATAATTGAGAAACAGAGAGAAATTGAAGCTTTTCAAAGTAGGTTTATATAATAGGAAGATCTGTTAGGTGTAGATAATGGTTTTTCTTTGATTATTATTTATGAATAAGGGGGAGTGAATGGTTGACAGTTGAAGAAGCTTACGCTGTGATGATAAGGTTTGAGATCTACCGAATGAAAAGCTAGAAAATTGATAGAAGCAGCTGAGCTTAGTGGGGTCACCAACCCATGTGTGTGGTTATTAAGATATCTGTATGCGAGCTCATATTTGTGGCTACTAATTTTTTTGTTTTTTTCTTTTTTAAGTTGGTATGATTAAAAAAATTAAACTCCTTTTTCACATTTAATGTTTTTGTCTTTAGGCTAATAGCGTTGAATTTTTAATAGCATATATTATTATATTATATTATAAAATAAAAATTTTAAATTTATAAAGTAAAAATGTTAAAACTCTATTAACAAAAAAAATATTCTTAGAAAAAGAAAAAGTTTTTAGTACTTTTTTTTGAATTATATAAATAGTTGTGCACATTCTTTTATTATATTTTTATTATAATATTTTTTTAAAAGTAAGCATCATTTAATTTTTAATTTTGATATATGTAATTTTAAATTTTGATATATTTAATTTTAAATTTAATATAAAATTAAAATTAAATTATAATAATTAAAATAATTCATAAACTATTAATTAATTTTCATATGCTTAGGAGTAAATAACTTAATTTAAATAGTATTATTAATTTTTTTCTTTTCTTATTTTAAATACTTAAAATAATTTTCTTAATATTTGACACTATAAATAAAAAGATAGAATGAAATGAAGGGTAATTTTAGAAATTTTTCTTTTCCATATTTTCTTAAAGTGTATTTATTTTTAAAAAATAAAAATAAATAAGATTGAAAAGTGAATAATATCAACAATATATGAATGGATTTACTGTTATGACTTCATATATCTATTAAGAATATTCACTTTTGATAATCTAAAAGTATTAAAAATCATAATGGTAACGTTGTATTGTGTTCGTATTATATTTTATGTTAATTTTGTGTTGTGTTATATTTCATTTTAAATGTTAGTTCACATGAGGAAGCATATGATGAGAAACGTAATGTGTAACTCCTAAATTTTTGGGTATTAATTTTTTACATATAATAATTGTTTAGACATCCGAACCGACCTAGTGCTTGATCCATTCAAATCGCTTAAGTAAAGTCACCAACCCAAGATGGAAGGTGAAGCATCCAGATGTCCTACCTGTAGACCAGCCCGAGCTCAATGATCAGCTCGAGTTAGAATTAATCTTAACCCATGATATAATGTACTTTATACTAGTTATATCCTACAAATAGATGGACCTCTTATGAGATCCACATATTCAATCAATTGTCTTAACTTCTCTTTAAGTTCTCTCTCTGAAAACAGTTTGAATCTTAACATTTTGGTCGCCACTGTGAGGCTTAGATTCTGAGGTTGAACGTAAGTTTTTGACTCCATATCCTTTGAAATGCACCCCACTCCTTGAGAGAAACTTGGAAAACCAATCGTGTTTCACTCACAAACTACAAATACCATAGTAGGAACTCACGTTGGAAGACAATCGATATTGGTTGACCGTGAAGCAATGGCAACTCAAAGAAATACCTCATTAACCCTTAATGAAACTAGGATAGAAGATAACGCCTACTACTAAGAGTTGTCTAGCCAACTCCTAAAGTTGAGAAAAGAGCTTGAGGAAATTATAAGAGAAAACTAGTTGTTACGCTCCCAAATAAGGGGAAGGACCTCGGAAGACCAAACAACTAATTCAGCCAATAGAGATGTGGTAGAGCACAGCTAGCTTGAGCCCAAACAAGCTAAACATAAAGATGAAGGGAATCCCTTCTCTAGCTCAACGAGGCCCAATGATGAATAATGGATTCAAGAAAGAAAAGGTTGAAAGGCACGGTTTCATGTGCTAGAGGAGACCAATAAGAGGCAAGATTAGGCCTTGTACGCTGCAAATAAGAAATACGAGAAGGGAATAACCCCTTATGATGTGGACAGAGATTGTGAGCAACTATGTGTCTCCCTTTTTTCTGATATAATAGAAAATGATGAACCGCCAGCTAAGTTCAATGCCTCTAAGTGCCTTAATTATTTTGGAACAAAAGACCCGGTAAGACATGTTCAACACTTTAAAACATCCATAGCTCCTATGAGTCTCATCCAAGGAAAGAAAGACGCCATGGTGTGCAAATTGTTCGCTGCCACCCTCTAAGAAGATGCACATAAATGTTTCAATAACTTGGCCCCAAGATCCATAACCTCTTTCTCACAGTTCGCTAGGTTATTCATCACAAACTACGCCTGTAATAAACCTTCGAGGAAGGAGTCTTACCATATTTTCTCAATTATCCAAAGGAAAGGGGAATCCATTGAGGAATACATGAAACGTTTCAGAGAAGATAAACTGAAGATCTCTAACTGCCCTAGTTCTATTGCTATAGAGGCCTTTAGGTGAGGCCCACTGAAGAACTCCGACCTGTTCGTGGAGCTAACTAAGACAGTGTCACACACCTTAGAAGAAGCTTATGGGGAGGCAAGAAAGTTTGTAAACCTCGAGATAGAGCTAGGTCTGGTCAAAAGCCATCAAACTAATGTAGAAGTAGTGATAGATAAAGAAAAGATAAGGATGAGTCTAGATAGGGCACATCAAAATAACAAAACACAAACATTTTGTACCAAGTAACAGGCAGGTCGGATAATGGCCGAGAAATATAGGACCTTGGGGAAAGTCATTCTCCCTTTTTAAGGGGCCTCTCTTGAGAATTGAGCTAGCTTAAGCTATAAGGAGAATGGAAAATGAGCCCAATGTCAGATGGCCACCAAAGATGAAATCTCCCCTTAGAGACACGTCTAAATGATGTGCCTTCTATAAGGATATAGGCCGCGAAACAAAAGACTGTAGACACTTAAAAAAGAAGATAGAAGAGTTTATGTCTAGATGATATCTAAAGGACCTCATCGTAGAAAATGAGGACAGAAGGAACCACTAAGGCAGATGAGGGGTACCAAAACCAATGAACCCGGCAGGCGGTAGCAAGGAGCCTCGTGATGAGCCTAATATTAGGATTATACATACTATACATGGAGGACCTGGGGTTAATTAGATCTCTAATAACTCACACAAAAATTTGCAAGGGAGCTACGCAATTTCCCCAATGTATATGCATTGGTTAAGACAAGACCTCTTGTAGAAATCATTTTGAATGAAAAGGATGGGACCTCATCCCATCACGAGGACCCTTTAGTAATAACTCTGATGATTGAATCTTGTGATGTTTGTCAGATAATGATTGACACTGGGAGTTCAGTAGATCTTTTTTTTCTGACCACTGCCAAGGCTTTAGGAGTAAAGGATTCTGACATTGTTAATACATAGCTCTCTCTCGTAGGATTCAAAAGCAACACCACCTATGCAAAGGGAATGGTGGTCCTGCTTGTCATGGCAAAAGGAGTAATAATAATGACCAATTTTGTGATCATTGATGTCTCTACACATTACAACGCCATCTTGGGAAGACCATGGATACATAAAATAATAGCAATCTCATCTACCTTTCACTAGGTGATCAAATTCCCTACGGCTGAGGGTCCCAAAGAGGTAAATGGAGATCAAGAGAAGGCCAAAAACTGTTATAATGTCACTATGAAAGGGATTGCCCCCAAATATCAATCGCCAAGGGTCTCTCTCAAAAGAGACCAAGGAGTAAAGGTCTGGCGAGGACAATCTACCTAAATAAAGTGAAGGACCTCACAATGGGTGCTGAGGACAAGAACAACCCCTTGAAAATGGGTGAGGATTTGACGACAAATCTTGAGGAGCAACTCTCACAATTTCTTAGAGCTAATGAAGATGTCTTTATATGGTCTCCAACAGACATGCCAAGAATTGATTAAAAATTCATAACACACCACCTGAACGTCAACCAAGAAGCTAGACCCATCTAGCAACAGAAAAAGAAAATTCCCCAAAGAAAAGAACGATGTGATCAAACATCATGTGGTTGCCCTTAAAGAGGCTGGGGTCATCAAGGAGTTCAATTATCTTTCATGGCTTTCAAATGTGGTCGATGACTTGTATAATTTAACATAATTTATCACTTCTCAACTTTAAACTTTAGTATAATTTTTATTGATTTTAGATTTTATGTTTATTATTTGAATTTTATTACAGATTTGAAGATAATAAAGATTTAAAATTTTAGAAACATATCATTTAAAGACTCTTAAATTGAAATTAAATTTTATTTAAATCAATATATATATATATATATATATATATATATATATATTAATACAAGATATAGGAAATAGAGGAAGAGGATAAGTTGATATATATATATATTAAAAAGAAGGCGGCCAGTAAAGGAGGAGAAATAAATAAAAAAACACAGCGTCGTAAAAAAAATAAAAAAAAGAGAGGAAATAGCAGTGTAGGAGAGAGATTATCGACGCAAAATTAAGTCGAAAGTAGATTCTTTCCTAAGTCAATTTATTTTCAATTGTTCTCGAAAAATTATGGTAAATTTGTTTATGTTTAATTTAATTTTTAACATGAATTAATTGTTTTTTCTTCTAAAAATGATGTAATTTAATTCTAAACTATTTTTAATTTTCTATATTAATTTGAATTATTTATCTTCATATGTATCTGATTTATTCTGAGTTTAATGCTTCTAATTAACTGGTCATTAATTAGATGATTTTAGTCTTGTTATTTACTATCGAAAGAGAGAATTATAAGATATATTTGGAATATTTTGGAATAAGTAAATATAGCGATCGAAAGACTTGTATGAACTTGTGTAGTTTTAAAAATCATTGGTTTTAATGCTTTCTTGCTTTATTAAATTACACATTCTTGTGTAAATTAATGAACAAGATTATTTCCAATTGACTATCGAAAAAGGTTTTTGGATATTTTTGGAGATTGCTAACAAACATAGAGAATTAAATTTAGTTAGATGAGTAAAGCATAGTAAGAGATTAGGTGAAATCAATTTCCTAGAAGTTTTTTCCCATTGATTTGATTTTCGAACAATATCTTTATTTTCTTTTGCGCATTTTCTTTAAATTTATTTTATTTAAATTTTCAAATACAACAACTTTAGTGACTTCTCTATATAAAATTGAGGTTATCATAATTTTGATATTTTTCAAAAAAAAGTTACGAATCCCTGAGGATTATACTCTTTTTATTACTTTATTATAAAACTACAATACTGTGCACTTGTAGTTTTACACCAATCAGTAGTACTGGTAAAGAAAGCATGTGAGTCATCTCGTATGTGTGTGGCCTTCACAGATCTAAACGAGGTATGTCCCAAGGATTGCTTCCCCCTTCTAAGAACTGATAAGTTAGTAGACGCCTCTTCTGGGTTTGGGTTGATGAGTTTCTTGGATGCGTACTCAGGATACCACCAAATCAAAATGCACCCTGATGATGAGGAGAAAACTTCTTTCATCATAGAGGAAGGAACATTCTACTGTAAAAGGATGCCATTTGAACTGAAAAACGCAAGTGCTATATATTAACTCCTCATTAACAAAATGTTTGAAAAATATCTGGGGAAGAATCTAGAAGCATACATAGATGACATGGTGGTGAAATTGACTGAACCCTTGAACCACATCAAGGATCTACAAGAGATATTTGAGTTAATCTGGAGGTAGGACATTAGACTTAAATAGAGCAAAAGAATATGTGGGATAGATCTAAGGGAAGCCTCAACTTGGCAGGTATTTGTGGATGAAACACATAACTTCAATGGTTCAGAACTAAGGGTGGTCATAGTTGATCACGAAAACAACTGCTTTGAATATGTAATCAGACTTTATTTCCAAGCAACTAATAATGTCACAAAATATGCAGCTGATATATTTGGGGCCATCACTGCAAAAAGCTAGAGGTAGGTAAAATCACCTTACATAGTGATTCTAGGCTAGTGGTCAATCAATTTTTGGGGACGTTTGAAGCAAGGGATGGAAAAATAAAAGGGTACTTAAAGAGATTAAAGCAAGAATGCTTAAAATTCTCCATGTTTAAGATCAAGCAAATAATTTGAAATGAGAATGGTCACGCCGACCCTCTGGAAACCTTGGCATCAGTAAGGGAGACCAAGCACAATAGAGTAGTTTCGATAAGTGTTCTAGTAGAAGCATCTTTGAAAGAGGCCGAAAGAAAGGTCGGGTATATGGATGCTCTTTCTATCACATGGTTCACCTTAATCTATAATTTTCTAGAGAATGGAGAACTACCAGAAGATCGCAAGGCCGTGAAAGAAATTGAGGCCAAGACAGGTCGGTACATGATTGAAGTAGGTAAACTATACCAAAAAACCATACTCGGTCATGGCCTCTTATGTATAACCAATGAGGGATATGAAAGGTTGATGTTTGAAGCACACGAAGGAGACTGCAGCTCACATTCTTGAGGTAGGAGATTATCACAACGAATTATGAGAGAGGGTTATTATTGGCCCACTATGCTGGTAGCCTTTACCAAATACACTCAGAAAATGCGATAAATGCTAAAGGTTTGCCCCACTGTCGTACACACCTCCGAATACCATGATGGAGTGGTAAGTCTTTGGCCTTTCTACAAGTGGGGACTTGACATAGTATATTCCCTACCCTTAGGTACGGGCTAAAAAATATTTCTCCTTGTGGCCACTGATTATTTTTCAAAATGAGTAAAAATAGAGCCCTTGGGAAGAATATGAGAGGAAGAAGTGATTTGATTCATATGGAAGTCTATAATTTGTCATTTCCACCTTCCCAAAAAGCTTGTCACAGATAATGGGAGACCATTCACTAGTCGCAACATCAAAGCATTCACACTCAAATACAATATTAAGATGTGTCATTTCATGCCATACTATCTCCAAGCTAATGGTCAATAAGAGTCTTCCAATAAGATAATCATCAACCTATTGAAAAATAGGTTAAAAAGAACAAAAAAAAGATAGGTAGAGGAGCTGCCAGGTACATTTATGGGTTGTTAGGACATGCCCTTGAGAGAGCACTAGCATGACCTTTGTTTTCCTAGTCTACGGAACTGAGGTAGTTATCCCAACCGAGTTCATAATTCCCACTTCCAAATCAATTCTAATAGAGGAACAAAATGAGGTGAGAAAAGAAAGAAAATTAACCCTAATAGAGGAGAAAAAGGATGAAGCTTTAAGGAGGATGGCTAAGAATAAAAGGAAAATATTAGAGTACTACAACAAAACTGTGTGCTTCAAAACATTTTCCAGAGGTGATTGGGTTCTCAAAAGGGTCTTCCCCAACAAAAAGGAATGAATGGCCGGTAAAATGGTTGCCAATTGGGAAGGACCTTATCAAATATTTGAAATAACACCAGGATGGGCATACGTATTAAAAAACATTGAAGGCATTAAGGAAGGCACGAGTTGGAATGCCAGACACTTGAAGAGATACCATTGTTAAATGTACACTAATTTGCCACTTTTTTGTAACATTAACATATATCTATCTATGAAATAAACCCCCTCAACAAATGGTCCTTTCCTAAAGTTCTCCCACCAATTTAAGCCACAAGCTAATCACCTTGGTTAGGAACCAGGTAAGGCTCCCTCTCCCATCAATTTAAGTCATTGGCCAATCACCTCGGTTAGGAATCAAGTAGAGCGTCCTAACATTTACATAAGGTCATGAGTTGTCCACTTCGTCATGGAACCAGGTCGGTGCTCTGACATTGAGGGGAGATGAACACCTTGGTCAAGAACTAGGTAAGGCTCTCTCTTCCACCAATTTAAGCCATAGACTGATCACCTTGGTTAGGAACCAAGTAGAGCACCCTAACACTTGCATAAGGTCATGAGTTGTCCACCTTGATTAGGAACCAGGTCAATGCTCTAACATTGAGAGGAGATGAACACCTTGGTTAGGAACTAGGTAAGGCTCTCTCTCCTACCAATTTAAGCCACATGTTGATCACCTCGATTAGGAACCAGGTAGAGCGCCATAACACTTGTATAAGGTCACGAGTTAACCACTTTGGTCAGCAACCAGGTTGTGCCATATAATAAAATAATAAAATAAAAATATCTTTGGATATTTATTAATACAAGTACACGCACAATGTCAAGGTATCATAAGTACATACTATCCAGAATGTTTTCATTATTTAAAAATTACAAATCTTTGGATAATTATTAATACAAAGCTCGACCTTCTTAGAAGGTTAAAAACTCTTTAAACGTATAGATACACGACAAGTGTCTGGATCATCAGTTTCTTCAATTAAGGGCAATAGCTCAACCTAAATCTCAATAATTTTCTTTTGTGAACTAGTCATGGGCTCGGGGTGAGCTATTATCATTACGAGCAATCCTCGCTCCAATTCTTCCTCCATCACCTTAAGGAAGATTTTTTCAGATCACTTCGTATAGAAGTTTGCCTAATATGATTCTCTATCTACGAGCGTGGCCATACTAGCCAAGATCTTTCTCTCTCGAGATTGAGTTTGGATTAACTGCTCCTTACAAGAAGCGAGCTCACACTTGGTCTCTTTTACATTACACTTAAGTTTAACCACCTCGACTTTGAGTGCCCTAACCTCATCCTTAAGCCTACTATTTTTAACACGTAAAGCTCGAAATGAGTATCTATTGGTTAGATCAGAATCCTTAAAATACGACAAAAAAAGTTGAAAGAATTAACAGAAATTCCTAAATGTATAGATTAAACAAGTGTTCTCAACCCTTTTTTTATAGGAAAAAAAGGTTGATAAAAAAAGAAGAAAAATGACCGAAGTTCCCAAAAAACAAGTGGGTCAGTTAACATTGTAAATACATAATAAAAGAGGCAAACTAATTTTCCATTAATAAATAAAGTTGATTTTTTTCATTTCACATTCTTACAAGTTTGAGCTCGCGACCACACAAACAAAAGTGACATTGATCTAAAAAAACAAAATTGGATCGAGTCCTTAAATTTCAATGATCATCTACCCCTGCCCCCGCGATCTCAGGATTGTCCTCACCATCAAAGGATCCCAAGCCTTCTCTTTCTTCCTCCTCTATAGAAGAAGCCTACATATTTGGTGGAGTGACCGGGATGTCTAGAATGCAATAATAATACTCACTAGATTCTTCTGCTTGGCTTCTATCTTAAAGGTTTCCATGGCCAGCTCGTACACCCTCTCTTTGCTTGACTTGAGCTTCTAAGCCATGGCATCCATATCGGTCTTCGCCTTATGACAAATCACCTTGCTAGAAGCCTTGGCTCTTCTTTAAGCTTCCTTATCCCCCTCCTCAGCTCGCCTTTGAGTCTCATTGAGCTCAGTAATGCATTGGGCATATTCATTCAACTCGAAGGTGTCCTTTTTAAACTTCTCCTTCTTATCAATTGCCTCGCCTTCCCACTTAGTTGCTCTCACCAACAACGTAGTGTATTTTGAACGTGTAGACGCACGACTCTACTTCTCTTACACCAGCTCTACTTTCAAACAACCTGCGTTGCGAGCCTATTCAAAGTCATACACATCAACTAAACAAACAAAGAATCGTGAGGTCAAACAAATAAGTCTCGAGCTCACATTTTATATACGCTAATTATCAATAAAAACAAAACACTAGATAGCCTAGCTAACACATCTAGTGATGGGTGACCTCGCCAAAATCTACACCCTCGTAAATAGCCTCGAGATGTTTCTTGTATGAGTCAGTAGAAAGATGGTTCATATAATGATTGAGGTGTTCTAGTGCCAAGCCTCAATTTAAAACTATCCCATCCGTATCAGCGGTGAGGTCATTAAGGATGGCATTCCTTTTCCTCGAATCCCTTAAAATATTGCTAGATTCTTTAGAACCCGAGCAAGGAATTAGAGTCATATGCTACTTTTGTAATGGTGATAAGGGCGTGCAAACATTTAGGGGATTGGGGCTGAGGGCAGGCTCGTTGACCACCATATTCTTCTTTTTCTTCTTTAGCAAAATAGGGCAACCTTTATAAGAGGATTTACCCCTTTTCTTATCTATAGAAGAGCCCTCAAGAGTAGGGGGTGTACCCGTGGGAAAGCCCGCCCTTGTAGGTGTGACCTTACTCTTTATATGGGCAAATAGCTGGGCAGTAGTAAAATCCATGGGATCTTCAAAATAAAAGCGATAAGATGTCACGTTAATTATGTCACATTAAAAAATATATATAAAAACAGGGAGGCAAGTCTTAGGACTAGTTCACCATCATCAGCCACCACCTCGAACTGACCCTCGAAGTTTGTAGGAGGAGTTATACATTTAGGAGGAGACCAAGGTTTACGATTGATCCTAATGGGTGGCTCCACCGTACCATGCCTCATCAACCCACATGTGACAAAGTATGAGGTGTTTAATAAGTTCCTCTAGTTGTTTTTTCAAGAAGATAGTTTTGGATATCAACCAACCTTTGTTTCGCGTCAAGACTCAAGGTCGTGATTAAGGAAGTCATATTCTTTATCACTACCTTATTGTCATTCCAGATGCTCTTTATCAATCTGGTGTCACTGGTAGGAGACTCCCATTGACTTAAAACATAGAAAAAATATTCTTTCTAGTTTTCTCATTCTTAGGAAGTGACACGTTCATCCCCCGATCCTACTTCACCGATATATATATCCTCATAAGATTTATGAGGTTCTACTTCAGGACATAAGCCTCATTAAACTCGGCCATCTCTAAGTCCACTATAAGTTCTTAATAGATCAGCATCAAGCAGAGCAAATACTCCACCTGTTAGGCATCAACTACCCTAGCACGAGTTGTGTCATAATCAAAAATCTCCTAATGAGAGGGTATAAGGGAAACCTTACCCTAACCCTAGGGCCTTTTCATGAAAGACAGTCCAATTGGATGGAGGTTGATCACTATTATAGGCTCATTCTAGAGGAATCATTATCTGAACCAAGAAATGGATATTGTAGGTTTTTCTTAATCTCTCTTATCCTTGGACACCAACCCATAAGTCTTAGATATAACCGACCAACCCCTGGTGCAACCTGTTGGTTCCTTAGATTCTATATTCCTCGTTTTCTTCATCCACGTCCTAGCCACTAAGATTTGAGTATGAGGCACACTCAATCTAATGGTAGGAGTGGTCTAAGGGTGAGGGGTAAAGGTAGAGATTTGAAGTAGAGATCGACTCACCTTACTAGAATAGCCTGAGCCAGAAGACCCCAAGTCGTCACTAGCACTAGAATATTGGGGGCTCTTCCTTGAGCTCGAGCTAGAGGTTGAAGTCTCTTCTCTATGCATTCTGTAGAAAGCTACAAAAACAAAAAAAAACATATGGGCAAAGTACGAGAAAAAGAGATCACCTAGGATCGAGTTTGAAAATAAAATAAATTGATCCTTTAAAAACTGAACTGAAAAAAAGTAGAAAATCGTTAGGTTCTTAACGCTTAAACTCTAAAAACTCGAATAGACAAAACTACAGTCCAAGTTGAATTCTTACCACCAAACTGAAAACCTTTTACAAGCTCGAGGTGATGCGACATAGCGTTTTTCTTCATTATTTCTCAATTGTGCAGGTAATAATGATAAGTCTCAGCCTAAGCATCTCTTTATATAGAGGCACTTGATTTCTTTCTTCAATCAACTAACACACATTTATTAGGGGAGATGAATGGTTCATATCCTATGCTCGATAATTACTCTTTCACCTTATACCAAAGCTTGACCTGCAAAAGTAGAGGGATTAGATGTTTGGATATTCGAACTGCCTAGTGCCCGACCTATTCAAAAATATTCAAGAAAAGTCACCAATCGGAGATGGAAGGTGAAGCACATCAGATGTCCTATCTATAGACTAGTCCAATCTTAATGATCATCACGAGCTCAATGATCAGCCTAAGCTCAGTGATCAGTCCGAGTTAGGGTCGACCTCAACCCATGATATGCTGAAGTTTATATCGATTATACCCCTTTGACATGTAAATATGTATACACATATATTATATAACTGATACATGTATCTGTAATGTTTTATAAATAGATAAACCTCTTATGGGATAAACACATTATGTTATTTATCTTAATTTCTCTCTAAGTTCTCTCTATCTCAAAATAGCTTGAATCTTAACAATAATCATGTTACATTGATTCAATAACTTTTCAAATATTGAAAAATTAATTAAAACAACAAATATTCTATATATATAGTAGAAACATTTGTTGGGAGAAGATTCTTATTCCATATCACATTACTTAAAAGCAAATTATATATATATTGTTATTGTTTTGTATTTGAGTATAGTATGTTAGAGAATGTATTATTTAAAATTTAAAATTTAAAATTTTTCATTCAACATTCAATTAAAATACTATTTTTTATAATTTGAATATTAAAATACTATTTTTCTTGTATTTATCGTTCATTTTCTTCTATTTTATAACTTTTATGTCACTCAATTTTATACAATCTTCACAAATCCACTAAAAATTGGTTTTAGCTTTCATTTTATCTGATTTGATTCATACATGAATTATATCATTATATGCTATATAATTTCTCTCTCTTTGTTAATCATTACTCAAATGATACAAAAGAAAATAATTTTTAAGATATTTAAAGTGTCATAATTTTTTATATTATATGTTACACTCATTTTTATTCATAATGTTAATTAAAACAATTATACTGATATTTTAAATAAAAGTACCTATAACTACAAAATAATGCATCAATATCGACGCATATGTACATTAAATTAAGGCAGTTATCAATAGCCCAATTGGTCCAAATATCAAGCATCTACGTCAAAATTTTAATTCGGCTCAATCATCTTCCTTTACTTTGTAACAAGTTCAAAATACTCTCTTTGTGTTAGAAAAAAACTGGCATGTTTTAATGTTTTAAGAAAATTATGGTTAATATATATATATATATATATATATATATATATATGATAAAATATTATAATTATTATTTTTTGATAAAAATTAAGAGATATTTCATAAATATTCAGGTCTTAAAAATACAATAAATTCAGATTAAATTAATTAATACATATTCAAAAATTAAATAACAAAACATATATAAAAATAACTATGTATCTATTAAGATAACCACTAAATTTTGAACACCTTCATCTTACTCATTTTTATGTATCTTTTTCATGGAAGGTAAATATTTGAATAAATACATCAATAGAATTGTAGGTTGAACAAAAATATATTACTTATTAAATATTTTTAATACTAAAAGTATAAATTGATATATGAATATACACTAGATTTGATATTCATACATTAAGATATGAAAACAAAAAGCTACTATAATAATAGTAATAAATTAGAGAAAAAGAAATATCTACTCAAGAAGAAAGATGAGCACCATGATAACATGAAAAAGAAAAGAAAACAGAGAGAGTGCGAAGAGAAAGGATTTAAAGAACAGGAGGGTTTTTTTTTTGGGGTCAATATTATAAAAATGTTTAGACATAAAAAAACAAAAAAACAAACCATATTTCCCTGTTTGTACCTTTGTGGTATCGCCTCCTTCAAGTTTCTCTTCCCTTACGTATTGCTTTTTGTTCTTCTTCAATTCTCTACTTCTCTACTTCTCTACTTCATGATCTTTTTTCTCTTCACTAAAGTTTAACCCTAGCTAATTTATTGTTTCATCAGTCAACACATGGATTCTATCTCCTTTCGGTCACCATATCCTCTTTTTTCATGTTCATCTACACACTTTTCGACTGTGGCCACCAACTATGCATGAATTCAAAAACTAACGTGATGAGAAAAAAACATAGAGGAGCAAGAGATGGCTAATGGAAAACAACCATGCATGGGCTAAGGTTGTATAATAGTGTTGCATGTACATTCACACGAGTCACGAGAGGTGGATTTGTTTGGAGTTGTAAAGGAACACATACATCATCGTATTTCAATTTTTAAGTATAATATTTATAAAAATATAAATAAATTATATCATACTTGAATTTTATATTTTAAATTTTTAATATTTGATTTTTTTAAAAAAACTTAATAATTTAAATAATAACTAAACTTTCTTAATAAAAAGACTTATTATAACTAATTAACTTAAATAAAAAGAATTTTATAACAACCTTACTTTCTTAATACATATCTCTCGTGTTTATACATATATATATATATAATGATTACAGTATAGAAACAATTTCTATATTTATTTTTGTTATACAGGCTTTTAATTAAAACGTTTTTATAATAATAAATATTTAATTAAATTTTATCTTTATTTATTATTATTATTATTATTATTATTATTATTATTATTATTATATAACATAATTTCAAATATGCAGTATAAATAAAACAAATTAAAAAATTATAATAATTTATGTAGAAGATGCGTGTCTTTAATTAATTCGACAAAACAACTAGATTTGAATAAAGTTAAAAAGTAAGAAGAAAAGGTAAAAATTAAAATCGAAAATGAGAGAGAAAAGGGAAGTGAAGTTAAAAAATAAATTATTGTAAATTTTTTAATACATAAATAACTTAATTATTTAATTAATTTTATTTTTAATATCTCTTACTAAAAAATATTAATTTATTTTTTATAATATTAAAAAATATATTCATATTTATATTATAAAAATATTAACATATATATATTTAAAATAAATTATAAAATAATTAAATCATTATATTATGACATTAGATTTTTACATGTTAAAAATATATTTTCCAATGAAAATAAATCACATGAAAAAAAACAAAAAACATATATATAAATCACATGAAAAAAAATGAAAAACATATATATATATTTTCTCTTTTAATTTTTAAAAAATTAATTTACTTTGAAGAGAGATTTTTTTTATTGATAGAGACTATCTTTTCCTTATGTATGTTTTGTTTATAATTTTTTTTTCTTATTAGTTATTTTAAATAAAAATATATTTATATTACTTTTTATCTAGATTTAATTGTAATGATAATTTTTTATCATTTAAGTATCTATATTATATTTATATTTGTAAAATTTATATTTTATTGTTAATTTAGATATTTATCTAAATTAATAGTATTAAAGATTATGATAATTTTAATATGTTATTGATATTTTATTTTTTTTGAAAAATAAATAATATATTATAAAAAAAAATCGATTAAATAATCTTATAATAAAATGAAATATAAAAATATCAAGCTTTTTTTCGCGTGTTTAAGAGAGTTTTTAGTATTAATTTAACAATTTTAATTATTTGTATATTTATATCGGTGATTATTTATATATATTGTATAATTTAATCTTTAATAAAATTATATGTTTTTATAAAAAAAAAACCATTGTATTTGTAATTTTGTATATATTCGATACCACCAAAACCTAATTCGCTGTCTTCCTTTTCGCACCAACGCTGGCCGTTCTAACTCTATTACCGGCGGCCAATAGTCTCCACAGTTCACTCTCCACTCTCTTGGCCGTGATATATCCTGCTTGTTTGTAGTCTGTAATAGGTAATCTCTCTGCTTTATATTGATTTATTGGTTTCAGTTTTATTCTTTATGGTATTGTGATATTAGCGAGCTTAGTGATCTGATATGATGATTTATGTACCTTTTTCAATCATTCAAATATGTTACTCTTAACTTTCAATACATTTCAAGGGTCTCATATTTAATTGCGGCCTAGGACCTTACAAACTCTTGAGCCACCCGTGTAGTTGTCATTGATGGATGGGTATGGCACTCTGTTTTCTCAGAACTATTCCTGATTACTACACTGAGTAGAGAATGGACAATGCATGTGCTTTTCACATGTTTAAGGTATGTATGGATACATTTCTAAGTAAGGATGTAACTATCAGTGGCCACTTAAAGAAAAATTATTAGGTATCCCTATCCATACATTAGCCGATAAGAAATGTTTAGCTTAGATATTGCTATCTAAATTAGTTTTTGCAAGTTATTTTGAACTCTTGTTATTATTGCTAAATCATTTTATTATCACTACTCAAGTCTATTTTCTTGTTTTTGCTGTTATACAAGGCTTTGCAATTGAGTCTCTTGATTCAGTACTTTTTCCCCTCTTTCCACTGTACATTCTGTGATTTTGAATCTTTGACTAGAAACTCGTCACTCTTTTGTCCATGAACCATAACCAATGAATTTAAAAGTAGCATGGAAGAAAGAAAAATTATCATGGAATTCGTATATCCCATCTCATGAAATGAGCTCTGAATTAAACAACTGCATCTCAGTTGGGATTTAAACATTTACTGGGACATGCAGAGCATTACTATTTTTTGTTAGCAACCGTTGTAATTTCATAGCTGTGCTTCTGGTTTCTGCTCATGTTTGCCTCTCCTTCAGTACAAGTTGCATTTGGTCCTGGGGTTGCATCCTCAACTTCCATAAGGTCCTGGGGGACTTCCTAAAGGTAGAAATAATAGTAAATACAGTAGCTTGGATTTTGAAAAGTTTTGAAGTGGTGGATATAGCATTTTTATTCAGAATGGGCACCATATAAACAGTAAAAAATATTGCTACTTGCTTTTCATAGAAAAAAAGATGCTATATGTATCTCATTTGAATATAAATATGTTAAAAAAATTGAGTTTGTAGTGAGTTTTTGAGTGTTAAAAACTTAAAAATTAAAATCTAGGGGGGACACAGTTCCATTATATATATGTAATTTGTTTATAATTCTATGAATAAATTAAATATTACACCTAAATTTTTTATGTCAAGAGTTGAGAGGGATCACATGCTCCTCCTGAAGACCTTGTACATCCTCCCCTGGTTTTGATGATGGGAAATTTGTTTGAATTTCCTTCTAAAGAAGCTGGTACATCTTCTAAAGTTGCTGTTACTGATCAACACAGATTGTCAAAGATAGAATACGGAGAACCTTGGGTGGGAAACTTGTTCTGTCTATCCCCCTCTCTCTCCAGACATCCATTTAGCATCTGGCTTTTCTATTGCCGTTTCAGGAATACGGCCACAGTTACTATCTCACCTCCCTTCCTTGGAGAAGACCTGGCTCTGGAGACCCAAGTTATTTTGTGAGAAGTGCATAGGTAGAAGTTGGACTATCCAAGTTAATACTTTTCTCTGTAAAATTTGGTAAGACGACCTTATAAAATCCTGCTCAATTTTATCTTCCTTTTGTTTCTCCCCATTTTCGTTTTATCTTGTTTTGAGATTGGAAACTTTTTATTTCTTTCAAGAGGTAAAGTGCCTACTGTGTAGAACTTTCGTTTTTCTTAAAATTCAAATATTCCTCAGTCTTTGTTTAAAATTCTGCTACTTACTGCATGGCTGTGAAACTGTCCCAAGTTCCAATTTACATTTCGAGTGTATTTCAACAAGGAAAATCCGATGGCAATATGTAGACAATATAATTCAAGTGCCACCCAAAAGAACCACTGCTCCAGTATTTACTCTCTATGTAGTCTCTGCATGCTGTCTAAAAGAAATTAGAGTTCTACTCTTGCTATCATGATTATTTTAACTCTTCCAAGAGGTATATATATGTGCTAGAAGCCTAGAGTAATATTTTTCAAGCTGAAATTAATAAACCATTTTGGGAAAATACTGAATGTATATTGGATACTGGTGATAGAGAGAAACATTTTGAGAGAAAAAGGGTGTCCATACTGCAAACCGACTTTGTTGGTTTTTTTGAAAGTTGGCTTTAAGGGGTTCATGGTCCACTACAGTTGTGGTTTTTTTCCGCAAACTGTCAAGGTATCCGGCTCCTAGATTTGGCTAAAATCCAATCAAACCAATCTGCCCACCAGAAATGGTTTCAGGCTTTTGCTCTTCTGCTTGAATAAGAAAACAAAAGGAAAAATAAAATTCAAAAAAATTAGTTTTTCTTCCAACAATCTGTAGAAAACTTTGGCCTTCAATTATTTGACTACAACAATACAGGTAGTTTAATGTATCTTATAATTCTTCCATGTTTCTTCTTAAACTTTCTTTTTTATTGAGAAAATAAATGCAAAGATTAGGAATTCATTGTTCTTTGAATTTCATGCTCTTCGATGAATAAGTAGTTTAATTATTCTGAAGAATTCTTCATCCATTGTTTTGTTCAAAATACATAATGTGCCATTGAATCAATACTCTTATTATATTTCGAGTTCATATTACTAATTTTTTTGTTTACAGCTAAATGGGTGCTCCTTGCAATTGTGAACCATTAGCCTGTTTGGGTCATGCATTTTTTGAGGTTGTTTAGTGATTGCCACACAAATTGTGTGTGCAATGAATATGCAAGTATACGTATCGCAACAAGTAATATAATGATAAGAAAAGATCGTTCCTACGGAGATTATTTTATTAAAAGCTAATTTTTAAAACTAAAAATAATAAAAATCAATTTTTTTGATGTTTATATATTTTAATGAAGTAAAATTAAAATAACTAAAATTAAATAGCAATAATTAATTGAATCAAATTTGTTAACTAAAAAGATATATGAAAAAATATTTAGGAATACTTAATCTTCTAATTTTCTAAACATGCGAATTGCTAAAATCTCCCCAATATAATATCAATTAATTACATGATCAATTGAATCTAACCTAGCACGTATTCCTCTCTAAGTAAACTACACATCATATAATAATTAATTTAATCACACTCTCATGTCAATTAAATTGCATACTAGTCATTAAGTTCATCAATTATGGATCACATACATAAGAATCATACATCTCTGCCTATTAACTATGTATGTTATTTAATCAAGACAAATAATTAAATAATTTTCTCAAATCTATTTAATTGTCTCTATAGATAAATTGTTGGCTAAACAATTAATAACATAAAAATCAAATTAAATAATATAATTAAATTAATATTATAATTGGAAATTTTTTTATATAATCATATGGTGAAAATTGGGTTCATAAGATCCCTAGATTAATAAATTAGTTACACATAATTGTGTTCATAAAACTCATTTTTTCATAAAGAAAGACATAAAATTGATAAAGAAAAGAGTAGAAAAAGAAATACAATCAATATCTTGAATTGTAGAATTAATTTTCTCTTGACTCTCCACCAAAATTGTGTTGTTTCTTAAATTTTTTTTATATTTTTCTCTCTTTTTAGCTCTAAAAATTGACCAAAATCATGCTAATGGAGATTAATTAGGATTTATAGAGTGATTAGGGGTTTAAAAAAATCTCAAGTGCGATCTGGATCGTCCGATTAGCTTCAGATCAAGGGCTACCATCAAAACAAGCAAAACTAACAGTTTGAGTCAATCACAGTGCGACACGTGACATCGGAAATTCATTGGGAAAATCATGGAGCGACGTATGGTAGGGGAGATTGGTCAGGGTCATGCTCGTCGAGTCAGCAACATGTGGTGCGACGTGATTCACGGGAACAAATGGCGTGGTGCATGGGTGGAACGCGTGGAGCAATGGTGTGGTGACACGTGGCATGGCGTGTTGATCGATTTCTAAACTTGGATTGAACTCTGTGCTGACATGTGGTGCGTCGTGATTTGCTCTCCGTGCTTGCGTGGTGTCCACGTGGTTTGCCCAGTTAACTCCTCTGTCTACGTGGCATGCCAAGTGACATCTTCTAATTGGTCCAACGTTAAAAATTCATAAAAAAAATCATAAAAATTTCAAAAAAATCCTAAAAAATTTCAAAAATTATATTTTCACCCCTTTTCACTAAAAAGTTTATATTTTAATTTTTTTGGCTATAAAAATACTATTTATTAAATAAAACAAGTAAATATTAAGTAAAAAAATGCACTAATGACTCTATTTTCATAGAGTCATCATTTAACTAGCAGGTGATGAAATGGATATGAAATTAAATGTGTTTTTAGGGCAAATGGTGTTTGATGGAATGCTTGAGAGTCATTGATGTGCAGTAATATGCTTTTTGCTATTCTTAGCATCTATATTGGTCTCTTGTTCTTTCTTTCTCATTTTGGAGGGTTTAGTTTCCTGTGCTATTGTTCACTCGTTAACTATAAAAGATGTGGGTCTTTGTGATTCACGTTTCTACTGTTCTTGCATTGCCAACCATTTTCTTAGAAAATGGACTAGGTGATCAATCTTTTGGGATCAGGTTTTCAGACCCTTTGAATTCATGCAAAATCTAATCATATACACTTTAGGCCATGTTTGGAAATTCTCATTGCAATATTGAGTTCGATTGAATTCAAAAAACTGCAGAATAATTAAATAAATTTGCAAAATTTATTAGAATGTCATGTTGAGAATTTGTACTGAATATAGCTTGCAGGAGAGTTACTTCAGGTTCATCATTGCTTAATAAAGAGAAAATATCTTTTCCATGGTTGAGTTCTCTGAATCCCTCTCTCCCAAGCGGATTCTGAACTTTCTCAAGGCAGAGAAGAATATTTCTTCAGCACTTGCACTCTTTTACAAGGCAAGTCACCACCCAGGTTATTCACACTCATCCAATGTATTCCATCACATTCTCCGCAGACTTGCTGAGCCCAAACTTGTAAGTCACATGAGTCGGGTTGTAGAATTGATTCAGGCCCAGAAATGCAATTGCCCTGAAGATGTTGCTTTGACAGTGATCAAGACCTACGGAAAAAACTCTATGCCTGATCAAGCACTTGATATGTTTCAACAAATGAATGATGTATTTGGTTGTAGACCTGGCATAAGATCGTATAATTCTCTGCTAAATGCCTTCATTGAGTCAAACCAGTGGGAGCGAGCTGAGTCCTTCTTTGCATATTTTGAGGCATCAGGGGTTTCACCAAATTTGCAAACTTACAACATTTTGATGAAGATTTCGTGTAAGAAAAAGCAGTTTGAGAAGGCCAAGAGATTGTTGAATTGGATGTGGGACAAAGGTTTCAAACCTGATGTGTTTAGCTATGGTACTTTGATCAATGCCTTTGCAAAGAGTGGGAAATTGTTTGGTGCCTTAGAGATATTTGACGAAATGGTTGAGAGAGGGGTAACCCCTGATGTGAAGTGTTATAATATTTTGATTCATGGATTCTTTCATAAAGGTGATTTTGAAAATGCTAATGAGATATGGGAAAGGTTGGTGAAAGATTCTTTTAATTATCCGAATGTGGGGACATATAATGTTATGATTAGTGGTTTGTGTAAATGTGGAAAATTCAATGAGAGTTTTGAGATATGGAATAGGATGAAGAAGAATGAAAGGGGGCCAGATTTGTTTACTTATAGTTCCTTCATTCATGGGTTGTGCGAAGCTGGGAATGTTGATGGAGCTGAAAGAATTTACAGGGAGATGATTGTGGGAGGGACTCTGCCTGATGTTGTTACATATAATGCATTGCTCGGTGGGTTTTGTCGTGCAAGAAAGATCAGGGACTGCTTTGCTTTATGGGACGTGATGGGCAAAGGTGGTTGTCGTAATGTTATTAGTTATAATATATTACTTAAAGGGTTGCTAGAAAACGGAATAGTGGATGTAGCAATGTCAAGTTGGGAAGACATGATTGGAAACCGTATTACCGCAGATTCTAAAACTTATGGAATTTTAATTCATGGATTATGTAAGAATGGATACTTGAACAAGGCTTTATGTATATTAAAAGAGGCAGAAGATAATAAAGCCAATCTGGATATTTTTGCATATTCATCAATGATTGATGGATTGTGCAAAGAGGGGAAACTAGATGATGCGTCCAAAATATTTGATCGAATGTATAAGCATGGATGTCAACTAAATTCTCATGTATGCAATTCACTGATTGATGGGTTTGTTCGAGTTGCCAAACTTGAAGGTGCAATTGAGTTTTTCAGAGAAATGGGCACCAAGGGTTGCTCTCCTAACGTCATCTCTTATAACACACTAATAAATGGTTTATGCAAAGCAGAACGATTCGATGATGCGTATGCTTTTGTGAGGGAAATGTTGGAAAAGGGTTGGAAGCCAGATCTGATCACCTATAGTTTGTTAATAGATGGACTTTGTCGAAGCAAGAAAATTGAGTCTGCTCTGAGCTTGTGGAAGCAAGTTCTTGATAGAGGTTTTGAGCCTGATTTGACTATGTACAACACTATGATTCATGGACTTTGTTCTGCAGGCAAAACGGAAGATGCCTCAAGGGTCTATCTTCTAGTGAGGCAGTCCAATTGTCGCCCAAATCTTGTGACCCTTAACACCCTGATGGAGGGTTTCTTTAAGGCTAGAGACTATGATAAGGCATTAGAGACATGGCTCTGTATTTTAGAAGACGGGTTAAAGCCAGATATCATTTCGTATAATATTCTCCTTAAGGGTCTATGCTCATGCAGCAGAATATCAGATGCCTTCGGATATTTAGGTGATGCTTTGAATCATGGAGTTCTTCCAACGGCCATAACATGGGACATACTTGTCAGAGGAGTACTCAATAGCGATTTGATGAAATAACCACCTTTATTCTAGTAAGTTCAATATATTCTTCTGTATATTATTCTGAAAGCCATATCCATTTCTTCTAGTCAGTATGGTAGAATGAAGAAAAGTCTATGAAGCATCAGTATGGTAACCAAGTTGCCAAGATCTTGGTGATTGTAGTAAATATCATCAAGACCAAACGATCCTGATGCTAAAGCAAATTGGCTTGATGTATCAAGCCCAAGTTGTTGGGTTTTCACTTGGGTCTATTTTGTCATGCTATATTCATCCCTAAAATAATTGTGATTTTTTTATTTATTTTGAGTTAAAAAAATTTTAACTTTAATTTATTTAATTATTTTCTTTTCTAAAAAAAAATAAAAAAAACTTTTAACTTTTAATTTTCGTTTAATTTTTTTAATGAAAAAAATTAATTAATTTTGAACTTTTACGTTTAATTTTAATTGAAAAAGATTTAATTTTTAACTTTTAATTTTAATTTTATTTTGAACAGTTTATTTATTTCCTTTAATTTTTAATTTTTAAAAAAATCTTTATTTATTTAAATAATGAGATCTAAAAAATAAATAAATAAAAAAAAATACTATACAAATTTTTTTATTTTAAAAAAATATTAAATTAATTCTTAACTTAGGTTATTCCTTTTATTTATTATATAGTATTTCTGTGTACGAACTTGTAAATATTGTATGATACAACATGTATAAAAATGTGTTTTTATTATACATTAGATAGAGTATTATATTTTGTACAATTTAATCATGTATATTTATTTGTATAAAAATATGTTTGTATTAAATATTAGATAGAGTATTATAAATATTTATTCTGTATAATTTAATCATGTATATTTATTTGTAAAAAAATGTGTTTGTGTTATATGATAGATAAAATGTATTATAAATATGTATAGTTTAAATATGTATAATTATATGTATCAAAATTTGTATCATATATATTGTAAAATCTGTATGATTATTTTATTTTATTTTACTAACTTTATTTTTATTCTTTTATTTGTTTATTTTTCTTTTATTATTTTCTTTTGTTTGTTTCTTTTACTTAATTTTTATTTTTAATTGTTCAGTATTTATTTTAATACTTAGTGTTAGAATAGTTTTAAAAAAAAAATTCTGAAGCTATCTCCAAAATTTCAAAGTTTTTAATCACAATCTGTGATAAAATGAGGTAGTTGTTTTGTTAGATCTAGGTACAAATGTGTTTTGATGCCTTAGTTATTTGACTTGCACTTAGAAGTTGTTTATCTAAAACCTATAATCATGTCCCTAGTTTTAAGTAATAAAATTTTGAAAATACATAGGACATGACTTAAAAAGTATAGGTAGAAAAACTTGTCATACTTGTAGGTTTGATTGACTTAATGATGTGGGGACATTAAGTTTACTTAGAATGAAATCCCCTGAGTTGTCTTGCTAAGACGTTAAATTAAGCACTAGATGGGAGGTAACCCATCATTTTAGGTAATTTTCTTTTATTTGTTTAATTTCTTTTGTTTATTTTAGTTTAATTGCATGTAACAATTTTAGAATTGTTAAAATTAAAAATATTTGTTGAGATGCTAAAAGTTCACAACGATCTAGCTGTGTGGACTTTAATGATGAACATGATGGAAAATGAATAATATAATCTACATACTATGATCCACATAGTCTACAAAGTTGTGAGAAAAGTCTAATTACAAAATAAAGTTATAGGAAGTAAATCCCTAAAAAGTCATTGCACTTTCTTCATTTTATAGGGTATATATCTTAAAATTTTTATTTAATGATTTTAATTGAGGCATGAAAATAATTTTGTGATTTCTTTACGAAATCCTAAACATTCAATTCCTTTAATGAGATCGAAGTTATGCACTATTTTTGAGTTTTTTTTCTTTATAAGTATGCGAACTTATTAGTTCATTTATAAATATAAACTTTATTTGCATACGCCTTAGTATGAGTGCTTGAACCTATAGGATTCAATGTTTTGAGAGTATTGACTTGTAAGGACAGAATCGAAGCGAATTTGATTTTTCGATATTGAAATTGGGTAAATTTAAATTGAAACATTTTTGAAATGAAGTATGAAAATTATTTTCAACTAATTATTATTATAAATTGACTGTTTAAGAAGTTGAAAATAACTTATGTTTTAGATTTTAATTATGATCTTAAAGGAGATTAAAAAGCATGAGACATTTTTAAGTTTTATTTTATTTTGTTTTTTTTCTTGTTTTATTTTTAAGTTTTATTTTTATTTTGTTATAATTTTAGTTTTTGATTTGTTTATTTTTGTTATTTTTTATTAATTTTTATTAATTTTTACATTTAGTTCAATGTTTGTGGGTATCATTACTGAAAACCCCCACGAGACTCAAACTTGTCTACTAGGACAACCCAAGGGTATAAAAGCTTATTGTATACGCTAAATGCAACCGTGTCAATCCATAGAAGTGATTTAGGATAATTTAATTTTTAGTTTTTATCGTTTCTCTTGCTAAGAGAGTAGCAAGAAGCTAGTTGGGGGTTCATCTCGCATGCGGTTGCCCGTAGTTACACGCATGCCTAGCCTGTTCCGCGCGCACCCCTACATGCGTGGTTGCCTGTCCAAATACATCCAAGACCAATTTTTAAAATATTTTCTACTTTTTTAGCCTTTTTCTCACTTCTAAAAGGACTCTCTCCTCTATTGTAAAAATAATCCCCTCAGATTCGCCTCAAGATCCTAGAAAATATCTCTAGCTTTCTCTTTCTCGAAAGCTTTCTAAGTTTTTTTTAGTTTTAAAGTTCTTTTTGAGAAAAACTAGTTATGCTTTTGTAAATTTTTAGTTTTTGATTCAATAAACAGAATTAGCATTAAAGTTTTGTAAGGATTCTTTTGAGGTATAATTTTAAAATAAATTCTTTACAGTTATTTTTATGTTATTCTTATATGTTATATTTAATTTGTCTGTGATTAAATTTAACATGGCTGGTTGTTTGTAAATATGATATAATAATGATGTTGTTATGTTTATGAAATATTAAATAAGTAAAACATTTCTATAAAATAAATTGATTTTGTTTTTATTCAAGATTTTATATTAAGGATGTTAGAGAGAAATATATTATTTTTTATTACAAACTTAAATCTAAAAATTAGATTTTAAGGTTTAATTATCCGTTTTGATTTAGAGTAGTCTTGTTGGTACAATCGTCGGGTAGTTAGAGTGAAGTTCTATTTTAAAAGTTTTTATAAGAACTAATGTGTTGATAACAAAATTTCAGTAATGATTTTAAAACTTGAAAGTTAAAACTCGGATAATTACATTTTTAGGTTTAATTTGGACACCTTGAATAAAGTTTAAAATGTTTAACTCCACCAAAGGTGGCATTTAAATGGTTCATTTTCAATCTTTTAGAAAAATAGAATTAATTTAATTAATCAAATTAATTAACAAAGAATATCTAACCTCATCGAAGATAGTATTTATATAAATTTTTTAATAAATATCAATTTATATCTTTAATAACCTAAATAATATGAACAATTATAATTAACTTAATTATTATATCAATAAATACTACATTGTTATGAATGATAAAAATTTGTATAATTGTTTATTGAATCCATATTTATGTTTATTTTTTTTATGTTATTAGATTAAGAAACACAAAAAAAAAAATCAAAATATCGTGACAGGATGCTTAGGATTTAATTTCTTTTTTAAATCTTAAATATCCTGTTATGATATTTTGATTTTTTTTGTGTTTCCTAATCTAATAACATAAAAAAATAAACAAACATAGATATGGATTCAATAAACAATTATGCAAATTTTTATCATTCATAACAATGTAGTATTTATTGATATAATAATTAAGTTAATTATACTTGTTCATATTATTTAGGTTATTAAAGATATTTATTGATTCTTTTTTTTTATATAAATACCACGTTCGGTGGAGTTAGATATTATTTGTTAATGAAACAAATCTATTAACAACCTATGGGTGAGGTCGATAAATAATTTGGTTAATTAAATTAATTCTTTTTTTTTTCAAAGAGATTGAAAATGAATCATTTAAATGCCACCTTTGTTGGGGTTAAACATTTTAAACTTTATTTAAGGTGTTCAAATTAAACATAAAAATGTAATTATCTGAGTCCTAACTTTCAAGTTTTAAAACCATTATTGAAAATATATTGTCAATACATTTTCAAATAATAGTTTTTATAAAAACTTTTGAAATAAAGCTTCTTTCTAACTACTAGGCGATTGTACCAAATAGTATTTTCCATTCAGACCTTGGACCCGTATCAGAGATTTTGTTATAATCAAGCCTTCTTACTTCCTTTAAGTATGCATACTTAACAAAGATATTCCCAGTTGTTCATTCGTCTGTTCTTTGTGCATTCATATGCCCAATTCGGTTTAGTCCTTTCTAATCTGTAAATGACACAAATGCTTGACTTGAAATAGCAAGGACAGATCAATCAATACTTTAATATAGACCTCAAGTGAACTAAACTTTTGTCATGTTTGATTTGAGAGTGAGTCATGCAATTATGTTTTAACATTACGGGTCATATATAGCTCCGGATCTTGATGAAGGAGCAACCTCTGTAACATATCTGGTTTCACCACGGTAATAAAAGACCTCCCACAAGAAGGCTAGTTTTCTAATTCTGTCCAAGACAATCACAATAAAGCTACTTGCTTTCCTGCACATTGTACTAAGATTGCATCTACAAGAGGTAAATCAAGGTGCGTTCATTTTTTGTTGCACTCATTTACTGAATTTGATTGGGAAGAAAAATTGTTGGCTTAGACCTCTTAATAATGTTCTCAAAACTGCAGGTTGAATAGAATGATGTTGAGATCCAAACTGCAATAAGGTGATGTAGAGATGACAACTGAACTTTGTAAGGTTCTGGTAGAGATGGAATGTGAGGAAGTAGTATATCTTGGTAACATCGAGCCTAGAAGCTTCATCAACTAGAAGAATTACAACCAACCAGTCACGTAGACACAAGTGCAAAGAGTTGAGTCTTTCTCATCCATTGGTGTCAGTGAATTGTCGGTTGTGAAGGGTTATAAAACTCACAAGTCAACTCACATAAATTGTGTCAAAATGCAAGTATGATTGAAGTAAACTATAACAACTTGTGTCTCAAAGTGAGTTAAACCTTAACTGTTGTTTCTTATGTCATGTATTAGGAGAGTTGTTGAATCTATTGGTTATCTGGAAAAGCATGATTTGGATATCAACTAATCACACATTCAGCAGTTTGTGGATGACATACATTATTCGGGCTTTGAGCCATTGTGCTATGCGACCTATAAGCAAGCTGACAAAGTTTTGGCGTCAGCATTCATTGAAAAATGGTATCCAGGGACTTAAACATTTCACATTATATTTGGTGAGATAATGTGTTACCTGCTATCAGCATAATTATTTTATTTTTCTTTCAAATTCAATTAGTCATGGACCATGTCTTTGATGTAGTGGCCATGTTAGTGTTTTTAGTAGTGATCTTGTTGACATGTCATTTTTTCCATAATTTCAGTTTCAGTTTGTATTTTTTTAGAAAGTAGTGGTTTGTTTCAGTTATTTTTAGTTATCAAAAATATGTATAAAAAGGAAAAAGTTAATGAGAATCCGCATGAATTTTTTCTACCAAAGTTAAACTATTTTACATTTACAGAATTTTATCTCCTTGAGAGCTTCTTCACGTTGGGGATCATTCCACGTCGGGACAAAGGCCGAACGAGAGCTCGATATTACAGGGCACGTAACATAATGTTCCATATTGCAGAGTTATGCCTCCATATTACTGACAATGCTTGCACTGGATGGAAACCAATTAAGGTATGTTTATCTTTCAATTAGTGTTTTGGGTGTTGATAAAGAAAATAACTATTAGAGAGTTTAGCAAGAAAAGGTTATATGTTAAATTCGAATGGCTGACAAGTTTTTTTCTGACTTAGGAGAGAGGCACAGCGTAAAAATCGTTGACCATGCAGCTTGTACATTTTTGCTATATGTGCTTGTGTACTTTGTAGACAAGACAGAAGACAGAAGACAGTCTAGATATGGTGCTTGACAATGTCTAGATATTCGACTTTGCTGCAAAGCATGGATATGTGAATGTTTTCTTACTTACACCCTTTCTACACGTGTTAACTTCCATGAGTGCAGGGTTATTTAGTCTAGTCAAATGACGACTTGCCCCATTATTTATTAAGTACTATGATTAAGCTTTTTATAAGTTCTATTTTTCGTTACAGTGAATCTTATGTGTTTATCAACCTACACAAGAATCCGCACCGCTGAAATTAGGTAATGTAAAAACTTGTATCATTATAGCTGTTGATATGTTTCCTAAACTAGTGGTTTGAAGTCCCAAAAAGAAAGGAGAGTAATGATCAGCTGCCCCAGATACATCTCTCCTATCTGCAATCACAAATATAAACATTGCAAGAATATTATACTATGCAGAATTTAAACCTAGTTAGAAATAAACAACATCAAGAATATCAATCCACGAATTTAAGAGATTTTAAAAAATAAAACATTTCAAAGGAATCACAAGTCAAAGAACTTCATATGCTTACAAGGCAAAAATTCAAGAACCCAGAATGTCAAAACGTATAAAAATCGAATTTCAGAAGAATAGAAGAAATAATATGAATTCACGACAAGGTTAAAAAATTAAGCACCCAAGATATTAAATTAATGGGAACAGAAAAAGATGGATAATATGCAAATATTGAGTTTTATACATGATTTGTGGCCAAAACAATTATTATCAGTCTTGCTATGAACAAAATTTTGGCCAAAACGATGTACTGTTATATATGCCAAGAATTGTTGAAAGCTTTTTCGGGCATCTTATTCGTGTGGATCATCAATGAATGTGAATTTGAATGTTCATCTCTGGGTATTTTAAAGTGTGCTGAAGCCCTAAAAATCGAAAAGGATATTATTAAAAAGAAAAAAAATCAAATAAGCCAATAAGCAATTACCGTGTGAATCACCTAAACCTCTCAATTTTACCATGTTAATTGGGTTGTTTTATACCATCATATGTCTCATATATGGTATAATATTAATCTCTGACGGAATCGTTAAAAGTTGTTCAATTTTGTATCTCATCTCACACTGGGTCTCACTCACCTTAAATTTCATCATATTGGTTTTTCTTTATTAATAAAAAATCAAATAAAAATATTCTTAATTTTTAATGATTAATTATAATTAAATATATGTTCAATTTGATTCACTGTTTAATTTACCGAAATTTTATCAATTAATAATCTTCCGATCGTCGTTGAATTGGATATATATTCAATTAAACTGAACATTTATATAATTGGTGGGATTTTAATCAACCGGAGTTAAATTATACGTTCAGTACATCACAATTTTTCATACCCAGATCCAAATCCAAGCTTAAGCAAAAGAAAACCTTTCATTCGAGGAGAGAGCGAGTGAAAATCAAGAATTTTTATTTAATTCAATTGCTTCCATAGCTGATGGGCTTTTGAGGAAGTACACTGAAAATCGAATTCGGTTTATACTCTCCATCTGGGTATATATTAGAAACCCAATCTTGTTACTGATAATTACTTGATTCGCTGAATTTGATGTTTCAGAATATATGAAGCTTTTGTATAAGGAATTGGGTCTTGATTTTGTATTTTATTATCGTTGTGTTTTGTCTGTGTTCAAATGCAGATAAGGAGTGAGAATTAGAAGAAGCTCATGCCGAAATTAACCATGAATGCCACTCTATAAGATGACGGCTCTGATTCCGGCAACCTTAACTACGGCTCTCATGCCACTTCCACTTCTCGTCGATCATCACCTGGAGAGATGCTAATAAAAATCTATCAAGCTGATGAGTAGAGTGAGAAAAAAAGATAAATTTGGAATATCAATAAAGTTGTGTGATATGTAATTAAGATTAAAAATTATAGAAGGGATGATTATATTAATAATTATAATTAATTTATATTGATTTTTGATAAATTAAAATAATAATTGTTTGAATATTAAGGATCGACTTATAACCCGGTCTGAGACGAAGGATCAAGACCCGTAGTTTGACCCAAGACTAAGGACTGACTCGTATGTCTGTCTGATACAAAACAATTAACTTGAGCTTGTTTCATCAGATCGAGCCTTTGGAAGATGACTTAGTTACGAGAAAGAATACCGTGAATGACATATATAACTCTATACACTTTAAATGTATCAGCAAAGTAAGAGGTCTATCCTGGGCGACGCTTCCTTTATAGAAGATAGCATACATCACCAATAAATGACTTGCCAACTCCTAGAATTGAGAAGAGAGTTTGAGGAAACTAGAACAGAAAATAGAGCACTATGGTACAAGTCAAAGGAAAGGGCTCTGGATGACCAAGCAACAGACCTAATTAACAGAAACATAGTAAGACAGGGTCAACCCGAGCCACACCACTCAAAGTAGGAGGATGAAAGGAATTCCATTTCTAGCTCGACGAGGCCTGGTAAAGAACAATATGTTTAGGAAAGGAAGAGTTGGGAGGCACGATTTCAAGCGTTGAAGGAAGCCAATAAGAAGCAAGACCAAGCTTTGAAAGTAGCTAATGAGAAAAACGAGAAGGGTAAAACTCCTTATGACGTGGACAGAGATTGTGAACAATTGTGTATATCTTCCTTTTCTGATGATATAGAAAATGACGAGCCTCCGGCCAAGTTCAACGCTCCAAAATGCCCTAACTATTTTGGGACAAATGGCCCAATCATGCACGTGCAACACTTCAAGACAGCCATGGCTCCCATGAGCCTAACTCACGAAAAAAGAGATTCCATGATGTGTAAGCTGCTCATAGCTACTCTCTGTGAGAGCGCCCAAAAATGGTTCAACAACTTGGTGCCCCAATCCATAACCTCATTTCCACAATTCGCCAGGATCTTTATCACAAACTACACCTGCAACAAACCCTAGAGAAAAGAATCACACTACCTTTTCTCAATCGTTCAGAAGGGGGGAGAATCCACTGAGAAGTACATGAAACGATTTAGGGAGGAAACATTGGAAATCTCTTATTGTCCTAACTCTATAGCTATAGAGGCTTTCCAGAGAGCTCTCCCAAAGAATTCTAATCTATTTGTAGAATTAACCAAAACAGTGCCTCATACTTTAGAGGAAACTTATAGTGAGACAAGAAAGTTTGTCGACTTGGAGAGAGAGCTAGACCTAGTCAAAGGACAGCGAACTAACATGGAGGTGGTGCCAGATAAAAGAAAAAGGAGGATAAGCCCATACAGGGTACATCAAAACAGTAGAAGTAAATGCTTCACACCAAATAACAGTGGGACGTGACAATGGTCAAAAAATAGAGAACTCCGGGAAAGGTCACTTTCTCGGACCTCCCTTGAGAGTAAATCTAACCCAAGCTGTAATGAGAATGAAGGAGGAGGCCAACGTCAGGTGGCCACCGAAAATGAAATCCCTGCTTAGGAACACATCTAAATGGTGTGCCTTTCATAAGGACGTAGGCCATAAGACAAAATATTACAGACACTTCAAAAAGGAGATAAATGAGTTATTAACAAGTGGATATCTTAAGGACCTCATCACAGAAAATGGAGATCGAAGAAATCACTAAAACAGGAGAAAGGTGCTAAAAACAACAAACCTAATAGGCAATGAAAGGGTATTCTACAAAGAAACCAATATAAGGACCATACACACCATACATGAAGGGCCAGGGATTAATGGAAGAAGTTCAAACAACTCGCGCAAAAGGTTTTCCAGAGAATTGCGCAACGACCCTTATGTATACGCCTTGAAGAAAGAAAGACCTTCCATTGAAATCATTTTCAATGGAAAGGATGAGACCTCGTCTCATCATGAGGATGCTCTAGTGATCACCTTGAGGATTGGATCTTATGATGTTTGTAGAATAATGATTGATGCATTGAGTTCGATAGACCTCCTTTTTATGACTACTACAAGAGCTCTAGGTATAAAGGACCTCGATATTGTCAAGATGGAGCTCCCCCTCGTAGGGTTTAACATCAATACTACCTATGCCAAAGGAATGGCACTGCTGCCTATTATGGCAAAATGAGTGATAGTTATGACCACTTTCGTAATCATTGATGTCTCAGCTTATTACAACGCCATCTTGAGAAGACCTTTGATATATAAAATGAAGGTAGTTCCATCCACCCTCCACTAAGTAATCAAACTTCCCACTATAGAGGTCGAGAGTAGCTAAAATCAGCTCAACCCATGGACTACATTAAAGACCTAGAATAAGTTTTCTCAATAATCTAAAGATACAATATGAGGCTTAATCCTAAAAAATGCATATTTGGTGTCGTTGTAGGGAAATTCTTAGGGTACCTCGTGTTAGCCAGAGGGATTGAGGCCAATCTAGACAATATATAAGCCCTGATAATATGAAACCACTTTCTAGCCTTAAGGGAATCCAGCAATTAAATGGAAGAATAATAGCATTGAACATGTTTATTTCTAAATGCATTGATAAGTGTCTACCCTTCTTCAAAATGTTGAGAAAGGCACATCAATCTTTTGGGATGAAAGCTATAATAGAGCCTTTGAAGAAATCAAGAAGTACATGAGTAACCTATCTTACCTAGCCCTCATCCAGGCGAGGTTCTTTATTTGTATTTGGCTGTGACTTCCCATACATGCAGCGTTATACTCCTAGTTGAAAAAAACAAAGTTCAGCATCCCGTCTATTACGTCAGTCAGATCCTGATAAATGCCTAGAACAGGTATCCAACAATGGACAAGTAGACGCGTCTCAATTGGTACCAACTTCTAAGAACCTGAGGTACTTAAGGACTAGGTCCCTAGTTCGAGGCTTGGAGAAGGCGAAAAGAATTCGTCGTAGCTGATGAGTGCTCAAAAAGCACTAAAATAACCATGATTTTATGCACATTAATTGATTAAAAATATATATATTTATATGTTTTATCATATATTTATATAAATTTGTCTTTTTCGGAATCACGGGTATTTTTATTGTTTTTCAGGTATTTTGGCTTAAAAACGCAATTTAAAGACTCAAAGAAGAATACTTGAAGCAATACATCACAAATAAATTAATAAATAAGTGGAAAAAGGTCAACAAACATGGAAAAATTGGACAAAATGGGTCGAAAAGGTCAAAAATGTCAAAAAGCAGTGGAGTATTTATTGATATAATAATTAAGTTAATTATGCTTGCTCATATTATTTAGGTTGTTAAAGATATGAATTGATATTTATTGATTCTCTCTTTTTTGTATGAATACCACCTTTGGTGGGGTTAGATATTCTTTGTTAACTAAACAAATCAATTAACACCTATGGGTGGGGTTGATAACTAATTTGGTTAATTAAATTAATTTCTTTTTCTAAGAGATTGAAAATGAACCATTTAAATGCCACCTTTGGTGGGGTTAGAACGATTTAAACTTTATTCAAGGTGTCCAAATTAAACCTAAGAATTTAGTTATCCGAGTACTAACTTTCAAGTTTTAAAACCACTACTGAAAACATGTTGTCAATACATTTTCAGATAATAATTCTTATAAAAACTTTTGAAATAGAGCTTCACTCTAACTACCTAAGGCGATTGTACCATCAAATAAAAGAAAGCACTACTCTAAATCGAATAGGATAACTAAACCTTAAAATCTAATTTTCAGGTTTAAGTTTGTAATGAAAAATAATATATTTCTCTCTAACATTCTTAATATAAAATCTTGAATAAAAATAAAATCAATTAATTTAAGAGATTTTTACTTATTTAATATTTCGTAAAGCATAACAACGTTATTATTACATCATGTTTATAAGCAAAGAAAGTTAAATTTAATCACCAGACAAATTAAATATAACATGTAAGAATAAAGCATAAAAAATAGCAGTAAAGAAAATAAAATCCTTACGAGAACTTCGATGCTATTCCCGTTCTTTAAAACCTCCAGCGGAATTTGCACTCCCATTTATTGAATCAAAAGCTAATATATTACAAAAACATAACTAGTTCTTCCCAAAAGGAAGAACTCTAAAACTAAGAGAAATTAACTAAAAACTAAGAAAAACTAAAAAACCTAAAAATCTAAGAAAAGAGAGAAAGAAAGAAGAGAGAAGTGTGTTTTGAAGGTGTTTTGAAGGTGTATGGAAGGGGGTATTTATAGGTGAGGATGGAGAGAAAAAACGATTAAAAAAATGTTAAAAAAATATTAAAAAATAAAAACGTGTTTTCGACCTGCTGAGGTCATCAATCACGTCAGCATGACGTCATGGGGGCGGCTACACGTGAAAAATGGGTCAAAAACGCGTTGGGCGCGCGGCGGGGCGGCTGCTGGGCGCGGCGCGCGCGCGTGAACAGTAACCCGCGCGCAGTGCTGCGCGCATGAACAGTAACCCGCGCGCAGTTTTGGGCGAGCTGGGTGCTGGCGCGGCGCTGGTATGGCGGGCGCTGCTTTTTCTGCTTTTTGACATTTTTGACCTTTTCGACCCATTTTGTCCAATTTTTCCATGTTTGTTGACCTTTTTCCACTTATTTATTAATTTATTTGTGATGTATTCTTCAAGATTCTTCTTCAGTCTTTAAATTGCGTTTTTAAGCCAAAATACGCGAAAAACAATAAAAATACCCGTGATTCGAAAAAGACAAATTTATATAAATATATGATAAAACATATAAATATATATATTTTTAATCAATTAATCGCAGATAAAATCATTTTAGTCTTTTAGACTCATCAAGATTTCGATTTGAAGGTGTAGTCAAGGAATGCATGTATAAAAACTATGGGTCCACAAATATATCCTAACAATCTATATTTAAAATATCTATCCATAACAACTATACCATTTAGTTTATTTGAAAGCATCTTATAACAATTTGTACAGATACGTATAAAAGATCACCCAAATTAAGTGGTTTACTAGCAGGACTCAATCTATTCTATTTTAAATTATAAATCTGAATTATATTAAATATTATTTTATTTAACAATTTAATTCTCAAATTAAAAGCCAACGTTAAATCCCATAATTCTTTTTATAATTACTTACCTAAAAACATTATAATTGATATTTATCAAAAAGAAAATAATTACTTTGTTTTCTTGTATTTAGTTTGTAGAATAAAAACTTAATAAAAATGATAATAATAATAAAAAAAAATTCAATAAAAATAATAATATTATTAATATGTTTATTTGAGAAATAAAATCAAAATAATAATAAATAAAAATAAAAAATTATAACATTCTAATATATTTACGTAGAAGGAATACGATTTCTTATTGAAGGAATGTTTACTATTTCATTCTAAATGAACTAATAATCAATACCCATAGAGAATTAGACATTCAATTAACTATTTCTTTCATTATTATTATTTTCCCGTTCAATCGGTGAGCAGAGAGTCAACCACAGTTACATAATTTATTCAAATAGTCTAATTGTTGTTGTTGTTGTTATCATTATTATTATTAATGAATAGCATAAGTTTTTGTTTCGAAGATAATCAATTCCATTTTCATATTTATAGCTGGGAATTTTGATACCAATGAATATATTGAGATTTAAACTTTATGAGTATATATAAGATATTTTTGTCATCAACAAAAATTTTGAATAAAAAATTTATGAAAATAATAATAAACATTTAAAAATATAAAAATAATCAATTAAATTATTTTTTAGACTAATATTTAATATATATAAATATTATTGTAATATTATTTTGACCAAGAATGAAAAAGTTACAGAATAGATAGATAAAATGCTTAAAAAAATTATTTAAAAAAATAATTAAAAATAAATAATTATGTAAATATTTATGATATAATAAATTATATTAACAAAATAAAAATGTTTAAAATTAAATATATTAACAATTTTTTTCTTTATAATTTTAAAGAAATTACCTAAAGTATTAAATCAAAATATTTGATAATAAATTATATTAAAAAATAAATAAAGTTAATCATAGACGATAATTATTGTCAAATGTTCCTAATTTCGCTTACATCGAAATCTAGATCAATACCAACAAATTTGTTGTTTAAACGACTATTTAGAGTTCTTAAAACCCCACTCGTGGAAAAATACGTTCTCTAACTTAAATAATCACCTTTTGTTGCTCAAAATAAATAGTTTTATTTTTCTAATTTTCTAATTGATTTAATATCAAATTCAATTTTTCTCTATTTATTTTACAGTATCCATTCATTAGAAACTGATTGACTTCCATTCCTACTTTATGTAACAATGCTCGGATTTTTTTTAGTTATTTTAGGACACTAAAGGGGCAATCTCTATCTGATTTAAGGAAACCTTTACACACCTTTGTTACCCTTTGGAAGACCTATGTCCTATAGAAACTGTCTACTTGAGATTGTTCTTATAATTATGTCCCAATACAAGATTAAATTTAATCTTCTTAGTGATATCTCAATGAGTTCATTCATATATAGCATGAATGGCTTAAAGAAGATTTTTCTTCTAATGAGCTATGGTTAAATGTCATAAAACTTATTTAAGCATATACAATATCTAATTTCAAATTCTATTATAGGTATATATATAGTGTAGTCATGGAAGATTTTTCAATCTCATCATTTTTATCCAAATATAATCACTATACATTTGTTGCAGCTAAAGATAATCCAGTACAAATAAGCAACAGCCAAGAAAAAAACTAAAATAATAACAAGACACGCCAAAAAAAAGAAGGAATTAGTGTAAATAGCAAGTTGCTAACAACTAGTTGATAGCAACAATGGGTGACTTGTCTTGCAATCAAACATATGTGAGGGCCGGTGGAGAGAGATAAATGTTACGAGTATATGATATGATGATTTTATATCAGTTAAAAATTAAATATAATCTATATAAATGATAAAAATGATTTTAGTGATCAATTATAATTTAATATTAATTAAATATTTACTTAAATCGATTAAAATTGAATGTTTGTTCAATTAATTGGAATTTAATCTACAATGACTCTATTCGTTAGAGTTCAATTAGACACGTCTAATTAAACTAAAAAGTTATTCAATTAGTTAAAATTTAATCGATCGATGATCTATTTGTCAAAGATGTATCCAATTAAATTAGACAGTTATCTAATTGATTGAATTTCGATTAGATGTTGACCTTATTCGTTAAAATTGAATTTAATACATGTCAACTAAATCAACATTTATCCAACGTATCAAAGTTTGTTCAGCTAGTAACCCTACTCACATGAATAGAGTTGAACACATCAACATATCAAAGTTTGTTCAGCTAGTAACCCTACTCACATGAATAGAGTTGAACACATCTCAAACTAAAATGAACAATTATCCAATAAGTAAGATTTTGATTAAGTGATAATTATACTCATCAAAACCAAATTAAATACATAACTAACTAACCAAATTTTAATCTACATGTAACTCAAATCATTGATTAATATGTATTTATACAACTTATTACATATATTTTTTTACATTTATTTATATATTTAGTTGGATAAATGTTAAATTTTATTATATAAAAATAGACACATTTTTACGATAAAATACCTAATTTTTAGTTGGATATATATTTAATTCTTTTATATCCAATTTGCCATATGTTCAATTGTGTTTATTAAAAATATAATATGAATATTAATAAAATTATAAGTTGGAAATTAAATCAAAAATAGAAATAGTGGTAAGCCATCTTCTGAGCCTGGAGGAGCTAAATATTTCCCGGTAGATAATTAGACTGACACACACCTGTTCATTACTACTCTCTTTCAAGAAAAGATATTTCACATGAACTTATTAGTACCGAGACTTGTTCTTAATTTAATCAAGTTACTAAGGAGAGAAAAAATGTGCTTTTGGGTAGGAAAGCACTCAAAATTTCTGTTACATATGTGCACATGGTGTATATATATACTATTCTTTTTTTGAGTAAATGATAATTAATGTGATTCAAACTTTTAAACTGAGACAGAAGATTAAAACAGAAAAAGAATGAATCTTACTACCAGATAAATAATTAAACCACAACTAACATGCTTTTCTACGCACGATACTTTGGAAATTAGCAATACATTTGCATTCAAAATAACTAGGTTTATTCAAATGAAATAAAACGCCCCTTAATAACTAGTAGTTCCCCCCAAATTCAGACAGCAAAACTAATGTAGTGGAATCTACCTCTAACATTGTCTTTCACTAAAAAGAGAGAAAAAAATCATTTAGAGAAAAAAGAAAAAGAGACAATAACTTCACCGAAACCAACGAATTGAATATGCAGGGATGGAAACTGAATCCTAATCGATTATATTTAGCCATAAATGACACCCCACAATTGCTTACAAATTAAATACAAGTAGAAGGCATGACATGACCATATAAGCATGGACTTAACTAGGAGTTGGGGTGAGGAGCCATGACCATCCCTACACCAAGGAAAAGCTGGTATTTACCACAAGTTCATAGTACTATATGTCATAAATATACTTACAAATATGGGTAAATTTGTCTTTTGCTACTCTTTAACTGAAATTTCTAGTTCCGTCTCTGATATAAGTAAATCCTCAGAGAATTCCGTATCAATTCAATAAGCCTCAGTCTCATTTCAGGAATTGTGATTCACAGTCCTCAAACTTATCTGCAGATATTACCATTTATGCATTATGTTAGACACCAGAGAAAAAAACCACACAGAAGTATATACATGGAACAACAATGGTTTATGTCGAGTAAATATTGTGTACATGTGATGCCATAGTTATTAAAAGGAGTACAAAAGGATAGAATGTGCAAGCCTAGCTACAAATGTCACATAAATAAAAGCAACGCACCATAAGAAGGCAGATGAAACAGATAAAATACAATTTCATTCTAAGGTACCTTCTTATCAATTGGTAAGGTTCTATATCTTGAAGCAAATATGCAAACGTTAATAGCAAAGTAACATTATCTACATGCCCTCTCACGAATATAGCGTTCAAAATCAAGAGGCATTCCCTTAATTTTGGCAGTGATATTATAACTATAAAAAAAACTAAAAACTATATGTAATAACTATACAAAAAACTTACCCTTTTTTGTATCTTCAATTTCTTGCAGATCAACATTCCCATTTTCTTGGGTTGCTCTTGGACTTGATGCAACTTCTTGGGCACCTGGATGAAGAATGTTGGAAAACCCCTGACCTATAGACTTCCACAGTCTAGTAGGCAAGGATGATTGCAAGCTACCGAAACCAGTAGAAGAACATGATTCAATTGACCTGGCTGAAGCAGGATTCAGGTCTGATAATCTTACAGCACCCAAAAGGCGTTCTGGAAGCTCAGATACAATTTGACCCTCAATAAGAAAGGCTAGATCAACTGTTAATGTTGTGATGTATCCAAATGCCAGATGCACTATGGCACTTGCAACCATAGAAGATCCTATATCCACATCTACTTCTATAAAATTGTCTGCTACACAGTACTTGCAAATTAGAGAGCGTCCAATTATGCATATTGCCTGCTCACCAACAGCTTTTCTAACAATCCAAGGACCCTTGACAATGTTGGCAATCAGTTTGAGCCTTGAATTCCGGAATGCATCATCACCCTTCAAGAACTTATCCATCAAAGACCCATCAGGAATAGGATCTGCAGTGGCAAAATATGCTACAGCACTATAATTATCCTTGCCTGGGACTTGTAGATTAAAAGCCCATAGGAAAGGCTTATTACCCGTAGGAAACTCATCGTCGATGACCCTCCTAAAACGACTGTTTGGATTTTCTAAGATTTCACCTATCTTAGTGGAGCTCTTGATCCAATCAAACCCAATCGGCTTTAGAAGACAATCTCCAGCAGGAATTTTAACCTTGGTTGACAAGTAATCTGGACCTCTAACCAAGAACTTGTTTCCAGGTGGTGATGCCCAACCATTTGAACAGTTGTCTGGATCAAGATGTGGAACAGATCCCTCTGATCTTAGTCTATCTATCCATTCATATTCCTTTTTGCCAACACTGCTGGCCATATGATAACTAATTTGGTAGAATGATTTTTCAGCAGTCCCTATTCTGACTTGGAATAGACAGTGAATAAACAATCAAGATACGATCATTCACGTACACTATCAATCTTATCATTATGTCATGTAAAGAGACTAATAACAAGTAATAGATAGAGATGTCGATAAAAGAAAATATAAACTATCCCAGCCAAAAAAGATGTCAATACTCTTTTAATGGCGATAGACATGTATAATTGGGAAAGAGAGAAAACCCATAGGTGTCGTTATCTGTGGGTTAAATAAGAAAGAGAATGTCCAACTGGCAACAGCTATCATAACAACCAAGAAAATTGGGGTAGCAATTGCAATGAACACACAAAGTCACATGCCAGAGGCACTAACAAAGTATTGAGCTCAGAAACCCAGCAAATTTCTTTCAGAAAGAAAATGCTAAATTGTTGTTTTCAATCCTTTTTAAATCACTTCCAGGCTATGAGTCAAGACAAGGTTTTAAATGCATAAATAAAGAGAGACAATTTCGAGAACCAACATCTGATCTCTAAACATTAAGCTTTCCAACAAATTATTACTTTTGCCTCTTGCCATCATCTAAATAAGCAGTTGAGTACAATAATAAGAAGATAGGATGCATAACATTGGATAAGCTGGAAAAATAGAACTTTTTTTTTTCCCAGAAACCTTCTACGAATTTACTTAAACCGTGAAGGCTACCTTAATTCATCCATCCATCCATCCATCCAAATTAAGTATATATGAGCACGTATCTGTCTATGTATCTTATACCTTAAGTATGAGATACATACACAAATCATATAAGCACGTATCAGTAGATCGTAGGTTTAGATCAAACTAACTATAATTTTAGGGGAAGAAATAAAATTTTCAGCTAAATCACCAATTTCGGCTGCATAGTATAGAAAAAGAAAGAAAATTACATTTAGAATTATACAAATATGGAAAGTGAAATCTATGACAATCTTTGCAGCAAAAAAATCATTTACAATCTTAAAATGCAACTCAACTATATATATATAAATGCATGTTCACCAATACAAAACAAAAATATTTAAATTCATAAAATTTAAAAAAGAAGTACGAACGGTAGATTACAGCATAGTAGCAGGATAAAGGCAACTAAATAAATAAAATTCCATATATGTGTTAGCAAACCTCACCTTAAGATGCAAAGTGAAACTAAGCGATTGGGACGTCTACCCAAACCCTAAATAAGAGGGTAATTCAATTAGGGTTTTTCGCTGTGTATTTAATTATAAAAGAAAGATAGCCTTCTTCCTTGCTCCAAAGCTTTATGATAGCCTTCTTCCTTGTTCCAAAGCTTTATCTTTTTCTTCTCTCTGAATTTTCCTCTCTTTTTTTTTTTAATACTTTTTGCACCTTTTTTTTCTAGTTTTGGTCTTTACAATTTTGGGTTTCGAATTTTTTTAATCTGGTTTTATAAATATATTCACTTTTACCAGTTACTGGTATATCCAGCGGGAAAATGACCACAAGGTAGTTTTGCCTTGCAAATAGATGTAATTGATATGACCGGTTGCAAGGTTAATTTGTTTCCGTGAAGAACTTGGTAATTGGGTTCATGTATAGTGGCAACGTGTTACCCAAAACAATATACGAAAATAAATAAATTAATTAATTACAATTTATCGACAATTTTTCATTTTTTATTATTATAAATAAAAATATTAAATAATTTTTTTTATATAATAATTAATAGGTAAATATATCACAGTAATACAATATAAATACATAGCACAACTTTATTGCCAAAGCATGCTATTTGGACCCTAAAGCTTGGTAATTACTGCTTTTTTATTGCATTTTGAAAAGAGAGAGAGAAAACAATAATATAATTAAAAAAAATTAGGCTTCTTACCCAAATAGCAAATTGATAATGGTTAATGTTAAGAGTGAATATATTTTAAAAATTAGCAATTTTTTAGAATGTACGACGAAATTGATTTATCATACTTTCATGCCTTTATATTAATATGTGTTGTGTATATATTTAATTATTTATTATAAAAAAAACATTTTAGTGCTCATTTGTAACTTAATTTAATAATTATATTTTTCTTTATAATAATTACATATTTATATAATCACACATATGCATAATAACAAATTTAGGATTTATAAATAACATATACCATATACAATCAGCGGCAGACCCAAAAAAAATTCTAGAACGGGTTGAAGGCACAAATTAAAATTACAAAAAAAAAACTGTTGATTAAAAAAAAAAGAATTTTATTAAATTTAGATATTTACACTGGATGGGGGTGTTTGGTAAAAAGTAACCGTTTGATCCACTGTCTATCATGCTCTTTGTGCTTATAATTTTCAATTCATTTGTCATGTTGGAGTAGTCACTAAGCATTTCATCTAAGAAATGTTATTTGTCTGGGTTGTGAAATTTATCTCATTTTATGCTGAAAAGTATTGTTGTCTACTATTTATCTTAAGGCAATTTTACCATTTTATTACCTAAACTCTTAAATTTTGTTAGATATAATGCTTGAACTACTTTTTTTTTTCAATTTAGTTTCTAACTATTTTGCTTCAATTTGATTTGAAAAGTTGCTATCAGTTTTTAATTTGTCCAAACTATTAGTTTTGTGATTTATTTTGGGTGTAGTACTCAAAAACTTAAACTAATATGCTTTCATCTAATGCACTATTCATAATAGCATATATATATAAATGCAGAACACAATCCATTTTGCTTTTTGTTCACAAGTAATTTGTTTGCACATAAACTATTTGACAAAACGTCTGAGAGAATGAAAGAAGCACTATGTCAATGTGATCTAAACAACCGTCATCCACAGCCTATTATATATCTTCTTTCTCCGTTTTCGTTTGATTATTCCCTAACAACAAATCAAGAACATGGCCAATTCAATGGACAACCTACCCCCAACTGCATAGTCCATCACAAGCTTTGCATTGGCTCTAATTAAGTGCTTCTCCACATCATTAATGTTACACCAGTCTTATATACGAGCCCAACAAAGTTGATTTACAAAACCAACTAGATCTCTATCTCTCTCCTCCTCCTCCCCCTCTCCTTTTCCCAACATTCTCACATGGAGATCAAGAAAACCCCACATAGAGATATTGACATGTTGCTACAACATCCAATTATAATTGTTCTTGTTATAGCTGTGGGTTTTATTATCATGGACCCATTTCAAATGGGTCCTTTAGGAGGACATGAGTTTAAACCTGTGAAGTACAACATTGCTCCATACAATCAAGTTATGAAGAATTGGCCTAGAGACAATCAAAGCAAGTTAGGATTGTATGGGAAGTTGGAGTCTGAAGATGAAGTTTTTGGTCCTGAATCTCTGGAGTTTGACAGTTTGGGCAGAGGACCTTACAGTGGTTTAGCTGATGGACGCATTGTTAGATGGATGGGAAAGGATGTTGGCTGGGAAACATTTGCTCTTGTATCAGTCAATTGGTATGTACTTCATTTCCTACATAATCTTCTACTTTATATATAAATAATAAACATGATACTGGCAATGACCTTCTAGTATAGTTGGTAAATGTTTAATATTTCTTTCGAGGGCTTCCTGGTTCGAATCCACACCCCACAATATATTAAAAAAATAAACATGGTCCTTCAGTTGCTATTGAGAATAGCACATGTAGTTGTCTGTCTAACATATGATCCACTGGGTAGCCTGCCAAGTGAAGTGGCTAATTAACACAATTAAGCTTACTCAATTTAGCCTTATCCAAGAGACCATGATGTCAAATATGTGTCAGTAACCATTCTTCCCAAAACCTAAGATGGGCAAAAATTTATTGTCTAAGGCTCTTTTTATGCTCGTCACTTGAAATTTTTTTTTATGGGGTTCCGGAAATTCGATGTAGGATTCCCCCTCTTTACCATGTTAAAAGTGTGTTGGTAATATTTATTATATATTGTATTGTCTAATATATGATAGGTAGTATCCGAAAGAAAGAGATTAATAATGACTACACTTGAATATTAGGATCAATATTAGATTGGAGACAAAGATTCTAAATGTGACCATTATTGTTATATGGGACTCTTAACAGGTCAGAGAAACTTTGTGTTAGAGGCAATGAGTCAACCACATATAAGCAATGGAAGCATGAGAAAGACTGTGGTCGTCCACTAGGCCTAAGATTTGACAAAGAGAATGGAGACTTGTACATAGCAGATGCATATTATGGTCTTTTGGTTGTTGGGCCTCAAGGAGGACTGGCTACTCAACTGACAAATCAAGTTCAAGGGACGCCTATACTTTTCGCAAATGACCTTGATATTCACAGAAATGGCTCCATTTTCTTTACTGACACTAGCAAGAGATACGATAGAGTGTATGTATAAACACTAAATTTATGAAATTTTGTTTTTCTTTTATTCTCTTTTTACAATAGCTAATTGAATTTTATGTTAGGGATCATTTCTTTATTCTATTGGAAGGTGAAACCACAGGTAGGCTTCTGAGATATGATCCTCCAACTAAAACAACTCATATTGTGTTGGATGGTTTGGCTTTTCCAAATGGGTTACAACTATCTAGAGACCAAACTTTCCTCCTCTTTACTGAGACTACCTACTGCAGGTAATATTTGTTTGTTTCTCTCTACCTTACATTTTTCTTGTTTTGGGTATATATTCGAGTGTCAAATATACATATTTTACATATTTTACAGCATTTGGAGTAGTGTCACAAGGGAGGCATTCACTTCCTCTTTTACCCCTTGACAAAGAAATTGTGTGTTATATTTATAAAATTATAGATAAATTACGTACGTAAAATAAAATTGTGTTTCCTATAATTTAATTTTTAAGGGTTTAATATTTAAAAACTTACTACAAATTCAATAATTTAAACATATTTATACTCACATGAGATAAATATAACATAAATTGCTTTTTAAATAAGAAATATAATTGAAACTCAAAATAATATATTAGTATGTACATAATATATACATAGATACATATCTAATTTATGTAAATTGTGTACATAAATGGATATACATTTATATACAGTATATACATTATTCATGCACTATTTACAACTTACGTATTGCTATTTTTTTTTACTATTTATAAATAGTTCCCTGAGTTAAAATCCCATCCGTCATCGACTAGTGTCATATATATACTTCAGGTCCATGTAGTAACAGAGTGAATAAATTACTGCAGGATTAAGAAATATTGGTTAGAAGGCAAAAAAGCAGGAGTTGTGGAACATGTAGCTGACTTGCCTGGTTTCCCAGACAATATAAGAATAAATGAGAAAGGCCAATTTTGGGTTGCTATAGATTGTTGTCGAACTGCAGTACAAGAGATACTTGCTAACAATCCATGGTTAAGGACTCTCTATTTTCGGTTGCCATTTCGAATGAGCTTCTTAGCTCGGATGATGGGTATGGAAATGTACACAGTTATCTCACGTTTCAATGAAAATGGGGAGATTTTAGAAGTTCTTGAAGATAGGAATGGCTCTGTTATGAAACTGGTGAGTGAAGTTAGAGAAGTAAATGGCAAACTTTGGATTGGAACTGTGGCTCATAACCATATTGCCACTTTCCCTTACCCTTAAGCTCACTGTATTTTGATGGAACATATATCTTATTCCTTCATATTTATTTTGCTATGGAATGGTCAAAATATATATATATTAAATTTATCTAACTTTGTGCTTCAAAGCTATAATATATATATATGGTAACTTATTTCTTCTCCTTTTTATTAATATTTTATTAATAATAATATTATAGGTAGACTTATATCTATTCCATTTTAATTCTTCGAATTATACCAAATACCTATCATGAAATGCAAAATTTACTAACTCTTTTTCCCCAAATGTTACACGTATACATTAATTCCCTTTTTATCAAATTATTTTATAGAAAAATTATTTTTATTTAAATATCGTACGATCACTTCAATGATGAATAAAAATAAAGTAAAATTGAATTGAGTTATATTTAATTTAAAAAGAATATTTGACTAACGTTACACATGAAATTTTTTATGAAAATCTTCGTTGTAAACTAATATAAGAATAAATTGTATTATAAATCTTTGTAAAATTAGATCTATATTAGATGATTACTTTAAAAATAAGATAATTAATACATCAACGTGTAAAGATAAACTTTTTTGTTTCTTAACATATCATAACTATATTTCATAAAATTATTTACAATATTATGAGATGATAAGACATTTAGATAAAATGAAAATTAGCCTCTGAATTTTAATTTTTAAAAATGTATTTCAACTCTATATTAAATGGTGTTTGAATATTTATTTACAATAAAAAATATATCGGCCAACCATAATCTTACTATTTTCAAAGAAACAGTAACATTAGAAAATAGCCTATGAACTACATTTTTATAAGGCTTTTGTTTATTAGAAAAGCATTTACGGTAATATTTATTTTCTCCTATATAACTCACGTTAAAATCACGTAAAATACAACTTAATATAAAAAAATTATTCGAAAAAATGATTTTTACGCCTTTTAAAGCAAATGCCAGGAAATGAAGAAAAACATTTCCCGGAATAAATTGAAAAAAAAAACTCTCTCTCTCTCTTATTAATGGGTCATTGAAGTCATAAAAATAAATACAATTTTTTTTCTAAGAGAATAACAAGTAATACAATAAAAAATATAACTTTTGTAAATTGAAAAAATAAAATAAAAAATAACTTCTTAAACAGAACACTTTTTAGCTGTAAACTTGGAATCACATAATAGTTTTAGTTACTTTAAGTATAAAATAATGCGATAACTATTTTTATTATTATCAAAATAAAAATACCAATTATTATTATTCTCATAATTAATTACATTTTAAAATTATTATTAGATAAACATATCATTAATAAAAATTAAAAAGAAATTGATACAATCCATCTATGACGTTATCTTTCCTATAGACAAAACGTATTTGGATTGAACTTAGATGTCGTTTGGTTCACATAATATAATCAAAATCGAAATGAGGATGAGAAAGAAATGAAAACAATTTTGTTTGATTTGACCATTGAAATCAAAGAAAGAATCAATATTACAGTGTTTGATTTACGATTAAAATGAAACGAAAAATACTATATATTACCTTAATATCCCTATATTCAGTAAAATTTAAATAATATTATTTAATTATTATTTTTTTGTCAAACAAAATACATTATTGAAATTATTATTTTTCTAAATAATTATTACTTAAAAAGAAAATATATTATTAAAATTATTATTTTTAAATAAGATTTAGGGTTTTGAGATATGAGATCAGAGATTTAGGATTTGAGAGTTTATGGTTTAGGGTTAAAATTATTGTTTTTTCTAAATATAGTTTAGGGTTTCGGGTTTTAGAATTTGAGATTGAGAGTTTAAGGTTTAGGGATTTGGGATTTAGAGTTTAGAGTTATATTTATAGGTTAAAATTATTATTTTTCTAAATATGATTTAGGTTTTGGGTTATATTTGTGGGTTAAGGTTTAGAGTTAAAATTATTATTTTTTTAAATAGGGTTTAAGATTTTGGATTTAGAGTTTTGGGATTTAGGATTTAGGGATTTGAGATTTGGGTTTAGGGTTATTTTAGGGTTGAGGTAAAATTGGAAAAAAAATTAAGATGAAAATGAAATCATAATTCTTAAAGGGGGAGAAAAAATTCTGATTAGAAATCAATTATATTTTTAACTCATTTTTCAACCCAACAAAACACACAAATAGAATGAATTAATTCTAATTCTTTTTCATTCTCTCCGATCAAACACAACATTAAAAACATTCTATAATTAATATATGGATATAAAAATTGTCTTGAATAAATTTAATATTTTTATTTATATATTGATAAATTTAATCTATTAATTTATAAAAATATTAAATTTTAATATAAAAAATATAATTAATCCTGAAGTATTAATTTATAGAAATGTTAAATTTTAGTATAGAAAATATAATTAATCCTGAAGTTAAAATATTTATTTTTAATAATTATATAGTTAAATATATTTATTTATTTATTTTTAATAATTATATAGTTAAATATATTTATTTTTTAATTTATAGTGTAAGAAACAGAAATACTAAAATTAAATTGATACACTCAAAAAATTATTAACTGTGCTATCACCCGTAATATAAACTCGGTATCACATGTAACGTTTTACTCCCTAATTATTGCGTGTAATGAATATTGCCGCACTTAAGTCGATAACTACGTAACAATGAAATAATAATAATAGTAATTAAATATACTTAACTATTAAATATAATATGTATAATTTTATTAAAATAATTGTAATATATCAATATTTTTTAAACCTAAATCTTAAATGTTATGAAAAATATTGTGTATTATACAATTTATTTAATTACTATTAATAAGTCGTTATAAAAGTCTTCTGTCTTCTCATTATCTAATTTTATATATTATTACATAACTTAATAAAAATAATATATAATCTATTAAAATAAGATATAATTTGTAATAGGCATTTTAACCAACAAAAATGCATTTTACATATTCAATATACATACATATAATACAATCTAATTAATTTAATAAAATTTATTTTATAATCCTTCAATATATATATATATATATATGATCTATTTGTTAATATAATTTTATTTTTAAATTTCTGAAAAATTATACATATACATATATATATATATATATTTATAATGTAAAATAATATATATTTAAAATAAAACCATAATCACATAAAAAAACATATATATTTTTTAAAGAATTAAAAATAAAATTATTTGAATAAAAATAAAATTATGTAAATAATTAACAACAGGTAATATTCATTATTTTAAATTACTAACTTTATATTCATTCATTCAATGCCTTATAATATGCATTTGATGCATATAGGCAATATTGTTTAGCTTGACGCTCCACGTCACTTCTCCTTGTCAAACGGATAAATCCCAAGAGTATAACATAACCAGACATATAAAATCTGTTGAATTCTTATAAAACAAATCTGTCCTTCTTTGCCGAATTGATCATAGTGTTGTTCAATCATGCTTAGGTATCTTTCTAAATCCAAATCCTTTATAAAATCCAGCCTTTCATCTTGTAATTCATCCGTCCACTTGAGTGCTCCTCCTTGTTATTCAAAGACCTCAACTTCGATCTCTGCCACCCATTTTAATCCCTTTTGGAGCCATCCGAATTGTTCTAAATCCACAAGCTCGGCAGAAATTCTAAATGGGCATTCGCAAATTTGTTGTCTGGGTCGTAATTTTGGATTTGTAAGCTCTAGAAGTGATTTGAGGCGGGATTTTTCGTCTGGGTGCAGACTCGACTTTGCCAATTCGAGGAAATTTACAAGAATTGGAAGTGGGACTTTTAAAGCTCAGAGTTTCGTAGTTATATCGAGGAGTTTCAGTAATGAGCCTAAAAGAGACTCCATTGAATATGATGTTGTTATTGTTGGGGCAGGACCTGCAGGTTTATCAGCAGCAATAAGGTTGAAACAATTATGCCGTGAAAAGGATGTTGATTTATCAGTATGCGTCGTTGAGAAAGGAGCGGAAGTGGGTATGTTTCTCTTCTAAGTTTATGGATTTTAACAGCTTACTGCTTTCATCACTTGGTTAAATACTCGTTTCAAGATAAAAGACAATGGGTTATATTCCATTAATCCATTCCACACTTCAGTTTAGCTCATAATTTGTTCTAGTTAGTACTTAATTTACCTTATGTGTATTTTCATAACTTGTTCTTATATTTCAAATTTCAATTGTTTTCTTATTATGTTGGTCATTTGATAAAGGACCTGTTGTGAATTTTTTTGTTGCTTTTATATCAAAATTATGTTTGCTAATTTGTTAAGATGATTTGAAGTGGTAAGGGGTGATCATGAAGACAAGGATATGCCTTTAGGTGGGAATGCATGGTCCAGAATGCTACCAACTCAAACTGGTTGCATTATCTAAGTTTATATGTGCTTGAAAGTTTATGAAAGGACAATGTTGATGATTGGCTGATTTCAAAAAGGAATTTAAAGGAGATAAGAATTATGAAATTAACTTTTATTTTTGATAACGTTGATTCAGTGCTATGACAAAAAGGTGGCAAAAGTATAAATCGATGCATTTCACTTAATAGAAGTAGGAGTGAGGATAAATAGTTCTTATAAAACAAACTTGTGTATTTTTATTTGAAGTCACAATAGCAACATTAAACTAAGTCATCTATTTCCTGCAAAGTTTAGGGAATTTCAGAAAGGAAAGATGCTTGATGGCAAGGTCCATGACTTTGAACTCATCGTAGCTTTATATTATTTTGAAAGTTATAATAATATTTCTTGTCTGTCAATCATGTTTGATTATAGGTTTTACAAAATGGAAGTTTCCTTGTTTCTTTGATGTTCTTTAGTGTATGGTTTTACTGCTGCTATCCCTATTACTTTCCACATCCTAGAACTTGGAAATCTTAGCTTATTATATTCTTACAGTTTTTCCTTGTTGCTTTTATGGTATTAATAGGTGCACATATACTTTCCGGAAATGTTTTAGAACCCCGAGCATTAAATGAACTTCTACCACAATGGAAAGAGGAAGAGGTGCTTGTCTTTTCTATCATCATCACTTGGTTTCTGTTTCTATTACTAGTCTTGATTATGCATTGTAAAAGTTTACTATCAAGGTGAAGCATATTTACTTAAGTTGTGCATATTAGACTCATGCGGTACAAAATAGGAAGGTTAAATGATGCAATGCATTGCCAGTATTCATTGTGTATCTAGAGAGATGGCTCTGCACCTCAACTTTGGTCTAAAGATATAGGATATGATAATCAAAACAAAGTTGGTCTTTCTCTTACTCCTATATAGTTTGACGTTTTAAATTACTGTAAGAACTTACAGTATGAAGAAGCTACATTAATGGAATCTCATATTTTATAACTGGATATGGAGGGAAGTATTCATAGTTTCTTTTCAGTGCAGTCATAGAATAAAGTTAGAACATATCTCATTTTCATTCTTTTCCTCCATGCCTTGTTTCTTAGGAAAACAATGACCATGGAATATGTTATAAATTGAAGGTGTCAATGCTGACACGGCTTATAAGCATGAGAATTATATTATTGACTGTGATAACCTCGGCAATTTAATACTTCCTATATTCTTCTACTTCATTTTAATTTTTTGCAAATTTTCTTGCAGTCACCGATCACTGTGCCTGTGTCTTCTGACAAGTTTTGGTTTCTTACAAGGGATCATGCATTTTCATTGCCATCCCCTTTTAATAATGAAGGAAACTATGTTATAAGGTACTCACCGAAATTGGTTTGAAAAATACCAGTTTTCTCTATCCTTGTTTAATTATTTGATGGCTTGTTTATTATAATTTTCTAGACCTTTTCTCAAGTCTTTATTGCTTTATGCGGTATGAAATTTAAATTTTAAATCAGTTGTTAATAGTATAGGCCCTATTACCAATATCATTAGTCTATGTCCCTTGGATACTCTTTTGATATCCAACTACTTATCCATGTTGGTGTTAGTAGAACTTAGTCACACTTCTACTGATCAGTAGGAATCTGCAATGATGAGGTGTCAGTGCCTGCATTGATGAGGTGTCAGTGTCTCACTAGTTCAGAAAATCTAACAATTTGTTTTATTGTACATTTTAACCCTTTGGTCGCCAATGATCCTGTAGCTTTAGGCAAAGGATCATATTAGTCCCACAGTTTTCAATTGAAACACTTTAGTCCTATAACTTTAAAAAAAGTTGTGTACTTTAATCCTAAAAGGATGCACTTTAGTTCTAAAAGGGTGCAATTTAGTCTTAAAAATGATGCACCTAAGGCTTGTAGTTATGGGCTTTTAGGACTAAATTGCATTTTTTTTTATAGTTATGTGATTAAAGCACTCCAGTTGAGAATAATGAGACTAAAGCGCTCATTTTGTAAAAGCTATGGACCTCCCATCCCCTTCACCCATAACATTTCATATATGAAATTGGGTTTACATGAGGTTTTTTTTTCATATATGAAATATTCACATGAGGTTTTCCACCATGTGGTATTTTTCTTAATCACCCTGTCACTTTGAGATTGTTTTTAGATTTTATTCTCCTTATTATTTAAATACTCATTCTCATGTTTTTCTAATTGGTTTGCGCTCATTAATACCTGTTCTCATTTACTAAACAATTTCATTAAATTGTTTCTAAGTGAACCCTGTAATTTAGTTTGAGCCAGTTAGTACGTTGGATGGGCACCAAGGCTGAAGAATTGGGAGTAGAAATATTCCCAGGTTTTGCAGCTAGTGAGGTACTCAATACTCAAATTAGTTCTCATTCTATTTATTAGGAAAAAGAAAAGTTGCACTCTTTTTACATCTTATGTAATTGGTCAGGTATTGTATGACGCAAATGACACTGTTATTGGGATTGCAACTAACAATATGGGAATTGCTAAAGATGGTTCCACAAAGGAAAATTTCCAGCATGGTGTAGAATTGAAAGGCAAGCTCTTTCTCCATCTGCTCCCCCCTCCTCTTCCTCCTCCATCTCCTCCACCAAATGCATATATGCAGAAATATTTTCTTGTGTGTGCATTAAGAGTATCCACATGCTGACTTACTTTTTTTTTTCCCCGGCTCATCCTGACCTCTGAACTGTCACCACATGTTACCATAATTAGCTATAAAATATGCCTTTAATTCCTTGTTCTGTGGCCAGATAACGAGCAGTCACTCAGTTCTTTTACCACTTGCTAGGTCAATGATTTATGTCAAATTTTTGTTATTGCCTAATTTGGATGACATTTATATCTATATTATAGATTAAATAATAAAATGGTGAAGTACAAATACCACTCTCCACGTTTGATTTAATAGTAATTAGTAAATACCCCTATAAGTTTGAAAATAACAATAACATCTGTTTAAGTAACTCTTTCAAAGGAGGTGGTTGCAATAACTTCATACAAACAAATTGATTATTGGAGAGGATATAAATAGCAGAGAGATGCAATTTTCTGTTTTTCAAAATTATCGTGGTAGTATGTTATTTTTCCAAACCTGGAGTGACATTCAAGTATTTTTCCCTTAAAAAGCTCCCCATCTTTTGGATTTGTTTAAGGGTGAAGATTTTTTAATTTTTATACTTTGATCCATGTACTTTTTTCTTCTTCTTATAATTTAGTCCCATTACCTTTTAATTTTCATACGTTTAGTTCAAAATTTGAGACCAATTTGAAATTATATTTTCAAAAGAATAAAAAAAAATTTAGGATCAAAGTGTAAAAATTAAAAAAATTAAGGGACTAAATTGTAAAGAAAAAATAAGGGACCAAAATATGAAAATTAATAAATAAAGGGACTAAATCATAAGAAAAAAAGACCAAAATGTAGAATGTGAAAAATTTATGACCATTTTTGTAGTTTAGCCTACTAAAAATATGTGAGTTTGGCCTAAAAAACACGAGCGCACACTACACTAATAAACACGATACAAACATGCATAATTCGTACGAATTGTCACCCTTATTCAAAACTAAAAGGACTAGAAGACTCAAGTTTTAATCTAAGGCACTAAACGACACAAAATCTGGGGGGCCTAATAGCCACAAAAGTAGGGGCATTTTGGTAATTTTGGGTGTCCATTAGACTCCTACTTTGCAAAATATCCTTCCAGAGCACATTTGTTTAAATTGAAAAGACCTAAAAATCCTTTTCATATTTAAGAGACTAAATGCCCATTAGACCTAACCTAGGAGACTGCTTCGAGTGTTTACTCTCTTTCATTGGTGCATATAAGTCTCCATTTGTACAATGCATATAAGATGTGCTTAGAGTTGCTTAATCAAATGTATATATACAGATTGAAGACTACTCTTGACTAGGTTATATCCTCTATGAGAGTTTGAGAATTGCTTAGCAAGGAGGCTCCATACTTTGACTAAATTTCCTTCCAAAAGCTGATGAAAGTTCTATACCATTGCAGGGAGGATAACTCTTCTAGCTGAGGGTTGTCGAGGATCGTTATCAGAGGTTTGCAGAAAAAAACTTATTGCTGCATCTGCTGCTTATGATTCAAGCATCCTTTTTTCCTCTTCACAACCAAACTTTTGGTGTAATGTGAGATATTCTATGTAACAGCTAATAATGAAAAAGTACAACTTAAGAGATAAGGGGCATGCTCAACATCAAACTTATGCTTTGGGCATTAAAGAGGTGACATACTATCAATGTCTATTAGAACTTGCTTCTTGGGAAACTCTAGCATATTGTGTTTGTATACTCACTTCTGGAATAATTACATAGTGTCCAAATGTACTTCTTTAACCATAGGGTAAATCATCTTCCATCAACTGTTTAGTTTGTGCTCATGTTAGTTGAAGATTGAGATTACAATTATTAACTTTCAATGTGTTCCAAATATACACTGTTAGCAGTTTTTTCCTTTTTATTTATAGTTCTCTCTTCTGTCAAGAACTGTCCAGCAGCTTTGTAAAGAATTGTTGAAATATTAGAATTAAAGTCATTTTAGGATGGATGACTCTTATTTTTAATTGGTATGTTTAAGTCTCACTTGACAAATAACTATCCGCTTTCTCTATGGAAAAAAAAAAATCTAGAACATCACTTCACTTAGTTTACTAAAAGTTTTGTGAAGCCTTGACCCAGTTTAATTTAGAGTTCTTTCTTTTGTCAGGTTTGGGAAATTGATGAGGGAAAGCATAAACCCGGCGATGTACTTCATACAATGGGTTGGCCCTTAGATCAAAAGACGTATGGAGGATCATTTCTGTACCATATGAAAGATAGACAGGTAATGGTGGTTTTTGTCCTTTATATATTGTGTACTTCTTGCTCTATAAGTGTACTTTATATTGACATCCTTTATTTCTCAGCAAGACCCCATCCTTCAAAGCGGGTATTTTACCTATGGTCTTATAAGATTTTTTATGCTCCAGAGTCTCTGGAGGGGCATTGTGGTCTTGTAGAATGCTATGGTCCTATTTCAATGTAATCAAAACATGCAAGACCAAACTGGTATTATAGATAATGATGAGTCTAAAATGAGATTTCAATGGAAAAGGGTAAGAAAAAAAGAGCGAAGGACGGGATTAGGTCTCCAATTGAAATAGCACACCTTAATCGCCTTCCTTACTGCTATTTCTCTTTTTCTTTTCTTTTTTTCCCCTTTTAAACCTTATTTCCGAATATAATAAATTTCAAATTTAATAAAGATTTCTTTAGTTTCAGTCCTTGTAGTTCCATAAAGTCCACAAGTAAAGGAGAGCACGACAATATGAAAAATTATCCAACTAATTTTGGTCCATTCTCAAGGTATAGGAGAACTGATATACCAACATAATAGAATCAACATTGTTTTTGTCATTATTTTGTAGCTCTAATTATCAAGACATAGGAAAACAAGGACTAAACATGAATAAAATGTGAGAGAAGGCAAAAGAGTATGTGTGAAGCTTACAAAAATAAATCTATTGTTAGATAAAGACAGTTTCTTGAAATGAACATCCCAGAAATTGTTAAATCCTTGCTCTTGTGGCTGCTCAGTATACTACACTATTTTTTAAGCTTTCAAATCCATCATTGCCTCCCCGGCCCCAAACAGACAGACAAACAAACAAATAAAAAAGAAAAATTAAAGAAATTTGAAGGCAATAACACTTGCATGCATTCTCAGAAGAGGATCCTAATGTAGTTTTTCTAATTCTTGGGTTTCTTCGTAACTGATCTTTCAGGTTTCAATTGGTTTTGTTGTTGCTTTGAACTATCACAACCCCTTTTTGAACCCGTATGAAGAATTCCAGGTAAACTGGTCCTCAAGTTTTGTCATTTCTACTTCATCTGTTCATGGGTCAAAGATCATGTATGTTATGCTGTTAATACTATAAACTATAATTAGACTCTACATGCCGGTCAATTTTATTTCCATTCTTGTTTACTCTCTTTCGTATTTTTAGGATCCTTCTAAGGTCTTAATATACATTTCCATAGTGGATAAAAATATATGTATTTGATTGTAATGGGGGACTACATCTATCATTGCCTATTTTCTTTGACATCATCATTTTTTTTTAATTTATTAGAAGATTCAGCTTCATACAAAATTATGTATTTATTTATAAAGGGAAATATATTTTGGTTGATAGTTTATGTTTTTAGAATAATTTCACTATTTTGTGGAAACCAAACAAAAAACATTGACACCCATTCTTCATGGGCCTACCAGAATTGCTATGCAACTACTTTGAACATTGTGAAGGCAGCCAAGTAATGAGTTAAAATTACCTAAGACTGACCCCACAAAAACGACGATAGAACTTAAGTTGTATGTTGATAATCACTCTCATATTCTATGTTTTCCTGAAAGATACTTTGGTTCTCTCTTCATTTGAAAAGGTTGGAGTCCGTTGACCACGACCTTTAGATTCTCTCTTCCTGGAAAGAGAAAAAAAAAAGAATGTAGAATTACCGTTTATATGGTTTCCTTCAATATGTTTTATGTTCTAAGATGGAAGCCATCATATCAAAATAAGAATGTTGAGACAGCAGTCCCTGTTTTGGAAATTTACCATTAAATGGACGGTATGGGTTGTATCACATCAAAGGTGCCAAATCTTACCAATATACCAATATAAGAAGAGTGTAATAATATTGAAATCATATTTCCGTATGCAAATAATTGCTGATCTTGTGGACTGTGTTTTCCATTAACTGTTGTCTTCTATCGTAGTCTCTCTATGCTATTTGCGTATCATTGACTTACTAACCTTTTTTCCTGAAAGAAATTCAGACATCATCCTGCTATCAAACCAATTATGGAAACATCCCCATATGCAAATATTTGTTGGTCTTGTGGATTAAATGTTTTTCATTAATCTGATTAATAATTGTTGGACTTTGTAAGAATTGGCAATCTTATAGATAGTTGCTTGTCCATGATTTTTGTAACTATTTATAAATATAAATACAATAATATGTTTCTTATTAAAAAAAAAGTTTTTATCATTAATCTGATAAATTCTACCATATTCTCTATTATGCCATTTTCCTGTCATTTACTTAGCATTAGCATTTGACCATTGAACTTTTACCTGACTAGCCTTTTTTTTTTAAAAGAAATTCAAACATCATCCTGCGATCAAACCAATTCTTGAAGGTGGTACTGTTATTCAGTATGGGGCTCGCACTTTAAATGAAGGTGGTTTTCAGGTATGTTTTATTCGTCAAATTTATAATTTAATTTAATTCTATGGCTCTAAATTTTTCGAACATGAGGTTACACTATAAACCACGTTCTAGATAAGAGATGAAAAGCCAGTAAACAACTCCAATCTGAAGATTTTGTTATTTTTCTATGATCATATGAACTCTCTATTAACTTGTAATTGTTAGTATCAACTGCACCCTAGTACAGTGACAAAGTCTAGCATTAATTGTTTGGTAGACAAAAATTTCTTAATGTTAATGTATATAAAAGAATGCAAAGGTTTCAGGGTCAAAGTTTTGACAAATTTAGTGCTAATAATTGTCATTTAAGTTGATCTTCTAGCTGTACGAGTTGCAAGGAGTAAGAGAACAGTTGTTCTTTGCCCATTGCCTTGCTTATGCATGGTTAATCTTTGTATAACTGGTAAATGTTGTACAAATGCAAATATGATACTAGTTAAATTTCAGTCTATCCCGTATCCAGTTTTTCCGGGAGGAGCACTTATTGGATGTTCAGCTGGCTTCTTAAATGTGCCCAAAATAAAGGGAACACATACTGCAATGAAATCAGGTATTGTTCTTTTCATGAGGGTTTTTTTTTCAGCTCTAATGTTTTCATTAGTAACAGCTGAACAAATTTACATGTGTAATTTACAAATTGATAATGATTAACATCTTGGAGCTATTGATATTCAAATGCTTACTACTGCCGAAACTGCAGAAAATTGGTATCTGTTTATCCAGTTTCTCTAGTTACCAGGATTGCCTCAATTCCATTTTCACAGATTATGACCTAATGGAATACCTTACAGGAATGCTTGCTGCAGAAACTACATTTCGTGCACTTCATGAAAGCATACGCATGGAAGCTTATTGGGACAATTTAAAGAGTTCATGGATATGGGAAGAACTATATAGAGCTCGGAACTACAGACCAGTGAGTAAAGCAACTAATTCTCTACCTTTCTTTAATTCTACTGAGTATTTATTTCCTATTAATTTTGTCTAAATGAATGGCAATAATTATTTCGTTATTGTCTCTTGATTACTTTGATTGCATTTTTGGCCTTGAATTAATAGACCGTGTGAAATGATGATAACTTTGCTGCTACCCATTTTAGTTGAGTTAAATACCATGGAATGGATTATCATAATATCTCACTCTTTTCCCATTTTTCTTTTACCTGTTACCCCATTTAGAATTTATTGTCTGATTATAAAGTCCCTTTTTTCCAATGAAATAAAAAGGAAACTTGGCCATCTAATATGTTGTAGCCTTTAGTACTTGGACTCACCACTTTGCCCCGCCGGTATTGACACCGACACTGGTATGAGATATGAGTCAGACATGACCATTGATATATCGAAATCAAATGACAGCAAAGAAGAAGAAGATGGCCGTTAATATCCAACTTAGATGGCAGATGGCTAGCGAAGAAAAAAAGGAAAGAAGGAGGAGATGACGGTGCAAAAAGAGGAAGAAACCTAATACCTTAGGGCATCAGGATCACATGCCCTTGAATATGAAGTTCCATTTTTTTTTCACTGTGTATCGAGTTGGGCCTTATAAATTTTAATTTGGGCTAACTTGGATGGAAAAATTAAGAGAAAACATTTTAATCTCTTTTTTTTATTTTGGGAAAACATTTTAATTTTTAATAAATTTAATTATGAGCATTTTTGTGATTAATACTATCCAAGAAAATTGACTTGAAACGAAATGTACTTAGAAAAAATAAAAAAAATAATCTTACATAATATCAAATAATAATCTAGATTTTAATTGACACATAAACATAAATAGGATAAAGGGTAATAGAAATTCATTTATCAATCTTTTTTTTTTGGGGCTTTGAAACAAATGGTTACTCCCTCTGTTTTCCTTTGTTCTGCGCTACTAGTCATTGTTTGGAATTTCATTCCTTTTAAAATGTGAACTATAAGATATTACGTGTACCCATGTAATACTACGGATTATGATTTTATTTCTAGTTAAATAAAGTTGTTTCAATTAAGATACTGAACGTATTGGTTTAGTGAAATCTTTAGTAGATTTTACAGTTTGCGGTTATTTTGTATAGTATTCTCACTTCATCTTTTGGATATATTTATTCTTTCAGTCATTTGAATATGGGCTTATTCCTGGCCTTGCTATTAGTGCTCTTGAACAGTAAGATATCTGGAAGCCTATCACATTCATTATATCTATATTTAGTTCTTACTAGTTGAAACCTTGCTGACTAATATTTTCTGGCAGCTATATACTAAAAGGGAAGGCTCCCTTCACTCTGAGGCATGGGAAACCTGATCATGAAGCAACAAACGTGAGTTTCTTTTTGAAAAACCAGTATTTGGCTCTGGAATGATTGTGCCCTCGCTATTAACTTCAGATGAAACAATCAACCATTTTTCTTTCAAAAAAAAAAATTGAATATTTTATTGTTCATGCTAATATCCACTTAATCTCGTTTTGTTAGCCAAAGAATCTTCTGAGGGGTAGTAGAATGCTAAATGTAATGTTGATTCCTCTCCTAACAACTTAAGCTTTGAAGGTATTGATAACCAACACACATTAACACGTACCAGAGCTAGTGGTTCGAATCCCTGCAACCCCAAATTTTTGTATTATAACTGTAACATTGGTCCTGTTTTCAGTATGATCCTTTAATCTGATTTTAAATGGTGGCCTTTAGACCATCTTTGACTAGAAGAATACTTGTAGGCAGTAGGCATTAGGTTATCTTTGATATTATATGTATTAGGCACATTACGTTATAACTTTTTGGTTCAGTTGGGCCCTCTGTGATTACAAAACTGGAAAATGAATCTCATTGACTGTAGCATATACAGTTTATCTAAGAAATTAATGTTTCATCATAAAAGGGCTGATGTTTTAGTTCCTATATTTGTAGGTTGCCCAACAACACCGTCCAATTCAGTATCCAAAACCAGATGGGTTGTTGTCTTTTGATGTCCCAACTTCTTTACACAGGTTTTCCGATAGCCCTTCTCACTCTGCAATTAATGCTAATTTAAATTAGGAATCACGAGGAAGGATGACATAACCCGCTGAATATGACCTTTTTTACTTTACAAAAGAAAGGTATATTATGCTTAGTTTAGTGAAGAAGTTGAATGTTTAGGCTTTGATGGCTTCAACCAACCCAGTGTTGGCACTTACACATGATGGCCCTAGAAACCGCTGCTCCCTTAAAGTCAAAGAGCCGGTGTGAATTCTCTATCGTTAAACAAGATTAAGAGCTTGTTGTAAAGCATTAATCCTCAATTCCCTTCCCAAATATTGAGCACTCGTATGAACTAGACCAATTCAGCATAACACCATCTTTACTCAAAGTTTCTTCTCTCCAGACTTCCCATTATCAAACAGATGCACCCAACATTTGTTCAGTAATAGGTTGCTAAGTTTATTTATTTATTTAGGGGTGCAACATTTGTTCAGTGATAGGTTGCTAAGATTTTATTTATTTATTTAGGAGTCTAATCGATAACCAATTGTCATGTAACTATGTCAAATACAAAAATTACATGCATATGCAGTCAATGCCCTTTAGTTGAGACACATAAAAGGACAAGTTAGCATCTAAACATCGAAGTCAATACAAAGGATTTCTGGGGTGCAGTAACTGTAAGAAACTCGAGACATGGACACTACATTTTACTTTTTGAGTTAAATACTTTGTGGTCCTCTGCATGAAAATTGGTTTCATCTTTCTTGAAAAGAAGATTGCTTCCTTAATAAAATAAGGTAATGTGTTTAAAAAATAACACACGGTTAAAAGGAATTGGTACTTTTTTTACCCTTGTTCTTAACTAGTACTTTTAGAGTATTACTATTTAGGTTATTGATACTCATTTTGGTTAATTTCAATAATAGTTTTAGTGAAGTGGGATACTTCAGAGGTATTATGATTGTTGAAATTGATCAAAATAGGTGTCAATTACCCAAATAAGGGTACTCTAAATGTACCAATTGAGAATAAGGGTAATAAATGGTATCAAAATAATAATAGAATGCCTCAAATGTACCAACCTCCGGCTAAAATGTTAAATATCTTGTATGTGCCTGTTTCTTTTGTCATAGATGTTTTACATATCTATCTGTATCCTTAGGAGCAACACAAATCACGAACATGACCAACCAGCTCACCTTCGCTTAAGGGACCCCAAGATTCCTGAACTTGTAAATTTGCCAGAGTATGCTGCACCTGAGTCACGATATTGTCCTGCACGTGTATACGAGTAATACAGCAAATTATGATGTCTTGTCTTTTAAATGGCTTGCGGTAGATGAAATATCTATTATTTACTCCTTGACTGATATTGTAGGTATGTTCCAGATGAGAAGGGTCAGCTGAAGTTGCAGATCAATGCTCAAAATTGCCTTCACTGCAAGGTAAGTTCAGAAAGATTATGATTCCAAAATATCAGATCCCCACTTCATATGGGTGAGAGAGAAGACAAACTTGGGTTGCGTTATGCATAAAACTTGTGTTGCGCGCAATGTTGTTGCTTTAAAACTATGTTTGAACTCTTGCATTAATGTGTTACAGGCATGTGATATCAAAGACCCAGAGCAAAACATCAAGTGGACTGTGCCTGAAGGAGGAGGTGGTCCTGGCTATTCAGTTATGTAAGCTGAAGAAATTCTTTCTACTGCCTATCCAGTTAAGAAATACAAATGACCTTAATCCTTTAAAAAATAATTAATAAAATAAATCAGTTGTAATTTTCAACATGTATTTTACTATAATCAAACTTTTTAATGTCTTATGATTGCAATTTTGATTTAAAAATGCAATTTTTCTCTCCATTTTGGGACACCCTTTGTCTCTACAGCTTAATTAGCACAACCAATGAGAGAAGATAAAATATTTATTCTGCTCTTTATCATTCATTGCATTTTGCCTTGCAAAATTTTTAAATCGTGATTAAGTATATGAGATATTCTTGCATATAATGGGTTATTGACATGTAGTGGAATAATTTCATCTTAGTTTTCCATTTTTATAAAAGTGTAGAAAGTAACAGAATCAAGGATATTAATAACATAGTGTAGGTAATAGGTATATAAGATTTTCTCCAAGTAAATAGCTTATGAGCATGATGTGGCGTTCATTGATTGGTATGAGCGTACAATAAGAAGTCTAGAAAATATATATATATATATATATATATATATATGATAAACTGAGAAAATCAATGAAGCAAGATGAACAAGAAGAATGAGAGAGTGAAGAAAATATATCAGATCAATTCGTTAAATTGGACCGTACAAGCTAATCGTTTTATATACATCATAATAGACTCTGGAATATACACTCACAACTATTAGGAGCCACGTGTCACATTCAAAGCTTGACTGTTGTAGACTTCTTCCCTATTTACCCAAATAAGAAAATCCCATATAAAGTACATTTAGATATTATCATTTCATCCACAAGAACTTGATCAGAATCAAGGTTGGTCAACACCAATCAACTTGATCAATGGCCAATTAACCTTTCAACGACTACCCAATCTTGATCAACAGCCAGTCAAGTCTAGATCTAAGATGAAGACAAAAATAAACATTATCTATCATCTCACAATAATTTTAAAAAAAGGTTGAAACTTTTAATTAAAATGTATTAATTTTGAGAAAAAAGAAACTTTGTGGTTTTTTTCATTGTGTGATTAAAATGTATCATTTATCTTAAAATTTTAATAATTTGCACAGATTTTAAATTTAATTTTCAAATTTTTAAAACTTTACACTTGAATTTTTAAATATTTAAATCATACTATTTAGTTTTAAAATTTTTAAAATTTTTCTTAAATTTTTAATTAATAAATATTTATTTTAATAATCAAGTTAAAAATTATATGTAAATTTTAAAAGTTTAAAAATTAAATTGTAGGATTAAAAGTTAAGAGATATGTATGAAATTTCAAAAATTTAGAAATTAAATTATAGGATTTAAAAATTCAAGAATAAATTTTAAAAATTTAGGAATCAAATTGTACGTTTTAAAAATTTAAATATCTATTTATAAATTTAATTAAAATTTAAAAATTAATTATGGGCTTTATCTTTTTTTTTATCCTTTTTATTGTCCATTCATATTAAACTCAAGAAATAATCAAATCGCTTTATTACATCAAAGAAACTACTATAACTATTTTCTTTTTTCTTTTTTCTCAAACACAAGTATCAAGTGATATATAGCTTAAACTGTACTCCTTGCGAACTTATTTCTTGTATAAAAACTTTTATTGCAGCGTAAATTCCAAATGAACACATCTGGTTGCAAGTTGATTAACTAAAGCAACATGTATGTTTAGTGAAAAAAATAAATAAATAAAATACCATTTAGATGATCCCACTAAGAAAAAATAGGTAAACTATACAAATGGCATATATATTTTTGAGGCTGCCTACATAAATGGCATATGTATTTTCTATATTCTATTTGATCCCTTTTTATTTTTATTTCAATTTATTTTTTAAATTTTCATGCTTTAGTAACCCTATTTTTATTTTTTATAATTTGATTACTTTGTTTTATAATTTTCACATGTTTGATCCAAAATTTGATGTAAACTTGAAATTAAACTTAAAAAGTAAAAAAGATAATGGGAGCAAAGTGTAAAAAATACAAAACAAAAAAAGGACTACATTGTAAGGAAAAATGAGATAAAGGTAAAAAAATTAAAAAATAAAATGATAAAATTATAAGAAACAATAATAAAAAAATCAAAATATAAAATATGTAAAAAATGTGATATACCAATAACCTAGTGTAAATCTAAAAGTTATTAGAAATAAATAGGGTACATGCAAAAGAGGGAGATTAGATGGAACACTTACAAGAACCAAAAATGAATAAATTATACTAGAATGTTTTTACTTACCATTTCATAACTATAAATTTTTTATGCACTTTATTTAAAAACTATAAGAATTCCTAATATCCTTTATCCCATAAATAATCTGAACTAAACTATTAATTCCTAAATTTTATCATATTTAACACATTGATACTTTAATTTTATTTTTTTAAAAAATAATACATCTACATCTTCTTTTAAATTTAACATAGTTAATTCGAATTTAAAAGTGGCAATAAATTGTACTATAATAATCAAAATTAATATGTTAAAAAAATTAATTTTTTTGCATTATTAATTAACCCCTTAATTTTTAAAGTAACATAATGAATCCTTGAACTAAAATTATCAAATTTTAAAAAATAATAAACGTAATTTTACCTCAAAAAAATATTAAATCTCATAAAATTTATAAACCAGCGTTATACTTCAACCAAATAAATATTACTAACAAATTTACTAGCATAGGGTGCAGGAACTATGGCAGCATAAAACAAGTAACCAATTCGATCTCGAACTAAAATCTTACATAGAGAAACCTACGCCAGTTTCATATGGATGTCCATACCTAAACGGATGAAAAGAGCCAGAGAGTGGAGTGTGGAATGTTACATGTGATGATGTGACTATTAACTACCATATTGAAAATTGATTATCTCATCAGTAATTTACCCTAATGCATAGCTCAACAGTCCTTAGTTGCATTTGAATGAAGATCGGCTGTGTTCTCTTTCTGACTAGATGGCAACGTTCCTCTCATTTTTATGTCCCCACTTAGCTTTTGTTGCGATTGCTGCTGTTGGTCTTGTTGCTGATGCATTTGTTGCTGCTGGAGTTGATGTAACTGATGCTGTTGAAATTGGTGCTGCTGCTTCTGAGAATGAATCTGGAGCTGTTGAAGTTGCTGTGTAGTTAGAAGAGTGTGCATGGCTTGATTGTTCGGATAATATTGGCCAACTCCAAAACCACCATAGTTCATCATAGGTTCGCCATTTGGCAAATGGCCAGTCAACACTTTCAAATGTTGAATTTCCTCCTTAAGTGCATCGTTGAGTGCTACCACAAAAGTCAAGGAGGAAAAAATTAAAGAAATTGTTATAGGCAGATGCTAATCTTTTATTCTTGTGTGTGCAGGGGATGGGGGTGTTCAGTAAAATGGAATTACGGACCTATGTAATCATCAGAGAAAAAAGTATAGAAGAGTGCAACCAGGTATCCAAGAAGTCTACCAGCATAATTCGACACCAAATGTCACTTAAAGTTTACTTCAAGAGGAGCGCTCTTAAAAGCTTAAAGCTTAAACTGAGAAATGTAGGTTCCGTTCTGTGTGTATTTTGTGGAATCCAACATATAAAGTCAAAGGAACTTCAAACTTTGATTCTTAAAAGAAGATAAATAAACTTGTGCAAGAAACTAAAATCAACTATAGTCTATGGCTACCCTTTAAGTGGTCCCCTCATCGACATCTTTTGCAGGATAAAACCTCCATTATACTCCAACATGAATGGTAAACTATGAAATTATAGGGTTAACAGTGGTGAATCTGTCTTATTCTAAGTCGATGTCCAAAATCTATGACTATCTCTTGAGATTCAAACTATGAAATTATAGGTAGAAAGAAGCATTTTAACTAGCCTTTTCTTTTAAACAAAGAAGACAGAACATACCATCTTGCAGGTGAACCTGTTGCTCCATTGACTGCAAGCGTAATTTCAATTCACTGTTTTCCACGGTCAGACCATTGGTATCTCGCTGCCATGAGAAGTCAACAAGAAAAAATTAAAAATTTTCCTCAGTATACAATAGGTTCAATACTTGAAAATAAAATTATCTAAACAAAAGCATCAGAAATTAATTGTTGGTAAACATCAATAGCAGGCATCCAATCAGCTTTAACTCCAAAACTAAAATGCTTCAGATTCCTTGTACTTTCTTCCGATCAAAAAAATATCAAGAATATAATGTCTAAGAAATGTGATTTACCTGCAATAAAGTCAACTGAGCAGACAAGGAAGTTGCTTCTGTTTGCAAATTCTGAACTTTCCTTTCAAGCTCAGAAATGTACCGCATCTTCCTTTCCTTTGACCTAGCAGCAGATTGTCTATTTGCCCAGATTCTATTACATGGAGCAAAAATGTACTTAACATGTCTTTCCACTCAAAATGCTTTTTTTTAATATGATTTTCAAGACAAAACAAAACAAGTTTGAAGGAGGTACATAAAAGGCCTAGTTTTCTAACATAAACATTGTAGAAGGCCATAAAGACCAAAACTTTTAATAATTCTTCAAACTAGAAATTTAGAATATAAACAATAGAAGAAGAGGAGGGGGATTTATAATGTTACTTTTGTAACCATGCTTGAGTATAATAAGACAATTAATAATGAACTTTTAAACCACCGCCTGAATCACAAAATACAAGGATATTAGATGCACAAACACATACTTTTTGCATGCATTGCACAATAAGTATATCCACGATGATCCCCGAAAACAAAAGATTTTAAAGTTGGTAAAAGTGTATAAGGCATTTGAACGATAACTCTATGGTTTCGTTCACTAATACCTAAGAATGACATATATTATGCAGCTTATGTTTCAATTTTGGACAAAACGAATAAACAATAATACTACCGATGTTCTTAGATGTTCTTAGTTGATACTGAATCATAAAACAATTACTTTCAATGTTCAATTCAGTTTCCTTGTAAACACATACCTCTTTGCTCGCTTAGGATCAATTAGTGCAAGTTCAGCAAGCTTTGCAGCAGATATTGCTTTCTTAGAATCAGCTGCAGAAATATCTTCCGAAGCAGAGACAAGCATTTCCGGTTTGATGCTTGTCGATCCATCCATGGACTGGCTATGTTGATGCCTAACTCTTGGTCTCTCATTTGAAGATCCAGCAATGTTCTCTGCAGAAGTTGCTGAACCAGATGCTATTGCTGGTGTTAGTGCACCAGAAGATGGCTCACCCACTTGGAAAGCTGAAGTAGCAGATGAAGAATTGAACTTATCCATATCAAGATACATAGAGAACAAGTCCTCATCAGTCTCATCTGAAAAAGAAGGACCATCCGCACCACCTACCACACCAAGATCACTATCAAAGCTAATATCATCAGGAAGAGTCAGAATTTCCGAATGGGCTCTTCTATGACCCAGATTCCTTGGCGGGTTATCTGGCATTCGGCTAATGTCATGGCTAAAGCGACTAGAATCAGTTGAAATTCCATGACCAAAATGACCTGAGTCAGAGCCAGCACCTGAAAGCAATGGAGGGAATCCCGAGGAAGAAGATGGCTCAGGCTTCACACTGAAACTACCTCCAGCCGGTGGAAAACCTGAATAACGACTTGATGGAGGCGGTAAACCTCCACCATGGCCAGGAGACATGTCCTTATCCATCTAAAAAATATCCGAAACTCTAAGATACACCCTTACTTAACCCTTAACAACAATGAAATTCTAAAAATGTTAACTAGTTCAAAACAAAAGCAAAAAGCATCCAAACTCAGATTCTTGGTTCTTCAAGCCACAAAATGAATATATTATCCTTGCAACCACACGGAATTGGTCTGCAATACGAATGAAGGGGGAAAAAACACACCAGAGTTTAGCTACAGAAATCTACAATAAGTCAAAAAATAATGAAAACCCTAACCACACACTGCCATTCAAGCTCTGCAAAAAGCACCCAGATTTGATATAAGAGTAACAGAGTATTAGAAAACAACCTTATAGAATATTCAGAGCCACACAGGCTTATGGAATATAACTTCAACAATAATGACAGGAACCCAGAAACTGAGATCTAATCAGTGCTTGTAACAAAGCCATAAAAATAAAAAATAAAAAAAGGAAGAAAATAGAGAGGCATACACTCAACCAAAGCAAACCCTAATTTGACCAGCAGAGGGCTAACTAAGGCTGCTGTCAAAGCGTTGACAGACATCAATTACCTGAAAAATGATGGGATTTATCGGGGAAATGGGACGCTAAATTCTTACGGAGCTCGAAGAGGTATTTATCTTCGAATTGGGAAATTAAAGCGGCAAAGAATCTACAGTCTTCTTACAGAAAGCGAATTCGAAAGAAAGCCTCACATGGAGAGAGAAAGTGAGACAATAAAGAGTCTTAAGAGAGAAGCTGAACAAAGGGGAGAGAGCGAGATCTGAGAGACAGGTAAAGAAAATCAATAAGCTTTACAGATATGAAATGGTATTATTAGTTTGTTTTTAAATGTCAACAGTCTATTTAAAATTTGAGAGAAAAAGAATTATTACGTAAAATAATTGTAAATTAAATAACACCTTCAATAAATTATATATAATTTAAATTTAACAAAAAAATATGATTTATATAATAATAATTTTATTCAATAATATAATATTAATATATAATTAATATTAATATATAATTAATATTAAAAATAAAATGAATATCTTATACATTTTTATTATAATAATAATAAAAATTAAAATAATTATATTCAAACAATAAAAATATATAAAATATTAAATTTATTTTTAATATTAATTATGTTTTAATTTTATTATTATTAAATAAAATATTACTCAAATAAAAAAATTTATCTTTTCATTATAAAAATTTTGTTCGGTTCGTATATGCTTTTTCTTTCAAAAATATTAATATTTTAAAATAAGATTAATATTATTAAAAATACATTTATTATTGTTTAAATTATTTATTAATGATAATATTAAATTAAATATTAAAATATAAATAATTATAATAATCCATAATGATAATAATAAAAATAATTATAATAATATTATTATCTTTTTAAAATTAACACCTTTTTTGAACTGATTTTATTTGAGATGTTTTTTTTCCTACGTAGATGGATCTATTATAAGGTCATTCTCTATAATAGAGCTTAAATACGATGATTGGTAAAGAGTGGACGAAAATGATACCAACCAAACCTATATGTCTAGTCTAAGTGATCAAATTATGTATCCTTATGTTAAGATCTCGAGAAATCCATATCACAGATAACATAAAAATTCTCTAAAATACATTATTGATTCTTTAGGTGATTCATCCATTATTTCCATTAGTGCACCGTGCAAATCGTAACTTAAAATTTGAGATTACCACATGGTGCTCACTTAGTATGTGTTGATTGAGACTAGTCTCTTTTACCACACGTCGCACTCTGATTCACCCACTAAATTTTGCGTACCATGTGTTGTCTTTCTATTCTCTAGTGTTTTTAATTTTCCTTTTTTTCATCCAAACCCTTGTTTTAAAGCTGATCTAACGGTTCATATTCTATCTAAGTTATATTTAACCTCTTAATCAACTCATAAACCCTAAGGAACCAGGACTCGTAATTAACATAAGTTTTATTAGTTTTTGGAGTTAAGAAGAGAGAAAAATCCAAAAAAAATCAAAATGACATGCAATTTTAGTGGATGATCTTGGAGAATTCATGAAAAACACTATGCAAATGAAAATTATGATTAATAGTCTTATTTTGATACATTACCTCATTTCTCAACCACTAAATTTGCTCAACCATGATTATAATAGTGAGAGTAAACTTTCTTTTATCTATAATCTTAATTAACCACTTTGAAGGTGGGTTTAAAATGAAAGATAAATATGATAACATATCCAACTTTTTAGTAAAATTTTAAATAATATTTCAATTGCAACTAAACCATTAGGATTGAAGGAAATCACATCTTATGTAAAGATATCTTTCATTTTTTTTTACAAAGAAAGCAATGCATATGTTCAAAAGTCATAAAACACTAAGTTTTTTTTTGTGCTCAGGTAGTTGTTGGCTATTTTTTGATGGATCGCGAATTTAAGATTGTCATGTGGTGTTGACTCAGCGTGCGTTGATCGAGAATAAACTCCTTTATCACACGTCGTGTTCTGATTCACCCACTAAATTCCTCGTGTCACATGTTGTCTTTATATTCGTCAGCATTTTAAATTTTCCTCTTTTCACCTCAACCCTTGATCTAAAGCTAATTTGACGGTCCAAATTTCACTTAAATTATATTTAACTCCCTAATCACCCTATGAACCCTAAGGAGCAAAGAGCCATAATTAACATAATTTTTATCAATTGTTGGAGCTAAGAAGAAAAAAAAATTCAAAAGGAGATACAATTTTAGTGAAGATCCAAGAGTAGATTGGTACTACAATTCAAGAGATTGATTGTATTTCTTCTTCTACTCATTTTTTTTATCAATTTTTATGTATTTCTTTATAAAAATATGAGTTTTATGAATAAAATTATGTCTAGTTAATTTTTTAATATAAGGATCTTATAAACCCAATTTTCACGATGTGATGATCAAATATTTTATCCCAAATATGAATTCAATTTAATTATATTTTTATGCTATTAATTTTTTGGTCAACAATTGATCTATAGATGCAATTAAATAGATTTGAGAGAATTATTTAATTGTTTGTCTTGATTAAATAACATGTATAGTTTCTAGACAAAGATGTATGATTCTTATGTATGTGATCCATAATTGATGAACTTAATGAGTAGTATACAATTTAATTAACATGAGAGTGTGATTAGGTTAACTATTATATGATGTGTAGTTTACTTGATAGAGGAATACATGCTACGTTAGATTTAATTGATCATGTAATTAATTGATAATTATATTAGGAGATTTTAGTGATTCACATGTTTAGAAAATTAAGAGATTAAATATTTTTAGATATTTTCTCATATATCTTCTTAGTTTCCAAATATGATTTAATTAATTATTGTTATTTATTTTAGTTCTTTTAATTTTGCTTTCTTAACATATAAAAACACAAAAAAAAATTATTTTTATTTTTTTGTTTTAAAAATTAGTTTCTAATAATATAATTTACATGGAAACGATATTTTTTTATCATTATATTACTTGTTGCGATATATATATATATATACTTGCGTATTCATTGCACACAATTCTTGTGTCCAATCATTTTTCAAAGAAGGATTTTGTGTCTTTCATAAATTGGAGCTTTCAAATTTTTTCCCAAATAATGAAATAAGGATTTTGGATTCTGTGATGGATAAAAACTTTACGTGCATCCTTAACTGAAAATTTTTGTTTACTTATCCCAAGCCAAAAGATTTGATTGAGTATCAAAGGATCAAGAGGTTTAAGTTTACGTATATATGATGTAATATCATGTCTAAACAGATCAAGTTTAAGTATTGTTGTTCCAAAAAAGTAGATCAAAAACAGAGTTAACTTATTGTAAATTTTTGTTTGAAGCTCTACTTTCTACCAACCTTTGAGGTAGTAGTTGTTGAAGTAGGCCTGGTATCTAAGGATCATTCCAAAGGTTGAAATTTGCATCTCTTATTTTCCAACAACTGTCCTTAATTAAAAGATCTTGAGTCTACAATAATCTTTTCTAAATACTTGAATCATTTGATTTTTGGTTGATCTCTCGTAAAGAAAGAATTGTGTTTTAATTATTTTTGACTAAAAGTTTGATCCAAAGTTTGTCAGTTTGGAGTACCAAGTTCCAAGAAACTTTAGAAAGCATGCCTTTATTAAAATCTTCAGGTTTTGAAAAGCCCAAGCTTCTATATAATTTTGTCTTGCAAACTGAATCCCAATTAATAAGAGTAAAAACATGTTGAGAGTTTGAATTATGTTTCCATCAGTGAGTCTGTAGTGTCACAAAAGCTAGCTAGCAATTTAAATGTGCTTATAGAGTAAATGTGAATAGTTTAAAGCACATAAATAATCGAAGTTTTTCTACCTACGTGAGATAACAATTTTGATTTTCAATTAGCCAGTTGGGTCTTGAGTTTTTAAAGAAGCTTGTTGAGCTCCATTTTTTTACTTCTACCAATAGGTAAGAAATGTCCCAAATATTTGATAATTGCTTCAATTTTATCAATTTGGATAATGATATAAATTTGATTTTAGTAATTAGAAGGAGTATTTTTGGAGAAGAAAATTATGGACTTTTGTAAATTTATGCATTGATCAGACCAAGAACAATACTTGTTTAAGATACCTTTAATAGCAGTAGACTACCTCTTAGATGTTTATTCTGAGAAAAAGTACCATGTCATCAGCATAAAAAATATGGAAAATAGGAGGAATTATTTTAACCACTTTGATTATATGGATTTGTTTTTGATTTTCTACTTTGATGATCAACCTTGAAAGGTATTATGAGATTATTAAAACAAGATAAAGAGATAGGAGATCACCTTGTCTAAGATCCTTTTATGGATAAAAAATTTCAAAAAGGTGGTCCATTGATGTATTAGATTACATACATTTTTTAAGAATCCTATATAGTTTAAGATCCTCATTAGGAAATTACATTCTATCATATCATAAGTTTTCACATGTCCAAAAACAAACTGAACCTCACTTATATACCAACACTTTTGTAAAAAAATACATGAAACCCATCTAGACTAGGGGCTTTTAGAGGATGTATATACCAAACAGCTTCTTTTATTTCTGAAAGGGGAGAAATACTCATAAAAAAATTGTTTTTCTAACAAAACAATAGGAGGAAACAACTCTTCAATTTCTGTAGATATGATAGGATCTTGAGTGGAGAATAAATTTGTATAGAAATCCATAAAATTTGCCCCAATGTTATCCCTTTTTCCATACTATGAAGTCATCATCAAGCTTTAGCAATGGAATAACATTTTGTCTTTTTCTTAGTACAATGGAAGTGTGAAATAATTTTGTATTTTGATTGTATTTATGGAGCTATAATTATCTAGATTTTTATTTCCACATTACCTCTTGTCTCTCCAATTATTCGTTGTTCTGTTTTTATAAGAGTTGCTCAAGCTGCATCTATTCATTATTTTGATTACATGATAGAATAAACTTCAATTGTGACTCAAGATTCTTAAGCTTTTCTTGAATGAAACATAAATTAAGTTTGGTCTATTGATAAAGTTTCTTGGAAAGATGATCCAATTTTTGAGTGAAATCAAAGCAGGAAGAGATATGTTTCATATTTCATTGTTCTTGAATAAACTCTAAATAGAAAGGATCTCTAAATCACATATGCATGAATCTAAAATGCCTCAACTTGAAAGGTTTCTAAAGCCCGTTAAATTTTAGCAAGATTGGATGGTGATAAGAAATAAACTTTGGTAGATTGATCACGATTACTTTTGGATATGCTTAAAACTAATTTGGTGATGCAATAATTCTATCTAACTCCTGACGGATTATATCATTCTTAGCTTAATTATTACACCATGTATATTTTGCACCAAAGCTGCCTAAATCAATGGTCCCTGTTTGTACAATGAAAGAAGTGAGTGGATTTTCAACATGGCAAAAGAAAGGAAGTCCACCTTGTTTTTTTCTTGCAAAATTATGTCATTGAGGTCAACAATTAAAGCCATGGCTAAGGAATAAAGGCTAATAATTTGGATAGATTCTTCCATGTTTTGATTTTGTTAAAATTGTAAACGGTAATATGCACACAACACAAAAGGATTCTTTCATTTGATTCAAAAGGAATAGTAGTTTCACAAACTAAAAAGTTGTCTCCAGTAAATAAGATACTAAGGTCTATTCTACCATTCCAAAACAAGCAATAACCACCACCATGATTAACCATTGGTACAACAAAAGCATGTTCAAAACCCAAAAAATGTTGCACAGAGAAAGAGGCATCTACACTGAGCTTGGATTCCATCAACCATACCACATGTGGCTTGTTCCTTCAAACTAAGTAGCGTAGTTCTCTCTTAGAACTAGATCTAGAAAGACCTCGACCATTCTAAGTATGATCATGGCTCTTTGAGGGGAAATTTGAGGAACATCTCCTCTTCTATGAGATTGTTACCAAAAAAATAACAACTTGGTGTCAGCATAGTTTTGAGCTTGATCATTTAAGAAGATTAAATAATCAGAGTTTGAAAAGGACCTTCTATTGTTAGCTTTACCCACCACAACTTTCTTGGCTTCTCTTGACAGAAGATAATATTGGCCTTTCTCTTAGTAAAAAATTTGTTGGCACCCTTCTTTCTAATTGCACTAGTTCTAGCCTTAGTAGTAAAGTTGACATTTCTTTGCACTTCCCTCAAGTCACCAATAGATGAATTAGTATGATCAGGAAGGGCATGCTCATTTTGGTGTTGAGGTTGAGAAGGATGTGTGAGTAAATTGGTTAGAAAGAAATTCATTTAAGCTTGGAAGATTCTACTTAGAACCTAAATACTAGTATCTTGCATATCCAAAGACACCACACTATGCACTTCTTGTGAAACAGTAAAAATTGTAGTTGTCTAAAAAAATATTTTTATCCATGTCAAAGTTTATTTCTATTGTAATGGTTTATTGTATAATTTTGAACCTCAGGTTCATATGCATAGTAGTATCATTACCATTGAAGTACCACTTGTGGAAAAAAGTGGTACTTCAATTGATTAAATCAAGAATGAAACATGTGAATTAGTTCCTAAACCTCATCATATGAAGTTTATTTGCTTTATCAGAGAATTTTCTTGCTAATTGGTTGATGCTGAGAATGAATTGTCTTGCTTTTCAGAATGGTGAGTAAAGGTCATCTCATGTGTATGAATAACATATCTATTTTTTGAAAGACCTGTGTAGGTGATAGCAGGAAAAGAAAGGCATTGGGTAAAGGCTCCGCAAGTAAGAATCGAATTTTCCATATGCCAAAAGTATGACATAGGAGATTGAACTTTATAGTTAGCTCGAAGCCATTCTCCATAGATGGACACATGATTAGACTCATTAACTTGGTGTCTCATTGCAATTTGAAATTGTGAAGTAATCCAGAATCCCATAGTGAAAGCAAAATTCAGTTAATCTTTCATATTTGAACTCAACCCATGTTTAGATCCATTAGGTTGATTATTTGCAAGGATACATCTAGGGATTTTACATCTAGGAAACAAAGGCTCGTGAATATTGAGTTCAACACTGAATCGAATGTAATTCTTATTAATCAATTTATCTTCTTTATTGGAGTTGATTTGAACAAAAGTATTAATAAGATTGACAAATTTTTCAACATTTGTTTGACACATACCAGGGAAATGTAACCTGGACCCAGAAAGTTGCAAAATTAACTCATATTCTAATATAGTCACGTTGTGATCCCATTCTCTCAATAGAATGAGTGAGCCATTAACGTGCCAGAGTTTTTTTCTTCTAAACTGTGTATCTTTCTTCAACATAGAAGAATGTAAAAGAGAAAACATTGTTTATATAATCCTTGGTAATAACCAAAAGCTTCCCTTGAATGTCCCAAGTTTTATGGACAACCAGTACCACCTGATGTTTCTTAAAAAATTTGCTTGTTTGGACTTTACCTATCAACATGACATAAGTGGTAAGAAAAGCTTCTTCATTCTCTTCCTCAAGTTTAATTTAAGGTAAATTGCAAATAAGGTGTTTGGTTTGTTTAACTAAATCCCCAATCTCTTTATTAGAGATGAATTTTTCTTTAGGTGCCATGATATAAAGGGTTGAGAGTTGAGATGATAAATGGGAATATAATTTTTTTGAGTAAATTTAGGAGATGAAAAGCAATGAAACAGTGGACTTACTACTATTTAAACTTTTCAATTGAAACTTGATATTCTAAATTATTTTGGAGATATGAAGAGTTTTTTGCATATTAGGGTCTCGTTTCATCTTCCTTTAGTGTATTGATAATGGTTAGATGGTGTGATAAGAATGATGTGGCTAGGGAGTGAACTAGGAGTTATTGACAAGAAATTTGCATAAACGAAAATCTGTAGGCAATGAAAGAAAGTGATGAAGGTAGAAGGTTTATTATTTACAAACCAACATGCATAGTAGTATTAAATGAGAGAGAAAACTATGATAAATGACTAATGCCTAGAAAAGGTGAAAAGGTAGTAGCCTTAAGCAATCAAATGATTGCTCTATTCTACGAAGAAGGTGAATGGTTATGACAACAATTGGTCATTTGGAGAGGCAACAATGAGGAAAAGGTTCTAGAAATAGCAACATAAGGATGATAGTATAGATTATTAACTATTAAGGATGAACATTTGGATTAGATTTTGATATGAAAAACCCTATTTTGGTGCCCTAAAATTGCACAATTGAAGAATATACGATAAAAAAATATAAAAGGGTGAAGAATCATATAAATCCTTCTTAAAAAATCATATAAATACTATAATTTTTCATAAAAATATGTAAAAATTATATTGTTATGAGTGTTGTATAGGAGTTTAATTATTTAAATATATATATATATATATATATATATATATATATATTAATTTAAAGTTTAAAGAATTAATCATGTATCAAGTAGTGATTATATTTGAAGGAGTACTTTTAAAATTATAAAGTTTTTTTTTAAAACAAGCTAAAATTTTAATTTTATTAAATAAAAAAATATTATATAAAAAGTATTTAAACTTGAAAAGTCTTATTATTTAACCACAACTCAATCCTAAAAGTTATAAAAATTATATGATCCTTGAACCTTGTTTTAGAGTGTCATTGTATATATTTATATTTATTGTTAAAATAATACTTAAATCATATACTTATTTTTAGGATAGTTTAAACTAATTGTTATGAAAAAGTGATCGCATAAGAATAAATGGTCATTTTTATATTTTTATTTAATTTTTTTCTTCTATTATTTCATTAACGTACTTTTTTACTTAATATTTATTTGTTTTTTTTTCAATAAATAGTATTTTTTGGGTCAAAAATATTAAAATATAAATTTTTTTAGTGAAAAGGGTTGAAAATATAATTTTTGAAATTGTTTGGGATTTTTTATGAATTTTTAACGCATGACCAATCAAGAGCTACCATGTGGCATGCCACATAAGTAGATGAGCTGACTGGGCAAGCTACACAGAAGCCATGCAAGCACGAAGAACGAATAAAGTTACGCCTCATGTGAGAAGGATGAAACGCGTGCCATATGTCAACACGACGTTCAATCCAAATTTGAAAATTGGTCAACGTGTCATGCCACGTGTCGCTACGTCATTGCTCCTAGCGTTCCACCTGTGCGCCATGCCATCTGTCTCCATGAATCACGTTAGGCTACGTGTCGTTAACTTAGAGAGCGTTGACTCTGACCGGTCTCCCCTACCACACGTCGCTCCCTGATTTGTCAATGAATTTATGATGCCACGTGTTGCATTGTGATTGGCTAGGACTGTCAGTTTTGTTTGTTTTGATTGTAGCCCTTGATCTAAAGTTGATCTGACAGTCCAGATCGCACCTGAGCTTTATTTAAGCTCCTAATCACTCCATAAACCCTAAGTGACCTCTATTAGCATAATTTTGGTCAATTTTTGGAGCTAAAAAGAGAGAAATACCGAAAAATTAGAGAGACAACACAATTTTGGTAGAGATTGATTGTATTTTTTCCTCTACTCTTTTCTTTATCAATTTTTATTTTTTTATTTTTGAAAAATATGAGCTTTATGAACACAATTATGTGTAATTAATTTATTAATCTAGGGATCTTATGAACCCAATTTTAATCATGTGATAATTTAATATTTTACCCCAATTATAATTTTAATTTAATTATATTATTTAATCTGATTTATATGCTATTAATTGTTTGGCCAACAATTTATTTATAGAGGCAATTAAATAGATTTGAGATAACTATTTAATTATTTGTCTTGATTAAATAACATGCATAGTTGATAACTGTATTTTATATAGTTATTTTCACCTATTTTATTAATTATAATTGCTATGTTCTCTCTATTTTTAGTTAATTTTAGTTTAATAAATTAGTATTTACTGTTTTTTATATATTTTAAGAAAATTAAATAAATTGTATCGAAAACGTTCTTAATGACAAATTTGTGTCCAAAAATATAATTTCAAATAAAAGAGTGATTAATTGCAATTTATAAAAGTTGAAAATATAATTTAAATTAAAATCGGGCTTAATATCAATTATTAAAAGTTTAAAATTTAATTTAAATTACCAAAAGGGCTATATTGCAATTAAACAAAGTTTAAAATGTAATTTGAAATATATTTATGGGTGAAAATACAATTAATAAAAGTGATTTTTCTGCGCAGGAGAGAAATTCCACGCGGCATCATCCACGCTTCACCATGGACCGTCAGATCAACGCATAAATGGTTAGGATGCGCGCGTGTTTTTCAAACCCGACCAAGGAGATCGGGTGCAGGGACTTCCTCTATCGTGCGGCTCGGTACCCGAGTGGGGCCCACCTGCCACGCAGGCCAGCGTGCAGGGTGGGACCCACCTGTCTGACGCCGTGCAGACCCTGTCCCCCACCTTCGTGCGGCCTTTTCCCGTGCGGTCAATCCACATGCACCCAGTTATTCCACGAACCAGAATCTGCCACGTGTCCCACTTAATATTGCAGCAAATCATGTTTCGACATGTGGCATGTTACAATGAGCACGAAAGCGCTTGAACAAGCCCGCGTTCCAGCCGTTGTCCCACGTTTCGTGCGCCCCAATCCCGTGCGACAATTTCTGCATGCGCCCATTCCGTGTAACAAATGAGGTGCTGCCACGTGTCCCACTATTTGTTTCAGCGAATCAGATCGCGACACGTGGCAGAGTTTATTGAAAATAAAAACAGAAATGCACGGCTCCCACTCACGCGTTTTCATTCTAGTTTTTGATACCGCTTTTCCCCAAGCGTAATTTTAAATTAATTTCTCCATCATTAGTTGTCCCCCGCGTGTATTATATTTTAATATTTTTGTTGTATTTTTTTAGCTATAAATAGGTGATAAGATGATAGAGTTTGAGAGTTTTTTAGAGTGTTGGAAAGTTTAGAGTTTGTAATTTTTGTGTTGTTTGTGTGTTGGCTGCGGAACACGCAGAAACCATTTTTGGCTTTTGTTGTGTTTTGCGTGTGCCAAATACTTTCGTATTAGATGTTTTAATTTTTCTTTCTTCTTCTTCTAATTTTTCTTGAACTGTTGTAAATTTAATTTCTAATTTATGAAGTAATTTAATTTTTCTAGGTTTGCATTTGATCTAAATTTATGAAGCTTTGATTTTAATTATTTTTGATAGATTTATAAGACGTTCGATTTGTTCATTCTATTTTGTGCTTAATGCTTTTTGATTATTTACGAATCTTATCAAAACGATCCGTGGCACATAAATAAACTTGGAAGAGGCATTTGTGTGTATATTGCTCGTAAATAGAATGACATGTATGATGAAGGATAGGAATATACCTTAATTGTATGTGTGGCCATTTGAAAACTTAGAACTTAATGAATCTTATTAAATTTAATTCTCATAGAGATATAGTGAATTAATTTAACGAGGTGTGTTTATACGGAGCTCGGAAGAGATGTATGAATAAAAATAGAAGTTTTTGGTTGACAAATTAAATGTACTAAAAAAATATAAATCAAAAGAAAATAACATGATTTGAGGGGATTAGTTTGGTGAAAAATTGCAATCCTAGATTTCTTTTATTTTCTTATTACTTTTTTTTAAATCAACGATTGTTTTGAATAAAATCAGAGGGAAACAATTTTAGTACTCAACAAATTGTAGTAACAAATCTTCGTGGGAACGATCTTTACTTACAAATCTTATTACTTGTGACCGTGTATACTTGCACGTTTTTATGTTCTCTAAAAGAGAACTAGTTTTTGGCGTTTACTAACAATAGTTCTAAGTAGAGATGTATGATTCTTATATATGTAATCCATAATTGATGAACTTAATGAGTAGTATGTAATTTAATTGGCATGAGAGTATGATTAAATTAATTACTATATGATGTGTAGTTTATTTGAGAGAGGAATACATAATAAGTTAGATTCAATTGATCATGTAATTAATTAATATTATATTGGGGAATTTTAGAGATTTACGTGTTTAGAAAATCGAGAGATTAAGTATTCCTATATATTTTCTCATATATCTTTTTAGTTACCAAATTTGATTTAATTAACTATTCCTATTTACTTTTAGTTATTTTAATTTTGCTTCCTTAAAATATAAAAATACTAAAAAAATTGATTTTTATTTTTTTAGTTTTAAAAATTAGTTTCTAATAAAATAATCTCCGTAGAAACAATATTTTCTTATCATTATATTACCTTGTTGTGATACGTATACTTACGTATTCATTGCACACACTTCGTGTGTGACTATCAATAATCTTTATCTAATACAACTGAAAAATTAAAAAATAAAATAAAAATAATTTATTTATTCTTTTGTAATTATATTTTGATAATAATAAATTAAATTATTATAAAAAATAAATATATAATTTTATTTTTATTTTTATAATAAATATAAAACTATAATAATATTAATATCTTATTTTTGTACTTCTCTACATATTTTAACCTTTTATTTAAAACTACTTTCATCTCACGTAACTATCACATCACCTAGTTATAAAATTAAAAATTGGTAATATATAAATGGTGATTCATTTTATAAGTTCCATCAAGATTTTAAGATGTGTATGTACTTTTGAAATTATAAATTAATTGGTAAAATATTTTGGCCTTTCGTAAGTTTTCGACGATTCATATTAGATTCATAATTATTACATGAGTTAGAGAATTTTTAAAGTTATTTTATTTGTATAAATAGATATTATAATCATTTTATTTTCGTAAGAATTATTAATGTTATTTTCTTTATAAAAATCAAATATTTTAATTATATTTTAAATAATAAAATATTATTTTATTAATCAAATACTTTAAAAATGAATTTAATAGAATAAAATTATTATTTTATTTTAACAATATAATATTTTTTTTCAAATTTTTTTTTAAAATTTATATTTTATGAATTTTTGGGCATTTTTTTGCATTGTACTTTTATTGATTCAAATACAATACTTATAGAAAATGCGAAACATAAATGTCTAAAAAATTACTGTATAATTTCATAAAATATAGGGTATGTTTGTCAAGTTAACTCAAAAATTGTTTTTAAATCTATTTTTGAATCATAACTTAAAAATAATTTTCTATAATTTTTAAAAATAATGAGTTGCTTGGATATTATTTTAACAAATTAATTTAAAAAATTGATTATATTATTTAATTAAATTATTTTAAATCACATAATTTAACTGATAATTAGTGATATTTACATTATTTTAAGAAAATATGTTTTAAAAACACTGCAAATAGTTGTTCTCTAAATTTAAAGTTTTAAAAGTAGTTTTTAAAAATAAGGCCAAACACTTTCATTTGTTTTTAAGAATAATTTTTTGATTTATAAACCAATTTTTTTTTCAATTAATTAGTCAAACAAGCCCTAAATTTTAAAAAATAATTGACCAAAAATGTATATTATAATGTTTAAATTCGATTTTAAATTATTAAATTATAATTTTAATTTTTTTTCTATTAAATTATGACAATTTTTAATAAATGACTGGATGTCCTCTTCTTGAGGATCATTTTCATTAAATAAGAATTATTGTACAATTTATTTTAGGTTAGAATATATACAATATTCTATTATCTAAATATATAATATTATATTACTTAAATATATTATATTTTATTTATATAATTTAGGTAAGAATATACAATATTCTGTTTATCTATTTTAGGTAATAATATATACACAGTCAATACACTAATTATGGTAAAGTAAATCTTTTAATCTTGTCTATAATCTCTACCATTGATATCCCCACTCAAATCGATACTGGACGATCAAAAAGCATCAATTTGTCAATAAGAAATTGATGTCAATGACAAGAGAGAGCCTTTGTAAACACATCCGCAATTTGGATATCAAGGGTAATATGAGGCAGAGAGATGACATGAGTATCATATGCTTCACGAATAGAGTGACAATCCACTTCAATGTGCTTGGTGTGCTCATGAAATAATGGATTAGTAGTAATTTGAATAACATTAGTATTACCCGCATGGAGTGGAGTAGACTCAGGTTGTGGACACCCAAGCTCAGCCAACAGTCCCTGAAGCTAAACAATCTCAGAACATGTAGAAGACATAGCACGATACTTAGACTCGGTGGAGGACTTTGACACATGATCTTGCTTCTTGCCTTTCCATGAAACAAGAGAGGCACTAAGAAACATGCACCAACCAATAATTAACCATCGAGTATAAAAAAACCAGCCCAATCAACATCATTATATGCAACCAGACGAATAAGAGAGTCCACACGGAAGAAAAGACCGCGGGTGAAAATGCCATGCAAATAGTGAACAATGCAACCGATAGCAGTCAGGTGAAGGTGCTTAGGTGCCTGCATAAAATGACTAACTTGTTGAACAACAAATGAAATATCAGGCCGAGTGATAGTTAGATAGTTCAGGCTCCTCACCCGTTGTCTATATAAAGAAGGATTAGAGACAAAATCTCCCTCATCACGACAATATTTAACATTGACTTCTAAGGGGAGTATCAATAGAACAACTATTCTGAAGGCCAGCCAAAGTAATTAATTCCTAGGTGTACTTATGCTAGTGTAAGAAAATACCAACTGAGGAAGAGTGCACCTCAAGTAAAGTATATTGTAAACAACTCAAGTGCTTCATGTGAAAGGAACCCTGAAGGCGTTCCAGAAGTTGAGAAATTAATGTAAAGTTTGTCCCTGTATTAATAATGTCATCAAAATATACCAGAAGCAAGATGATTCCCTTAGCAGTCTTGCAAAGAAACAAAAAGGAATCATACTGACTCTGAACAAAGGAGAAGCTAAGAAGTGTAGAGCGAAACTTATCAAACTAAGCACGTAGAGCCTATTTTAAACCATAGAGCGATCATTTTAGCTTACAAATATCCGTAGAAGGTGTAGAAAACAACCCTGATGGTGGAATCATAAAAACTTCTTCTTTAAGGTCCCTATGCAAAAAGGAATTCTTAACATCCATTTGTCGCAATGGCCAGCCCTTGGATGCAGTAATAGCAAGAACAAGTCGCATCATCATCGTCTTTACTACAGGGGAAAATGTCTCCTCATAATCAACCTCATACTCTTATCAATTACTAAGTGCCACCAATCGCGCCTTATATTTTTCAAGTGAGCCATCAGACTGCATATTAATGGAGTATACCCATTTACATCCAATAGGCTTAACACCAGGAGGACAGGGAACAATATCCCAAGTATGATTCTCCTGAAGAGCCTGAAGTTCTTCTAGCATAGTTTTCACCTAACACGCATGTTTAGTTGCCTAAGAATAAAAGGTAGGAACTGTAGTACAAAAAGATCTCCGAGGAGCCACTAAAGTAGGCACTGGATTAGGGTCGGGAAGGATTTGTGATGATTGGGGTCGTCATCGCTGATAGACAATATTGGGTTTAAAAGGCTCAATTGATGGAGAGATATCATTAAAGCTAGGAAGAAGGACACCGTCAGAAGGAGAAACATGTTGCTGAAAATAGTACTTATGTTCAAAGAAAATCACATTTCTAGAAGTACGTAGACAATTAGTAGTAGCATCATAACATAAAAATCCCTTGTGAGTTGTGCTATAACCCATAAAAGCATACTACACTGACTGAGCTGTAAGGTTGTGGTGCTCATGAGGAGGCAAGTGAACAAAGCAAACACATCCAAACATGTGTAGCATATGATAATCTGGATGCATACCAAAAAGATGATAGTGAGGAGTATCAAAATTCAATTGTCAAGAAGGCAGACGATTAATCAGATAGACTGTAGTGGACAAAGTTTCCACCTAAAATTTAGGTAGAATTGAAGACTCCAAGAGTAACGTTCAAACCATATCCAACAAGTGACTGCTTTTACATTCAGCCATTCTATTCTGTTGAGGTGTATAAGGATAGGATTGTTGAGTACAATGCCTTTCTGTTGCAAAAAGACTTAAAAGTAATGCGACATATATTAGCCACCATTATCAAATCGTAAAGCCTTAATACAAGTGAAAAATTGTGTCTCGATATAAGGCACAAAAGTTTAGAAAATAGTGAACAACTCAGATTTTGAATGCAAAAATATATCCATGTGAAACGACTATAGTCATTAATGAACGTTACAAAATATTTATACTATGCATGTGAAATGACAGAAGTAATACCTCAAATATCACTTTGTATAATCTCAAAACATATATCAGTACGACCACCATAAGTAGGGAAAGGAAAAGTTTTACTTTTCCTTAGCTTATAAGTAGAGCAATCAAAAAGTAAACTGATGAGTATAACACTGATCTTTATTACCAAGAAAACCACATTTCATCAAATTAGACAAAATCACATTATTTGGATGGTCTAATAGTCGATGCCAAACGTCAGCTTTATTTTCAAGAGTAATAGAAGCTAAAGAAAAAGTTTAAGGAATAGTAAATTACAACAAAAATAATCTTCCCACTTTAGGCCCCTCTGTGATCACTTTCCCCGACACTCGATCCTATACAACACAACTACCACGAGAGAAATGTACATCCTAGTTATTATCCACCATCTAACCAACAGAAATTAAACTAGTAGATAACCCAGGAGAGATAAATGCATGATGAAAAGAAGGTCCAATATCACCAATGGCTATAGTTGGAAGATTACTTCCATTAGCAACATGAATATTTTTTGTACCAATATACTCTTGTAGATTATGTAACAAATCAGGGTAGCTAGTCATATGATTGGATGCTCCAGAATCAACAAACCAAGGAGTAGAAACAGTCTTACCTTGGCCTTGAAGTTCAAGGGCAAAAAATGCTGAGATAATCATATGTTGGACCATTTCTGGAGTAACAACAGGCTGAGTTGTGTTAGTAGTTGTAGATATAAGACCAATAATGTTAGGAGTTGGAATAGCAACTTGAAAAGCTTATAATCATCAATTTTCTGGACGTGTAGGACATTCCTTGATAATGTGTCCATTTTGCTTACAGTAATTGCAGAATTTTTTACAATAATTGTTGACAATATTTCCGAACTCTTTGCAACTATAGCACTGCATTTGTCCCTTTCCTTGATTCCTCCCTTGAGTGGTATAAGCAAAATCGACAACTTCAAATGTTTCCCTAGATGTACCTATAACAGCTTATGTAGCCATTCTCTGTTCCTCACACAACACTTTATCAAGACATACATCCAAAAAAGGAACCAAATCTCTATTCAGCAATCTAGCTTTAGAAACTTCAAATTTTGGTCTCAATTTCATCAAAAACTGATGACGTCTACTATCTTCATGAACTGCCTGAAGGTTGGCTAATGCCTCTTTAGGTACCTTCGTGTAGATAATACCAAAATATTTGCTTCATAGATTAAGAAATCTATAATAATATTGCTCAATGAAGAGATTACCTTGGCTAAAGGTACTAATCTTGAGTTCTAGTTAAAATTGTCTGATATATGCACTTCAGATAATCCCACATCTCTTTAGCCGTACCAAAAGAGCGTAAATTGTTCACCATATAAACTTCAATATATCTTAAAATGTAAGAGATAATTCAAGGATTAATAGATCTATTTTTATTTTTTATTTTTTCACCTAAAAAATAGACCCTAAATCCCAATTGTAAATGATCCCTTAACTTCTTAGTTTTTTTTCTTTTCTAATCTTTTAGTTTTTATAATTTTTTAAAGTTCTTATCTCAGTTTTGAGAGTTGAACATAGTTTAGTTTATGCAGTAGTTTTTTTTTAATTTAATAAATAATATTGATAATTCTATTTAGAGATTTTCAAAATACATAAATAATATTGAAAATTTTTACTTTGAATGATATGCTTAAAGTATAGTTTAAAGGTATTTTTCTATTTTTAGATTAATTTTAAATGTTGTTATGAATAATGTTTAATTTATTGATCATTATTAATTACTATATGATATTAATAATATTATTATGCTTGTGAAATATTAAAGTATGTAATATATTTTATAAAATGAATTAAGTTTTATTATTTTAACTGAAGTTTGTTAAAGAAAAATATAATGATGAAGTATTTATTTTTGTAATAAACATAAAAATTAGATTTAGGATTTAATTATCTAAATCTGATTTAAAGTAATACTCTTGGATATCAAATGTAATTATCTAAAACTTTTTAGAGTCATGCTCTATTTTAACGATTTCTATAAGATTTATTATTAGAATTTAAATTGATATAATATTTTTCGTAATAGATTTAAAATCTGAGAGTTAATTTCCAGATGCTTAAATCATTAACATAACTTTGACAACTTGATAAGATTTTAAATTATTAGACCTAGCTAGGTGTGACAATTAAATGATTTATCAATCTCTTATAAAAAGAAGAAAAATGTAATTAAAATTAATTAGTAGACCTGATTGAAGGCGTTAAGTGATTTTAATTAATAATAAAACTTTTGGACATATGGACCTACTTGATCCCGCACTCGCAACGCACCAGCAAAAGAGAGATCAATCCGAGGGAACCATGCTACCTATAAGGCCGACCACTAGCTTGAGCTAGGGTCAACCTCAAACCATAAAATGTAATACTTTTACCGTTTGTACCCCACTAACATATATGTATGTGTACGCACTATGTAATCGATATATGTACGTATAATATTCTATAAGTAGATGGACCTCTAGGGAATCCACATATTCATCCAATTGCTTTAATTTCTCTCTAAGTTCTCTTTCTAAAAATTAGACCAATCCCAACATTTTAGCACCCACCGTGGGGCTAAGATTATGACGTCAAGCTTTAGCTTTTGACCCCATACTTTTTAGGATTCACCATAAATTCTAAGAGAGATTTAAGAGACATCACTTATTACTTATCACCATGGTAGGAACGAGTTCTGAGGGACAACTAAGGCTAGAAAATGAGGAGGTCACAACAACAACAAACAATGCCTCACCCATCCATGACGAGACAAAAGTAGAGACTAGCACTCAGTAAGAGTTGGCTCATCAACTCCTCGAGTTAAGAAGAGAACTCAAGGAGGAAAAATAGGTCCTTCCACTCACAATCATGTGATAGAGCCTTTGAGGATCGAGCCCTAGCCTAATTGACAGAAATAGGTTGGAAATCGTCTTGCCTGAGCCAAATCAAGGCGAATATGAAGTTGAAAGGAACCCTCTTTCTAACTTGACAAGACCTAACAACGAGCAGTGGTTGCAAGATAGGAAAAACTAGAAGGTGTAGTTTCAGGTATTGGAAGAGGCTAACAAAAAGCAAGACCATGCATTGAGAGTGGCCAATGAATAGTATGAGAAGAGTAAGGCCCCCTACAATGTGGATATGGACTGTGAGCAACTTTGTGTCTCCTCATTCTTCGATGAGATAGAAAAGGATGAACTACCAACCAAGTTTAATGATCCCTAATTCCTTGATTATCTAGGAACTAAAAACCTTGTCACACATGTACAACACTTCATGACAACTATAACCCTTATGAGTCTGATGTAGGGAAAAAGAAATGTCATGATATGAAAACTTTTCGTTGCTACCTTCTATGATAGGGCCCAAAAGTGGTTCAACAACCTGGAACCCCACACCATAACCTCATTCTCACAGTTTTTCAGGATGTTCAACGCAGGTAATGAGCCTATAAGGAAAGAGTCACACCACCTCTTCTCAATTATTTAAGATAAGGGTGTGTCTATTGAGGAGTATATGAAATGATTCAGGGAGGAGAAATTAGAAATCTCTAATTACCTTAGCTCTATCGTTATAGAAGCATTTAGGCGTGGCCTACTAAAGAACTCTAACCTATTCGTAGAACTTACCAAGACTGTTCCTCGTACTTTGAAAGAATTATTTGGAAAGGCAAGGAACTTTGTCAATCTCAAAAGAGAGTTAGGCCTCGTTAAAGGCCATCGAGCCAATGTGGAAGTCGCGCTAGAGAAAGAAAAGAGGGGGATAATTCCTGACAACGGAAATAAGAGTAGTGGGACCAACATTAACAAGCATTTTGTGCCAAATAAAAAAGGAAATGGACAATAGTCAATGAATAGATGTCCCTTGGGGAGATCACTCTATCCTTTTAGAGGGCCTCCATTGAGAGTGAATTTGGCTAAGGTTGTATTAAGGATAGAGTAGGAGCGAATTGTTAGATGGCTCTCAAATATGAAGTCCCTATATAAAGACACATGTAAATGGTGTGTATTTTACAAAGATGTGGGTAATGAGATGATGGACTGTAGACACCTCAAGAAATAAATAGAAGAGTTGTTGGCCAGAAGGTATTTGAAGGACCTCATAGGAGTAAATAATGAAAGAGAGGTAAATCAAAATAGGTGAGAGATGCTTAAACCGCCCACTCAAGAGACCTCTATAACGAGCCCAACATCAGAACTATCCATACTATACATAGAGGGCCTAGAGTCAATGAGGTCTCAAATAACTCACACAAAAGGTTTTCTAGATATATGAATAATGCCCCGTATGTGTACACCTTGGAAAAAGAGAGGTCTTCCGTGAAGATCATTTTCACTGAAGCGGATGAGACCTCATCCCAACATGAAGACCCCTTAGTGATCACCTTGAGAATTAGATCTTACGATGTATACCAGATCATGATTGACACATGGAGCTCAATGGATCTTCTTTTTCTGTCTACTGCAAGCACCCTAAGAATGAAGGAAACTGACATTGTAAAGGCAAAACTACACTTGGCAGGATTCAACAACAACACCACCTATGCTATATGAACCATAGTGTTCCCTGTCATGGAAAGAAGGTCAATAGTGATGACTAATTTTGTGATTATTGATGTCTCAGCTCACTATAATGTCATCTTGGACAGGCTATAGATACATAAAATGAAGGTGGTCCTATCCACCTTTCACTAAGTGATCAAATTCCCAACTGAAGAGGGCATATATGAGATCAAGAGAAGGCCAAAAGCTATTAAAACACCACAATGAAAAAAGTCATACCAAAGTAGTAATCATCATATGGCCTCCCTCAAAGGATTCTGGGGGGGGAGGGGTAAAAGTCTTATGAGGTCTGTCAATGTAAACGAGGTGCGAGAACCATCCTTTGAAGTTAAGTGTGGATTTAACAGTAGAGATGAGGGAGAAACTTTCACATTTCCTTAGAGAAAATTCTGATGTCTTTCACATTTCCTGAGAGAAAACTCGTAGTTTAAATATCAATCCAGAGGCTAGACCTATCCAACAAAGGAAGAGAAATTTTTTGAGAGATAAGAATGAGGTAATTAAAAATCAGGTTGTCACCCTCAGAGAAGCAAGAGTTATAAGATAGATTAGCTACCCTACTTGGATGTCAAGTGTGGTGATGGTAAAAAAGGCATTTGGTTCACCCCATATGTGTATGGCCTTTACAGACTTAAACAAGGCGTACCCTAAAGATTGCTTCCCCCTCGTAAGCCTTGATCAGCTAGTTTATGTTGTTGTTGGTTTTGGATTGATGAGTTTTTTGGATGCATATTTTGGCTACCATCTAATCAGAATGCACTCTGGGGACAAGGAGAAAATATATTTCATTACCGAGGAAGGGACCTTCTGCTATACTTGAATTTTGTTTGGATTGAAGAATGTTGGTGCTATATATCAACACCTCATCAACAAAATGTTTGTACATCAACTAGGGAAAAACCTGGAAGCATGCATGGATGACATGACAGTGAAATTAGCACAACCTCTAAACCATATTAGAGACCTAAATGAGGTGTTTTTGGTAATCCAAAGGTATGGTATGAGACTTAACCCCAAGAAGTGTGTCTTTGGTCTTACTACAGGAAAGTTCTTAAGATATCTTGTATCCGCTCAAATGATTGAGGCCAACCCAGAAAAGATAAAAACCTTGGTCAACATAAGGCCACCCACCTATATGAAGGGGATCAATAACTCAGTAGAAGAATAATGGTGCTAAACAGGTTCATCTCCAAGATGTTGAGGAAAAACACGTCAGTTTTTGGAATAAGGACTGTGACAAGGCCTTTGAAGAAATCAAGCGATACTTGAGCAACCCACTGTCTTAGTTAACCCTTTCCTTGGTGAGACACATAGTAGTAGTATTTACCTCTGTACCATTAAAAAGCATACTAACGAGACTAAAAGTAGCAAGAAGGTTGGAACAAATTTCCATATAATTGGGAGAGTATGACATTAAATACATGGCTAGAACAACCATCAAGGGATAAGTAGTGGTTAATTTTGTGGTCAAATTTATTGAGATGCTAGAGGTCGTCAACAATTAGGGGCAAAAGAAGTGTGTGGGGTGGATAAAAAGGAGAGGCCAACCTAGAAAGTATTTATTAATGGAGCACACAACTTCAACCGTTCTGGCCTAAGGGTGGTCATAATTGATCACAACAACAATTATTTTAAGTATGGTATCAGACTTGATTTCTAGGAAACTATTAATGTAACAGAGTATGATATGACTATAATTGGGGCCATGACATCAAAAAAGCTTGAGGTAGATAAGATCACATTGCATAATGATTCTAGATTAGTGGTTAACCAATTCTTGGAGACATTTAAAGCTAGGGATGGATAGATGAAGGGGTATCTGGAGAGGTTAAAAAAAGAGTGCTCAAAATTTTCCGAGTTTGAGATCAAGCAAATAGCTCAAAATGAGAATGATCACACCGATGCTTTGGTCACTTTGGCATCAGTGCTAGAGGCTAACTAAAACCGAGTAGTGTCGGTAATGATCCTAGCAGAAGCAACTTTAGAGGAATCCAAAAGAATAGTTGGGTGTACAGATGATCTTACCAACCTATAGTTCACCTTGATCTATAACTTCCTAGAAAGAGAAGACATACCCAAGGATCGTAAGCTTTCAAAGGAAATCAAAGCCAAGGTAGCTCGATACATGATCAAAGTAAGTAGGCTATAGAGAAGAACCACACTTTGACCTGAGCTCTTGTGCATAGCCAAAGAGGGAGCTAAAAGATTGATGTTTGAAGCACATAAGGGGAAGTACGGCTCTCATATGGATGAAAGGAGGTTGTTACAATGGATTATAAGGTAAGGCTATTATTAGCCCACTATGCTGGAAGATTGTACAAAAATACACTAAAGAAAGCGATAAGTGCCAATGATTATCCCCATTGTCACACACGCCTCCAAATACCATGATAGGGGTGGTGAACCCTTGGCCCTTTTACAAGTGGGGGCTCGACATAACAGGACCCATACCCCTAATTAAGGGTCAAAAGACTACTTATGGCCACTAATTACTTTTCAAAATGGATCAAGGTAGAACCCTTAGGAATAAAAGAGGAAGAGGTGATTCGATTCATATGGAAGTATATAATTTGTCGATTCAATCTACCTAGGGAGCTCTTCATCAAAAACGGGAGGCAATTTACATGTCGTAACATTAAAGAGTTTGCCCATAAGTACAAGATCAAGATGTATCACTCAAAACCATATTATCCCCAAGCCAATGGTTAAGCAAAATCTTCCAATAAACTAATTATCAACCTACTAAAGAAAAGGTTGGAGAATGCAAAGGGAATATAGGTTAAGAAGCTACATGGTACATTATGGGATGTTAAGACTAGCCTTCAGGGAAGCACAACGAGATCCTCTTTTCCCTAGTTTATGGGACTGTAGTAGTAATACCAACTGAAGTTACAATACCCAATACTAGGTCATCCCTGATAGAAGAACATAACGAGATGAGCAAAGCAATCGAACTAACCCTCACCAAGAAAAAAAAAGGATGAAGCTTTAAGGAGGATAATCGAGCAGAAAAGAAAAGTATCATATTATTACAACAAGGTAATGCACTTTAAAGCGTTTTTTATGAGTGATTGGGTTCTTAGAAGGGTCTTCCCTAACAAGGAGGAATGGATGGTTGGTAAAATGGGTAATTGGGAAGAATCTTATCAAATAATTGAAATAAAACCAAGAGAAGCTTACTTGTTGAGAAACATCGAAGGAGTTGAGGATGACACTAGCTAGAATGCCAAACACTTGAAGAAGTATTACTTTTGATATATCTTAATTTAATACTTTTATATACCATCATTGTATGCATACTTATGAAGAGACTTCCTTCAAAAAAATGGTTCTCTCCTAGAAGCCTCATACTATTAAAGGTCAAGGGCTCCAGGTTATGCTCTGACTAGTTTTTCACCTCGGTTTGGAACCAGGTAGAGCTCCTACTATTAAAGTTACTAGTTTTTCACCTAGGTTTGGAACTAGGTTGTGCTCTAACATTTAAGGAAGAGTTAAGCACCTTGGTCAGGAACCAGGTAGAGCTTCCTTTTTCATTATTACAAGTCAAGGGCTAATCACCTCAGTTAAGAACTAGGCAGAACACCCTGACACAAAAAAGTCACGAGTTGTTCACCTTAGTCAGGAACCAAGTTGGCGCTCTGACATTTAAGGAAGAGCTAAACACCTCAATTAGGAACCAGGTAGAGCTCTTTCTTCCACTTTATAGGTTAAGGGATGATCACCTCGGTTAAGAACCAGGTAGAGTGTTATGACATAAAAAAGTCACAGTTTGCTCTCCTCGGTCAAGAACAAGGTTGGTGCTCTAAAATTTAAGCAAGATCTGAGCACCTTGGTTAGGAACCATGTAGGGCTCTCTCTTCCACTGTTATAGGTCAAGGGTTGATCACCTCAGTTAAGAACCAGGTAGAGCACCTTGACACTTGCAAAAAAAGTCATGAGTTATTCACCTCAGTCAAGAACCAGGTTGGTGTTCTAAAATTTAAGGAAGATTTGAGCACCTTAGTCAGGAACCAAGTAGAGCTCTCTTTCCACTATTATAAGTTAAGGGTTGATCACCTCGGTTAAGAACCAGGTAGAGCACCCTAACATAAAAAAGTCATGAGTTTTTCACCTAGATCAGGAACCAAGTTGACACTTGGACATTTAAGGAAGAGCTAAGCACCTTGATTAGGAACCAGGTTGAGCTTCTTCTTCCACTATTACAGGTTAAGGGCTGATCACCACGATTAAGAACTAGGTAGAGCACCCTGAAAATTGCAAAAAAAATTCACGAGTTGTTCACCTCGGTAAAAAACCAGGTTGGAACTCTAACATTTAAGGAAGAGTTGATCACCTTGATCAAGAACCAGGTAGAGCTTCTTCTTCCATTGTTATAGGTCAAGGGTTGATCACCTCGGTTAAGAACTAGGTAGAGCACCCTGACACTTTCAAATGTCACAAGTTGTTCACCTTGGTCATAAACTAGGTTAGCGCTCTGACATTTAAGGGAAACACTACTATAAAAAGAGGTATTAAAGTTGGTTAAAAACCAACTTTAAATTATTAATTTTTTTTTTACAAAATTTACTCATTTTATATTATACTTCAATTAAAACCTGTATTCGATCACTAAATAATAGCAGAAAAAATATGTTTAACAAATAGTTTAAATAATACAAATAATTAAAAAATAAAATATTAATTAATAGTAAAAAAATTACCATGATGTTGTTTTATGTTATTCAAGATCATCATATTTTTCTTCTGATGTTATAATACAAACCTACATATATAATACAAAAATTTATACACATAATAACAGGAAAAAAATATGAATAATAAGTGCGTAGGATTAATAGAAATACTTACAAGAGTAAATGAAGTGACAAAATGAAGGAAATGAAAAAAAATGATGTTTTGTAAGTGATAAATGGGTATAAAAAATTTGAGTATTTTGTTCAAAAAAATAGGGAATCTAAAAGATTAGTTAGAGAGGAAGAAAACTCACTAACCAACATTGGAATTAATGGTCGTAGGTGGCTGAAAAATGAGAAAGAGTGGAGGAGGTTTTGGGTTTTTGAGAGTTATGCAGTACTTGGAATAGTTTCTATCTAGGGAAGAAAGAAGAGAAAAGAATTTATCCACGTATGTAGCGTCAGTTCTACGTGTCAACCGACGCTATCCACAGTGGACATAGCGTCATTTGACGTTTCAAACGGACTCTATACATAGACATAGCGTCGGTTCTAGGTGTCAACCGACACTATGCTATGTGGATAGCATCAGTTCCAAGTGTCAACCGACGCTACACTACGTGGATAGCGTCGATTCACCACGTCAACTGACGCTACACGTGGATTTAGTGTTGGTTGACACGGTGAATCGATGCTATCCACGTAGCGTAGCATCGGTTGACACTTGGAACCGATGCTATCCACGTAGCATAGTGTCGGTTGACACTTGGAACCGATGCTACGTCCATGTGTAACATCGTTTCGACACGATAACCGACACTACGTCTTACGTGGATAGCAATAGTTCTACACTGAACTAGGTAAACTACCGCAAAACTTACAAAGCTTTCTCCCCGACACTTACAGAGTTCGCTCCCTAATAAATAACAAAAATGTACATAAAAAAATACAACAATTGGGCATCGCAAATGAATTTTATTAATAATATTTTTATTGTTCAAACCCACAATTATTTTGAAAGAAAACAACTTATTATTACATAGCTTAGCCTCCCAAAAAGTTATAAAAAGTTTAGGTGCTTAGACACCCGACTGGTGTCTAGGTCATTTGTCTCCTCTATTAGAGATAATAGCTCAGCTTAAATCTTGATAATTTTCTCATGAACATCAGTCATTGTATTCAGAGGGATTGAGTTCAAGGCGAGCATAGATTGTTTCAGTTCTTTAGCAATTCCCATCATCTTAAGGAAGACCCCTTTAGATCGCTTCATATAAAAGTTAGCCTAATAGGACTCCGTGTCCATAAGGGTAGCCATTTTGGCCATGGTCCTCCTTTTTTTGAGCTTAAGTCTGAGACACCTGCTCCTTATAAGAAGTGAGCTCACACTCGGTCTCTTCATGAAGCTTTTGCTTTGCCTTGAGCATAAAAAACTCAATTTTCAATTCTTGCACCTAGGTTTTAAGTCTTCCATTTTTCAGCTTCAAAGCCCAAATTGAATTCATGTTAACGCGATCAAATCCCATAATTTTTGAATAAAAAATATGGAGAAGTAGTTGAAAAATGTTGTAAAAGAGTTTTCTGAATTCAACAAATGATCCTAACCCCCTTTTATAGAGGATGGTGTCCAAAAAAGGTTTAAATGACACATGTCCCAAAAATAAGGATGTAGGTCAACATCATAAATGAGTACAAAAAACAAAAATGATATAAATACACTACTAAATAATCAACACAATTCCCAAAATTAAGTTGATTTTCATTAATGATTGAAAATAAAAAATTACTAGGCACAACTTGCAACCACACAAGCAGGAGTAACATCAAGCTTAAACAAAAAAGAGAGAGGACTTAAAAATCTACCCTGGCCTCAAGTCATCACCGCATCAATGGCCCTCAACCTTACCTTTTCACTAGTCACCTCAGTACCGTCGCCACTATCGCCCGAGTCAAAATCCCACTCCTCATCCCCATTTTAGGATTAGATGGACACATACTAAGGAGTGACCGATATATCCAAAATTTGGTAATAATACTCATCTAGGTCTCTCTTCTTGGCATCCTTTTTAAAATAGTCCATCACCATCCCATATCCAATTTCTACACTCGATGGGAGCTGCTCAGCCATAGCACCAAGCTCTTACTTAGCCTTGTCTTCTATTTCAGATACTTTGCGATTATTGGCCTCAAGGTTAGCCTCCACCTTTTTCTTGGTCTCCTCGAGCTCGGCCACACTTCTCGTATAATCATTTAGCTCGGATACAACCTATGTTAGTAATTCTGACTTATCTATGGCCTCAACCTCCCATTTAGTGTCCTTGGCCAGCAACAACATATAATTGGACTAGGTTGAGGCATGCTTTTTTTTTCTTGAGCAAGTTTACACTTCAAGATCTCCATGGCTTGGGTTCTAGTCAACCTAAAAAGTAACAACGACTAAAAATTCTAGATGACGTGAGGTCAAGCATAAAAATATACATTCACAATAAATAAAAGCACATACAAAAAAAGTTAGTGACACACCCAGTACATTAGGAGACTGATCACAACCTCGGAGCTCTCACCTTCACATATGGCATCAAGCTACTTCACGTGCACCATAAAAGAAAGATGACACATGTAATGGTCAAGTTGCTCTAGTGCTATGCTCTGACATAGGGCCTCATCATCCACATCAGTCGTAAGATCATTGAGGACACTTTTCCCTTTTGGGAATCTCTAACAGGTTGCGCAAGTGATGGGGGAGCCAAGCTCGAAGGGATCAAGATATGTCAACCTAGGGAGCCTGGTGAGGGCTCGAAGATGTTTAGTGGCTCAGGCTTGAGCATAGGCTCGTTCATGGAATTTTTCTTTTTATTTTTAGAGAAGGTGGAGTGGTCATCCTTGATTCTCTTCATCTCTTTAGAGGACTCCCTCTTGATGAGACAAAAACAACATCGGGTTATCAATATCGATCTTGCATATACTTTGATTTTATATTTGTAAAATTCTTGCAAGTACACGAATCATTTTATAAAAAATAACAAATATATTCTCACGGTCAATCTAATGAAGGAATATATGTAATTTTTAATATATTTTTAAAAATTAAATTAAATCATAAACATACTGTCACGATATTTTGATTTTTTTGTTTCCTAATCTAATAAAATATATATATATATATGGATTTAATAAACAATTATACAAATTTTTATCATTCATAATAGTGGAATACTTATGGATATAATAATTAAGTTAATTATACTTGCTCATATTATTTATGTTATTAAAAATATAAATTGATATTTATTGATTCTCTTTTTTATATAAATACCACATTTTGTGGGGTTATATATTTTTGTTAATTAAAAAAATGAATTAACACCTATGGATGGAGTAGATAATTAATATGGTTAATTTTTTTCTTTTTTTGCTAAGAGATTGAAAATGAACCATTTAAATGCTACCTTCACTCGGGTTAAACATTTTAAACTTTATTCAATGAGTCCAAATTAAATCTTAGAATGTAGTTATCTGAGTACTAACTTTCAAGTTTTAAAACCGTTATTGAAAATATGTTGTTAATACATTTTCGAATAATAGTTCTTATAAAAACTTTTGAAATAAAGCTTCTCTAACTACCGAGCGATTGTACTAATAAGAGTACTCTAAATCAGACCGGATAATTAAACCTTGAAATATAATTTTTAGATTTAAGTTTGTAATGAAAAATAATATATTTCTCTCTAACATCCTTAATATAAAGTCTTGAATAAAAACAAAATCAATTTATTTAAAAAAAATGTTTTACCTATTTAATATTTCGCAAGCATAACAACATTATTATTATATCATATTTACAACTAGCTAGTCATATTAAATTTAATCACAGATAAATTAAATATAACATATAAGAATAAAACGTAAAAACAAATGTAAAGAATTCATTTTAAAATTGTACCTCAAAAGAATTTTTACAGAACTTTGATGCTAATTATATTACTGGAAAACCTCCAAACGGATTTCCATTTTTGTTTATCGAATCAAAAACTAAAAATTTACAAAAACATAGCTAGTTCTTCTCAAAAAGAGAAGAACTTAAAAACTAAAAAAACTAAAAAACTAAGAAAGCTTTCTAGAGAGAGGAATTTAGAGAGAGATGAGATTTTGAGGGATTGTAGGGATGATTTTTACAATGGGGGAGTGGGACTTTTTATAGGTGAGGAAAAGACTAAAAAAGTGGAAAAATATCTCAAAAATTAGTCTTAGACATGTTTGGCCAGGCTGGCACACGTGTAGGGGCGATATTTACGACAGACGGGCACTTGTAAGACTTATGGTGATATATGCATGTGGATTGATAGACAACGCTGGCTCTCGGTGTGACATGCGCCTAGGGCACGCAGGACAAGCATGGGCATGTGTTGGTTGGGAAGTTTTGTCTATTTTTTCATTTTTCCATTTTTTTGAATTTTACTCATTTTTTCTCACTTATTTGTATTATAAATGAATACTACATTTTAACTATTGTGGTGTATTGCTTCTAGTATTTTTCTTCAAGTCTTTAAATTATTTTTGAACCAAAATACCTATAAAATAATAAAAATAACTATGATTTCAAAAAGGAAAAATTTATATAAAAATGTGATAAAATCATATAAATATAAATCTATTTAATCGATTAAAGTATATTAAATCATGGTAATTTTAGTGTTTTTTAAGCACTCATCACCTCCCTTGTACAAGAGGAGTAGTTCTTTGAGAACTAATCTCCTAAGGAGGAGCCCTGCTCTTAAGCCAAGCTAGGAGAGTATCAATGTCGAACTCTATAGTATCTACAAAAATCAGGGGAGATGAGGTGTTTGTATAACTAGGTCATACCAATAAAAAAGAAATAAGGAAAGAAATGTTCAAGTTTAAGGGCTAGTTCATCAAGGGACCACCTCAAACCTACCCTCGTAATCCGTGGAAAGGGTCCTGAGCTTGGGAGGAGCTCGAGGCATGCAAATAATCCTGAGAAAAGGCTCCATTAAACCATGCCTCATTAGCCCACATGCGACAAAGTGCAACATATTTAGTAGATGCCTTCATGAAGTCTTCTCAAATAGATAGTTTTGGATATCAGCCAGACGTTGCTTTGCATTCAATACCAAGGTCGTGATTAAGGAACCCATGTTACTTATCACGACCTTAGTATCATTCTAAGTGCTTCTAATTAACCTGGTGTCATTGGTTGGAGATTTCCACCGACCAGAGACAAAAGAAATATTCCTTCCAATTCATCTCGTTCTCAAGAAGGGTTATATTTATTCTTTTGTCCTATTTCACAAACATATACACCATTCTCAAGTTTGTTGGATTCTATTTCAAGACGTAGGATTCATTGAACTCAAGTATTTCCAAATCCACATCGAGCTCCTTACATATTATTGTGAGACAGAACAAATACCTCCAACCATTGGGCATCAACTAAATCGATACGAGCTAAGTCCTTGCTAAGAATCTCCTTATAAGAGGGTACATGGGTAACCTGACCCTCAACCATAGATCCTTCTTGTGAAAAATCATCTAACCAATTGAGGGAGGGTCACTATCACGAGCCCCTAATACTGGAATCATTATTTCCACCAAGGAAGGGATATCATATGTCTTCCTCAACCTCTCCTCATTCAGTAGTGATAAACCACTAGTCTTAACTTTAGCTAACCAGCCCTTAGTATGGCATATGGGGCACGTTCAACCTAATAATTGGCACGACTTGAGGATGAGAGGTAAAAGTGGAAGGCTGAGGCTGAGATTGCCCTTCATCACTTAAAAGGTTTGTCTCAGTATAGGACCTCACATCATCACTTACACTGGGGTATTATGGGCTCTCCCAAGAGCCCGAGCCCAAGGTCTCTTCTCTATGCATAGTTGCTACAAAACATCATAAAACATTAAAAGGGGTAAGACACAAGAAGAAGAGATTACCTAAGGTCGAGTTGAAAAGAAAGGGAAATGATTCTTTAAAACCAACCTGAAAAGAAAGTAGAAAAGTGTTACACTCGAAGAACTTGTACTCTTAAAAGTCGAGCAAATAAGTTGTGTCAAGCTAATTTCTCTCTCCAATCAATTGACATGCATTTATTAAGGGAGTTGAATGATTTGTATCTGCTGTCCGAGAATTACTCTTCCATCTCAATCAAAAGCTCGAGCTAAAAGAGTATAGGGACTAAATGTTTGGACATATGGACCGACCTGTAGCTCGGTCCATTTAATAGCTCAAGCCTAGTCAACAGTCCGAGTCATAAAACAAGTCATCCCAAATGACCTACCTGGTCCTACGCTCACAACACACTAGCAAAAGAAAGATCAGTCTGAGGGAACCATACACCTTTATAGGGTCAACCACCAACTCGAGTTAGGGTCGACCTCAAACCATAAAATGTAGTATGTTGTACCGTTTGTACCCTTCTAACATCCATGTATGTGTATGCATTATGTAATTGACACATGTACATATAATGTTTTACAAATAGATGGATCCCTAGGAATCTACACATTCATCCAATTGCTCTGCCTTCCCTCTAAGTTTTCTATCTAGAAATCAAACTAATCCCAACAAATAATAGTAGATCTCATTCATATCCTAATTGTATATATAAGAGAGAATCAATAATCTTAATTTATATTTTTGATAACTTAATTAATATTAAGCAAATATGATTAACTAATTAATCTATCTCATAATTTGTATATTGTGTAAATGTTATTTGCCCGATGTTTGTTAAATCTATTTTTACTTTTATGTCATTAGTTTAATTTTTTTTAAACCTAAATTTTGTAACATAATGTTTAAGTTTAAATTTTTTTTTAAGAATTTGTAGAATTATTTAAAAATCACATGATTTCTTTTTAAACTGATCTTAAAAATATAATAATAATTTCTTATAAAATAATTCGTATATTTACAAACTATTTTATAAATACAAATACAAAGCATCAATAGTAAAAAATATTGAATAAGTTCATATATTATTATATTATATTTGTTTATTATATAAAGTTATGAAAGTCTTGTAACAAAATATTATCTTTATATCGTATTGAAATTTTATTATTGATAAAATAATAATAATTATATATTTATTCATCATTAAAATAAAATTATTTATTTATTTTAAAAATATTTCAACAAATAAATTTATAAAATTAATTTTTTAATTATAATAAAATAATTTAAAATTTTATATTTAAAGATGACTCTTTTTCTTTTATTTTATAAAATAAAAAATTAAAATAATAATAATTATTATTCTAACAATTATACTTTCATATATTTATTAAATTTAAATTATCAATAATTACATTCTAAAAATTAATATTAAAAAAAAAACTGAAACTATATCTTAAAATTGGTTCGAATGTGCTGTTTTTCTCTTTGGTCTTTCACCGACTCCTCATCTGATAATCGTACAGCGTTAACCGTACTCACTTTTCATCGCCAAAGACTTGGTCTCTTCTTTGATCATTTAGTTGTGAAAAATGGGATATTGAGCTGGGAATGAGGGGGAACTGAGGTGGGTTTTAACGGGGTGGGTGAGGTTTTAATTTTAATTCCACCCGTAGATTTACTTACTGTTTAGGTTATTAATTTGTAATTTTAAAATGTGATTATGTTTGTCACATGATTATTATAAATAATAAAAAAATAAATAATGGATGGTTAAATTAGTATTAATTTATATATTCTTTTAAAATAATAAGATTTTTATACATCATATAATAGCAACAAAGTTTTTATATACTTTATTGAAAGATATAAGATCTATTGATTCTTCACCTTAATATATAAAAGTAATAAAAGAAAAAAAAGTGTTATATTAGATTAAATTATTTGATTTTATGTTTAATTTTAAAAAATATGAAAATTAAAAATAAATTATATTATTTTAATAAATAAAATAAAAATATTATAATTTTTCTTTAATTTATTTATTTTTAAAAAATTATATGATTAAATAATATTATTTTTAATTTAAGAATATCAATTAAATAATATAAGATATTTGAAATTCTTATATTTGATATCTGATGTTAAGAAAAAAAGAGTAAGAAAGAAGAAGAAATCTTGAATTTATTTGGTTTAGCAAAAAAAAAATTCGAGATGTAAACAAAAACTTAAATCAGAGAAGAACATGGTTCATAAATTTCATTTATTAATTGACACTTTGTTTCTATTAAACAATTGATACAGTATAAGAAACATGAAATATTGCCTTTTGAGAATTTGTTTGAATTTTTTGCAGGTGACATTTATTTAAATATTAATATTATATTTTTATATTATATAAAGTTGTTTAATTTTTATTGACAACTTGTATTATTAATGTGTTTTTCAATGAATTATTTTAGTTCAAAATTTAAAATTTTGATTGAAATGTTTAAATAATGTGTATATATAAAGTTATAACTTTATTATTTTACATATTAGGTAACATCATATATCTTCTCTATGATTTAAATATTATGATTATATTAATCAAATAAAATAATAATATGAAAAAACTAAATAATAATGACATATATATATTCAATAGTAGAAAATAATATTAAAAAAATAATATTATGCATTATTTTTATAGACTAAATTATATTTTATTATATTTCAATAAAAAAATTTATTATTGGTAGCTTTATTTTTTCTTTTTACATTTATTTATTGTTATTTATTTCATATTAAAATATTTCAACATTTTGAATCTTTCCCCATTTTACATTTTATATATTAATATCTCATATTATTAAGAATAACAGAAAAAAAAATCTAACAAAAATAGTAGCAACAAAAAAAAATTTAGTGCCATAATATTTATTAAAGAGTGAAAATAAGCGTACCCTTTAGACTGTTAAATTAAACTAAACAAAAACATATCATAATAACATTACTAAGAATATAAATTTAACATGCCAACAACTAATAAATGTGTGCCATATAATCTGTAATTAAGCCAACGGAATTTATAAATCTTGACAATTATAATTAGATATTACACAAAAAAATCTATGATCTTTGGTAAATATGCATAAAACTTTGCAATCTTCAGATATTATTAAAACTATCTCACATAGGCAATCAAAGATAATCACAGTTTTTACGTACAAAGAAAGATGATGAAACATGAGAATAAAAACAAAGCAGGTAATAGATCATCATAATGTTCCTAGTAATATCTTCGAGCTTTGTTCAAAAAACATAGTCTGGAAGCTCAAGGGGAAATCGTGCCACTACCACTTCGAAAGGGCTTCCTTTTGGCTCTGCCAATCTACAGAAAAAGAACCATGTCAAGTGCAATTTTGTGATAATTACAATTATATTACTAAGGGCAAGTTTTGCAAATTAGTCTAATATTAGAACCCTTTTCTTCTGTACCAACAATTTACAGTAGCTCTTTCCAAGAGCACAGCAGATCAATATCATTTTACAGTGGTCAACAATCAAAGCACAATTTTTTAATTGAAACAATCACAGTACATAAATATTCATCATTGTAATGGACAGAGAATAATATAATGATTTTTGAACAAGGGCTTCATTGTTTGTATCACAATAAAATATGCTCCACGAGTGTTGACACTTAAGTTGCGTGAATTCAAGCCTTGTACACGTAAGTGTGGTGTTGGAGTACGGAAACTTTATATATATATATATATAATATATATATGGTAGTTATTACAAAATTACAAAACTTAAATTCTTACAAAACTATTGCCAAACTTCTACTATTGTTACTATCACCGTAAATATTTGTCAAAGACCAACAAAAAAATTCACATAAATACCATCACAACTAAAATGTTTCCTTTAGTCTTTTACTTTTTTTTTTTTGGACAAATTTTGTAATATCTGAAGTTCAGTCGTAGATTTATAACAATTTAAAGTACTATCATAATTCAATACTAAAAAAATCTATTTATCCTATGTGTGTGTATATATATAGGATAAATAGATTTTTTTAGGTATACCATAAGAAAGTATACTTGGTCCTGGATTATTTGTGATAATCCAAGTCAATAAGGTGAAAGATAAATGAAACAATTTTTTTTTGAAAAACACAAACTGCCCATTTTCACAACTGCCCACTACTTTTTCAAAACAACAACAAATAAAATTAATAAAGAACACCACATCACTTACTCCTGAACTAATGTATCATTTCTTGATATACCATAACCCACTGGTTTATTTTAATAAATAAATAAATAAAATTTGATATCAACATCACTCTACTGTTTATTATGAATTGGATATGTTAAATTCTTAATCTAGTAAGCAGGTGAATTATAATGGCCCCTTCTATTTCAAACAGGATAGATCCATCACAAGTTTAGGTGAAGTACCTTCCGGGGACAAATGTGAAAGAACCTTCAACAGAACCCACAGAAGATGGTAGAGGTGTACAACTCTCGTAAGTAAATTCTTTCTCGCCTGGTCGCAACAGTGGATACTGCATAAACAAACAAAGAAAAAAATGGAATTTTCAAACATCTCTTTTAACAAGACAAATTTATTGTTTACCTAGCATATTCGATGTTATAACTTATATTTCAATGGTCTACCGTATATCCACATCAAGTTCCAAATGTATATTCGGATATCTTATGTTTGACTAAAATGCTAACTAAGAAATCAAATTTTCATGTAATTGCTGAATATACAGTATTTCCATTTTATGTCATCTGAAGGATTAATGGATAAAAATGGTTGTCTACCAAGTCAAGACAGACTTAAATGGGTCCATTGGCTATAGCCTGATAGCACTATCTATCTTTGTGTAAGCATTAAATATGAGAGCAGTTACGCATCAAATAGAACAGGCAAAAAGAAGTCACATTCCAGTCGCACAAATGGAAAAATGGAAAAATCATTCCAAAATGAAAGATGAAAAGAAATGCATAATGAATGCAATATGACACAACACTTTGTAGTCAACAAAGAAAAAATTGCTTTACGGATCTGTTTCTAGGCTAGTTGTGTCTACGACAATGATTAAATCTTTGCAAAACCCTTGAACCCTTCTAAGGCAAAGTAAAACATGACAAGTCTCGGTATATAACAAATTTACAAATAGTATTGCAAATTTGGAGCCAATTTGCGCTACACAAACAGCAAACATATGATATATTATCACTAAATATATTTTCCTACTTGGAAAATTCAATTTTGGACAATGTTTCTCCTAGACAATTTTTATTTCGGACAATTTTATCAAATGATTTACTTAATTACAATATTTGTCATCATTTTCTAAATCAACTTCTTCCCTCAACATCTTCTGTCTTATTAATATATATATTTGACAATGTACCCATTTTAACTTTGGACTATTACTTCGGAGTTTCCATTTTAATTATAAGTAATGCCATTATTTCATAGAATTTTATTTTTCTTAACTCATTTTTGCATATTAAAAAATTTAATTACATTTTAATTGATATATATTTAAATTTCTTTTTTATATTCTAAGAATAATCTAATCAAACCTTTAACTAGGGATGGCCATGAAATCCTGTGATCTGACTAGTCCAAACCTAAATCGAACCTTATAAGTCGATTCTTGTGTGTCTTTAAGATTTGGTATGTTAACTATATCTATAAAAAAAAAAAGACAAAAACTAGTCTGTTTCGGTTTTTAATATAAAAACCGTATACTACCGTAGCAAACCAAAATATTTAAAATAATATAATTTTATATATTTTATAGGTAATATGACATGATTTAGATTTTTATTGGTCTTTATATATGGTTATATTTACATATTTGTATGAGTTTCAAAGTTACCACATGACTTTGATTTTGGTGATTTTACTCAATTGAGTATGATATGATAGTGTGGTTTGATATTCTTGTATGTATGTAATAGTTTTTTTTTTTTTAAAATATAATGTCTAAACCGACCAACTGATCCGAATAAACCGATTAAGTAAATTGGTCTTCGGTTTGGTTAGTTTTAATACGTAGGTTGATTTTCTTTCACTTTAAAATTATTTTTATGAGAATAAAATGAACAAAATGTTTATAAAATTGACATGCTTAAGGTTCTTATAATTTTGTTCCACAAAAGGTTTCTGTATCCTTATATTTTCAAATGTATCCTTAAGTTTTCAAGAGAGTAGATTTTCATTATAATGTATTTACTTTTTTAAATATTTATTTCGTTTTCATTAATAATTTATTAATATTAAATATAAAACATCAAGCACACCATTTGTTTCCATGAACATGACTTTTATTTCTATTAAATTATGAGCACCAGTAGAACCTAATTCCGTTTCAATATGAAAATATTTTTATATATAAAACTCTTTGTTGTCATATTTATGATTTGTTTTGCCTATTGTGTAAGTTTCATTCAAACAAGCAATATTTCCAATAATGTTGATGTTTATTACCCTTTTACAATGAATTTTATTTTATTTTGTTGCTTATAAAGTTTTCTCATATTTGAGTTTATGTGTTGTTTTTTCCTATTTTTAATTGACCATTTATTTTATAGGAATTAATATGCCCACTTTAAAATTTAGTGAATGTAGTCCAAATATAAATTTTATATTTTAATTTTTAAATAATTGAAACTAAAAATTACATAAAAAAGATTATTGAAATTTTAATACAACAAATACTCGTGCGTTCACACACACATATATATATATATAGAGAGAGAGAGAGAGAAATGGATGGAGAATTCAATACCTTCCCAATTACAGCTTCTCCATTAACATTAGATACTACACGACCATTTGCACGAATGATCCAGTGCCTCCAGTGCAGCTGGCAAGTGTCATATGACATTCCATTGATGACACATCCTTCAGGAAGAAGGGACATGCGTATTGAATATGAAAACAAATACTTATCCCTATCATCTTGAAGGTCAGAGAACTCTGGGACAAACACAGCAGAGGCACAAACCTAGAACGAAATGTCATTTACATTAGCTTTCATCATATAAGAAAAGCAAGGCAGGTGAGAATTGCAGTAATAACGACAACAAAACAAGTAACTTAGCCAGGCCTTACAATTTATCAAATAAGCTATGCAATTAGAATGAAATTGTCACATAAACAAATGAATAAGGAGGTCAAAATAGCATGTAATACACATACTGAGATAATGATGCTCAATCGAGTTGAAATGTAGCATTGACATATTATGATGATGAAAAAAGCAAAAAGTACTAAAGGGATTCCTACATGCTACACAATTTGCAAGGATCCAAGATATTTGAAGCACTAGGATGGTCAAATGAAGTTGTATCAGTATGTTCAACTGATAGATGGACCAAAAAGATAAAATATGATATTTGGGTATACTAGTTATTATGGAATCACTTACTTTCACGCCATTAGTTATAGCAGTTGAACAAAGGGGAGGTTCCTCTGGAAACAAACAGATACTTCTACTATGTCCTTCTCCACGAACTTTGATGATGCCATTTTCTAAGCGTCGGCCATGTTCTTCTAACCACAGCAACATAGCATCCTGCTGTTGGTCACCATTAATATCATGTACTGACCTTAATAATTCATTTGGCACACATGGAAGCATTTCGCCATCAGTTGGAAGATTCTTGGTGCCAACAAAGAGTTGACCGGTGCTACAGTTGAGAAAAAAAAACTTTTCACTGTATGTTGAAGAGGCAGCAACAACAATGTACTTTGACCTACTGGAAAAGCCCAGATGGCATACAATACCCCTTGTCTGCAAAATGATCTCTTGTATAGGCAATAAATAGACATTTATCAAATGGTCATAGAAAGTATAACCACCTATGAGGCCAAGTGGATTGCCCTCGACACTAGTGTTATAACTCTTATCCTTCAACTCTTGCCCATCACAAAAGCGATAGAGGATTCGAGTGGAAAGAGGCAGTTTCACTTTCAAAATGTTTTCCAACTCTTGAATATCTGCTTCTGATGCACCCTTGTTAAGTGTAGCCTCTGCCTCTGGAAAGTTTATGGACAGCCATCTTCTAAGCCTGTCCCAGCATCTTTTAACACGCTTCACAAGAGACCAAGGGTACATACTAAATGCTTCCCGCCATAACTGATAAGATAACTGAGGAAAGAGATCAAGTCAAAAACACAGAGACAGATGCTAAAAAATAACACACCAACTAGTACATTTGCAACTTGCAAGAGAGAGTGGAGGAGATAGATGAGTAAAAATGAATTATGTAAGTAGTATTATGTGTTCTTCATCTATGTGAGCCATAGACCAGGCAAGTTATGTTACACCTTTGCCCCTATCTTCAATAAACCAAGGCTAACAATAAAGAAGCTGAATGCACTTTAGGGAATAAACATATGATTAAGGGTGTTCATTGGTCAAAACAGTTGAATTTGAGTTCATCCAATCCAATCCATTCATTTGATTGCATTGCAAAATTTCCATTTGGTCCAATCTTATCACTCGTTTTCATCCAATACCATTTGATCCGTTAATTGAACATATTGGATTTGATCAATCCAATCTATAAAGTTTTTTAAGCATTTTTGGGCTTTTTTGATTATCTTACTCTAATTATTTCATCAACAATCAAAATATAATAAGTACAAACTACTACATTTAAATAATATTACAATCTTAAACTCAAGATGAATACAAAACTAAATCTAAAATTAAGTCCTAAATGTGAAAGGGATAACTTAATAACATTAAAATAATTTACCAATTTTACAATTAAGTAAATTAAGAAGAAGACTATAATAAAAAGTGCTAAAAATCTTAAAAGAGTGAGACATGTACAACATATAAACATTATTTAATTTTGATTGGTCTGGATCGGATTGTTAGTGAATGGTAGACACTAGACAATGCTATCCATCAACCAATCCTAACTTAATGGATTAAGAATTTTTCAATCCAATCCAATCATTGGTTAGAAACGACTCAAAATTTAAGGATTGAATCGGATTTGTCGAGTTCATCAGATGATCTGATTTTTTGCACACTCCTATATATGATTCACTTTAATAGTGCAATTAACCCAAGTTAATTATGTCAAAATTAACATAGTGCAACATTCAACTTGAGAGCACCAATTATTGGTACAATATGCATCTCTTCTGGAAGTTGCTGAAAAGGCTCTGATGAATTTAGCTTATTGGTTACAACATAAATTAAATAACAAGGCAGGTACTGAACAAATTACAAATTATTAATTTCTTAGCAATATGCTGCTTGGTTCACTGCGTTTTGCAGATCTAGAGGCTGAAAGATGGGTTATTCTCCAGTTGTTTGTGAAGTTCAAGTGTTCGATGAAAGTACCAAATAAGATTGTGTTTTGTTTTTTATCTTCTTTTTTGCAAGATTGAATGAAGACCTTGTGGCATCAGGACGTCGTCTTTAGAAGAAGCTTGGTGTGTATTGTATTCGAACATGACCTTATGTTCCAGAAAAATTTGCAGGATTTTATTGTATTATTATTAGATGTTATGTTGTTTCCAAGACCATTAAGTTTAAGACGTTTATGCTCTGTTTTAGAGCTCTGTGTAAACTTATAGTTGCATATTAAAAAATTATCTTAGTTCGAAAAAAATATTACTAATTTCATACGTGTGACCACGGAGCAAGTCAGCGTAGATTTTTCAACTACGATTCTCGAGTCGCATCAACAAAGACCCAATAAAATCAAAATCAAGTTCATGAACCGTAGAGGCCAAATAGGGAGAACACAAAAAAAGGGAATTGAAACACATGCCACATAGTAATTTCTTCAACTTGCAAGCTTGCCCAAGTATTATATACGGTAAAGGATTCAACTTTTACAGAAATTCAAATACGATAGAAACTAAATAAACATGGGTTTTCTTTTTCTTCTTTTATTTCTCCGTTTTCATAATTGAACAGTAAAAATGAGAGAATACCTTGAAGGAAGGAGTAGGGTTGCCAAGATGGTCGATGGGTTTGGAAAGATCGAGGTCTTGTGCACAGAAATGGGACCATAGTGAATCTTCAGAAGCAGAGGCCCTCAAACTCTTGGAAACGCAAGACACAATAACAGTTTCTTTGGCACCTAACTTGCTCAATACTGTGTGTAGAGCTAGATCACCTACCGACTCCAACTCCATCTTCAGTGTTTTTGGTGTGTGAATTCCCAATTTCCGAGTTTCTAGAAGCGCTCTATACTTCTCCTTTCCTTTAAAACCACATCCCAAAGGGGGGAAATTACTGTGTAGTCGGTAGGTCAAGTCAAGCTAGAGGTAAGATCCGGAATAGTACCACGAATCTATTTCAGTGTTTTTTTATCTAAATTTTTTTAAGATGATATCTAAATAATAAACATTGAATCAAATGTTTAATGAATATCGCAAATTTAATATTTTTTAGATGATACATTAATAATAAACATTTAATTAAATGCATATTTAACTAAATTTTTTTGAGATTATATCTTAATAATAACATTTAACTTTTTTTAGAACCGAATTATATTTTAATTAGTTATTTATTTAAAATTATTTAATAAATATTGTACATATATATTCTATTTAAATAATAAAATATATTAAATTAATAATTATTTTTAAATAAAAGTAATATTAAGGTAACATTTCAAAAATAAAAAATATAAAACATGATATTACTAAAGTAATGGAACCGTAAAATTTGATTATAATAATCCATACATAAATCCAATAAAAACTGAGCGACTTTATTTTTTAAAAAATAAAATTAATTTTATTTTGAAAACACAAAAACATACTTATAATCGATTTTTTTAAGTTATAAATAAACATTTAACTAAACTAATTTATAATAAAAAAAGAAATTAAATTAATTTATATATTATTACTTAATAAATATTTTTGTTTTATACATTTGTAATAATTATGTCAGGATTATTTCACTTTATGACATGATATATTATTAAATTTTAATGGAAACCTAATAAGCATCTTAAAAAATCAAATAATAATAATAAAAGTTTTAATTCTTTTAGTAGTAGAAATAGATATAGCACAAGAATAAAACATAAGTATTTACAAGACATAAATGAAACACAAAAAACTCCTAAAAATAAGATAATATGATTAAAATAAATTACAACAAGGCATATATAAAGAATATATAGAATTAAGAATAGATGTAAATAATATACCTAGAAACAATAAAATTATAAGGTATAAGTTTGAGCCATTTAAGTGATTAAAAAAAGAATCACCTAGGAGATTGGATGTGTTGATACTTAAAAATAAGAAAATAAAGAATGAGGAAAAATCTAAAGATAAAAAAGATTTTATAATCCCAATTTAATGGAATATAGAAAAACAATTTATGGATAATGAGAATAAGGACATAGAAAAATTAGTTAGTGTGGTAACCCTAAAAGATAAATAACTAAGAAGATATTATGATGAGATTTTTTGTGCAAATAAAGAGAAAGATAATATAACAATAGTTAGTGAGAACAAGAAAATATGATTATAAAAAATTATATGAAACCTATTTCATTAACACTTTCTCATCAACAAGGAACATTTGATCCACATAAAGAAAAAAAATAAACAACGGTCAAAAGGATGTGATATTCTTTACCGAAGAAAACAACAACCAAAAGTAAAAGAATGACTACATTAGAAAACTAAAGGTAGTATCCTATCATAATTCAAACTTATTAAAATTATATATTTGATCTTTTATATTTAGATTATATAAGAGTGATTAGGTTTAAAATTATTACTTTTAGCTAAGTAGTTATTATAACGTATCTTTAAGTATCAATTCTACATCAAAGCAAAATTAATAAAAAGGTTATCACATCCTAATAAATAAAAATAATAATTAAGAAATAATTAAAAATAAAAATAATTAAAGCTAAGAATTTAAAAAAAAAATTAATATTAAATAAAAATACTTTTAGATTCACTTAATTATTTCGTTTTAATACTATCAACTTTGATTTTCATATACTCTATTGCTTACTTCACATCTCAAACAAAAAATTGATAGATATAAAGTAGAAGATCAATAACAAAAACTAATATATTTATTTTAAGAAAATATTTTCAACGAAGAACAAGTTATTATAAATTATCCAAGATCGATAATATATCAATATAATAATTATAAACTAAAAATTACACATAAAAGAGTATAACTAAATTTATATGATATTGAAGAATTTAAAATATTGAATATAGAAAAAAGATGAATAAAATAATTTCTCAAAACAAAATTATAACAAGAAGACACTTATGAATGAAATCATGTTATAAAAAAAACTACACAATTAAGTTCTTCTCTAGTATTGTTCTAACTTCAGCCTAATTTACAAATCATTCTCACAGATTCTAGAAAGAGAGAAGAGAGAAGAGAATAAGAGTTCTTTACAACTTTATATGTTTTTCAAGTATTGAATGCACTATCTATTTATAGTGTTAGAGTATAGAGATTTTTTGAATTCTCATAATATTAGACTGTTTTCTCCTTAATAATAATTTATTTGAAAAATATTTTCAAAATAAGAATTATAGATAAATCTCTTACCTTTTAAGAGGATAAAGAATTATCTAATTTTAAGCTTCATACAAAAAGATATATCATAAATACTAACAAACATTTAATTTAATAATTTCAAATTTTAGATCGTTTTGGTATTGAAATAATCAGATTTAGATATTCTTCGTTAAATATAAGATTGTAGATAAATATTTTATCTTTCAGTATCAACTTGAATAATCTCATTTAGATATCAAAATCATAAGTTATAATCAAAACTAAAGAGCTTGTTTATGAAATTTTGTGAAGATATGTTGCTAAATTCAAATTTTAATTTATTTGATATTCGTCTGTTGCTTTTGTTTATCATATAAGCATAAAATAATCATAATTAATATAAATCAATATTTATTGAATTAATATAAATAATTATCAATTTTAAACTTATTGAATCATAAATATTAATTAAATTATATATTTTAGATATGTATTTTTGTGTTTTTATCAAAGAGATAGGAAAAAAAACATTAGATAAATTTTCTAGTGGTGTGAGTATAATCATACAATTTTTTCTAACCATACAATCAATATCTTTAACTTGTATAATCTTAGTAGCCCATAAAATGATAGAAAATATTAAAATTGATTTACAAACTTAAATAACAACAACATTTACAAACGTTGGAGAATGCTTCACAATAGAGAATACTTATATACAATAATAAATTAAATATACAAATAATTTATTGGAAAAGTTAAAGGTAGAAATATCAATGAATTCAATGAAATGAAATTAAGAAAACCAAATGACATTTAACAAATATGAAAATATGTTACATGTGTTATATATATTTCATTATTTATGAATATGAAATATATTATCATAAGTTATCACCATCTATGCAAGAAACTTATAAGGAAATATATTTCTAAAAATTACTCGAAATATTATATAAAACTATAACAGATAAAAGAGATCTTAGGATGCCAAAAAAATATAGATGTAACAAAAATATAAGAGAAAATATAATAAAGAATCTTATAGAAAATATATTTTAAGAAAAAAATGTATAAGCTACTAAAAAACAAAAACAATATTGTCTATTAGGAAAAAAGAAATGCAGATGTTAAATCTACAATGAGAAATGACATTATGCTAATAAATACTCTAACATATTTCAACATAAAAAATGAATTTTCATAGAGAGGAAAAATCTTTGAATAAGTTTTTAAGATGAAATTAGAACCAATAGAGGGATTTGATATAGATAATGCTTGTAGTATTTATCTATTAAAGAAATTAAGTAAGAAATAACTGACTCAGAAAAAAATGAATGATTTGTATAGTATTACAAATTCAAATAATACTTATATTAAGATAGTATTGAAATTTAAAGGTTACACAATTACTATTTACATGAATAATATATACATGAACTAGTATGTGTGTAGCTAGTAAAAATATCTTCCCAAAAGAACTTTAGAAGCAAATCTCAAAAGATTTAATTGTAAGAATTGCTTACAATACTATAATAAATCCTAATAAAGTCTTAAAAGATACAGATATAATAATAGGATGAGAGAAATTTCATATTCTTACCATACATCAACAAGAAATAGGAGTGATTTATTAATAGGAAATAATTTTCTAAACTTATATAAATCTTTTACACAATATTTAGACAAAAATAAGTCTAAGAATTTTAGATGGTGAAACCATTTATGTGCTAAAAATAAGAAAAGTTTTGATTATATTAAACTCAACTTTTTTAAAAAAAAATGGGAGGGAGGATTATAGGAAAGAATGTGCATTTTAACTGTGGGTTCAGGTATCCACATTGTCGGTTTAGTTTTTATATGATAAATTTTGAGGATAATGATAGTTTTGGGTATTAACTGAATATGAAGTAATAGTTACGAGATGGGTATAGTTATATTGATATTCATCCCCGATATATATTATCTTTATTTAATTAATTTATATATTTATTAAATCAATAAAAACTAGGGTTAGGATATAAAAAATGCAATTAGAATCTGAATTCTAAGTGCCCTATGCCTGCATCTCTAGTTCTCAACGTGACCACTCTATTTCCCATCATCAATTCTTAACCCTTAGCTTCTCAACACCCACCATGTCACCCTCAAGTCCTCTTTAACCTCAAGGACCTCAAAACTTGGAATTTTGATTCTCAAATTTCTCAAGATAAATGTGCAAAGATGATAATTCTATATGAGTATCCTCTTAGTATTGTTGAGCATAATGGATTTAGGGAGTACTCACATTTATTACAGCCAACGTGCAAGCCTATTTCTCGTGTGACAATTAAGAGAGACATTATAAAGATATATGATGTTGAGAAAAAAATGATGGATATATTTGAAGAACAAAAAAAAGTCATGTTGTAATCACGAGTGATATGTGGAAGTCTAGAGGCCAAAACAAAAGATTCATAGCTGTAACTTGTCATTTCATTGATGGCAATTGGTATTTGTATAGTAAAATAATTAGGTAAACTTTATAAGTTAATTATTAAAATTTATGCAATTCATATGAAATATGTTTTTAGAGATTTGATATATTAAATGATTGTATATAACAATTATATTATTATTATATAATTTTTTGTAAATTTATATATGTTCTTACTCCATACACTACTGATGTTATTAGCTAGGAATTGATGGGTTGCTTTTTGAATTGGAACATTGATCGTAAAATTTTAACCCTAACTTTAGATTATTGTTCTACTAATGACTCAATGTTACCTGATCTATTAGGTTCATTAGATAGAATTTCAATGTTATTGGATAGAGATATTTTTCACATGCATTGTTCTGCTCACATATTAAACTTAGTAGTGAAAGATAGGTTGAATGTAATTTTTTAATGCATTTTTAAAGTTAGAGATAGTGTTGCATATTGAATAGCAATACAAAAGAGGGAAAAAATCTAAAAAAATTGCATCTTAAGAGATAAAATCTTATTGTAAGAATTTATCTCTTGATTGTCAAACTCGTTGGAATTGTACCTTTTTAATGCTTAAAGATGCATTGTTTTATCAAAAAGTTTTTCCTCATATTTATGACATTGAATTGGCATTATATCAGCGGGTTAATGATGAGGATGATTTGATCAAAGGAATTGTTAAAAACATGTTTGAAAAATTTGACAAGTATTGACAAGAAGTTAATATTGTCATGGTCGTAAGAGTTATTTTGGATCCTATATTTAAGATGAATTATCTGAAATTTTATTTTCCAAGAATATATGGAGAGAATTCCATTTTTGAAATTGAAAAGGTGAAAAAAATGTTATGATTTGGTAAATATGTACAAAAGGAAACGAATTATAGAAAATAAGAGTCAACAAATAGAGCTTTCAACACATTCCAATAAATCTCAAAGTTTAAAAGGTACTAGTATTTTGAATCTTAATGGTATAAGTGAGTATAAACAACAAAAATTAATGAAAAATAAAACTAGACCTTTGAGGTTTGAGTTGGACTATTATTTAGAGGAAGGTGATATGAAAATTTTGGATGAAGAGTTTGATATATTATTTTAGTGGAAGTGCAACAAAAATAAGTATCTAGTAATGTATGACATGGCTAGAGATATCTTAGTTATTCGAGCGATCACAGTTGTTTCAGAATCTACCTTTAGCACAAGTGGTAGAATAGTTAGCAAACACCGTAATAGACTCAAAGAAAACACATTGGAAGCTTTGATGTGTATCCAACATTGGTTATGGGCTAATATCCATAAACAAGGTATAAGTCTATATGTTTAATACTTATACATGTTATATTCTATTTACACTTGTAGTAGACTCAAAGAAAACACATTGGAAGCTTTTATGTGTACCCAAAATTGGTTATGGGCTAATATTCATAAATAAGGTATAAATTTATATATTTAGTACTTATACATGTTATATTCTATTTACACTTATTATATGTATTATATATATTAATTATTTAATTTTATACTCGAATAATTTATAATTTATTCATATATGTTATCTTCGTGCTCATTCTCCTCTTCCATTATTACTATTACAAAAGATGATGCTGAGGAAACGTTTTTACATTATTGGTTAATCAATTTGTTATTTTGGTTTATAAAAATAATTTTATATGTTTGATTTTTGTAGGATACTCATTTATATGTATGTGGACAATTAATTTTGGATTTATTCTATTAATTAAATTAAAAGTAAAATTGTTCATCTTAAATTATGTGTGGTTATATCAGGTTTAATAAAAAAAATTCAAAGAGTTTGGAAAAAACAGTTTTAATTTATGGCATAATTTATTACTCGTCTTGTTCTGTTTATCGTAAATAAAAATTGTTCTCGAATTGTAATGATTTTCAGCCAATTTCGAGTACGTATTTAACACTTCAAATTTAAAGATAATTATATCAAAAATTATCTCTGTTCATCCATGCCCATTTCTAATTATAGGGGTAGGGTTCTATTGAAAGATGATTAATCGTTATTGGATTGTAATAATTCAGATAATTTTAAATATATATTTATCACTTTAATTTCAATAATAACTATATTAAAAATTATCCACGTTTATATCGGTGTCCGTATCCATTTCTAATTATAAGGGTGTGGTTATATTGAAAGACAATTGCTATTAGGAATTTACTTTATAAGTTATGTTTTTTTAAAAAATCAAATTATTATAATAACCGCATCAGCATATCTATTGCACGTAGCAATGTTTTTTTTAATATTTTTCTAAAGCTATTTCTAACTTCTACTTAGATTTGATATTTTTAATTAATAATATAATAAATATCTAATAAAATTTAGTTTTTGATTGTTTAAATTGTTAAATTTTTAACGGTAACGAAACTTTAAATAATAATAATGTATTTAAATTTAGATTTAGAAAACAAATTGATAAAATATAATAAAATATATCTAATATTATCTTAAATTAGATTTATGTGAAGAGTTGTCGACTTAAATCTAATTAAATTAAAATAAATTATGTAGTCACTGTTATAATATTTATTAAAAAAATGAATAAATTTATTCGTAAGAAAAAAAGTTAGTAAGTAAATTTTTTTAGCTTTAGTAAAAAAGAAGACAACTAAAGTTTCTAAAAAGAAAGAAACAAGAATAATAAAGTTCATTGGAGTAAATATCCACGTGTTAATTTTGCAAAATTTGTGTTAAAATAAATGAAAAGGAGCGTGGAGTGAGAATAATGAAAAATTGAAAATTATGTAAGAATATTTTAATCCTATAATATCATTTATGAATTAAAAAAATCTAATAAAATAAGATAAAGATTTTAGGATTCTTTTATTATATAAGATTGGTTAATTTAGTTATTTTATTTATAAATTTGTTAATTTAATAATATATTTATAAAAAATCCAAATTTTGAAATATATTTAAAAATACTTCTAAAGTTTCAAAAAATTTAAAAATATATTTAAAATATAATAAAATTAAATCTAATAGAAATGAATAATAATATTTTATAAATAAAAATGGAAGAAGAAATAATAAAGAACTAAGAAGTAATAAAAATAAAAGAATAGTAGAATTTGAAATAGAAGATATCTCATGATATTTTTTTACATAAAAAAAATTTGAAGAAATTCAAAAGATAAAATTAAATCTTAAAAAATAGATGAATTTAAAAATATATCATTTTCATTATTAAGGAAATTATTCTCAATAAAATATATAATTTATTATGTAATAAGTAATAAAAAATGAGCATTAATATTAGATATGTAAAAAAGAAGGTATAATATATCATTAATTGACAAAAAAACTATAATGAATAAATTATCAAAAATCTCCCAAAAGAATAAAGAAAATATTGGATATATTCATTTAAGAGGAATCCAAATATTAATACAAGCTCATAGATACATCAAAAAAAATATTATTGTAAGAATAATAAACATGAAAATACTCTATTATGAATGATTCATGGTAATTTAGGATATCAAAAACTAAAATTTATAGCATCTTTTAGGTTTATTTTTAATATTCATAATAAAAACTTAAACCAAATATTAAGTTCAATTTATGAATTTGAAAGAGAAGATTTAATACAAGAATGAAATCATATATTTTCAATACACTATATAGTGTAGGGTATTCATTAACAAACAATCACAATAGTTCAATATATAGACAAAATGAATTCATAGAAATAGATAAAACTTTCAAGAACTTTAGATAAATAATAAAACTAAAAATACTAACGAACTTTGAAATATACAAGAAATTTATTGGAGAAGATAAATGAAGAACTATCACTGAATCTAATGAAAATGAAATTAATGAAACTAAATGACATTTAACAAGTATGAAAATTTGTACATGCGTCACATAGATTCTTTAATTTATGAATATAAAATATATCCTTTATGCAAACAAATTTTAAGGAAATGTTTTTCCAAAAATTACCTAGAACGTTACATAAAACTTTAACAAAATGTTAGAATTTGAGAAATAGGAAAACCATATCAAATACCTTAAGAGCAAGAAGAAAAAGTCTATTAAATTTGGATAATCATTAAATGTCAAGAAAGAAAGAAATATAAATAAATAATAAGAAATGATAAAATCTGTTATGATGTAAGAGATTTTAAAATACTAGAAAAATATATATGTAATATAAAATTCTACAAATAGAATTATAAAAAATATAAAAAATACAAGAAATTTAAAATATATGAATTTAGAAAATAATATTTTCAAAAATATAAAAGAATATTTAATAGGAAAATCTATAGAAAAAGATATTTTAGAAAAAAAGGTATAAAACTCATAAAAACAAGAATTATTGCCCTTTAGGGATAATTAAATGCAAATGTTGGATTTGTATTGAAGAAGGACGTTACGTTAATAAATGCACTAGTAGTTTTCAGCATAAGAAATAATTTAAAAATGAATTTCCAAAGAAAGAAAAAATCTTAAAAGAAGCTTTTAAGATAAAAATAGAACCAAGTGAGAAATCAAATATAAATGATACTTACAATATTCATCTATTAAAGTAAATTGAGGAGGAAATAATCGACTCAGAATATGTGTACTCTTTATCAGAAGATGAATAATTTGTATGGTATTACAAATCTAAATAGTACTTCTATTAAGGTAGGACTGAAATTTAAAGGCTATGACAACTATCATTGATGAGAACAAGACCGATATCGAATTAACAATATCGATCTTGCAGATACTTTGGTTTTATATTTGTAAAACTCTTGCAAGTGCACAAATCATTTTATAGGAAATGACAAGTATACTCTCAAGGTCGATCTAAGGAAGGAATATATATGATTTTTAATTTATTATTCAAACTCTTAAAAATAAAATTAAATCTTAAATATCATGTCACAATATTTTGATTTGTGTTTCCAAATCTAATAACATAAAAAATAAACATAGATGTGGATTCAATAAACAGTAATATTAATTTTTATCATTCATAACAGTGAAATATTTATAAATATAATAGTTAAATTAATTATGTTTGCTCATATTATTTAAGTTATTAAATATATAAATTGATATTTATTGATTTTTTTTTATTTTTGGTATGAAAATATCCTTAGGCGAGAGCCCAAATTTCTTTTTTTATTATTAATTAACTAATATCCTTAGACGAGACATATTAATTAATTAAGTATTAAATTTTAGGTTTATTTCTAAGAAAATTACAAACTATTTAATCACTACTTTAGGCAAAGTCAGTTAATTAGATTTTATTCAAAGTGGTCAAATTAAATTTAAGAATTTAATTATCCGAGTATTAACTTTCAAGTTTTAAAATTATTACTCAAAATATGTTATCGATATATTTTCAAATAATAGTTATTATAAAAACTTTTAAAATAGAGATTCACTCTAATTATCGGACGTTTGTACTAACAAATAAAAGGACACTATTATAAAATATAATTAAAACTTAAAATATAATTTTTAGAATTAAGTTTGTAATGAAAAATAATATATTTCTCTCTAACATCCTCAATATAAAATCTTTAATAAAAACAAATCAATTTATTTTATATAAATATTTTACTTATTTAATATTTTGTAAGCATAACATCATTATTATATCATATTTACAAATAATCAACCATATTAAATTTAATCATAGACAAATTAAATATAACATATAAGAATAAAACACAAAAATAACTGCAAATAATTCATTTTAAAATTATACCTTAAAAAATCCTTATAGAATTTTGATGCTAATTTTGTTTCTCGAAAACCTCCTCACGGATTTACATTTTTGTTTATTGAATCAAAAACTAGAAATCTACAAAAGTATTGCTAGTTCTTTTCAAAAAGAGAATAACTTTAAAACTAAAAAAACCAAAAAAAATTTCTAGAGAGAGAAAGCTAGAGAGAAAAGATGGATTATTTGGGATTTGAGGGATGATTTTTACAATGGGAGAGATGGTCTTTTTATAGATGAATAAAATTTCAAAAAAGTGGGAAAATATCTCAAAAATTGATTTTGAACGCGTTTGGACAGGCTAGCATGCGTGTGGGGCGAGATTTGCGGTAAGACGGGCGCTAACGCACATGAGATTTGTAGCAGATGAGTGTTGGAATGTGTGGGACTCAACGTGACATGTGTGCATGGCTCGACAGATTGGAGCTGGCTCTAGGTGTGACATACGCGCGGCTCAGTGTGGTGTGCGTTGGTAAGCTAGACTAGGCATTTTTGATCGTTTTGACCAATTTTGTCCAATTTTTTCTATGTTTTCTCATTTTTCTCTCAACATATTTGTAATGTATTACCTCTAGTACTTTTGTTCGAGTATTTAAATTATTTTGAACGAAAATACATGAAAAATAATAAAAATACCCGTGATCTTGAAAATAAAAATTTATATAAAAATATGATAAAATTATACAAATATAAATCTATTTAAGCAATTAAAGTGCATTAAATCATGGTAATTTTAGAGTTTTTTAAGCACTCATCAATCCTTTACATGCATATATAGATACAGAAGTTATTGTATACATAACAAGTAAATGTGTTCCCAGAAGAACACTAAAAATAGCCACCTAAAGACTTAATTGTAAAAATTTCTAATAATAGTACGATAAATATTAATAAAGTTTTAAAAGATACATATATAACAACAATAACCAATAGCACCCAACAGGTTCACAAGTCTAGGAAAAATAGTAAGACCTCTAGTATTATTTAGAGAGACATCTCTTTTGAAAATATCAAAGATAGTGAGGCATCCAATGTTATTCAAGGAACATCCCTAATAAACTCATTAGTCATTGAATATGAAAAGGAATGCTATAGAAACCTTAGTAAACTATAATGATTACGTCTCTACAACTTGGTCAAAAAATCTACCTTGGAACACATAGAAGATATTAAGTTCTATAGTATAGAAAATAAATTCCCTACAGGGAGTAAATTCAAAATTTTGGAAAGAGCCGATCCAATAATTGTTTATAAAACTTTCCATACAGAACTAATAGAAAACATATATACAGTAATTAATTTAAGTGAATTAAATTATTTCTCAAAAAATTTCAAAAAAGCAATCAAAAACTTTAGAAAGAAGATAAGAGCATGTGACAAGCCTATTTATCTTAGATTTTTCAGTTCACTAATGGATTGGAATAAGGAATGATGTATCAGTCCTTACCACTTCATCAAGATAGGAATTTCCAACATAAACAAAGAAATTTAACACAGAAAACTTTGTGTATTAAAAGGTCAAATATTAGGCCAAATTTACAATGAACTTAGAAAAATTGATAATTCAACTAAGATCAAAGTAAATTACTCAACCAGTAAAGTCATCATTACTTCTCATAATAACATGGCTTTCACCGAAGAGGATGGTAAAAAAACCACCAAATTTGAGATAAATTTTAATAACAATAACTTGAAAATTGGTCAAGAAACAAGTAAGATATTTTACTTTTATGCCATAAAAGCAATCAAAGATCACAGATGTATTTACTGCATCAAAGATCGAGAAAATGAATATGCAGCATCATCAACGTCATCCAAAGGACTATCGATAGAAAATGACAAGTTAGAATAAAGAGGAAGAATTGTCGGTAGAAGACGACAAAGAAAAACAAAAATATAGTACCCACATCTTTAGTTATAGTTAGCCTTAAAATTATAATAATTATTATATTATGAATAAAATAGATTGCAATCACTCTTTTATAGTAAGTCTAAATTGGACACCATTTATGTATGGATGCAGAAGGCTCACGATTACTAAGAAGGTATTAATGTTTGAGCAAAACTAATGCGTAACTAGTGTAACAAGAGAGGCAAACAGAAGGGAAGATTGTGGTGGACCTAGTAAATTTAGATATAATAATTATAGCTTTTAAGCCAATTAAGAATATTGAATGTTTAAATATTTGTTTATATCAATTTATAATACGGATGAACAAAAAGATGAAGATAGTAATAACATAATCTATTATAAGAAAATTAGTTCTTTTGTTTTTACTTTAAATGAATTTTTTATTTTAAATTCTTTAGGCATTGGATTCTAGTGTGAAATTATCTATAAATGGGAAAAAGTCATGTTAAAGCAAGAAGGATTCATATGATAACATAAAAAAGGTCAAGTTAACATAAATTGACACCCTTTAAATCTTGTTGATAATCCAATGACAAAAAAGGCTAAACAAACATAAGAAGTGGAGCCTATTGTTGAAGCGAAAAAGCTTGCATGTGAGAGAATGATTCCAAATGAAAACTTACAATTGCAATACTATGAGTAAAGTTTTGGGCATGATCGTGGTCTATATGTTAAACAAGAGAATATAATCAATGTATATGAGGAGTAGTGGATTAGGGCTGTTGAAAATCAACACCAACATAATAAATGAAGTGGTTGAAGGATGTAGGAAAATAAATGGAGTGGTTGAAAGATGTAGAGAAATAAATAGAGTGGTTGAATGATGAATAAATAGGGTGGTTGAAGGATGAATAAATAAGGTGGTTGAAGGTTGTAGATAATATTTGTGTGGCTAGAATTATTTCTTAGTTTTATATTTATGTGGTATAGATTGCATGGTGAGGACTATAAATAGCTTACCTTGCATTTGGTTTATTCATTCCATAAAAAAAAGTCTTTGTATTTTTAGTTTGAGTGTGAGTTGAGAGCTTTCTCTTTGAGTGTTTGTATTTCTCTTCAATTTGTGAGTTGCCTTTGAAAGATGTTATAGTGGGTATATTATAAGTAGTTTTTTTACTTGTTTGGATTCAATATTAGTAAATTTAGAGTTATGTATTCTAAATTTTACTCAATAATTGGTATTAGAGCGGAACAGTCAAGAATTGTTCTTAGTGAAGCTATCTTGAGTTGTGAGGAGTTTGATACTCTATAAGTTTCTTAGTTAAGCTTGTTCGGTATATTCGAAGTCTTGCCAACACGATGGGTGACCTTAAAGTAGTTGGAGGAATCAAGAAGCTCAACAACAAAAACTATAACACATGGGCAATATGTATGGAGTCTTACCTACAAGGTTAAGACTTGTGGGAGGTTGTTTATGGTGACGAAGTTACATAACCAGTAGCGGAAGATGCAAATGGCATCTTGTGGAAGTGGAAAATTAAAGCAGGCAAAATGATGTTTACTTTAAAGACCACAATTGAAGAAGAAATGTTGGAGCACATTCGGGATGCCAAAACACCGAAGGAAGCATGGGACACTCTTGTTACACTCTTTTCAAAGAAGAATGATACAAGACTAAAACTTATGGAGAACAAGTAGCTATCGATGGTGCAATGAGACATGATGATTTCCCAATATTTTCATAAGGTAAAATCGTTATGTCGCGAAATTTCAAAGTTAGATCTGAAAAATCCTATTGGGAAAACTATGATAAAGAGAATAATTATCCATGGTTTAAGACCTAAATATCGAGGGTTTGTTATCGCTATATAAGGATGGCTAACACAACCATCTCTTGTTGAGTTTGAGAATTTATTGGGCGGTCAAGAAGCTATGACTAAGTAAATAGGAGGAGTTTCGCTGAAGGGTGAAGAAGAAGCGCTCTACACCAGCAAAAGCAAAGACACTTTCAAGCATTACAATGGAAATGGATATAAAAATGATGGCGAAAAAGGAAAAATTCCTCAAGGAAAGGGAGGCTTTGGTCTAGGGAGAGCTTGGAAGAACTGCAATAACAGTAAAAAATTTGATGGTGAATGTTACAATTACGCAAAGATGAGTCACATGGAAAAATATTATTGGAGTAAGAAAAAACCTGTTAAAAGTAATACAGCTACTTTTAGTTCTAAGAAATATAGCAAAAATGGTTGGGATACCGAAGCATTATTTGCTACAGAGGAAGAAGAATTAGCTCTTATGGTGACAACATTAAAATAGATTGATTGGATCGTAGATTCGATCTACTTAAATCATATGATAGGTGATAAACAGAAGTTGGAAAGCATGTCTAAGTACAAGGGAGGTCGTGTAGTGGTGATAATTGATAACTTAAGGTTACCGATAGCCCACATCGGTAAGATGATAGTTATGCCTCGATATAATACTAACTAGGTACCACTTCAAGATGTTTATCATATCCCAGGAATGAAAAAAAAACTTGCTATCTGTGGCTCAATTGACATTATCAGGCCACTATGTCTTGTTTGGTCTTCGAGACGTGAAGGTGTATCATGATCTCAAAATCTCAAAAACATCGACAATGGAGGGGCAACGATTGGAATCAGTCTATGTGATGTCAGCATAATCTACATATATAGATAGGACAAGAAGAAATGAGACAATAGATCTATGACATATGTGGTTAGGTCACATTAGTTATTCTAAGCTAAGTGTGATGGTGAAGAATTCGATGCTTAAAGGGCTTCCTCAACTAGATTTACGAACATATACGATCTATGCAGGATGCCAATATGGTAAAGCTCACCAATTTCCATATGAGGAATCAAAGTTTAAAGCAAAAGAACCATTGGAGTTAGTTCACTCTGATGTATTCTGTCCTATTAAGCCACCATCAATTGGCGGTATGCGATACATGGTGACATTCATTGACGAATTCTCAAGGTATGTGTGAGTTTTCTTTATGAAAGAAAAACCTGACGTATTCTCAAAGTTTAAAGAGTTTAGAGAGTCAACTGAAGGAGAAGTTGGAAAGAAGATTTATTGCTTGCGCACAGACAACGGCGGAGAATATAGCTCAAGTGATTTCTCAATACCTAAGGGAATGTCGAATACGTCATCAGTACACTTGTGCCAACACGCCCCAACAAAATGGTGTAGTAGAGAGAAAGAACTGGTATCTTGTAGAAATTTTTTGGAGTATGCTACATGAAAAGAATGTACCTGGGAGGTTTTGGGTTGAAGCGATGAGGACTACAGCCTTTGTGATCAACAGACTTACTCAACCAAGGTTAGAATTTTTTTCACCCTTTGAGAAACTATGGAACATGAAACCTACAGTTAGTTACTTTCGAGTATTTGGCTATGTATGCTATGTATTTGTTCCTGATCATTTATGGAGCAAATTTGACAAGAAAACTGTTAGATGTATCTTTGTAGGATACGACAGTCATAGAAAAGGGTGAAAATATTGTGATCCAATGAGTGGAAGATGCTACACTTCACGAGATGTGGTGTTCGATGAAGCATCTTCTTGATGGTCCTCAGAGAAGAGGGCGTTGCCAGAGTTGAGAGAATTTGGAGACAAGTTGCAAGAAAAGATGGGGGAGTATACTATTCAATTCCAACCAAGTTTAGATGAATCCAGAGATCCAAACGATGATGGTGCCGAACAAAGAGTAACTCAGAATCCATGGCAAACTGGCATATATCAACAACTAAATGAAAAAGGTAGGCTTAGTGAAATGGAAGAATCAACTCCATAATCTCAACTCCGTAGGTCAACAAGAACACGAAGGCAAAATCCCAAATATGCCAATGTAGCCATAGTTGAAGATGCAATAGAACTTGAGACGTTCGAAGAAGCATTGCAAAGATCTGAGTGGATGATAACTATGAAAGAAGAGATCGATGCACTTCAGCAAAATCAAACTTAAGATCTGGTGCGAAAACCAAGAGATATGAAACCCATATCCTATAAATGGGTTTACAAGATAAAGCATCGTCTAGATGGGTCAATTGAGAGATACAAGGCATAATTGGTAGCTCATGGTTTCTCTCAACAATATGGACTATACTATGATGAAACGTTTAGTCCGGTGGCAAAACTTACAACTGTACAAGTCCTACTTGCACTTGCAGCCAACAAAGATTGGAATTTATGGATGTGAAGAATGCTTTTCTTCATAGAGAGCTGGATCAGAAGATCTACATGATCCAACCAATGGGTTTTCAGAGCCAAGATCATCCTAAATATGTGTGTAAGCTACGAAAAGCACTTTACAAATTGAAACAAACACCCAGGGCATGGTATGGTAAGATTGCTAAATTTTTAACACAAAGTGGTTATTCAATAACACCTGCAGATTCTAGCTTGTTTGTCAAAGTCAATGAAGGAAAGCTAGCTATCGTACTAGTGTACACAAATGATTTAATCATAACTGGTGATGATAAGGCATAAATTCTTCGAACAAAGGAGAATTTATCAGTCCGTTTCCAGATGAAGGAACTTGGACAGCTCAAGTACTTCCTTGGTCTAGAGATTAACCGCATACAAGAAGGAATATTTCTTTGTCAACAAAAATATTCCAAAGATTTGACGAAGAGGTTTGGAATGCTTGAATGCAAACCGATTTCGACACCGATGAAACCAAATGCTAAAATGTGTGCACATGAAGGAAAAAATTTGGAAGATGCTACAATGTATCGAAAATTGGTAGGTAGTCTAATCTACTTAATCTTAACTCGACCAAGCATTTTTTATGCAGTTAGTGTAATGATTGGTGCATGCAAAATCCAAAGAAGCCTCATTTGAAAGCAGTTCGACAAATATTGAAATATGTAAATAGTACAATTGACTATGGTCTTTTGTACAAGAAGGATGGAGACGACAAGTTAGTTGGTTACTGTGATGCTGACTATGTAAGAGATACGACAAGTTAGTTGGTTACTGTGATGCTGACTATGTAAGAGATCATGACACTAGAAGATCAACAACTTGGTATATGTTTAAGCTTAATTCTGGAACAATTTCTTAGTGTAGCAAGAAACAGTCGACAGTATAATTATGATATACTGTTGAATTTATGATCAATTCATTGCTTTTCTTTTCTATTAGAAAGTATGATGCTTTAGATAAAGGAGCAGAAATTGTTTCTCGCGGAGGATTTGGCCAATTAGGTGAAGGTGCGGTTGATCAATTTTTCCTTCCATTAGGTCTGTAATTACAAATGTAATTAGCACACGATGTTGTTGATGTAGGAAGAGGTATTCAAATTCCTCGTGTTCTGTTTTATATATCTTTTCATGAGCTTCCTTTAACTCATGTCATTTTATTCTGATTAGTATCACATTCAATGACGACCAAATGATGTCTCCTTTAGTGATAGTTCTTCACGCTGCATTTATTCCAATTCAAGATGCCTTTTTGCTTAAATTTGTGATGTGGATAAATTATGAGAAGCTATAGATACAAACATAAAGTTGACTGTATAGTTTTACTTCTATCATCTATTAGTTACTTTGAAAATGCTTTATAATTTCTTTTATGCAGACATTTGGACCAATCTTGCCTATAATGTAATTTAGCACTGATGAAGAGGTTGTCATGTTTGCTAATGACTCAAGATATGGTCTTGGCTGTGCTGTTTTCTTTGGTTGTCAACACCGCACCAAATAGCTTCCCAGATACACTGTGGAGTTGCTGCAGTTGATGATTTTGCATCAAATTACATGTGTCATTTACCATTAAACAACTAATAGTTATGTACTACACTTTTCTTTATTTTCATAATTATCCTGTCTACTTTATATGTAAAATATATTTATATTTTATATTAAGAGCTTAATCTTTTATTTTATTCTGAAGTAGGATAATTTGATTATATTCAACATCTTAATTTAGGTTTTTATATATTATTTTAATAATTATCCGTAATTATTATATACAAGTATAATTCTCTTTAATTGTAGAAAGTCAACCAACTATTCTTTATCATTTGGTACAATTAAGCTAGGGTCATCTATAAGACATTTTTTAGTAGTATTAAAAGATGAATGCAATGGTTTCACCAAATTTTAGAAATTGAGATGGAATTGAAGTGGACAAATACTTGCAAAACATTATATGCTTGCCGGGAAAAAGAATTAATTTATAAGATGTAGTAGTATTATGTTATAGTTTTAGTTAAACCACTATACTTCATGACCTTGGTATCAAAACTGATCTGGTTTTGTTATTTTGTGGTTTGTTGGATGTTTATTAGTTAAATAATAATATGTATTATACCTATATTATTAATAGATATTTATCTTTTCTATATGAATTTAGTGATTAATATATATAATATATATAATAGTATTTATGAATTTATTCCTTTAATTTATATTTAAATTTTTTTAATTAATATTTAATTTTTATTTTTTGTTAATCAATATCTAAGTTAATTTATTATCTAAACTAACCACGATATATATTCATATTTAGAATAATATTATCGTTTTATATTTAAAATAGTTATAATATGTTTACCTTCAAACAATACCGAAAAGAAAAGAATAATTGTAATAGATGCTCATATTACAACAGTTAATTATAAATATTTTTTAATAATAGTTTTAGATGTTATTACATTGTTTACTTAATATATTATATTGGTTATTAAGGTTTTTAACATAGGTTTTTATTTTGTAAAAAACTGATGTAATAGGTGTTTATAGCACTCACCTAAACAGAGATTTTTTTATGAAAAATAACAGTAAAAAATTTACTACAACGCTTTTTAAAGATAAAAAATTGATGTTTATCATTGATAATATAGTAGTGTTCATTTCATTTATAACTACAATGTCATTGTTTAATGGGTTCATACTACTTAATGGTTTCATACAACATTATATGCACTTCCTTTGTTTGAAAATTAGTGTAATATATTTAACTAGCAACTCACAAGCATTTGACATGCATTTGGATTTAAGTATTTTACTTGCTTTTGTTAAAAGTAAATTTAATGCATTTGCATTTAAGTATTTTACCTGCTTTTGTTAAAGGTAAATTTAATCTTACTTTGTTTGACTAGATATATCATGACTAGCATTTTAAATTTCATAAAAAAATTAAATAGATTACTTTTTCATGAAGTTACATAGAAGTAAAAATTTCATGTCACAAGGAGGGAATTTCATTTTTAAACAGAAAAATAGATTATGTTGATTACTGCAACATAAAGAAGTTGGATTTGAATGTATTTAAAGAGAGTTTTTAGATTTTAAAAATTATTTAGGTACTTTAAAGTGCTTGGGTGTATGATAACAATCAATTTATTATGTAAGATTTTTATTTTTATTTTTTGAAATTTTTTTACTATGATTGGAGATAATATCACATCTTTTAGATTATCAATAATTATAAAATTATTAATTGAATTATAATAACGAAACTGCAATTCAGTTTGACTTAAAAGACAATAATTTACATTACATGTATATTAATAAACTAAACTATCACTAATATGGTGAATCTATCAACGAAATTGAATATGAAAATTTTATTCTTTTATAAGAGATATTGAATTAGAGAATGAAGATAGAAATGATGATGTAATTCATGCCCCAAGAATTATACATCAGCATGTTATATACATGTCAAAATTTCTAATTCATTCTTGATTTTCAATCAAATCATACTAAATATTTAATTTATAAAATATTATATCATTAAGATACTACCACTAAAATAAAAAATATGAGTAATAAGTATTTGAAATTTGTACTAGGATAGTGAACTGTTCCTACAACTCCTTATTATTATTTTTAAAAAAATAATAGGTATAAATACATATAAAATAATGAGATTTGAATCCATTTAATTGTAATGGTTATAAATAGCATATATAATGCAATCGGTTGCAATTCCCTTTTCTTGTGAAATTACTAATGATGATAAATTTATAATGTATCATAAATAACGTTGCAAAATGTGATTAAATATTATAATTAAATCCAAGAGAGCATTATCCAATTAAATTGTAGTGTTTGTGATATTCTATTAATTTATTTTTCATTTTGCCCATGTGATAAGGCTTGTTTCTCAGATCTTTGGCAGCCAGGTCTAATAAGACTTTTTATGGTACTTTTACGATTATGAATAGGATATTTATTAAAAATTATAAAATAATATCCGTAAATTTATAATAATATTAAATGTGATCAATTTAAATAAAATTTAACATTAAATAAATTTAAATAATTATAATTCTACTTAAATAACATCCTTTGATTTCATTCAACATAAAATGACGGATTAAATCTTTTTTAATTGAAAAAATATATAAATATAATATAAAGAGTGTTATTTTAATGATATTTTTTTAAATTCAATTAATTATTGACTAAATTTTACCTATAAAATTCCCACTTAAATCTTACTTCCTAGTTGGAAATACTTGAGATAAAAATTTAACAAAATTGAAAATCCTTTTATAAAAAGAGAGAGCATAATGAAACTCATAAACAATTTACAAAATTTTTAAAAAAAATTTGAACAAAGTTAGTAGATGTCAATGTACATTCTGCTAAAATCCTAAAAGACGATAAAGAAAAAGCAGAGCAAAGCCCAAACAGTGAATTCGTATCTCCAGGATTTGATCCCTCACACAACCCGTTTGCCTTCGATAAGTGCATCCGATTAATCCTCCCCTTGGGGGGGCCAGAAAACTAGTATATAGAAGAAGAAATATCACCACCTACAATGGTTAAAGAGTCATTAGGCTTACTTGACGTCACATTGTTGTTTCTTGATTCTACTCGATTTTTAATACTCTAGATAAGGGTGCGCAATCTTCCAACTCATTGAATATTATCCATGTGGTATTTGAGGCCAATAAGTTCCATTATATGTACAAAAAATTTCTTTCAAAAAATTACTAACTTTTATTTATCAAACTATAATATATTAAAAAGTAAAATAATAAATATACCACCAAATTATGATATTTATATAAATCTAATACTGAACTTTTATTTACTTTAGGAGTCTACCATTACCATTATCTGTCGAACAAAAATTAACATTTTTCACCTGAAAAAAATGTTAAATTACATTAAACAAATAGCAGTAATGTAAACTTATACCACTAATAAACTTTAGTGATAAATTTATCACGGTCCAATATTTAGTAATTGATTTTTTCAAATGAACTGATACATTTTTTAATTTACTATTGTAAAACAACAACTTGCTCTTGGAGTAATACCACAAATTGTTCGTAATTTTATAGATAATCCTATTCCTTACTATAATTAATCATTTGAATTGAATTTTTCAACAGGTCAACGGACATAACGAAAGCACAATTGTCACCCCTGTGTAGGATCTATATCAGACCACATTCTGTACAATATTCAAACTTTTTCCAAGTCCCAAAAAAAATCAAAAAAAGAAAAAAAAAGCCTTCCGTCAACTTTTTTCTTATTTCAAAATATAATCTATTTATATGCGTTTGTTTTTGTAATGAAAGCAATGACATAAATTGCGTTTCTAAATGTCAACCCAAGTGTGTGGGTCTCAGTTTCAATACCCTTCGGGAGTTTAGGTCAATAGCCGTTAATATAACTTTGTGAAACACACTATTATGTTGCAAAGAAAAGTGAATGTTTATCCTAGAATTGACGTTTGATATGTATGAACGAGGGACCAACCAAATTGACAATAAATTATATTGAAGCTACAGATTTAAAGAACAACAACGTGATGGAACCTGGATAGTACAGAACTTACGCAATAATATATAAGAAGCAAACCAAATAAGCAATTTTTCAGATCTTTACGGTCAAGTTAAATGTGAATGATTCAAGGAAGACCTAGGTGTTTATGATCACAAAACGAGCGCAATGAAGCAAGTCAAGAACCCAGCAACATACATTGATGCAGACAACAGGTTGAAAAGGGATGAAAAAGTAAACGCAACCAGCTGACTAACTAGTTTAAGGAAAATCTGACTAACTAGTTTAAGGAAAATAACAAGAGTTATTGGAATAGTTTCTTCCTTAGCCAAGAAAAAAGTACCATTTTTTCTCTAGTTATATAATTCAAGCTTTGCACAGATCTAAAGGTGTAAATGCTTTTTGTTTTTAGACGTGGTCCAATTATAATTTTACGGTTTCTTGACATGACGAGGTGTAAAATCAGTTTGATTTCACTCGCAAGTTTGATTAAAGTTGTTCTATCCCTAGCCAAATGTACTAAGTTTAAAAAATCAACCCCACATTCTACACCCAAAAAACAAAAAGTGCTTATGAACTCTAAAAAAATAAAAAGTCCCCAAGGCTGACCATACCAAAACTCATTTCATCAAGTTTGAACTCATTAGCCAAAAAAACAAGAGGTTTGAACCCATTAAGTTTCCTTTGCACATATTTCCCAAAGTTATTATAATAATGTAGCCGTTAAAAATATGAACCAAACCTGCAAGTAATTCTTTACCACATCAATATAGGGATCAAGTTATGTCTTTACATAAATTAATTTATAGCAAGAAAATAGACCAAATACGAATCAACCTGTAAAATTAATTTTTTATATTAGGATTTTACGCATTAAATCCAACCAAACAGAATAAATTTAATAAGCAATTTTTTGTTAAGTAATATATTTTGGTTGACTATTTTAGAGTCAACAAGGCGAACGACTTGAACTCGAGATGACTCCTCACAACTCCAACCCACCTATTCATGAATTAACCCACCACCACTATTCATGACACAACCTTGTAACCCCTACTGGGAAAAAATCTTACATACATGTTATATGCCTCCTCACAACTTTTCATTGTTTATAAAAATAAAGAGTCATAACTCCATTTCATCACGTATCTGCCCCCGTATATGCAAAGATTCTCTCCCTAATTAGAAGCCTGCATTCAAACACAAGATCACTCCACACAAATCTGACCACATATTCATGGATTTCACGCGATAGATTGACCATACCTGCAAGATTGTTGTTATCTCGTAATTTTCCTTTGTCTGAATTAGAGATATAAAGTAAGTTGTCTCGTCTCATTTCTCATTTAATACCTCTAATGGACTCATGATACTATATCATCTCATTCCAACCGTAGACCTAATAGGCCTAATTTTAAACACATATTATATCAATTTTTTCTTATTAAACTTACAATATAAATGATCATTTATCATTTTCTTATTTTTTTGTATTCTTACTTGATTCATTTAGACCCATATGGACAAATGAGATATCTCAATTAGTACTGTTTTATTATCATCTTATTTCATTAAAAATTAAGCGAGACAAAATAAAATGAATTTTAAAAATTAATAAATTATCTCATAAATCTCATTAATATCTCATCCCAATTTGCACTTCTAGGTCAAACACTCTTTGATCATGTTTGGTTGCCAATTATATGAATGATAATGAAAATAATTATAAGTATTCTTGTATTTAGTTTGACTATTAATCTATAATAGAATGTAAAACATTCTAACATTAACATCAATGCTTATTCCTTCTACATCCCTTAAAAATACGCTCTAATGTTATATTTTTTTTACATATTTATATAATCATTTATTATTATTTTTCCCTCATTTGTTCTCATTTAAAAATAAAAAAAGAATTTTTTTTAATTTATAATTTTATAAATTTTATTTAAATATAATTATTTTGATTCAACCGTCCAACAAACATAATAATAATATTGTTTCATTGAATTTCATTACCGTTCCCGTTCTCGTTATGTTTCCACTATACGAACCAAACATGAGCTTTTCAAATATATCCTTATTTTCCTTATAGTACAAGTACTCTTTGCATAATTAATATTATCCTACACCCACAAGTGCATCACATGTTGACGTTGGTAATGGAGATTAATTCCCCCTCCCCCGCCCCTCCTCCTAAATGGAGATACCATCATTGCGATCTAGGAAAACAGCAACTTTTGGCTGCATTATTTTCATCAATTAAGTTGGTTAATTTGTCTGCAGCAAAACCTGATCGCTATTGAAAATTTTCAACTTTAGTTTCTGAGTTAAGTTTATATCAACCCGATGTTCTATATCATTTGACATGTGTTCTCAAACCGACGTCAGGGTTCCTCAGTTCCTCTGTAGCATCTTTCTTAGCAACTATAGAATTTTTTGCATATTGCTGAGTAATAATTTTGATAAGGAGCATTTTGTTTGCTTCGAACTAATAAAGTGTATTAACTTAATCTTACGGTGTTATTATCTTTTCCAGCCCAAACAAATTGATGTTCACGATTTCAATATTATGTTCTCTATAGCTTCTTATGCGCATTAGTGGAGAAATGATAGTTTCTGGAATTTTATGGGGTGAGTTGGAACTGAAGTTACCAGGTTGTATACTTGGCATCTTTAATGCTACTCACTGGGATGCTAGAAATACTAATACTTCCTATAATCATATTTGCAGATATTATAAAATCACTGGACTACCAAAAATAGTTTACATAATGCAATTTCTATTTATTTTACATTTACGAAAGATCTAGAATGAACTGGCCTTATAGTTGAATAATAGATTATGGATGAATAAAACTGTATTTCAGGGTCACACAGGTGTACACATATATGTTGCAATTGTATGCTAGATATAAAGATGTATAATATATAAGAGTTGATACAGCAAAAGCATGCTCAATGCACTCATAACAAACATAATACAAATAATCTAGTGAAACTAAGTAAAAATGTAGTGTGGAAGAAGAACTATCATGCATAGTATGTGAAAAATATTATATAAGATCAATTAAAGATCACAAAAGCATCAACTTCTTCAGACATAGTTGATAAAACTACACCAAAACATAACAGAGCATTTGAGTTCTAAAATACAAAAACATATGACATACAGTTGCTGAAAATTATAGGAAAGCAACCAAAGAGAGGCCCAAATTGAGAATATTTTCCTAATGGGGCAGAATCAAGCAGAAATAAAAGACTGTCAGGAGATGACTGAAAATAGCAGCATAAAATCCACTCTACAGTTCTATATATACTTGAGATCATTTCCCTTAAAATCCTAATCGGATCACTTAGCCAAATCCATCTAATCATCCTCAACAAAATCAACCTTGTTAAATAGCTTTCTAATCAAATCTGTCTTTACCTGGAAACCTCACGATGTATTGTTTTATTTCCTTAACAATGCATTCTCCTTCACTACTACCTCAAAACTCATCCTAAGACCAGCACGTGAGAGCACCAGCCTTACCAAAGCAGCAGGAAATTCCAACTTCCAACAACAAATCACTAAAGAAAATTTTCCAGTTTTTGTAGCAAGAGGTCAAGCTAAGCCTATAATTATAATCAACAGAAACACACAAGCTTGATAGAAAAGCAAAGGAAATAAGGCATCATATCAATCTACCAGACAAATTTGCATATAAATCGCACATAAAGGAACTCAACTATTATGAAATGCAATCAAGGAAGGTTACCTAGATAAAGAAGTTTCACTGCTGACTTCCAGACCCTCGTCCTGCTTGAGTACCAATTTGCTGCTGCTGCTGAATTTGAAGGAGTAGATTAGCTGCAAATTGCAAAGTTGATTGGTATCGCTGATTCTTATCAGCCTCACCCTCTGATGCACCCTGACCTCCAAGGAGTGCAGATTGCAGCTGCTGGACCTGATTTGATACCTCTGTATTTACTTTTTCAGTACCTACAGGCACTATACCCGACTGAGCAGAATCAGGATTGTAGGGCTGACTAGACAAAGTCATAGCACTGTTCAGTTGCTGAGATACAGGGGTATTATAAAACCCAGAAGCATTCGTTCCATGTGCAGCCATATAGTTTCTCTGTGTACTGGGGGGAGTATCAACCTGATATTGGGTGAGATGTGGTGACGCAACTTGTACACCTTGAGGCGTAGGAAAACTACCCAGAGGCCTATAAGAAATGGTGGCCTGCTGAGGCAAGTTGACAGTAGGGTCTTGAAAATGGGTGCCACCATGGACCAAATGTACAGAGTGGCCTGCATTTGAGAAAGATGAACAAGACTGGAACTGTGAAGTATTTTTCCCCTGTAGATTAAACTGACTTCCCAGTTGCTGTAATGCATGCCCTGCATGGTCAAGTGTTGGGTGACTATCTTGTCTCAATGCAGAAGAAGGTGTTGCTTTATTTGGTGGAGCATAAGAAAATGACGGCCTAACATTGGATGAGTTTTGTGGATTTGCACCTTCTGGAGCAGAAGACTGAGCATTTGAAGGCAATAAGGTTGCTAGAGTAGCAATAAGTTCAGGTGTCAAGGAAACTCCAGCTTGGGACGTAGCTGCAGCACCATTAGAAGCATAATCTTGAGATATGGACTGTACTACAGGGGAATCACTCTTAGGTGGAAGATGGGGTTTGGAATGAAGCTTTGAATCCTGTAAAAACCTGCTATAGTCCATCTGCGAAACCGGTTCATCCTTCAATGGAGCAGCAACCCCATACTGCACTTGAAAAGGAGGCATCTGTTGTCTATCCATATACTGTGAAGAAGGAATAGGCAGGTACGACTGATGCTGCATGGAAGCATCGGCAGAAACTGATTGTGGAAACTTAAGGACGACACCATAAAGACGTTCAGGTCCCGTAACTTTCAAAATGTCTGTCAAAAAGTCTGAAGGAGGCACTAAAAACAGAGTGGTTCCATCATCAAATTTGGCAACACCAGCACGGCTTTTGGCACCTAGGTATCGAAGAAATTCAGTATAGGAAGCAAAATCATCCTCACTGTCAGGTAGGAAAAAAACAATGTCGAACCCATTGGCATCAGCATAGTGTTTAGTAAGCATATCCAATCCTGTCCTCGCTGAGCAATTAACAACTTCAGGACTGCAGAACAGCAAACATACTAATTATACACAAATAAACATATATTCAACAGTTCATATGATTTGGTTTATTTGTTTATGTCTGCTGTAAATTTTTTTTTTAAAAAGACCTTTCATACATTGAGGAACGTCAAGTTCTTAAAGTATCTTTAAGGTAAAGCTATAACATACATTAAACAAATATACAAGCAAAACACAACTATGCCTTTGACCCAAAAAAAAAAAACTATGCCATGTATGGTGTGGAAATATGTATAGCATCGTAAAAAAGATCCATACAAGAAAGGAAAATAAAATACACCAAAGAGATAAGATACGAGTGTACTCACAGATCGGCTCCTATTCCTTTTCCAATAGGGATACACCTAACATGACAAACAGGTGTCCCACCCTTTGCAATGACACCACGCCAGATGTAATCATTCTCTGAATGAACTTGTGCAGGTCGTCCTGCAGAAACCATTGCACAACCAGGACTGAGGCAGCTCTTCCCTGGCACATTTGCAAATGGACCAGATACACCCCCATCAATTCCTGAACCAAGCCCATATGAACGATTCAATGCCAACCCATGATCATCAATCTTTGTTGAGGGAAAAGAAGCATCATCACTAGAAAAGAGGCCATCTGACCTCGATCTTTTGGAATCCCTTTGAAATTGGTTCACATCCAACAAATCCCAAGCACCAGATGCAGATCTTGTATGTCCGCTAATATTCGAAGCAGGAGAAGACAGCATATTCGGAGTGGGAGGAGATGGCCTTCTCCAGTTTGGACCCATCAGATTTTTGGAATTACCTTCCTGATAATTAGAAAGAGCAGACACGTCATTAAGTTCTGGGCCTAAAAGCAGAGGGTCAAATCTACCCTGCGGACCAAAAGATCTAATTGGCATACGACCAAGCATGCTATTGGGTGGTAGTGATCCAGCAAAATTATTGGACATAATTGGATGATTTAGACCTAACATATCGCCCTGAAGAGGTTGAAATGGAGGACCACAGAAAACATCTGCTCTAGGTCCTTCACCTCCAGGGTAAGGACCTGGAGAATCTTTTCCAGGTGCAAGTTCACTGCTCGAGAACATAATAGTAATTCGAGGATCATTGAAAAGTCTTCCTTGCAACCCCTCCTTGGCACGCCGAGCTTCATCAACACTTCTAAATTCCACAAAAGAGTAGTGTCTTGAAGGGAAACTCTTAATTCTTTCAATCTCACCAAACAAAATCAGGGCATTGTGGAGCATTTGCTCATCAATCTGAACAGAAGGTGGGTAGCCTATCCATAAAACTTTACTTGGTTGGCCATCTCCTTTTCTTCCCCCTGAAGCTTGAGAATACTGCCAGATCATGCATTAAATTAAAATAAAATCAACAAAAAGAAAGGTTACAATATATTATTGCTGTCCTGAACTCCACCTATGGATTCTAATGTACCCGAAACAAGACTCTGCATCAGTTCCATATATATTGAAACACACCTCATGCTAGAAGCCAAGCTAAACACAATTCTCAAAAACATATCAATATGGACTTGGCAATCTAATCAAATGTTGATTACAAAATTAAAACTCACCAGTTGTCTTCTATGACCAGGAGGCAAGTTGGCAGGCAACATGCTCCTGCCGTGAAACTGCCCATCTATGGATTCAGGCCACTGTTCCTGTTACAATAAGCCAGGAAAAATGTTGAATTCCAAAACAAAACAAAAGACATCTGATATTGTTACTAAGAAACATGTTATTGATTGAGGGTGGCATTATTGCCACATCCAAATTTGATCTCCACATAAATTCTTCATCCCCATAGGAATTACATTTTCAACTCACAAATGTTTGATTTGGTAGCAATATTTAGGTGGTAATAGAAAAACACTTGGCACAAGCTAAAAATAATGTCTTATCATAGTTTGAATAAAATGCAGATTTATCATTTGTCTCCAAATTCATCAATTTTTTTATAGACAATTTTTCAATAAATAATTATAATAACAATAATGATACAGAATTGGGCAACTACAACTCCTAGAACAAGACTAACAGAGTAATGACACAGAGAATCAGTAAGATCAGCAAACAAGAACAAAAACATTCAGTTAAACATAACATGATTAAAAAAATTTAAATATATTCTTGTTTCCACCTATCATCATCTAAGCTCCTTAACTAATCAAATTCATTTCACAAGACACAGAATACAATGAGTAAATCCATAATAAGGAAGATATCTCAAGGAGAGTGCTCAAGTTCTAACAGCAACTTTACCTTTCTTGACGGTTGTGACCGAAGAAAATCAACACGTATCTGCTCTCCACCCAAACGTTTCCCATTCATGCTTTTCATTGCTTGAAAAGCATCTTCCAATCTGAAATATTCAATAAATGCAGTATTCCGATCTCTCATAAACTTAAAATCCTCAATTTTCCCAAACTTGAGAAATTCTTCTACCAGCTCTTCCTTTGAAACAGATGTGCTAATTCCACCAACCCACAGATGCTTAGAAGGCTTTGCCTGAAATGAATATTTCATAATAATCCGAAATCATCATTCCCAAGAATGCAAATCTTGTGTCTAGTATTTAAAGGCAAGAAACTGAGAGAAATTACTACATTCAAGTCAAGTTAGTAAAACTAGGTCAAAACAGAAAATTTATCACCCAGACGAAGAGCAAAAGATCCTTTCACCATTAAATTTTATTGAAGGAGTAAAAACACAGGGTAAATGCAACAGAATTATTACTAACTGTTTATAAGCTAAGTTAATGTACAACCAACTAGGAAAGCAGAAAAATGTTGAAAAAAGACAAAGAATTGTACAAAATGTTTAGTCCCTTTGTAAAAAATGTGCCAAATAAGAACAAAGTTAACTTTCCATCCAATTTTCCATTAAATACGACGGAATAACATATGTGACACATGCATGTTTGTATTTCTTGATAGACATTTATCTAATGAAATAATTATTAATTAAAAAATTACTCAAATTTTTTAACAAATATTTCAAACTTAAATTAAATTTTCAAATGTGTGACTTTGAATGTTAAATAATAAAAATTCTATTTAAGATTTATTAAAAAATTTGGCTAATTTTGAATGAATTTTTTTTTTTTAAAGTTTGAGAAATATTTTTAATTAATTATTAATTTTTCAAGTATATACATGTCAAAAAATATAAATATACATTTGAAACATGTGTTTTCGTTATATTTAACAGAAAATGGAATAAAAGTAAACTTTATCCTTGACTGACACCTTTTCACAAACAAATGGACTTAAATGACACATTTTTCACATACGAAGGAACTTAAAAATACTTTTTATAAACAAAGGGACTAAACAACACATTTAGCCTAAACAAAGTGACCATTTGAGCACTCACCCTAAACTAATTGAGCTCTACATAAAAGGACACCTAACTATATAAAAAAAAACCACACGATGTCTAAGAGGAAAAAATTGTGTTGAAGATAATATCCTCTTAAGAATGTCAGAGAAGACAAATATATGAATCTATAGCGTATAAATATCAGATCATATTAGCTAGATATGATTAGTACAGCCATGAAAAGCTGAAATAAAACTAGAATTGTGTTGAGTGCAGTTGAGTGTTGACCACTCAATGACTCTTTGGAACAGAAGATAATGACTACCCCCTCGAATATGAGGCAAGAAATCTATAGATACTCAACTGCTTTAGAAGTTTATTTGATAAATAATAATTTTGAATTCAGTTACATCACATATGGAAGATGTTGAAATGACAAGATTTGAGATCCAGACATATTTTCGACACCTCGGATACAAGTATAAATTTCTGATGAATATTGTATTCACTTGAAAAGAAAGAACTATCGGGAAAGCTCAAGAAGAAGAAAATTAATAATGAACTATATAGGATCAAAGAAAATACAGCTCCTGACAAATTATAGAGCCATAAACAGAAATTTTGTAGATCTATGCTATCTTAGCTAAGAAAAGGTAATAAACAATGCATAAAGGAATGTACACAATGACTACTGCTTTTCTAATAGTACAACACTGAAGGTACTACTCTTGTATTATACCTAGCACAAATATTACAGAAGTATGAATTCTGGGTAAATGTTAGAGCATATTTAAAATGCAAAGATGGCACAAGAAACTAACGAGTGGCCCTGAGTTCAAAAGATACAAGGAGAATCATAATACAATTATCCAACATTAAATCATTGTAGCAAAAAACCAAAAAGCTTAACTTCCAATATGGATGAATGCACGGAACAGAGTAAAACAGGCAAAATGACATAATATTGACTTCAATATCCAAGCAAAAACAATGTTTGCAAGGAGCACTTTGACAAGAGGTCAATCCAGATCCAAACCTCAAACTGGTTGAATTCATGCTATTCAACCTCTCTACTGATTAATTTAAAACCAATCAAGTCGAAATGTATCAATAATGAACTCAAGAAGGGTCAGATGTTACTGAAAGATTTTCAATACTATTATATTGGATGAACTATACCGTTGGTCCCTAAACTTTATCAAATTTACCACTTTGGTCCCTTAACTTTTTTTCCATAATATTACATCCACTATCTTTTCAAATTTAACACATAATCCAGTTTAAAAATTAGACTAAATTGATCTATAGTAATCAAAATTAACATGTTGAAAAAACTTATTTTTGTATTATTTAGTCCTTTACCTTCTAGAGTTTAACATATTTAGTTCATTATCTTTAAATTTGGACTAAAACTATTAAATTTAAAAAGATAGTGGACGTCATATTACCCAAAGAAAAGTTAAGGGACCAAAGTGTTAAATCTGATAAAGTTTAGGGACTAATCAACGTAACTCTTACCTTTTTTATTATTTGCAATCGACACTGAAACCTGGATCATAATACAAACAATCAAGTTTGTAGATGATTATAGAAATATGAAAAATATATAACTTTAGTTTCACTCCATCAATACCAAGTTAATTCTTCCTTGACATTACCTGCATCTGAACATGAGACTTCGTAATGGTCAAAAGCTCTGAGCAACATAGATTTAAATTTATAAATATGAAAATTATAACAGCATCCCACTCACTAAATATGAATGACGTATTGCGATTGATTTCAAAAACTTTGACTATAAACGCTCAAATATGATACATGAATAAGGATGAGTTTTGATTAATTAGGTTGACGAGAAGCTCCTACCACTTCAGCTATCATCATGGACTGCTTAAAATTAATATACATTTGTTTGCAAGATCAATAAAATTATTAATATTTAGATTTTGATCAGCAACCTCCACGAAGGTAGATATCTCACGTATCAGCAGAAACAATAAAAACTGATGTTTGATCGAACTTGTTTTATGTACTAGTTTATATTTTATAATTATCGTCCAAAATCAACATAGCCCCTCTCATAGTGTTCAAATCCTAAAATCGCATCAACTGATAGCTATTCAGATTATATAGAATTCAGAATTGAAATTGAATATGTGAACTTTTTGTTTCCAAAAGGCAGGAAATTATTATTTATAAGCTGTTAAACTAATACTTTCCCAACATAAATGTTATGTGTCAATGCAGTTGTATTCAAACCAATTGAGCGAAAAATTCCTGTTTCGAATACAAGACAACCGGCCATATCACACGGACTACGACACAGATAAAAAATCACCCAAATTATGAAACAAGGAAAACCAAATAAACCTAACGAAACGCAGGGATCAGAACGAACCGGTCGTGCAAACTCAATTTTAATGGGGCTTCCATGCAAAACAGTCCCTTGCAAAGCCTCCTTGGCGGCCTTAGCATCCTCCATACGCTTGAAGAACACAAATGCATAGCTCCGTAACGAGTATGAGGTCACGCTATCAAGCGCACCGTACTGAGCGAAGATCTCCATGAGATGGGAATCGCTTACATCGCCAGCCAAGTTACCAACCCATAGATTGTTGCAGGGACTTTCCGAATCTTCTGCACTTGGCCTGCTCGTACTGGTAAGTGGCGCCATTCGAGTGAAACCGTAGAGATGGTTGAACGTACAGGTAGATGATCAAATTGATATGCAATTAGGGTTAGGGTTATAGAAGATCGAAAAGAACGTGAAAAGCCCAATAAAATTAGGGCAACTAAAGATGAATTGTAGTTTATCAAAAAAAAAAAACTAAACAAGTATTTTTAATTCTTAGAGAGAGAGGATTATGAAATAAGAACCACCATTGAACTATTCTTTTCTTTTGGATTTACTTGAACAGTGAGAATTTCATTTTAAGATTGTATGTTATTAATCTTTGTTAACTTATTTTAGTAAATTATTTTAATTATTATATACTTATATAATACTATATATATATATTGAAATAAATTGTATATAAATAAAAATAAATAAAGCCTATAATGGAGAAAAAAAATATAAACTCTTAATATTTTATTACAATCTCAACAGCCCTATATAAATAATATCCCTTTCCTTTAATTTTTTTTCTCCTGCTGATGTTTCTTGCTTTTTCCTGATTCAGTTTTATTTTATATGATATATTGTGACACTAAAATTATTTATATACATAAATTTTAATTATTAATTAAATAATGTTAAAATATAAAATAATTATATTTATAACATGATTTTATATAAAAAATGATTTAAACAGTACTTCACTTTGGATCCAAATTGTAATATAAATTCTAATAATATATATTTAATAATTATTTTCTATGTAAATAATAATGTAATTACTACTTTTTTTTTATAACATGTAACTATTACTTTAATCGACAGTGTTATATATATATATATATTCACTATATTTGGATTGTAAAACGGGGAGACGGGATCTTTATCAAAAATATTTCTAAATTTTAAAATAATATTAAAAATATTATTAATTTTTCAATAATATTATAAATATTTTCTAAATTTAAGATAAGTAAATAATAATTATATATAAAAATGATAAAAATAATATAAAGTCACTACTACAAAAGAAGTATTTAAATCGAAATTTAAAATTAATTTTTTAGAAAAATTGACTTATAATGAATTTTAAGTCGGTACGTTGAAAAAATAATTTAATTAAAAATGTAACGTCGGTTGATACGTAGAACTGATTACGCACATAAATAACGTAAAAGAAATTAGATACATTCATTTAGGATATTTATCACAAAAATGATAAATAGTAAAAAAAATTTAAATAAATTTAAAAAATAAGGTTAAATTTTAAAGAAGTAAATGAATTTAAAGATTAATCATTTTCAAAAGCAAAGAAAATGTTTTAAGAAAAGATATAATTTATTATGTAATAAGTATAAAAAAATAAGTATTATTATCCTAAATGCGAAAGAAATATATAATAAATACCATTGATCGATAAAAAAATCATAGTTAATAACCTACCAAAAATCCTTCAAAAATATAAAAAAAAAATTAGATACATTCATTTTAGATGAATTCAAATATTAATAAAAATTCATTTTAGAAAAGGATATGATACACCAATAAAACTAACATTTTAGATAATATAATAATAAATAGGAAATATGTTTTATTATAAATGATTCATACTAACTTAAGATAACAGAAGTTAAAATTCACAATACATTTTAGATTTACTATTAATATTCATGATAAGATTTTAAATTAAGTGTTAAATTTACCTTAAAATTTTTAAAAATATGACTTAATTAAAGAAGTAAATCATTCATTTTTAATACATTAATAGTTTAATATATAGACAAAATAAAGTTATAAAAATAAATAAATCTTTTAATAACTTGAAGAAATTATAGAACCAAATATACTAAGGTTGTGTTTGGTGAGAGGGAATGAAAAGAAATAAAAAGGAGTCAGAAATGGATACGATTTCTTAAGGAGAAGGAATCACAATTCCTTCTTCCTCTTTTAGGAATCATGATTTCATTCTCATCTTAATTTTTTTTACCAATTTTACCCCCACCCCAACTATAACCCTAAACTCAAATCACAAGTCCCAAAACCTAAAACCCAAAACCCTAAAATATTAAACTTTAAACCCTAAATTCTAAACCCTAAACCTTAAACCCAAAACCCCAAAACCTTAAATTCTAAACCCTAAACTCCAAATCCTAAAACCCTAAACCCTAAAATCTAAATCTCAAAACCCTAAACCCTAAACCTTAAATCCCACTAAACTTTAAAACCTAAAACCTAAATCCCAAAACCTTAAACCTTAAATCCTAAATCCCTAAACCTTAAATCCTTAAAACCCTAAATCCAAAATCCCAAATCCTAAACCCTATTTAGAAAAATAATAATTTTAACCCTAAACCTTAACCCACAAATATAACCCTAAACCCTAAACCCTAAATCCCAAATCTCAAACCTCAAAACCCTAAATTCTATTTAGAAAAATAATAATTTTAATAATATATTTTCTTTTTAAGTAATAATTATTTAGAAAAATAATGATTTCAATAATGTATTTTGTGTGACGAAAAAATAATAACTAAATGATATTATTTAAATTTTACTTAATATAGGGGTATTAAGGTAATTTATAGTTTTTTTCATTCCATTCCAGTGGCAAACCAAACACTGTAATACTGATTCCTTCTTTAATTCCAATGGTCAAACCAAACAACATTGTTTCCTTTCCATTCCATTTCATTCTCATTCCAATTTCGATTTTGATTCCATTCTCTAAACCAAATGCCACCTAAAAGAGTTTAAAATACTAATGTTGTGTTTGGTTGGGCTTAAAAATGAGTTAGAAATGGAATCGATTCCCAAAGGAGAAGGAATCACAATTCCTTCTCCCCCCTTTAGGAATCATGATTTCATTCCCATCTCAAATTTTTTTTCCAATTTTACCCTCATCCTAAATATAACCCTAAACTCAAATCCCAAATCTCAAAACCTTAATCCCTAAATCCCAAAACCCAAAACCCTAAATCTCAAATCCCAAAACTCAAAACCCTAAACCCAAAATCCCAAAACCCTAAACCCCAAATCCCAAATCCCTAAATTCTAAAACCTAAATCCTAAACCACAAATCCCTAAACCTTAAACCCTAAAACCTAAATCCCTAAACCCTAAACCCTAAATCACAAATCTAAAATCCCTAAACCCTAAACCCCAAATCCCAAATGTCTAAACCCTAAACTCTTCCCAAATCCCAAATCCTAAAACCTTAAACCCTAAATCCTAAATCTCAAATCCTAAAACCCTAAACCCTATTTAGAAAAATAATAATTTTAACCCTAAATTTTAACCCACAAATATAACCCTAAACCCTAAACCCCAAATCCCTAAATCTTAAATCCTAAACCTCAAAACCCTAAACCCTATTTAGAAAAATAATAATTTTAATAATATATTTTCTTTTTAAATAATAATTATTTAGAAAAATAATAATTTCAATAATGTATTTTGTTTGACGAAAAAATAATAATTAAATGATATTATTTAAATTTTATTGAATATAGGAGTATTAAGGTAATTTATAGTTTTTTTCATTACATTCTAGTGGCAAACCAAACATTGTAATACTGATTCCTACTTTGATTCCAATGATCAAGCCAAACAACATTGTTTCCTTTCCATTTCATTCTCATTCATATTCTAATTCTAATTCTATTATGTGAATCAAACGTCACCTAAAAGAATAATAATATTAACCATAACTTTTAAGAGTGTCCTAACCATCATCAACAGGAACATGATTGGATATTCCCAAATGATGTATTTAGGATATAAATATCTTTTAGTATCCTTACCCATAAAAAATTAGGAATATAAGTGAGTTGCCATGCTAATTTATCTAAAAATGTCGAATTAAAAAACATTATATCCTTTAGACCCAAGTCTTCTCTTATCTTTTGATTTTGTCATTCCTAAGTGAGATACCTAATTAATTCCTCGAGACCCATCTTCCTTCCTCACCAAAATGGGATTATCATTGATGTCATTTGTTGACAAAAACTTGTGGGTAGTTTAAAAATAGACATGGAAAAAATGGGACATGTTTGTATAACAGATTTGATAATCACTTCTTTGCTTGCTTGTGGCCTTCTAAATGTCATCGTTATCCTTTCATAATGTAAGAGAAGAGGTTGCATTTTTTCATGTCCTATATTATAGGCAAACCAAGGTAAAATCTGCCTGAGAGATAAGAAAAAACCCAAATTCTCTGATATTTGTTGATGAGTTTGTGCTGGAGTATTGGTAGAGAATATCAAATAATATATATTTCTTTTTTATCAAAACTCTAATTAACAGGATCGGTAACAGTTTCGGTCTTCCACGTTATTATATCATTGGTTAAATTTTACTTTGTCTCTCTTCATTAAATCAACATTAAAAATTATACGTGAGTATATTTGTTACACTCTCTACCTAAATTAATGGAGAGAAATAGAAATTTTTTACAAAAATATACGGATATTGTTAAGTATTCTTGTCCCACATCGGTCAGGAGTAAGGCAATAATGCTACTTATAAGCTTGGAAAACCCTTAACTCAATGAGATCTTATTGGGTTGAGTTAAGCTTGAGTTTTTAACATGATATCATAGCTCTACTCTTGGTCTCTATGTGCTTGGACCTTGGGTTCTACCACAGTCTCAATGTGACGCTTATGTCCAGCTCTGTCCGCTGTGTAGAGAGGGGTTGTTAAGTATCCTTGTCCCACATCGACTAGGAGCAAGGCAGCAATACTGCTTATAAGCCTAGGCAACCTTTGAGTCAATGAGATCTTATTAGGTTGAGTTAAACTTGGGTTTCTAACTAATATATACAACAGGCTTACCATGTCGTTTTGTTTATTTGGAAATCTTTATTGTTATTTATTGTCAAGTGTTCATTACTATAATACATACATATGATCTCAATTTTTAACCGTGATCGTAGGTCTATGGTCACGATTATAAAAATTGAGGTCTAAGTAAGAGAGATTATAGACTGTTATCTATGATTTTGATTTTTAAAAAATCGAGACTAAATTTTCGAGACCATATATATGTATTTAATAATGGTTTAAAATTTTCCATGTCAAATTAAAATGACGTCGACAAAGCAACGTTTTATCTACTCTTCTTTTTCCCATCCATGCTAAAGCCATATATATAAAAAAGATTTTTGTTTCTATTCTCGTTACCAATATTATGGAAAAATTGATGTTATATATATCTTAATTAATATTTTCTTCTTCAACTATTTAGAAAAATTGCAAAAGGTTTATTCACATCAAACAATTAAATCAAATTTTATTTAAGGAAAAAATTGAGAAGGATACAAGTAAGGCCCCCATTTTCTTATTATTGATTTAATTATTACATTTCATGTTTGAATGGTTTTTGTTTTCTTAGCTTTTACTGTTTGGAACTTGCTTTCTTAACTTTTACTGCTTGGAACTCTGCTAGTAGTTGTAGACATATGTATTATGATTTTGTGAAGTCATTCAAGATACGCCCATCAAAACTCAAAGGACGTGATTTAGTAAGGAATGTATTGTTGAAGTGGTTCCTATTGGTACTCCCATGTCATATGTTTCTGCAGTGTCATGTTACACTCACAATATTTGAAAGGGTGGAGTGATTAAATGATGGATTTGTTTACATCAAATGTGTCATTATAATTCTTTATTTTAAAAATATATTTTTAAATCATTTTTTTAAAATGTATCATTAAAGTCTATTTATTAGTAAGAAATGTACTAGTAAAGACGATTAAATTTTCATCCTATTTTTTATTAATATAACGAAATAACACATGTATCATTCATGTTTATTTTTTTCTATAAATATATATGTAAAAAAATATTTAACTAAAAAATTACTCAAACTTAAAAAAAAAATTAAATTAAATAAATTTTTTAATAAATCTTAAATAAAATTTTCATGATCTAATATCTAAAATCATATAAAAAGAAATTAATTCAAACTTAATTAAAATTTACTTCATTATATATATATATATATATATCTAATTTTTTTGTTTTATTATATTTAAAAAAATAATCAAAAATTAACTTTATCACTTTTTCGTAATAAATTAAAATTAAAAACATATTTTTTAAACGAGAGTAACAAATAATCACTAAAATCAAAACATAGATTCTCAGGACTCTTTTCCCTTTCTAAAATTGCACGCTCTTCAAGTATTCTAATATTATTCGTATCAGTTTATATTTTTACATTGTTTTGTTGAACCTTTAATTCTAGCACATAACTTTCTTTAATTTTTGAAGCATTTTGTTTCAAATCATTAATTTTTTTAAAATTTATTACATCAATAATATATTCTATTAGTTTAAAATATCACATCATTATATAATTCAAAATTAATAAATAATTTCTTAACGGTCAACTTCTACTACTTTTTCTTTTACATTTTTTATACACTTATGATTCTTGAAATTCTAGCAAACCAATATGATTTAACTTTTAAAATTGTATAAATAGTTCCACACACTTATTTTAAATAATATATTTATATTAGATAATTTTTACCCACTTAAAACATATATCATTATACTACAAGTTAATTGTCTAAATCTTTAAATTTTTAAATCATATTTTTTAATCTTTTAACTTTTAAAATTTTAAACATATATTTATAAATTTTTAAATCATATGATTTAGTTATCAATCTTTAAAAAAATTTACAGATAGATCGCAATTTGACAATTAAAGTATAAATTTACTATTTAAAATATTATGACATATAAAGTTTAAAAATTTGAATACTAAATCATATGACTTAACTTGGGTATTAAATCACATAACTTAAAAGTTTAAGAACTTATATATAAAATTTTAAAATTTTGTAAACCAAATTATATGATTTAAAAATTTAGGCACATACCTACTGAACAAGGTCTTATTTATAAGACTAAAATAACAAAATAAATAAATATAAAATAATTAATAGTAATCCTCAATAATAATCTAAATAACCAATAGATAAATCTAAATTTAAATACTAGATAACTAATAACTAATAAATTTCTACTAATGTATTATTGGATGAAAAATGCTTGTATCTCAAAGTTGAGATATAACATAAATATTATGGAGTAGTATTATTGGTAAGTAAACAAATGATGAGAAACTTATATCTCATCTGTGATATACTTGTGATGTATAATAGTGCACATTCTTGGATTTGCATCAATTCACCTTGGTTGAAAAAAACTCCACTCCTTAGCCATAAAATGATAATTAAGACTTTAGAAAGTACGATATGGATGTACAATTATAGTTGACCATATTGAGACAAATACGAATACGAAAGAAAAACATCATTGTTTAAAATTAAAAGCTTGATTTAAGTGGTGCAAAAAATTCATAAAAGAAATTTTTTCTTTCATTAAAACTTGATAACTGATTTATATCTAGATAAATATCATCATAAATGATGATAACTAAGATAACTTTTTTCTAAAGAAGAGGCATAATCACAAGTAGACAAATTGTTACCCGGGGATATCGTGATAGAAATCTCCAAACAAGTATTATAGTTCTCTTCTTGCTTTGGTGTTAGGGTTGTAATCTTAGATTTTTTGAAAGATTTACATGCCAAGGTTCGGGCCAACATTGAAAGAAAGAACGAGTAATATGCTAAGCAAGCCATTAAGGTGCGTTTGAAGGTTTTTTTCCAACCTAGAGAATGGGTTTGAGTGCACATGTGTAAGGAGAGGTTTCCCACACAACAAAAATCAAAATTGTAGCCTCAAGGAGATGGAACTTTTCAAGTCTTGGAACGGATCAATGATAACACCTACAAGATAGATTTTCCAAGTGATTATGGTAATGTTAATGCAACTTTTAATGTTGCTGATTTATCTTTGTTTGATGTAGGTGATTCAAGGATGAACCTTTTCGAAGAGGAGAGGAATAATGGAGATCAAGGTGTTGATCAAGATGTTCCCAAATATTCTAAAGATCCTTTGCAAAGATTTAGCGATCCATTGACTAGGGAAAAGACAAAGAGGATGAAGGAAGCTTTGTAAGGCTTGATCATGGAAGTGCAATACAAAGAGGTTATGTAAGGGATATATTTGGAAGATCAAGTATAAAGTAAAGATTGATTTAGGAAGCGATTTTTTTGTTTTAGTTAATTATGAGTCTTTTATGTTTAATAATTTTTGTTTTAGTGAATTGTGGGCTTTTTTATACCTTATTTATCATAAGTGTTTTTAGCCTTTTATTTTTTAGGATGGATTAGGCCTATTTGGCCCATTTCGTCTATGTTTTTTTTTCTTTAGGATTTGAAGTGGCATTTTTCATAAGGGTTGTATAAAAAACGAAGTAGTCTTGTCATTTAGAACAACGAATATCATTAATGAAAAGTAGATTTCAGAAATCTTTTGCTTTGCCTTTTTGTGTTATTGATTGAATGTTTGAATTTGATTTATCAAAGGGAGTGATCATCCTCTGTGGCGTCTCAAGATTGAGTTTTTAAGGACTTTGCTTCCTTAGGGTTCTAATCTAATCATCTTCAACACATTCTTAGCAATTCAATCATTTCTATTCCTTGAGTTTGTGGGTTCCTAGGGTTGTTCTCATAGAGGATCTACATCAGCATTTTTCACATATGATTGGGGTGGTTAACATCAACAATACTAGGGTCTTGTTTCATGTAAACTTATTTTGTAATTGTATCATTTAAAAGGCATTATTGATGTCTAATTCCCTTAAAGACCAATGAAATGAAAGAGCCATAGTGAGAATGATTCTTATAGGCCAAACTTTATAACAAGACTAAAAGTTTCACGATAATCAAAGCCTACTACTTGTAAGAAACTTTGGCTACAACACTAGCCTTTAATTTATCCAAAGCACTATTAGACAACTATTTGACTCAAGATATCCATTTGTTGTCAATGATCTTCCTATCCTATGAAGGATGTACTAATACCCATATTTAATTTTAAAATAAAACTTCAAATTCACATTTCATAGCTTCAAACTAGCTTTTGTCTCAAAGATCTTCCTTGATAGTTTTAGGTAATCATATTTTTTTACTAGTAAAGAATGCTCTGGATTGAATTGTTGTAGCCTTAGATCTTATCATCATAGAGTGAGTTATTAGAGGGGGTTTTGTAGTGGGTATTTGAGAAATTAGAATAAAAGTATGGAGAACTAATCTGAAGGTGAAGTTTGGTTGGGTAGTTATTTATTGAAGAAAGTGGTGTGCTGGATAGGAGAATTGTAAGGTAAACTATGAAAAGAAGATGGACTAGATGTAGGTTCAACATGAGAGCTTTAAATAGGCTCAGAATTAGGCATATTACTAAGGGTAGGCTTGTAGAGAACAAGTAGAACAGTTCTGGTTTGACATGGCATATAAGGCTTTTATGTTGTTTTGTTTTAGCAAAAGGGAAACATTTTTCATCAAACACAACATTGCGAGACAAGATGAATTTACTAGAAAAGGTAAGACATTTATACCCTTTGTGTATAGGGTTGCAGCCAAGAAACACAAATAATTCAGTTTTTAAATTAAATTTATAACTATGATAATGCTTCATACGAGGATAACATTTGCAACCAAAGACTCGAAAGAGTGTATAATTTGGTGGTTTTCATGTCAAGACTTAATAAGGACTCTTGAGTTCAAGCATAAAACTCTCCACCTCCATCAGATTGAAGAAACTTTATTCAAGTACCAGTCGGCAATTTTGCTTAATTTGTGAACAAAATAAAGGCTTGCCTTACAACGAAGTTGGCTTTGAGAAAATATGTCTAAGAATATCTTGAATAGTCATTAGTGAACAAGACATACCAACTAAAACCATTGGAAGATAATATGGGTGAGGGACCCCAAACATTTACATGCACTTTTCCAAGTAAAATGGAACTTTTATTCATTGATGGAGTATAGGGTAGTCTATGACATTTTCCCATTTGATAAGATGAACACACAATACTTTGATCATCAAGTAAATTTGAAAACTTTCCAAAACTGCTAATAACTGTTTTAACTATCTTGGCATGACTATGTCCTAGTCTTTTATGCCACAATTAAAAAAATGATGAAGTTCATCCTTACTTACAATGTTATATCTTGAATTTGAAGAACAAAATTCTTTGGTGACTTGAACCTAAGCTACATAAGCTTGTCTGAACAAGATTGATGCAGACTCTTTAGGCAAATAAGCCTAAAAATCCACGAACTCAAAGGAATAGAAATGATTGAACTGCTAAGAACATGTTAAAGATGATCAGATTAGAACACTAAGGAAACAAAGTCCTTAAAACCTCAATCATTTTGATAAGTCGAATTCAAACATTCAATCAAAAACACAAGAAGGTAAAGTAAAAGCTTTATGAAATATACTTTTCATTAATAATATTCTTTCTTGCCTCCAATTTACATAGCTCTTCTTCTTTATAAGCAAGAAACCTTAAAAAAATTAGATGAAATGGGCATAATAGGCCGATTTAGTTATATATTGGGCCTAATCCAACCTTAAAAAATAAAAGACTAAAAGATTTAAAATAAAAAACCCAAAATTCACTAAAACAAATTTACTAAACATAAAAGACCCATAATTAACTAAAACAAAAAAATTATTCCTAAATTAATCCTTGCATCCAATTTAATATTCCAAATCTATCCATTGTGTAGGATCTTGAGAATCTTTAGAATATTTGTAAACATCAACTTGGTTAGCACCTCAATCTCTATCATTACCCTCATTTTTGAAAAGATTCATCCTTGAATCTTAGTTTTATAAGTAGGTTGATTTGGTATTGTGGATTTAGGTATGAGGTCTATTTGATGATGTATGCCTCGCAAATGATGTAATCCATGGGGAATCTCTTCAAGAAATTGATCCTCAAAGTCCTACAATAAAGATACAATGACACTAGCCATAGATAAGTTAAGATCGTTAGTAGAAAGATAAACATCATTGTACATAAGTACAAGTACTTGTTGTCTTTCCATTATTGCACTCTTAATCTCAAGTTTTTCATCAATTACACTCATTTTTTTTATTTTCTTCTCTTGTTTGTTCACTTTTCTCTCCTATTTGCTTAATTTTTCCTTTCTTTTCCTTAATTTTTTTTCTTTTTTTTGCTCACTTTTCTCTCCTTTCTGCTAACTTTTTTCTCTTTTTTTATTCACTTTTCTATCTTTTTTCATATTGTTCTCTCCTTTTCACTCACTTTTCTCTACCTTTTTTTGTTCGACCTCACTTACTCTCCTTTTATTTTTCTCTTGCTCATACTTTTATTTTTCTCTCAACTTGCATTCTCCTGCTATTCTAATTTGATCTTCACAAGCTTGAAAAGGTTTTAAAGTGGTTAATACAACTTTTTGGTTGCTCATTTCGAAATAATAATAATTTATGTAACCAACATGTGACACCCTTCTATCAAACTGCCATGGTCGGCCGAGCAATATATGAGCAGCATACATTGGTGCCACATCACAAAGAATCTCATCTTGATATTTTCCAATTGAAAAAAGAACCAAATTTTTTTGTTAGTATCCACTTCTCCACAATCATTTAGCCATGGTAGCTTGTACGGTTTGGGATGCTTTTGTCATTTCAAATTTAACTTTTCTACCAACAAGGTACTAGCAACATTAGTGTAGCTCCCACTATCAATAATTAATGTGCATACCTTATCCTTAATCACGATGTTTGTCACCTCCTTCATCATTAAGCGGTATATTCAGGACTCTTTTTGTGACAAGTAAATCTCTATACATAAACTCTTCCACTTCAATATTAGAACAATCCTTCACCGGTGGTATCTCTTTGTCACATGAATTGACACTTTTGATTTCTCCATTTGTCTATACAACCATGATCTTTTTGTCCCGTTTACAACTTGATTTCTCCTCCACTTTGAAATCAGTTTCTTCTTTGTCTAACACATGCCTTCTATGTCTTCTTTTATGTAATTTAGAACTAGAAGATGATTCTAAATCATCCAACCTTGCATTATTCATCTTAAATTAATCATGAGCAGATTTAATGAAGAATTTTAAGTCAACCACTTGTGGTTCTCCTCCTTCCTTACTCATGTCGTCAACCTATAAAATAAAATGAGATAATCCATGCTCTCCCTCACGTGTCTGCTCTCAAATAAAATTGTTATATTTATCCTTTTTAACACTATTTTCACTCTCTCTTTTACAATAAGAACATGTTAAAGATTATCATATTAGAACCCTAAGGAAACAAAGTCCTTAAAACCCCAATCTTGAGATGCCATAAAGGATTATCACTCCCTTTGATAAGTCGAATTCAAGCATTTAATCAAGAATACAAGAAAGAAAAGCAAAAGTTTCTAAAATATATTTTCATTAATGATATTCGTTCTTGCTTCCAAATTAGACAACTCTTCTTCTCTATAAGCAAGAAATACTAAAAGAAAAAACCCTAGATGAAATGGGCCTAATCTAACCTCAAAAAATAAAATACTTGAAGATAAAAAGCTCACAATTCACTAAAACAAAAATTGCTAAACATAAAAGGCCCATAATAAACTAAAACAAAAAAATTGCTTCTTAAATTAATCCTTGCATCCAATTTAATATTCCAAATCTATCCTTTGTGTAAGACCTTGAGAATATTTATAGAATTTTGAGAATCTTGAGAATCTTTAGAATATTTGTAAACATAAACTTGGTTAGCACCTCAATCTCCATTAAAATTGTAATCCTAAAATCTATTGTTGAGAGAGATGTTTAAAGTATTTAGCCCATTATTAAGCCTTCCTTTAAAAAGCACTATCCTCATTGCTTTGTGCTTCACACAAAAATATTCAAGAGGACATTCCATGAAGACTAAGTTGTTTTTAGTGAATCGAGAAACACTGAGAAGGTTCTTTGTTATCTTAGAAACATGTAGTATATTCTTCAAAAGAAAGTTTATGTTAAAGCTTTTACCAACTGAGAAAGAATTCATACCAATGTTTGAAATTTTCAAGGCATCACTATTGCCTACCATAAGTTATTATTGCTGAGTATTAGCTTCTATGGTTGCAACTAGATTGGCTGGATCAAAGATGAGAGGTTCCTGAATCTGTATACCAAGTACATAGGATCATTGTAAACTAGGGAATTATTTTGTGCAGTATACATTATTAAGGGAAAATTTGGGTATGCATGAGATTGAATGGTTAAGTTTCCATTAGTAGACTATGTAATTTGGGTATTGCACATTAGGAACCAATAGTTGTAAAGAAGAACAAGATTGTGGAAAAACTAGTTTTACCCAGGGACTATGGAATTTATTTGAGAATGGGGTTGATGAAAACTTGGTGTTTGGAAAATAGGAGTTGTGTGTTATTCCATATCAACTGAGGGTTGACAAGATGAAAATGAGGGAAAGAGAATTGGTGAGGAAGTTGATTGAAAGTTTGAGATGTATTTTGAGAAAAATGACGAGGAGGATTCACAAATGTTTGTTGGGGAAAAAGTAAGGTTATTGATGGTAATATTGTAAGGTCTAATTGAATGGCTTGTTTAGTGCATTAAAGGCTTGATTAAAAGAAGGTTGTCCTCTTTAATTGGTGATAGCAGCAAATGATTGGTTAAATCTATGCCAATGTGATCCAACAAAGTGCTCAATTCTTTCACAAATTTGGCATTGTGGCTTTAAGTCATTGTTGAAACTTCTACCTTTGTTTCTATTTTTATAAGGATCAAAAGACTGATTCTGAAGAAACATTTGTTTCTACGTGGGTTGTTGAAAACTAGAGCCAATTTCATTCATACCAATGTTATTGATTCCATTCATTATAGATTTTTGATTATAATGAGAAAGGAACATTTTTTTCATTGTAGCCAGTATTTTCATAGAAAGGTTTGCTTGACTTACTTTATTAGGAATGCTTGAAATTTGATTAGCAACATTGGAATTTTCTAAGGGTAATCCAAGACTCCCTTTTAAGACAGTAAGATTTACATTTGATATGGGTAGCAAGTATACTTTACCATTTCTTCTTTTTAGCCTCCTTCCTTGAGCAAAAACTTTGTGAGTCAATTCTTGAAAACTAATGCCACCTTTTTGCATAGTTATTATAACATAATCATAATCACCAGCCAAGCCATTGCAAATTGCAAGTATTTGATCCTCTTCACTGATGATGGAACCAAAATGATCCCAATTATGAAGCAAGGGTTTGAATTTTCTGAATGTAATCACTCATTAACATACCTCTTTTCTTTATGGAATTTAGCTCAATCTTGTATTGCATAATCTTGGCTTTCAACTGTGAAACAAAATAGCTTTCAAGAACTTCCCAACAATCACTCACTTTCTTGATAAAGTCTTGAAACATGGAACTAATTAACCAAGAAGCAATCATCTGATCTTGCCTTACCCAGTATCTAAAATTTTCATTGACGATTCCATTTTCGTTGATTTTATAAGACATGGTAATACACCAGATACAAAACCATCAATTTCATAACTTCTAAGAACTCTGATAATCTATTTTCTCCATTCAAGATAGCTATCTTTATCGAGCTTGATGGATGATATATGATTATGAAAAATAATAAATTCTTTTTGCTATTCTACAATTCTCATGTTTCTTTGCATTTCTTCAATTAGATTTCTGAAATTGTTTTCCATTTTTCCTTCTCTAAGGATCACAAAGCTCTAATACCATCAAAGTTTTAAAGAAACTAATTTTTTTTAACAAAAATGAAGAGAGAGAAAGAGAGAGAGAGATATGAGGGCTTCAATCAATAATACTTGTATTGAATTCCTCGGCAAGAACAAGATCAAATGAAAACTATTCAAGAAGAGAAAAAATTACAAGCTAAAAGTTATCTAGCCTTCACTTAAGTAGTAGTTAGTTTGTTGTTAGTTATAATAGACCAATGTTATAGTCACCTATACCATGTGTGAAGATAGGTCACAAACCTAGGATTACTTGTAGTGCTAGCTTGCAATCTTTACAACAAAAATCACAACCATTTACAGCAAGTACATAAAATCATACATTGCATTACATGAAATCTTATACCTTTTATCACTGCACTGCATAAAATCACAAACATACGACATAAAATCATATAAAAATTATCACTAACATAAAATTATAGACATATTATTACTACATTTAGTAAGTGACCTATAATCACCTAATATTACTGCGTACAAGCCTTACACCTAATAGCACAATTTTTTCAACAAACATGACATAAAATCATAGATTTTTTATCACTTTATGTAGTGGGTATAAAAAATCATAGATGATCATTCATCAAACAGTTCAGCTCCTCTTCAATCTTCATGTCAATATTTCTAATGTTTTTCTTGTTGGCGGTGCTAATCTTGTAGTGGAACCTATTCGTTATTGCTAATGTTGAGATATGGAGTTTGAGATATCCTTTGTTATCAAAAACCCTCTCATCAAATAACCCTTCTTCATTATCTGAATTTATGTTAGAGTTAATACCATTATCTAAGCTTGGTGTTGCATAAGCAAAATTTGATGCTAGTATGATCTCTTCTAAGACATTTTGTTGTATTGTATATGTTACATATAATTTATTGTACTCTTTATTATGTTTCCTAATATTCATATTGATGAAATACTCTACATTCCTATCATCCTTTAAGATCATGGCTATATGAATGCCTATATATTTTATCTTGATGTTGATATCTCCACTTATATACAATGCATCACATATGTCTTTTTTCAATTCCTCTAAAGTCATATTCTTTTGTTATGCATATTTCATTTGAAATACCATTTGTATATTTTTCTCCTACTTCATGAAAAATCCATTAATTACTATGAATAAGATGTATTCCAATCTTTGTAACATCTATCGTAGTAAATATTAAAAGTTACATTATATTGATAATGTTTAAAAATACCAAAAAGAGAATGACACATAAAAAAATATTGTAACCTATTAATGTAACAAAACCAACATAAATGTAACATGTTATATTAGAGTTATATTTCAAATGATGTAACTTGTTATATCATACTATAATGAAGATGTAACATGTTATATCATAATATATTAGTAACATCTATTGTCGTGAAAGCTACATCTATTAAACACTAGCTTCTTATTGAATTATAACAATATTATAATTGAGTTCATATTTATTATTGTTACTTTTCTCTTGGTTTTATCATCTTATTAAAATATTGACATCGATTTGTCTAGATTATTATCAATTTGTACAGATTATAATTAAGATGATATTCTTGATTAATCAAGTTACTTTCCTCTCGGTTTGTTCACCTAATTAGAAAAGAGATGTACATAGAATTAGAGTAATGAACAACGAGTACAAGAATATTTGAAAATTTTACATGTAGAGCTTGATCCAACTTTAGTTTGCATTTTTGTGATGTCTCCTTTTTCGCTATAGGCTTTGTCTTATAAAAACAACCATCATCATGTCGTTCTTACAATTTTTTTGATTTTGAACAATGATGTGCTTTGTTGTGATAGTTTGAACGATTTGTGATTTTTGTTTTCATAACATGCGTATGTGGTTCTATGATATTTTTAATGAAATATGTCTTTGTAAATCTTATGATGATGAAACATGGTCTAGATGTTGTTGAGAAATGGTTGTGTGATGATGGAGCACGATACGGAGATGTGTTTCACACAAATTATGGGTGATATAATATGTGTGGGTTTGGGGTGAGCTAAAATGATTTAGGCTTAAAGGTAAAATTTCATTTAATGTTAAATTAAAATTGTACGTTTTGGGTTTTATAATTACTAATTTAAGAAAAATGAGCAATTTTTCTACAAGTTGACTATTTAGGCCATTCATCACAATTTTTTTATAATATACATGTTATTAATATTTTTTGAAAAATAATTGAACCAAGCTTTAGCCCAAATAAACTTAAACGACCCTTCACCCATGAATGGCGTTGAAGTACTATATTATCCATATTTCTAATACGATGTTTTTTATTCAAAAAATAATAATAGTTACAATTTTACCATATATCATCAAAAAATCTCCATTATTGTGTCATTTTCAACCTCTATCATTTGATCATGATTTAAATAATTTTTCTAGTTGCATGTCAATGAGCTATTTGTTTTTTTTTCATTTTATTTATGTATATAAAAAAGTTTAGAAGAAACCTACAAGTTATGAATTCTTACAATTTTACCATATATCATCAAAAAATCTCCGTTATTGAATCATTTTCAACCTCTATCATTTGATCATGATTTAAATAATTTTTCTAATTACATGTCAATGAGCTCTTTATTTTTTTTTTCATTTTGTTTATGTATATAAAAAAGTTTATAAGAAACCTACAAGTTATGAATTGAAGAATATATTTCGACTAAACATTGCATTTTATTGATTAGATTTGTCACGAGTCATTATTGAAATATAACTTAATGTAAATATCAAACTCAAATGTTTAGTTTTATGAGATACAATTAACGATATTTAAAAAGTTAATTTTAATAAAATTTCATCTTGTGGTTTATTTATTAAAGTTGAGTTTGTAAAGTTTTATCAATTATCATTATTTCTGTAATATAAGAACTCTTAAAAATCTTTGCATGAATTTTCAAAAATTAATAAGAAAACATAACAAATCTTTAAAATGACAGTATTTTATATGGATAGCATTTGAGTTAATCGATCATTGATTTGATGTCAAGTATAACGAATAATATTTTAAAAAAAAGTGAAAAATTATGAAGATTTAAATTCTACGTTAATACGAAATTCATGTCGAACAATTTATTAAACAAATGGACTATATATTAACATTTTAAACTTGTATGTTTTTCATAGATTAGTGAATTTTATAGAAAATTTGGTTGATTTTTTTTAGTTTTGTTAATCAAAAATTTAGTTGATTAACAATAAAAAATTTAAAGAAAGAAAATAAGAGAAGATTATATAAAACAACCAAAAAAAAAGGAAAAAAAAAAGAACCAGAAAGAAATATCACATCAGCAATATTTGACATGTCAGCGGACTACAACCTACATGACGTCCAAAAGACCATCCACACTGACATGGCAAATAGGTTAGATTTGTTATGTTGAAAAAAAGAAAGAAAAAAGTCCGCTCAAATTGGTAATTTAGCTGATATTTTAAGCCATTTTCTCATATTACTCATTACTAAATAGGCACATGGTATTTTAAAAAAGTACATAATGATTTGAATAAGGGTTAAAATGAAAGGATGGTAATTTGCTATGGATCCTAGAGAACAATTTTGGGGTCTTAAATAAAGAGGGATCAGATAAAATTCCGCAAGTGTATGCTTGTGCTGCGCCTCCCGAGCAGTAATGATATATGGGTCATCTATTTAGTGTTAACAATTAAAATTGAGATTGCACATAAAACCAATATCAGCGTTTTATTAGCAACATTAAAGTAGTTAACTGTATTACCTCTCTCAGTGTATGGCTTCTTAATGCCAGGCCATATCAAAAACCTGACTAGATGTTACACAATTTGTTAAAAGTGTCCATCTGCAATTTACAGCTCAAACTTATATAATTAACAGTGTTAAACCTAAGCATTGAAACAAATCTGCATTGTGCTAAACATATATACTTTCCTTTCTACTCGCTCGGGGTACCCCATCTCTATATTTCTTACAAGACTAAACTATGAAATTAGGTACAACCAGTTTAACATGAATCGAAAATTGCATCCGCTATTTCCAATGCTTTACTACAGCACGCCTTGATGCCACAGAAGGAGGTAGGTTTCTAACCAATAATTCCATTACCACCTTTAATTTTCTCCCAAGAAGCTTTACTAATCCATCTATTTCGTACTCATATTGCTCGTACACAAAAAATGCAGTGAATACAAACACCAAAGCTGCAATATATTTCCAGTCCATCAATATGAAATACAGCACATAGCATTGATAAAAACAGAGTTTAACCAACAGATGTTTACCTATCCCTATAAAGATAGTCAAGTAATGTATCAAAATCAACTGGAGCAAGTAAATAGAAGCCCCAACCTGCAATAAAATGACCACAATTACGTTAGTGCTATGCTAAATTCACTTGCAGTGCAGCAAGTGCATGAACTCAACCATTAGTTAGGTAGTAGGAACAACAGAGATTAAAGTCCCATACCATCATCAGAACCTTGAAACTATTAAATAGCTACTGCCACACCATCAAGCAATCAAATAAACCAGTAGCAATGACAGTTAAATATGACCCGACCCACTTATGAAGGTGGTATGTACATAAAATTAAGAAATTAGTGGTATTTGAGTAATTTTTTTCTTAATCAACAGAAACTTAGGAGATGACAATAGGAGAGTCAAAACCTTTCTCTCCCAATTAAGAGGGGAGTGCCTCACTACTAGCCCACTTTTAGGATTCTGCCATCCGTATTTTAGTAGTTCAGTCTCTAAAGTAAATACAAGCCTCCATTTTAAGGAAGCACATAGCCCCCACCACAAATGAAGAATTGAGATTATATAATTCATTGCATACACAAATGCACCTTTATCCTCATACTATATACTATGGGATCCTTTTTTTGAAGCTCAAACAACAAGGTACAATATCCGTTTTCATATGTTGAATGATAGATACTTCACGGACTGCTAAGACACCAGATAATATGGTTTCTTACAGAGTGAAACTGATGAGTTGGCAACAATCCACTTGCCTGTGTGATTATTGCAAGCTGGCATACTATATATGCAAATAGACATGTTGATTGCTAGCACCTAAGCTTATCTCGCTACATAAGAACCCAGTACAAAAACAAAAAAACCGGATAGTACACTCCAAGAGCCGAGTGGTTTTGTGTGAATAGCAGAATGATAATTCTGCATCATTTCCACTTTATATATATACTTGAATAACCTATACAAGCTACACTCTGTATCTCTAATGTAACTAACTACACTACAAACTGATCTCCAAGTAATTGTAGCTAAACACTAGCTAATTACAAATATTAATTCTATTACTCCCCTTCAAACTCAGGTCTCTTATGTATCATGAGTTTGTTTCTAAGAACCTAGAACCTAGACATTGCCTTGGTCATGTTATCTGCTACTTGATCATCAGAGCACAAATATTTGACATCCAGTTTCTTCTTTTCAACAAGCTCTCTAACATAATGAAAGTCAACCTCTACATGCTTTGTTCGAGCATGTAAAATAGGATTTTTAGTTAAATACTGAGTACTAACAATATCGCAGAAAACAATAACTATCTTTAACTCCACCAACAAAAAATTTAACCAAATGACCTCTGTTTCACCCAACGAGAGAGCAAGAAATTCAGATTCAGTTAATGAAGACTACCTTTTGTTTGCTTAACTTCCATGAAACTAAACCGTCACCAAAGTAAACAGCAAAGCCACTAGTACTTTTCCCATCCTGCCCAATCTGAATCAGTAAAACAAGCATCCTGCCCAATCTGAATCAGTAAAACAAGTTAAATCCAGATACTCTGACTTCTGTAGCAGAATACCACGACTCACTGTCCCTTTCAAGTACCTCAGTACTCACTTAACTGCATTTCAATGCGTATCATTAGGACTGTGAATGAAGTAACATAGTTTATTCACTACAAATGCTACATCTGGACGTGTTAAGGAACAATATTAGAGTGCACCAACAATTCTCCTATAGAACACAAGATCCTTCAATTTGTAACCCTCAAACTTAGACAGTTTCACTCCTACACTTACTGGTGTGTCTAAAGCTTTTGAATCTGCCAACCCACTTTTCTGCACAATTCAGCAACATACTTGCCTTGAGACAAATGCAAGGTAGAGTTTATACGATGGACCTCAATTCCAAAGAAGGATAAAGCTCCTAACTCTTTCAAAGCAAATTTGGACTTAAGAGCATGCGTAAATTGTTGAAGAAAATTTGAATCACTACCCGTGACCACAATATTATCAACATACACAAGTAACACTGTTAGAGCATTGTGTTTAGGATAGATAAACAGAATCATCAGTTTTTGAATGAACAAAGCCCATTGCAATCAAACTTGTTTTCAACTTTTCATACCATACTCGAGGAGCTTGCTTAAGACCATATAATACCTTCTTTAACTTGCATACAAGTGGAATTGATGATGAAGCTTCAAAACCAAGTGGTAACATCACGTAAACATCCTCTCGAAGCTCCCCATTGAGGAAAGCATAGTTCATATCAACTAAGCAATCAACCAGTCCTTTGAAACTGCAAGAGCTAATACAACTCTTATTGCAGCATGCCTAATCACAAGTGAAAAGGTTTCAAAGAAATCCACGCCTATAGTTTGATTATACCCCTTTGCAGCTACACGTGCTTTATACTTATCCAAAGCACCTCAGGTTTAGTCTTTGTCTAATACAACCATCTACACCCAATGACTTTCATATTATCCTCCAAAGGAACTAGATCCTACGTATCATTAAGAAACAAAGCATCAATTTTAGATTGCATGGCAAGCTTCCATTCAGGAACTTTTCTAGTCTCTTCATAAGTTGCAGGTTCAGACAATAAATTATGGACTACAATTACAGCATGGATACCATCCTTATCCCAAGTTGTCATAGGATGAATATTAGAGAGACATGGTGATCGATGAATTGTAATAAAAGACAAATCAATCACAAGAGGTATGGTTGATAAATCAACTGGTACTGAAAGAATAGGTGAATATTGATCAGTTTAAGATGATGAAGAGAGAAGTGATGTTTGTGTAGGAGAGAATAAAGAAAGTTGATGTGACATGGAAGGTGAACCTTACACAGGCACAGAACAATCGCTAGTATCAGGGGGAACTAACATCTGCTCTAGTAAAGGACTAGGCAATGAAGAAACAACAATAGATGAAACCGTATTGTCAATCATTTCCTCAACAATAGAACGTTAAAAAACACGAACATCCAATCTGCCTCCTTAACTCTGCAATAGCCCTGAGGTTTCAGAATATAAATGAAGAATTATGTTTTTATTTTATGTTTGAGTTTGAGTGGCAGTGGAGCTTGGCCTTACACAGGCACAGAACAATCGCTAGTATCAGGGGGAACTAACATCTGCTCTAGTAAAGGACTAGGCAATGAAGAAACAACAATAGATGAAACCGTATTGTCAATCATTTCCTCAACAATAGAACGTTAAAAAACACGAACATCCAATCTGCCTCCTTAACTCTGCAATAGCCCTGAGGTTTCAGAATATAAATGAAGAATTATGTTTTTATTTTATGTTTGAGTTTGAGTGGCAGTGGAGCTTGGCCTTACACAGGCACAGAACAATCGCTAGTATCAGGGGGAACTAACATCTGCTCTAGTAAAGGACTAGGCAATGAAGAAACAACAATAGATGAAACCGTATTGTCAATAATTTCCTCAACAATAGAACGTTAAAAAACACAAACATCCAATCTGCCTCCTTAACTCTGCAATAGCCCTGAGGTTCAGAATATAAATGAAGAATTATGTTTTTATTTTATGTTTGAGTTTGAGTGGCAGTGGAGTTTGGCTTAAAAAATAGAAGGAGCATATATGACTGACAATTTGTAACTAGAGACGTGCTTGTATTTTTGGAAATTACTCAAGTGATATCTTGAATTGATTATTCTCTGTCACAGTAATACAAGCTGCAATACTTCTCAGCCATCCTTCATGCAGCACTAAATAAATGGTCTTAACTAAAAATTGAAAGTCTTATGAACTAAAATTAGGGACAGAATATTTTAGTTTTCACGATAAGAAAAAATTCTCATTTTCTAAATTGCATCTTCCCACTAACCATGTATTGCTAGCTAGTTATCAAAATAAAATTATTTTAATGGACGAGATTGAATTAAACAAATCTAAGGGTTTATATGAGTTGGACGTACTTAGAGTATGTAAAGTATAATGCTCCCATGATAAGATATGTACAAGTTCTGGTTTCAGATCCAATAATTTCAAAAAGAGAGCTCAATTTCATTAGTCAGCCACTAAAACTATAAAAACATCAATAGATGATCCAATATTGTAAAAATTGAAAGGGAAAATATCACTAATGTTCCTAACTTTTAACATATTTTCACATATGTCCTAATTTTTGAAAAAAGAGCTCCAATGTCCTCGACTTTTAAGTTAATATCACTAATGTCCTTAAAAAGTAAATGACATTTACTTTCCATCCAACGATGTATTTTTCTTTCCTATAACTCCAATATCAAATAATTTTTTGCTCTGATTAATTTTTTGATTGAACATATTTTTTAACAAATAAATATTATTTTTATCAAATGGAATCTAGAATTGTATTAAGCCTTACTTTGTTTTAATTAATATGGATTCACCTTCGTCTTCCGCTATTTCGTATCTGATTTTTAGTTATCTTGTTAGAAGCCTCACCTTTTGGATTGGAAAATGCCTTCAACTAAGGATAAAATCCGTATTTTTATTTAAAATATAAGAAAATGGGTTTTGATGAAAATAGAACTTTTATTCATTAAAAGAGTAAAATTATTATATCCCTAGTTTCCTATTGATTTACTCTATAGGAGTTTGCCTAGACATTATGAAGAAATGGATGTTTGGATTCTATGGTTAGAACTTGCTATGCCCTTCTTCATTATACAAGAGCCTTTTGATAGATACAAGAACAATTATTTTACATACCTATTCTAAAGACATATGGAAGGATAAGGATTACATCTTATCTTTATCTCTTTTTTTTATAAAATAAAGACACGTGAAAGAATAAGAATTACATCTTATCTTTATCTCTTTTTTTTTTCCAAAATAAAGACACATGGAAGGATAAAGATTACATCTTATCTCTCTTCCTTCCTTTTAAAATTTTTTATTGACACTTATTTAATAAAAATTACTTACCGACATGCTTCCTCTTGAAACTTGAGATGTGGATTCCTCTGTCCTTTCTACAATAAAGGCACTTGTGGTCCTCAGTTTACTTTTTTGCTAGTTGACGAAATTCTTGTTTGATTCCTTGAACTACAACTAATTCATTGCAATTGAACGGTGTTTCATAATTGACAGCTTTCTCAATATCTTCTTGAATTATATTCAAGTTAATGTGTGGTATCATTATGACCTTACTTGTAGAGTAATTTACCCTCATTTCAAAGGATGTTCCTATTTTTCTAATTTCATGGTATATTTGACTTAGCATTACTACTCTTTCACAGTTAAAAGCTTCATCAAATTCTTCTAGAAAAACCCTGAATTGGTCTACTGTTATTACTGAGGATGTCATTCTTATTTTAATAAAATGAAAAGAACTGATAAGCTTTCTTCTATACCAATCCACTATAGAACTGAAAAATCTTAAAAGACTGAATAGTCATTTGCTTTCTCTTTTTCAAAAATTTTAATGGCCTTTTTAAAACATTAAAGAATAGTTTAATTCCATTAAATTGTTATTTGAATAAATATTTTCAATCAAACCACAATAAAATAATTGGTAAACAAGCTTTGGATCTGCTTCTTCTGTAATGTTGAATCTGTTGCATGTGATTGATTCTCTTCATGATTTATGAACTTTTTCTAATACGAAATTTTTTATGGTTTCAAGTTTATCTTTTTCTAATTTTCTTGCTAAATTATAAAGATTTAGCCATTGGTTTGGGTTTATGTTTCTTCACCTTTTCTTTTCTTTCTTGGGGATAAAAAATGTATCATTTGTTTTCCTGAATATTACTGATCTTGGTATCTTTCCTAATATTGTTATTTTTCCTTTTGCAATTGTTTGGTTTTTGAGTGCTTATGCATAATTGCCTTCTAAGTTGACTACTACATCACTAGTCTAAAAAGCTAAGGGGTTTTGTAATTAGCAAAACTTCTTTTTGCTTCAATCCTATTAATAAATACTTTATGTATTATACCATAGAATCCAATTATTGCTCTCCTTATTTCTGATCATGTCTTATATATTCCCAAGGTTGGTTTGTTATAGACAACATAATATTTTTCCTTTTTTTCTTGACTCATTTTTTCTAGCTCTTCATCTGCTATATTAGACCAAAAAGCTTTTGAGGAATTACCCTTTTCTCTTTTGATTAGTTTTGAGGTTTTATCCTCTTTCTTTGAGATTTTAATCTCTTTCTTTGTAGGAGTACTAACTCTTCTTGTTTTTCACATAAGAGCGAATTTTTGAGATATAAAATCTCTAGTTGATCTTTTAGAACTTTTATTTACTTTTCTTTGATCTTAATTTCTACATCAAGATTGTCTATCTTTCCTACAATTGTCAAAATTGTTCATGAGGTTAATTCTCTTGTTAAAGCATAAGTTAAATTATTCTTTTTTCTGACAGATGAACATGAAATTTGTAATGGTTAAACCATTGTTATTATTTGATCAATCTTCCTTGTTTGTAATCTCCTACAATATTAATTCTCAAAAAATATCTAAAATATTTATTGCTTATTTTAATAATAAATCTTAAGGATATTACATATATAACAAATTTTTTTATTCTTTTTCATTACTATGGTAGTTCAATTAACTCTTTGAAAAGTTCCTAAAGTAAACCTACACATATGTTTCTATTATTATTTTATCATCTGGACCTGGATGATAAAATGCTGGTAAATTTCTTACCTGTGATTTTCCTTTCCCTTTTCCATGTATTGAGTATCTTAATCAATCTATTTTTAGATATAATCTTTCTTAAGTTTTGCTTGTAAAGGTTTTCTTATTTCTGTTAATTTCCTAATATGTGCTTCCGCATATATCAAACATCCTAAAAACCTTTATAATTGGTTTTTATCAGTGATGACACTAGAAAATCCTTGTATATTATTTAGCACATGAGATGATGTTTCTCATTTAATATTTCAAGTCCTAAATAATTGATTTTTTGTTATGCTAATACTACCTTTTTCTCAAACAATATTGTTTCTTATTTCTTACATTTTGCTAAGATTTTTGATATGTCTACGTAATATTGGTTGATGTTATCACTAAAGACTAATATATCATCAACATAGACACAACAAAAATGGTGATATTCTTTTAAAATGTTTTTCATATATTTTTAAAATATTCTAATGTCTGTTTTAATCTAAATGGTGCAATAGTCCATTGGAATTATCCCAGTAGACAACTAAATGTTGTTAATAGTTGAGATTTTTTATCTAATCTGATTTGTCAGAATCTACACTTGCAATCAAAAGTAAAAAAATATTTTTTTCCTTTGATTAAGGCTAATAACTCTTCCTTCTGAGGGATAATCGTCTATTGTTTCTTTATTTAGTGATTTGAAATTTATCACCATTCTTTTATTTCCTCGTCTTTTTTTAACTTCTTTTTCTACCAAAAATGCTGGACTTAAGTGTGTACTCATGCTTGATTCAATTACTCTTAGTTCCAAAAGTTCTTGAATTTATTTAATGAAATCTTCTCGATCTTATAGAGTATAAATTATAAGTTTTACTCTTATAACCTTATTAGGGTCTTTTAGTTTTATACTTGCTATGTATTCAAGCTTATTAATATTTGGATCTCAAAAATTTTATGAGCTTACTATCTTAAGTAATTTCTTTATTTCTAGTAACCTCGTATCTTCTTGTATTTATTTTTAAAATGGATTTTCTTGATTATTAAATTCTAAATCTTATTCATTTTAAAATTTTGTTATATTTTTTAAATATGGTTTTTTTATACATTTTACCATATTTTCGTTTTTTATGTTAGTTCAATAAACTTTTCTGATGAAAAACTCTTGACATTACTATCTTTGAAATATATATTGTTTCTCATTCTAATATTGTTATATTGATCTATATATTATGTAAATGATTGATATAAGTTTAAGAAGTTATTTTCTATCAAGAAATCAACTCCCATTTCATGTTGATATATAATAGGGATATGAAAATTTTCTCCTCTTATTATAATATTGATATCTTTTATAACCTTGTTAAGATTAATTGTTGTATTATTTGTTATTCTTACTATCAAATCCTTTGGGATTGCAGTCAAAATTTCTTTGAAAATACATATTTGCTTACTACACACATACTGACTCTAGTATATATGTATGTAAATTATATATGTTATATCATTTGCACCCTATTTTTATGTAAATACTATTTCAGATTAATTATGCTATATAAGTCATTCATCCTCGGATGTTTCCTCTAAATTTGTTTATTCTTCTTCTTATTAAGTGTTTTGATTCTATTTCATCAATGTCTAACTGATCCGTGGGTTCCAATTCCATCTCATAGACTTGTTTTATTATTTTTAAGTTCTTTTATTCTTTTTTATGAATTAATCTATTTGGACATTCATTAGCATAATGATCTACCTCGTTATATATCCAACATCTGCAAATTTTCTTGCTTGATAGACAATAATTTTCTTTTCTACAATTTTTTTTTTCTAAAATATCTTTTTCTTATAAGATTCTTGGTTATATTTTCTCTTATATTTAGAAAAATTGTTTTTTAACTTTATATTTCTTTAACCTTTTATATTTTTATTTGTAAGGTTTTATACTACATTAATATTTTTCTAACATCTGAAAATTATTACTATCACAACATATTTTAGAATTTCCTTTAGCATAATTATATTCATTTCTTCTTTGATATTGTAAAATTATCAAAGATTTTAGTTATTTTATTCTTCCTCCTAAAATATATGATAATAGTGTAGCATTTCTTTTTCTTCAACTTTCTTTTAGAGTTTTATATAGAGTTTTTGGTAACTTTTAATAAAACATTTCCTTAAATTCTTGTTGTTGTAGTTTAGATATCTTATCATAATACATTTCATATTCACATATAAAAAAATCTATACAATACATTACATATTTTCATATTTGCTAAATGTCATTTAGTCTCATTTATTTCTAGTTCAATTGTTTCAATGATATGATTTCCTTTATCTTTTCCTATGAATTCTTTATACATTTTATTTACTAATTTATCTAAATAATATCTTCTTACATTCTAAGATGTACATCATCTAGTAGATTACTAAACCATATTTTAATATTTTCAGATATTTTATGGTTTAATAATACTTTACAAATTTATAGGTTTATATTAATAGTTCCAAATATTTGGATAAATACACTTATTACACCAACTCATTCGTCTAATGTTTTTTTCTCTCTCTAATACAATCTAAGTCTAGATAGTCAATTTTATTATTATTTTAATGAAGTTTGAATCCTAGTGATATAGATCCTCTAATACCTCAAAATAATCTTTCTTCTATTTTTGGTTGTCTTCTCCTATTTGGAGGATAAACTTCATCTAATCTTTGTTTATTTCTTTCATTTCTATAAAGATCAAAAATTTCTCTCTTAATTATAAAGGACATTACTGTGTTTTTTTTCATATTAATTTTAGAATTTGCTGGTTTAGAATCTGTTTCAATCATTGTCACATATTCTTTATTGGAGCATATTTTTTCTTCATAATGTTTTCTTAATTCCTCATCTGTTAATGTTAACAACTAACTAATGTCCCTACATCTAACTCATCTGTTAATTTTCAGGATTCATAAATTGTTATTCTAATTGTTTTCTATATTCCATTAGGTTGGAACTATAGATTTTTCTTCATCCTTTCTTTTATTAATATGAGGAATCATTTCATTAGATCTTCTTGGTGGTTCTCTTAATCCTTCTAATAGATCTCTTTTTCGAATATCTAGTTGTAATATAGTGTCATAACTATTTTGTCTTATTTCTTTCTTTAAGGATTTCTTCTTAGATTTTATTTATATTTTGTAAATATTCTATTTTCTCTTCTAAATGTATTAAGGCTTTCATTATTGTTTTTTGATTATTTGTTATGCTTATTAAAGTACTATTACTTTCTAATTCTATTCCTTGTAATATGCCATTTGATATTTTTAAAAGATTTTTACTTTGTAATTTATCAGTTTTTGTTATTAACCCATTACTCCATGGATTAGATTTTTGACTTCTTTTATTTCTTGTTTTAATTCTTTTATTGTTTTTACTCGTTCTCATTCCTATTTGCTTATTTTTTGCTTGATCATTTGTAAATTATATTCGTAATATGTTACTTTTTTTTACTATATTACTTTTTCTTTCTAATATCAAAAGTTTTTCTTTAACATCTAGGTTTCATTCTTAAGTTATTCAAAGTCTGTTAATATGTGTGGTTTTATTATTTATCCAATTTCTTGAAATTTTTTATCTATTTCTATGAATTCATTTTATCCATATATTGAACCATTATGACTTTTTGTTAATTAATATCCTACTATGTAATGTACCGAAAATAAATGATTTTCTTTTTTCATTAAATATCCTCTTTCAAATTCATAAGGTAAACTTAATACTTGGTTTATGTTTTTAGCATTAATGTTAATGGCAAACCTAGGATATATTATGAATTTTAATTTTTGGTATCCTAATTTTCCCTGATCTCATTAAGACATCTTTCCTATTTATTATTCTATTATTTAAAATTGCTAATTTTATTGATGTATATATTCCTTCTCTAAAATGTTCTTTTATTAACATTTGGATTCCTCCTAAGTAGATGTATCCAATTTTCTTTTTATCTTTTTGGGAGATTTTAAATAGTTTATCCATAATGATTTTTTTGTCAATTAATAGTATGTTATACCTTTTTTTTTGTATCTATAATATAAATACACATTTTTTTATTACTTATTCCATAATAAACAATATCTATATTCGAAAATATTTTCTTATTTTTGATAATCATGAATCTTTAAATTTTTTTTTGCTAATTACCATTTATTGTGAAAAATATATTAAGATATCTTGTGTTTTTATTTTTATTATTTCTATTATTTTTATGTATAAAAATTACTATTTGCTTTCATTATCTTTAACTTCTGTTAAATTTAGGAGGAATTTGTGACATTTTTTGAAAACCTTGGAGGTAATTGAAAGTGTATGCCAAGAAATTTCTTAAAAGATTTTTTTTTTTTTTAGTAAACGTTACTTGGTGTGAATCTCATCCCGAAACCACAAGAAATTCTTACAAGATTAATTGAGTCAAATTTAGTCACAAGTGTAATATATTACTAATAAGCGTAATATACTACTGACATAAAAGCATTGTTAGTGGAGTTGAGCTTCCAGGTGTCTCAAATACTAGATTTACTGAACTATTGACCTACACATTCACAAAGTGCTTCCACTGTGCATTCATTTCTACCCTCGGCACTTTACAGAACCAAAAGGAATACCATATTGAATTCTGCATTAAATCCATCAAGAACGATGAATAAGGGAAGGGCAGGAACGAGTTTTATTACCTCATTCTAAATTAATAGTGAATAACAAAATAAATGTTCAACCAGTGGCCAAACAATGACAGACCAGACCTACAATACTAATGGCCCATGCCCGACAAACCGTTTGCATAAGAAGCAATATAAAACATTTTAGAAATCAGAGCAGAAGAAAACCAAACGTCATGGTTCATACCTGGAAGAAAAGCTTCCAATCTTGTCCTTGTGCCAAAGATCTTATATAATTAAACCATTCATTCCATAACTGTGCTATGCTTGTAACTGGACCTATCACTACCACTTCAGGGATCTCAAAGGATAACCTCTTAATGATGAAACCAAACCTGAAGATTTATAGACATGAAAAAATTCCAGAAGAGTGCATCTAACGAGAAAAATTTCAATTTTTTAAGATCTCGTATATTTGAGGCCACTGACCATATTATGTAGCTTTTCAGTACAGTAAGGCGTGATAATAACCCAATTGGTGTAAATCAGAAACAGTCAATGTCAGAGATCACATATCATATAAGTATTTTGAATAGATATGCAGTAAGATAATAAAAAATAAATGAAATTTGAAAGTTACAGAGAAGTAAGATGAATTTAGCTTAGATAGTAAACAGTGTAGGAAACTTGTTTACTTTTCTGCATTATTACTAGTGAACAAATCCATGGGAAAATGGTAAAGAAGTGTATTAAAGAGATTATTCCCTTCCAGACCAGGCTACCCATTAAAACTATTTTTGCAGCTGGCAGGTTACACAATAGAAACAAATAACCAAACTCCTTTACTTGTCAAAAATACTCAAAGCAAGAGGGTTTAGTCACAAACATCAACAGCTGAAACCAGCAGAGCATGAATTATATCCAAAATAGCTCTCCGATTGCCTTGTATGCAGTAATACAAGATAACATATTCACTGCAGGTTGACAATAAAGTTTGGCCTTCCCATAAGTTTCAGAGAGTTTAGGGGAAGATATCATTCATGGTTCATCTTTTTTTTCAAAAAAGTCGTTAATGTACTAAGGTTAGATATATTATCACAAATAGCCCCATCATTAATGGCATTAATTTTTCCATCTATTATCCCCCAAGTTTTTTTTTCATCCTTTGCTAAATTACTTAATTACCCTTTAAAAATACTAATAAAGTAATAAATATATATATGTAGTTAAAAAATAAAAATCTATACTAAATAAAGAAATACATAAAAATATAAAAACTTGTTAAAATAAAAAAGTCCTAATTAATTTAATGTTGTTAATTGCTTTCCTCACTTGTATCTTTTCATCTCTCTCTCACTATTAATTTTTTTAAAATATTTATATTTTTTCTACATTTTCCAAAATTTTCTCATTGTTGATATTTATTTATTAGAAAATTAACTAAATAATTAGTCAAATTCATGAAAAACATTTTTAAATATTTTTAACTAAATATTTTTAAAAGCCTTTAAAGATCTTCAGGCATTCATAATATGGCAATAGTTTTGAACTTAACAAAATAAAGAATAAAGAGTCTTATGATTTATTAGCATAAGTGACTTACATTTTCCGAGGAAGAATGCCATACAAGTAAACACTCAACAGAAGTAGCAGGAGAAGATTGGCCATAGATGAGGCAAATGTTCTTCCACAAAGAAAAAACCAGTAAAACAATAGTACCAGAGCAAAGAAATATGAAAATGATTTCTTCTCATCCCGCCACAGCAGAATGTGAGCAACTGCAATAAATTAGTTCGAGGTTGGTCTAAGTGAAATCAAGCAAGTAGTGTATAAAAATAGTTTTCCTACCCTTTCCACTGCCAAGCAGCCTATCCACTTTTGATGGTCTCTCAAGGTCACAGTATCTTGAAAGAGAAATTTCATTTGAAAAATTGGAGAATGATTTAATGGTTTGGGTGATTGCTTCCTGTGAGTTAAGAAAGCAGCACAAAGCAAAAGAAATAACTCAAATCTCAATCCGAAATTAACGTCTCAGAGAATTATCAAAACATTTTTCTTTTCGAGAAATTATAGTCTTCAAAACTAATAGTGAGGGTGATGATGGAACTAGCTTTGTATTGGTTTCTTCTGTATGCTAGAACACTGTTTTAGTGCTTTCCCTCTGGTTCAAAGTGATGCGAGCATGTGACAATAGATAATATAAATTGAGCATTAGAAAGAAGTACAGAATATGTAATACTCCCTGAATTTTGACCTGTACTTTGTCAAAAAATTTAAAATTAAACATAAGCTCCTTAAAATATTAAAAATATCTATTCTAGCAGAAGTTTTGATTTCAGTAAATTTATTGAGACAAATGAGGTGCAGTTATTAAAAACAGCCCATCTTTTACTGATTTTTTCTACTGCAACTTGCAAATTAGCTGAAATTCAAAAGTCAAAGGTGCCAACAGGGGTCATTCCTCTGTTTCTTTTTCACCATTTTTGAAATTTTTACCCTCCATTACTCTTAAAAAGTTCAGCAGATATATAACAATGTGAGGCTCTTTTCAGAAGCTTAGATAACTGTCACAAGCTAAAATTTTAGTGCGCAACTGAATTTACCACAGAAAGTGGAAAATCGTAGAGCCTCCTGAGCTCCTTCCCAAGAAAGAATGTAGCTATCAAATCCACCATTCAAGTACAGATACATGCATAAATAGATGCACACAAGATACTATATACATAATTTAACATACAAGTGGAAACAATTGAAATATGATGATTAAATGGATAAAGAACACGAAGTACTGACAAATTCTTTTCAAAATAACTTACCTCTTGGGAGACTATAGGTGAGTATCCAATATGTTTTTGAGCAGCAGTACAATCAAAAGTTCTTGTGCAAGAAGCTAACTGAATATGATGAACTAGCATATAGTAGTCATACTTTATGATGTTGAAGCCTGAATTATCTTGCAACCATTTGATGAAGAAAATAATATGCAAAACCAACCTTGTGGGCAGTTTTATTAATGGTCTGCAGTCAAATGGTATGAATGGAACATTAAATAATTAAAAATACTCAATCAATTTTTTTCTTTTCTGTTTCTTGTCACCTATAATGAACTGAAATTTGGTAGAGCAGGTTACCCATTTATACCATGTCCCACGATGATAAATGGTGCAAAGCAACTTAGCATGATATAAACCTTGGACATTTCCAATTTTCTATGAAAAATTGTGAAGTTTTCTATGAATTGGGTGTCCGTTATATTGTGCACCTAGCATACTAGAACTTCAAATAACCTAGATAATAGGAATAAGAATTGCATGAATATAAGAAGATAATAAAGTAGATCAACGATCTCGAAGCAATTCATTTTCATAATTTATGCTCTTTCTTTCAAAATGCTCCCCATTTCCATTATTCTTGCACATTACAGATTCGGAAAACATCTACATTAGGCTGAAAAGACTCCAAGCTAATGTTTACCTTTGATATCCCAAGCATTCCAGAATTTGTGATACAAAGTCCCAGAACTTCATGGGAGAAAGATTAGAGATGAAAAACGCCTATAAATTAATCACAAGGTAATAATTATCCATATTCCATATTAGAATATAAAAGCAGAGCAACTTTAGGACCAATATCTTTAGACTGCCAAGTACCTTTCCAGCCAAGGAGGCCGTCCTCGAGTCTAGAGCTTCTTCCAAACAGATGTAGGCATGAGCAACATTCTCAACATAGGTAAAGTCTGACACGTTTTCACCACTCCCTATAATAAACTGAAATGAGAATCTCCATTACTTCAACATAAAATATAGAATGCCAATACCAGTGGAAATGCAACATTAAGAAGTGGAAGAACAAATTTCTTACTACATGGTGAATAAGTAAAAATTTAATACTTGTTGCATGATTGCTTCTGCTTTAAGTTTATACAACAACTAGAAATGCCAAAGAAAGAATATTGGTTGCCATCAAGCAAGATTTTCAAGAGAGGGGAGAAAGACAGACTGTGTTAAGCACAGAGAGAGAGAGAAAAGTTTTCACAGGGGACCATGGAGTCTACAGTCTAAAGAGAGATCTATGCTAAATTAGTGCTCGAAAATGTTAATAAGTTATTATGGCATATAAAAAAATTTCAAACCTTTGCCCAACCAGATTTTGCCAACTTAGCTAAAAATTGTATCAGATGTGTGTCTCCAGGTCCATATACATAGCAAGGACGAATCGCACAAGTTAAAAGACCATCAATATCGTTAGCAAACAGGATAAGTGCTTCTGCTTGTGCCTTAAGGTCACTGAACATGTCTTCAAACTGTATCCGGAAACAGGTTCCCAAAAAGAAAGTTTAGCAAAGGAAAATATTTGTTGTTGTATCAAACAAATGAAGCACAGATTTTTGTAGTAACATACTTTCCTAGGATAGCTCAATGATTCATCTGCATTATTTACATCATGTGAACCATCAAAAACAACATCAGCAGAACTGTTGTATATTAGCCTTCTAACTTTGCACTCTCTGCAAGCAGCTATGACGTTTTTGGCTCCTAAAAAGAGTAGCCAATAGTAGCAATCATTACTTCATTCAAAAATTTTGCTGCTCATTGAATTCCACTAATTGAGATTTCTTAACCAAGAGATATATACCTTGGACAATAGACACGTAACACTGATAAAAATCATCCTTGTAATAATCAGGTTCATCGATGTAGAAGACAGCAGAAGAACCTTGAGTGGCTACAAAAGGTGCAGACCATCATATCTCAGTTAGTTTCTTAAACTGCACATCAATTACACACAAAAATATGTAATGTTCTAAGAAACAAAACCAAGCTACTAAATGGCTACGGTATATCATGAAAGCAATGAAAAAAAACATTGTCCCTTGTTTTAGAGTTTTTGATTCTTCATCGAAAGCATCATAAGTATAATCCGCCTATAATATAAGCAAAACATTGTCTCCATTGCTTATTTGCACTTGAAACTGATTGAAACACGAAACCATATGAATGCGACATGTTATTTATCATATAAGGAAAACCTCAAATAATTAATTAAAGAGCAAAAGCCTAGACTAATCTCCTAAACCATTCCCGATTGTATTAACTGATTTTGGATAACAACAAAACAGAAGAAAAAAATACCACCCTACAGACTTTTTGTGAAATTATTACAAATTATTTCAAAGCTGATCCAATGACGTTCTGAATTCATGTTTTAAACCCTGAAAGAATACCAAACGCTCAAAAATGATGCGAATAGTCATTAGCCTCAGTTGCTACCTGAACGTCAATTCTAATATTCTCTCACATTATCTCAAAAACCAAGCAATTAACAAGAACTATTATGAATAGAATAAATACCTCTGAGAAGCAGAGACATGTCGCAAACGTCGACATGGTAATAAGAAGCACGGTTTGACGATAAAGCTTCGGAGAGGAGAGAGTGACGTTCGGATGGATCGAGTTGGAGAGATGGAGAGGAATCGGCGATACGAACGATCCACTTGCCGAGTTTAAGAAGCCTGAGAACGACCGATCTCCCAATGAAGCCTCGGCCTCCTACAACAACGCAGGTCCTAGTCTTGGGGTTCAACTCCACCAAGCGATCGTCGACCTCCATTTTTCCCCAGAAAATAAGAGAAAAGGAACAGAAAGAGGAAGGTTGGAGAAAAACGAGAGAGAGAAAGCGTGATTTTTTAGGGGCATTGGAGTTGGCGGGGAAATCGGGATGGATTAGACTTGGTGGGTGGGCCCGGAATCAGTTTATGCTTTTCGCTTAAGGTAACTGCCGGAAAAAAAATTTGTATGTTAAATTAACTTTATATAAAAACATACGTTAATATTAAAATTATACAAAAATATATCATTACTATCTTATTTTAATAAATATTATATCAATAATTTTATATAATTTTATTTTTGATAAAATCTTAATATTATAAATATTCATAAAAAATAACATTAAAAAAATAAATATATAAATACAAGATATTTTAGAATGTTTATTATAAGAAAAGTTAATTAGTAAAAATATTAAAAATATATAAAAACTAATATTAAATTTTAAGAAATAGGATGAATTTAAAGATTTATCATTCTCAAAAATAAAAAAATATTTATGAGAAAATATATAATTTATTATGGAATAAAAAAAAATAAATATTAATATTACAGATACAAAATAAAAAATATAATATATTATTAATTAACAAAAAAATATTACGAATAAATTATCAAAAACTCCTCAAAATGACAAAAACAAAATTAGATACATTCATTTAGAAAAAATTTAAATATTAATAAAATCATATTTTAAAGAATGAATTGATTCACCAATAAAATTAATATCATTAGATAATAGAATAATAAATAAATAATATATTTTATTAAAAATTATCCATAAAAACTTAGAGTGCTAAAAATTAAAATTCACAACATACCTTATATTTTTCATTAATATTAATTATAAGAACTTAAACTATGTATTAAGTTTAACATATAAATTTAAAATATAAGATTTAATGAAAGAAAAAATCATTAATTTTTAGTATATTACATAGTAGGATATTTATTGACAAACACACATAATAGTTCAATATATTGACAAAATAAATTCATAAAAATAGATAAAAAAAATTCAAAAAATTAAATCAATAATAAAACTAAAAATATTAACAAAATTTGAAATATCAAACGATGGAACTTAGATATCAATAAAAAAACCTTTGATTTAAGGATAAGGAGTAATATAAAAATAAAAAATAATGTATCAAGATTTATATTTATAGATTCTGAAAGAGAATCTTTTAACAAAGAAAAAGAAGTGACAGATCTAGAACGAGAAGTTAAAACAATGAAAACATTAGTTCATGATGTAATGTTAAGAAGAAAATAATATTATTATCCAAATAATGTTTAGAAAAAAACTACAAAATATAAAATTAGATATTAATTGAAATCTAACAAGCATATAAAAAACCAAATGAAAATAATAAAAGCTTAATTCTTTTGGCAGAAGAAATTATTAAAGCATAAGAATCAAACAGCAAGTCTTTACAAAACATAAATGAGACACAAAAAGAACTCCTAAAAAAATAAAACAATATTGTTATAATAAAAAAATACAACAAGACATACATAAAAATTACATAATTAAGAATAAATGTAAATAATATACTTAGAAATAATAAAATTTTAAGTTATAAGTTTAATCTATTTGTAGGATTAAAAAAAATACCTAATAGATCAGATGCATTGATACGTAGAAATGATAAAAGGAAGAATGAGAAGAAACTGAGATAAAGAAAAATCTATAATCCTAGTTTAATAAAGTATAGAAAAAAAATTAAAGAATAGATTATAGACCCTGGGAATAGAGATATAGGAAAATTAATTAACTTGTTAACACTAACAGGTGAAGAACTAGGAAGACATTTTTCCATTTTCTTGGATTTTCTTGAATCAGACATCGAAGAATGTTGTCTAATAACCAATTAGTGACCTCATTAGTTTGACTATCTACTTGTGGATAACATATGCTAATATAATGTAGTGATATCAAATATCTTCCATAAAGTTTGCTAAAAATGACTAAGAAAATTGTTATCACAATACGAGACAAATGTTTTAGGCAAACGATATGTCTTCTTACAATGAATAAAATGAGTCGTCTTAGAAAAATGATCAATATCAACAAAAATAGAATTGAAATGGTAGACAAATCTTCCCAAAGAGCATTAAGAAATGGTAGAGGTGTGTAAAAGGTACGTGTTTTGAACTTGTCCCTTTGTAGTTTGGCAAGTATAACATTATTTAACAAACTTCTCAACGTCTCCTTTTAGATCTGGCCAAAAATATTAACCTTCTACCAATGAGATAGTTTTGTCTCAAGCCATTTATCCTCTTAAGCCACTATCATACAACCCTCTAATGATATGTTCTATAATTGAACCTTTAGGAATACACAAACAATTCTTAAATAATAGAAAACCTTCGTGTATTTTAGGCTTACTTGTAACTTCATTGATACAATTATGTCATTCTTTTTTTAAATCTTCATCATCTGCATGTAAGTCCTTCAAATAGTCAAGATCAATAATTTTAATCCCAATAAAAATTAGCAAGATAACTCGATGAATTAATGCATCAATAACTTTATTCAATTGGATTTACTTGTATTTAAGAGAAAATGTGAACTTTTGAATGTAGACAATCCATCAAGCATGCATGCAATTCAATTTTGAAGATTTGTTGAGGTATTTAAGAGTTCAATAATCCATATTAAAGATGAAATCTTTCTTATATTAAGCATGACTCTGATGGTTTTTGTTTGAATATATGGATCGACCCCATGAATAGCCCGAACCATCATACGTGTTGCTCTAGAAAGATCCAATTTATCCTCGTGTCCATGACGATACTCATAGGGTACCCCTACCTATGTAGAATAACTTTAGGTATTGAAAGTCCAACCATTAGACTGAGCCATAAAAGTGGTTGATCTCAAATTAGATTGTGTTTTTACAAATATATCCTTTTGACACGCTGCAATATGTACCCTTATATAATTGACGCATGTACATGTCACATCGACCAGATAGTGACATGAGGTTGATAAGTAGCACTTGGGTTGAAACCCAACTTGTTATAAGGAATATCGGTTCTCTTATCACGACCTTGAGCATAGAGGCTAAACAAAGATTGGCTGGTATCTAGAAGAAACTGTTGAAAACCTCACGCTTTGTTGTTAGAGGGTTGATGAAATGTGGCTCAATGGAGTTACCTCATAGGATAATCTATAAACCTTGGGAGAGTGTTCTACCAAATTTATGATCAAGGTGATCAATTCTCTAACATGATGAACATATATGCTATTACTCACGAATATTTCATGTCCCGAGCAGATCACCTCAATTAGGAACCAAGTAGAGCACTCTAACAGATGATGTTAAAGAGTTGATCACTTCGGCCACAAACTAGGCATAACACTATCCCTTAAGATTTCATGTCATGAGCTTTCAATTAGGAACCAGGTAGAGCACTCTGATAGATGATGTTAAAGAGTTGATCACCTAGGTTATAATCCAGATAGAGCACTTTCCCTTAAGATTTCATGTCACAAGTTGATCACTTCAATTAGAAACCAGGTAGAGCGCTTTCACAAATGATATTAGAGAGTTGATCACCTCGATCAAAGACCAGGTATAGCACTTTCCCTTAAAATTTTATGTCACAAGTTGATCATTAATGAACGAAATCGAGGATAATACCAATTACATAAATACTTATCTATTCTAAATTTTATTAATTCTCACAATTATGCGAATCATTTATAGAAAATAATAAGTATATTCCAAAGGTCAATTCAAGAAAGTAATATTGTGTGGTTTTTAAATATTATTCAAATTTTAAAAACAAAATTAAACCTAAACATGATGTTAAAATGGTTTAGTTTTTTGAAAAAACTAATCTAATGTATAAAAATAAAGATAGATATTGATTCAACAAATACTCATACAATTTAATATATTCATAAACAATAGAAAATAATGGATATAATAATTCAATAATTATGCTTGTTTATATTATTTAAGTTATTAAAGATATAAATTAATATTTATTGATTTCTCCTTTTGGTATGAAAGTGTCTTTAGGTGGGGTCCAAATTCTTTTGTATAATATTAATTAACTAATATCCTTAAATGTTACCTATTAATTAATTAAATATTAAATTTTATCTTTATTTCTAAGAAAATAGTAAACCATCTAATCATAAATTTAAATGGAGCTAGTTAATTAGACTTTATTCAAGGTGTGTAAAATTAAATTTAAGAATTTAACTATTTGGAAAATAATTTTTAGATTTTAAAACTATTTAAGAAAATATGTTGTTAATATATTTTCAAATAATAATTATTTGTAAAAAAACTTTGAAATAAAGTTTCGCTCTAAATATCCAAATAATTAAATCTAAAATAAAATAGTATTACTTCAAATTAAGTCCCAGTAATTAAATCTTAATTTTAACTATTGTATTAAGTTTCTATTAAGAGTAATGTACTTCTTCAAATAACATTATTTATAAAAATCTTGAATAAAAATCAAATCAATTTATTCTAAGAAATTATTTTACCTATTCAATATTTTATAAGCATAACAACGTTATTAATCTATCATATTCACTATCAACCAGACATATTATAATTGATCACAAACAAATCAAGAATGACACAGAAGAAGCAACACAAATATATGAACTGTAAAAGGAATATAATTAATACCTTAACAATATCCTTACAGAACTTTGAAGAGTTGATTATAAGATTGGAAAAACTTCGATGGTAATTGCACTCTAGAATTTGTTGAATCGAAAACAAGAAATTATTAGACATAAACATGTTCTTCCTTAAAATTGAGGAAAAAACTAAATAAATTCTAAAAGCTAAAAATATAAAAATCTACATAAAAGGGGGAGAGAAAGTTTCTAAAAATGCAACTTGGAAACTTATGTTCTTGGTATAAGGAGGTTCTATTTATAGGAAAAAATGTGAGAAAAACTTATGTTTTTGCTGTGGTGCAATCGGATCTCAACCAGATTTTTGATCAGTTCAAACCTCTTTATACTGAGGCATACAATTATTATTTTTTCCATTATCTCTTTTATTCACTTTAGATAATTAATGAGTGCTTAAAAAATACTAAAATTAAATTATGTATTTTAATTAATTAAATAGATTTATATTTGTATGATTTTATCATATTTTTATATAAATTTATCTTTTCAGAATCACAAGTATTTATTATTATTTTTTAGGTATTTTCATTTCAAAATAACTTAAAGACACGAAGAAAAATATTGGAGATAATACATCACAAATATGTTGAGAAAAGATATGAGAAAAATTCAAAAGGATGAAAAAATAGGACAAAATGGGTCAAAAATGTAATAAAAAAAATTGTGCGTGCAACCGCCCATTCCTTTCGAGTCTCGCATGAATTAGCACACACAGTAACCCATTCGCGTCGAGTCCTATGCACACAAATGCATGCAACAGCCCATCCGCACCAAGTCTCGTGCGCAACAAGCCATTCACGTTGAGTCTAGCACACAACATCCCATTTGCACCGAGTCTCACGCATAGCAGCACGTGTGCAATTCCGTATGTGGTCTGCACACACTCAACACATGCTCATATGTAGTCAGCACACGCTCACCACATGTTGCGTGCACACCAGCACACTTCTTGTTGTGTCTCGTGCGTGCCAACTACCTAGTTGCCAAACTTTTCACACGCCATACACATGCCAACCTGTCCAAACACGTCTAAATTCAAATTTTAAAATATTTTCTTCCCTTTTTGGCCCTTTTCCTCACCTATAAAATGACTATCTTTCCCCATTCCAAAACATACAAATTTTCTGAGCTCTTTCTCTCTCTAGAAAGTTTTCATTTTTTAGTTTTTAGTTTTTAAGTTCTTCTATTTTTGAGAAGAACTAGCTATATTTTTATAGATTTTTAGTTTTTTTTAATTCGATAAACGAAGATGCAAAATTGTTTAGAGGTTTTTCAACAACAGAATTAACATCAAATTGTTGTAAGGATTCTTTTAAAGTATTATTTTAATTTTTATAGTTATCTTTTATGTTTTATTTTTATATATTATATTTAATTTATCTATGATTAAATTTAACATGACTGGTTGTTTGTAAATATGATATAATAATAATGTTGTTATGTTTACGAAATATTAAATAGGTAAGATATTTCTATAAAATAAATTGATTTTATTTTTATTCAAGATTTTATATTAAGAATGTTAGAGAGAAATATATTATTTTTCATTATAAACTTAAATCTGAAAATTAGATTTTAAGGTTTAATTATCCTGTGTGAATTAGAGTAGTGCTCTTTTTATTTGTTGGTACAATCGCCCAATAGTTAGAATGAAACTCTATTTCAAAAGTTTTTATAAGAATTATTATTCGAAAATGTATTGACAACATATTTTTAATAATGGTTTTAAAACTTGAAAGTTAGTACTCGGATAATTAAATTTTTAGGTTTAATTAAGACAACTTGAATAAAGTCTAATTAATTAACTCTGTCTAAAGTTATGATTAGATGATTTACAATTTTATTAAAAATAAAGATTAAATTTAATATTTAATTAATTAATAAGTTCAGTCTAAGGATATTAGAGGATATTAGTTAATTAATATTAAATAAAAAAATTTGGGTTCCGCCTAAGGACACTTTCATACCAAAAAGAAAAAATCAACAAATATCAATTTGTATCTTTAATAATCTAAATAATATGAACAAACATAATTAACTTAATTATTGTATCCTTAAACACTTTAATGTTATGAATGATAAAATTTGCATTATTGTCTATTGAATTTATATCTATGTTTATTTTTTATGTTATTAGATTAAGAAACAAACACACCAAAACATCGTGACAAGATATTTAAGATTTAATTTTCCTTTTAAGATTTTGAATAATAAATTAAAAACCACATTTATTTATTTCTTAGATCGACCTTGGGAGTATACTTATCATTTTTTATAAAATAATTTGTGCACTTGAAAGAGTTACAAATAAGAAAACATAAAGTATTTTGCAATATCGGTATTTGCATTGTCGGTCTTACGCTTATCAATAATATCAAATAAATGATATTCATTTAAGCTCCAAAAAATGTGATAAATATGCTTCAAGTATTTTTCTTTATTTTAATATTTATATATTAAAATACTTGCAAAACACTACAATATACGTATTAATTTGAATAAATAGATTTGTCTAAAATATAATAGAATAAAGAAAATACAAATCTATTTTATTAATTAAATGACATTAAAACATAGTATATTTAGTGATTTTTAAGTACGCATCAATCACCTCAGTCAAAAACCGGATAGAACGCTTTGACAGATGATGGTAGAGAGTTGATCACCATAATCACAAACCAATTAGAGCATTTTCGCTTAAGATTTCATATCACGAGTTGATCACCTCGGTTAGGAACCAGGTAGAGCACTCTAGCAGATGATGTTAGAGAGTTGATCACCTCAGTTACATATCAGGTAAAACACTCTCTCTTAAGATTTTATGTCATGAGTTGATCACCTCAGTCAAGAACTAATTAGAGCGCTCTGATAGATAATGTTAAAGAATTGATCACCTCAATCATAGATCAGTTAGAGCACTCTCCCTTAAGATTTCATGTCATGAGCTGATCACCTTGATCAGGAACCAGGTAGAGTTCTCTAATAGACTATGTTAGAGAGTTGATCATCTCGATCACAGACCAGGTAGAGTACTCTTCTTAAGATTACATGTCATAAGTTGATCACCTTAGTCATAGATCGAGTAGACTACACCAACAATTGCTCGAGTTAGGCTATAAGTCTATTGTATTGATTGAGCTTTACCAGTTCATCCTATTAAAAATAAATTTTATTGATCGAACTTACAAAGATTTTAATGTTCATTAATAGAGAGCTCGGTTTCCCAAAATTATTAAAAATTCTTAATATGTTTGGATGCACAACTACTGTCTGAGTCATTTTCTTCCTCTATTAAGGACAATAACTAGGCCTAAATCTTGGAAAACTTCTCACAAATATTGGCAATTATTTCAGTGAAGGCTAAGCTCAAGTTAATAATGGAACGTTCCAATTCCTCAACAATACTCGTCGTTTTGAGGAACACTTCTTTAGATCAGTTCAAGTAAAAGTTTGCCCAATAAGATTCCTTGTTAACTAGAGCGACCATTTTAGTCATGATATTTCTCTCATGACCTCAAGTTTGAGATAGCTGCTTCTTGTAAGAGTTAAGCTCACATTGTGTCTTTTCATAAGAGAGAGCTTATCCTTATGGTTAGACAGCTCAGTCTTTAATTTCTCTATCTCAGAGTTGTGCCTATCATTCTTTAGTTTTAAAGTTCAAGCTGAGCGTTTATTTGTCCGATAAGAATCCATATGGTTCGAGTAAGAAAGATGGAATGAATTTTTTAATTTCTTCAAACAAAAGAGGATATATAAACTACTAGTATATTTGATCCTCTTTTATAGGGAATGACATTGGGACAGACATTATGACAATGTCCTGCAAGTAATGAGCTACATCAACATCATAAATAAATATTTTAAATGCACAAATATACATACAACAAAAACTTTTCAAAATAAATCTCTTAAAAAACAAAGTGTGATGGGTTACAAAAATAGCTCGCGTCTATACAGAAGGAAGGAGGTGTTGAGCCTTTAAAAAAAGACTCATGCCCAAGAAAAAACTAAATAGATGTGAGCAGCGAATCGAAACTACCTATTTTTGGTCAATGAAAATCCAATTCCATCCTAACAGATTTGAAGATTTTCAATTCAAATCTGATCCGATGATGTAATCAATCTGAATCCGAATATATCAAATCTTTTTTGGATCGGATAATATGAGATTAATATTAAAATTTATTTATAAATTTATATCATAAATAAAACATATCATACATAAATTTAAATTTTAAATTGATATTTTTGTAACAAATATTATTATTTGTAATCACAACCAAAAAAATCAAAACAATAAGAAAAATGTCTGTATAATTATTAAATTATTATAAATGTTTATGCTTATTTTTAAAGCTAAAATAATGATAATTATGTTATGCATAATATTTAAATATAACATATTATAAAATAAAATATGCATTTATTTATAATTTAATAGTAATTCGGTCCTAATTGAATACAACAGACTATAAAATCTGTCAATTTGAATCCAAACAGATTGTATAATTTTTAATCTGAATTTGATCCGACTATAAAATTTATCAATCCAATTCAAGTTGAATTGGACTGATTGAATCGGATTTCTCAATTCAAACAAATTGATCAGATTATTTGCTTATCCCTAGAACTAAGGATCTATATCTCCATCTCTAGCTTATTCATCTCCCACCACAGTTTACCATCACTTGCCTCGAAGTCTTCATCATGGTCATCACCATTGTATTGAGTTTGTATGGGTAAGTACAGTGACATAACTAAGATGTTGAGAATCTGATAGTAGTATTGATCGAGGCCTTTCTTTTTGGATTCTTTCTTAAGGGAGTCTATGGCTAAGTTATAGCCAATCTCAACACTCGAAGAAAGCTGCTCGGTCATAGCGTTAAGGTTGCACTTTGCTTTCTCTTGTCCGCGAGAAAACACACATTTGGCATCATCAAGCTCATGCTTATAAGCTTTAACTTTAGCCTCGAGTTTTCTTTGGGCCTCACTGAGCATCTCAAAATGGCTTGAGTTTTCATTTTGCTCATGTATTGCATTAGCAAGTTTTTCCTCCTTGTCGATGGCCTCACCCTCCCACTTGTGTGCCTTGACTAATAACACAACATTCTTGGTTTGAGTAGAGGCTTAGCTCTATTTTTCTACCATGAGGTCGTGCTTCAAATTCTCAACATTTGAAACTCTACTAAGCCCGTGAATGAGATGGGCTTGAAAATAGGGAAACATAACACAAGGTGAGAAATACAAAAACTCGAAATGGAATAAATAAGAACGCGAGGTAACACTTACTTGATACAAGAGCCTACTGAGCATGACTTATAATTAGAATCATCACACATGGCATCAAGATACTTCTTATATACCATGTAGGGGAGGTTATCTACATAATCGTCCAGCTTTTCTAGAGCCTTTCCTTTGTATAAGGCCATTCCCTCAACTTCTACAATGAGTTCGTCAATAAAACCATTGCCCCTCCTCGAATCTCTTATGGGAGGGGTAGGCCTTTGTTGCTTAAGGTGACAGATGTGGGAATATGTTGATATGGGGATACTAGCAAGGGCCCAACAATGTTTAATGGGGTACGCATGAGCAAAGACTCCTCAATAGTCATATGCCTTTCCTTTTTGGATTGAGTGGGAGTGGTTTCTTGCCCAAAGGAATTGATCATCTTCTTTCTTTTAGAGAAGCTCATTCATTAGGAGGGAGCTACGATTTTTTGGGAGCTCACTTCTTGTTTGGAAACCCTACTTTGAAGTCGCGCCAATAAGATATCGGTGTTAAACTCCATAGTACTTGCAAAAACAAAAGAATGGGGTTTTAGATTTTAAAGGCTTGGGCTAAACAAAGAATAGGTTATTACAAGTAAGCTTAGGGCTCGTTCACCATCATCGGGGATAACTTCAAACCACTCTTCAAAGTTCGTAGACCCACACGCAACAAAGTATAAGGTGTTCAACAGTTTCCTCTATTATGTTTTCTCGGGCAGATAGTTTTGGATATCAACCAATCTTTGTTTAGCCTCATGGCTTAAAGTTGTGATAATGGAACCAATATTCCTTATCAGTCTCACGTCTAGGTACTCCTTATCAGCCTCACGCCCTACTAGACACATAAAAGAAGTACTCTTTCCAATTCTCATTCTTAAGAAGAATCACATTTATGCATTGATCCTGCTTGATTGACATGTAGATTCTCCTTGAGTATGTGGGATTTTTCTTTAATATATATGCTTCATTGAACTCGGGCATTTCCAACTTAGCCCCAAGATCTATACATATGAGGGTAAGACATAGCATATACCTCCACTCATTTGGAATCATTTTTCCTAACGCGAGTTGCATTCTGACCAAGATCTTCCTTATGAAGGGGTATAGTGGGAATCTAATCCCTAGCCACAAGGCCTTTTCATAAAAGGGTGTCCATCCAACTGGAGATGGATCACTCTCAAGAATACCCGACCTAGGAATCATTATATGAATCGATGAGGGAATATCATATATCTTTCTTAGCCTTTCCTTATCTTGGGGAGATAAACTACTGGGTTTGACTTTGGCGTCCAAACCTTTGGTTCGATCTGTGGGTTCATCGGTGCCTTTCCTTTTGGATTTTTTCCTTTATGATATAGAGATTGATATCTGTGTCTAAGACACATTCAACCTAATTATAGGTATTGTCTGAGGTTGAGATGTAGATGTAGAAAGAAGGGGCTCAAACATTTCCTCTTTTTTTGAGGTGCTCGCTTCACTAGAGGACCCCAATGCATCATTTTCTACTTGACCCGAATAGCTAGGGTATATGGGACTCTCCCAAGGGGAAGAGCCTGAGGAGCACGAAGGTAAGGCTATATTTCTAGTAGCCTGCGACGATAACTCTTTATGCATGGTCTCTACAAAATATTATAGAACACCAAATGATAAGGTATGAAGAGATAGAAGTTACCTAAAGATGAGTGAATTTAGAGATCGAACTAAAAAGAAATAAAAAAAACTATTATACTCGAGGATTGATCCCTAAAATCCCAAGAAAAATTAAGTACGTGCCAAATAATTTTTCTTACTACTCGAGCAAATAAGTTATATGGTGCAAGTTGAAAACACAAAGCATTTTTGTTTCAATTTCAGTTCAATATCATGAAAATAATGAAATGAATAACGCCTTAGCTGTGATGAGTGCTCAAAAAGCACTAAAATTACCATGATTTTATGCACATTAATTGATTAAAAATATATATATTTATATGTTTTATCATATATTTATATAAATTTGTCTTTTTCGGAATCACGGGTGTTTTTATTATTTTTCAGGTATTTTCACTTAAAAGCGTAACTTAAAGACTCAAAGAGGAATACTGGAAGCAATACATCACAAATATATTAATAAATAAATGGGGAAAGGTCAACAAATATGGAAAAATTGGACAAAATGGGTCAAAAGGGTCAAAAATGTCAAAAAGGAGAAAATCGCACCGCCGCTACAAGCGCCAATACCGTTACAAGAAGACGCCCCACGTCCGCACAGACGCCCCACGCCCATTCCCGGTTCCACGCGCCGCTACAGATCTCTGCTCCGCGCCGAAGGCGCGCCATACACTACAAGGCCACGCCATTTCGCCCCATTTTTCACGCTACGCTTTCATGTCACGCCGACATCATCGATGACATCAGCAATTACCACTCCGCGTTTTCATAATTTTTTAACATTTTTTCCCCCACTTTTTCTCTCCATCTTCACCTATAAATACCCCCCTTCTCTTCACTTCTAAACACACCTCAAAACACATTCTCTTCTCTCTTTCTTTCTCTCATTTCTTAGTTTTTTTTAGTTTTTCTAGTTTTTCTTAGTTTTTAGCTTTTCTTAGTTAATTTCTCTTAGTTTTAGAGTTCTTCCCTTTTTGGGAAGAACTAGTTATGTTTTTGTAATTTATTAGCTCTTTGATTCAATAAATGGGAGTGCAAATTCCGCTTGGAGGTTTTCCAAAGAACGGAATAGCATCGAAGTTACGTAAGGATTTTATTTTCTTCTAGCTTATTTTTTATGCTTTATTCTTACATGTTATATTTAATTTATGCGTGATTAAATTTAACTCTATTTATTGTTTATAAATATGATGTAATAATAACGTTGTTATGCTTACGAAATATTAAATAGGTAAAAATCTCTAAAATGAATTGATTTTATTTTTATTCAAGATTTTATATTAAGAATGTTAGAGAGAAATATATTATTTTTCATTACAAACTTAAATCTGAAAATTAGATTTTAAGGTTTAGTTATCGGTCTAATTTAGAGTAGTGCTCTTTTATTTCTTGGTACAATCGCCTAGTAGTTAGAGTGAAGCTCTATTTCAAAAGTTTTTATAAGAATTATTATCTGAAAATGTATTGACAACATGTTTTCAGTAGTGGTTTTAAAACTTGAAAGTTAGTACTCGGATAATTAAATTCTTAGATTTAATTTGGACACCTTGAATAAACTTGAAACGGTCTAACCCCACCAAAGGTGGCATTTAAATGGTTCATTTTTAATCTCTTAGAAAAAGGAATTAATTTAATTAACCAAATTAGTTATCAACCCCACCCATAGGTGTTAATTGATTTGTTTAGTTAACAAAGAATATCTAACCCCACCAAAGGTGGTATTCATATAAAAAAGAGAGAATCAATAAATATCAATTCATATCTTTAATAACCTAAATAATATGAGCAAGCATAATTAACTTAATTATTATATCCATAAATACTCCACCATTATAAATGATAAAATTTGCATAAATGTTTATTGAATCTATGTTTATTTTTATGTAAGTAGATTAAAAACACAAAACCCCAAAATATCGTGACAGGATGTTTAGGATTTAATTTCGTTTTTAAAAGTTTGAATAATAAATTAAAAACCACATACATTCCTTCCTTAGATCGACCTTGGGAGTATACTTATCATTTTCTACGAAATGATTCGTGCACTTGCGAGAGTTTTATAAATAGATAAAACCAAAGTAACGGGCAGGATCGACGATGTCGGTTCTGCCCCGATCAGCTCTTCTTTATATAGAGGTGTGAATCTTCTCTCTCTAATTAACAAACAAGCATTAATTAGAACACACCGAACGTTTTAAATTCGCTAGTGGGTTGCTACTCTTCCACCCTAGTTGAAGAACCGAGCTAAAAGAGTAGGGGGACTTGATGTTTGAACATATGAATCAATCATAAGTCTGACCCATTAATAGCTCGATTCATCAAACATGTTGTTCTAGGAAGACTTAGTTTGTGCCCTCATCCACAATGACACTCATAGGGTACCCACGCCTATGCAAAATAACTTTGGGCATTGGAAGTTCGATCACCGGATCGAGCCATAAAAGTGGTTGAATTCAAGTTAGATTGTGTTTTTACATATATATCCTCTTAACACGCTATGACATGTATACCTATATGACTGACACATGTACATATAATGTCATATACATAAATTTATATATATATATACGAACTTAATATGATATCTACATAGTTAATTCAATTCTCTTACTTCTCTTTGTTTTCTTTTTCTAAAAATCGAGGCATTATAAAAGTTATAATGTCCAAACAATTACATATAATTCTCGTTTATAAGTAGACCATTTTATCTTGGTTCACAAAGCTTCTCACTAAAGGAAGCTATAGGCTTCATTTCTTGTACTTTTTTTCCCAAAATTTAATTAGTTTAATTAATAATATTTATTATTTATATTTTTAATATGTATGTTTTATTTAAAAAAAAAACTTAACAATAATTTGTGTGATTTCATCTTTGACTTGAAATATTGAGAAATGAGTCTTATCTAAAACCACTAGCTAGACAACAATATAAATGTTTTAATTAACTAAAAAATTATGATTAATTTATCTATCATTGTATTATATAAATTCAAACATATTGTAAAAAGAAAAAAAATTAAAAAATGTAAACTAATAAATCTAAGCATCAAACCATAAAAATATCACTTAAATATAATTAGTGAAATAAAACTAATTTCATTCAAATACTAATGAAAAAACAAATAGAAAGAGATAGGGTAATAGTTTGAAGCTAAATTAGCAATTTTAATTTATTTATGAATTTATAAATATATCATTAAATTTTTTTATTTAATTTTTGACAATCAATTAAATGATTGATATATTTATCACACTAATTATATTTTAGTGATATTTTTTTATGTAATAAAATTAGATATTTGGTTTGCAAATTTGATTAAATAATAAATTTTTTAATTTTTTAAAAAAAATTAAAAATTTCTTTATATCACAAGTAAGAGAATAATTATAATTAATATAAAAGATAATTAATAACTAAAAAATATGATTTATTTTTTTAGTATAATTTATTTTCATATTAATTAAAATAATATTATAATTTATGATAAATAATTTTTTTTAAAAAGTTATGATAATTTAACATGCTCTTTAAAAAATAAAAATAACGAATAAAATGTAAATAATAAATGAAAAAAAACCTTAAATTTTAAGTTAAATTCATATATATAATTTTTAAATTTTTAAATGGATAATTTGATTGTAAATTTTTAAAACTTTATTTATATTTATAAATTTTATAATTTAGTATTACTAAAATTTAAAATTTAAAATTTTAAAAACTTAAGAAATAACATATGATTTTAAATTTTAAAAAATTATGTTTTAAAAGAGGAAAACTTATATATTAATTTAATTAAAGCTTAAGCAAAAGAATATAACTTTAACCATAAAAAAGAAGTAGAAAAACAAACGAACGGATGGGAAAAAATTGCTCAGAGTTCGAACAAAGTCTAGTAGTTTCTAGCATGATGACGTGGCTACTCGAAGGTCCTCCCATGGTTCCAGACGTCTCTCCTTTGTTAACAAAAAGGACACTCTGATCTCTTCTTTCTCAATTCTTATTCGAAATTTAGTTGCCGTTTTCTCTCAACACACTAACGCTAACAGATTCCAAGAAAAATACAAGCTTCACAGCAAATTAAGAATTAGAAGAACCGCAAACATTTTCAGAAAAAAAGCAATTGTAATATACCCACAAGCACAAGCATAGGAAGTTTCTTATCATTCTCGCCTTCATTGGGTCAATTCAAAGTATGCGAATCTCTTTCCGTGCTATTCTTTTGTTTTGTTTTGGTGTAAAGCTAGTTTGCTTCGTTATTTTCTTGGGTTATTGAAACAGAGCATCTTGTGTTTTTAGTTTGTTTTTTATTACTAAATTCATTAGATATAATACATTGGTTCTTGGTTCCAGAAATAGAACTCTGCTTAGCTATTTGAAGTTGTTAACCTTTGTTTTCTGTTCATGAATTTTTTTTTCCTGCTTTATTTATTTCTCGCCATGTCGTTTTCGTTTCAAAGGTAATACATACAGATCGTTGATCGTTCATATGTTTAGCTTTTATTTTGGGAATTCTCTAAGTGAATATTGGAAATTTACTTTGATAATTTTGTGTTTTCAGCCTCTGTTAGGTACTAACTTTTGTTTTGTGGTCATGAAAAATATTTTTTTTCCTCAAGTTGTTTATATCTCTTATGTCGTTTTCGATTCAAAGATAAAAGAATGCATGTCGTTTTAAGACTAATTGTGGTTTTGGCCGTTCTTATTAATTGATCATTGATAATTTACTGATATATTTCTGTGTTTTTTATTCGTTACTAGGTACTAATTTTCAGAAGAAGCAAAGATGAATCCAGAGAAATTCACGCACAAGACCAATGAGACTCTTGCTGAGGCTCATGAACTGGCAATGACTGCTGGTCATGCACAGTTCACACCTCTTCATATCGCAGTAGCCTTGGTTTCTGATCCAAGTGGCATTTTCAGCCAAGCAATTGCCGGTGCAGGAGGCAATGAAGATGCTGCAAAGTCTGCTGAAAGGGTGTTCAAACAAGCATTGAAGAAACTCCCATCTCAATCTCCTCCTCCAGATGAAATTCCAGCAAGCAGTACACTAATCAAAGTGATCCGAAGAGCCCAAGCAGCTCAAAAAGCACGTGGGGATACCCATTTAGCTGTGGACCAATTGATTCTTGGACTTCTTGAAGATTCTCAAATTGCAGACTTGTTAAAGGAAGCTGGCGTTGCTTCAGCCAGAGTGAAAGCTGAAGTAGAAAAGCTTCGTGGGAAAGATGGGAAAAAGGTAGAAAGTGCTTCTGGAGATACCAATTTTCAGGCATTGAAAACTTACGGGAGAGACCTGGTTGAACAGGCTGGAAAACTTGACCCTGTTATTGGTAGAGATGAAGAGATTCGTAGAGTGGTTCGGATTCTATCAAGAAGAACTAAAAACAATCCAGTTCTTATTGGAGAGCCTGGTGTTGGGAAAACTGCTGTAGTTGAAGGTTTAGCTCAAAGGATAGTGAGGGGAGATGTCCCAAACAACCTTGCTGAAGTGAGACTCATAGCACTAGATATGGGTGCTTTGGTTGCTGGAGCTAAATATAGAGGAGAATTTGAGGAGAGGTTAAAAGCTGTTTTGAAAGAAGTGGAAGAAGCTGAAGGGAAGGTTATACTTTTTATTGATGAAATTCACCTTGTTCTCGGTGCTGGTAGAACTGAAGGATCCATGGATGCTGCTAATCTCTTTAAACCAATGCTTGCAAGAGGCCAACTTCGATGTATCGGTGCGACTACCCTTGAGGAATATCGAAAGTATGTAGAGAAAGATGCTGCGTTTGAAAGAAGGTTTCAACAAGTGTATGTGGCAGAACCAAGCGTTCCTGACACCATTAGCATCCTTAGGGGTTTGAAAGAGAGATATGAAGGTCATCATGGTGTTAGGATTCTTGATCGAGCTCTTGTTGTTGCAGCACAACTTTCAAGCCGATACATTTCAGGTATGAACTATGGCTATGTTTATTATTGATGATGGTTGTACATTCTGTAGGATTAAGACATTGATAATGACTTTGATTTCTTAATTGTGTAGGACGTCATCTACCTGACAAGGCTATTGATTTAGTTGATGAGGCTTGTGCTAATGTTAGAGTACAACTTGATAGTCAACCTGAAGAAATTGATAACCTTGAGAGGAAAAGGATGCAACTTGAAGTTGAGCTCCATGCACTTGAGAAGGAGAAGGATAAATCTAGCAAAGCTCGTCTAACTGAAGTAAGTTCTTTTGGCTTCTGTGAACATTGGTTGCGAAATCATGGGTGTTGAAATTGTTTATTGAATAATTGTGTATTTTTTCCACATTAGGTAAGGAAAGAACTTGATGATTTAAGGGACAAGCTTCAACCATTGCTGATGAAATATAGAAAGGAGAAAGAAAGGGTTGATGAGATTCGAAGACTCAAGCAGAAGCGAGAAGAGCTTTTGTTTGCATTGCAAGAAGCTGAAAGAAGATATGATTTAGCCAGAGCTGCTGATTTGAGATATGGGGCCATTCAAGAAGTGGAATCTGCGATAGCACAATTTGAGGGAAGTACAGATGAGAACTTGATGTTAACTGAAACAGTTGGACCCGATCACGTTGCTGAAGTTGTGAGCCGGTGGACTGGCATTCCTGTTACAAGGCTTGGACAGAATGAGAAAGAAAGACTAATTGGGTTGGCTGATAGGTTGCACAAGAGAGTTGTGGGACAAAACCAAGCAGTTGGTGCAGTTGCTGAAGCTGTATTAAGATCAAGGGCTGGTCTTGGACGGCCCCAACAACCAACTGGATCATTCCTATTCTTGGGTCCAACTGGTGTTGGGAAAACTGAGCTTGCAAAGGCTCTTGCTGAACAGCTCTTTGATGACGAAAATCTGCTTGTGAGAATTGATATGTCCGAGTACATGGAGCAACATTCTGTTTCTCGTTTAATTGGCGCTCCACCTGGGTAAGTTCGTAGGTTCTTGTCATCATTCTTTTACTGCTTAAGATCATGTCATTAAATTCCGACTTGTGTTTTTCTTTTTAGATACGTTGGACATGAGGAAGGAGGGCAGCTCACAGAGGCTGTGAGACGGAGGCCTTATAGTGTGGTGCTGTTTGATGAAATTGAAAAGGCACACAATTCAGTGTTTAACACACTATTGCAAGTACTTGACGATGGAAGGCTAACTGATGGTCAAGGCCGTACTGTGGACTTCAGAAATACTGTGATTATAATGACCTCAAACCTTGGGGCAGAGCATCTTCTATCTGGGTTGATGGGGAAGTGTTCAATGCAAGTTGCTCGTGATCGGGTTATGCAGGAGGTATTTTAATAGATTTCATGTTCTTCATCCTATTAGCATTAGCTAGTGTCCTCTTGTTTCAAATTAACATGTGTAAAATGTACGTGACAGGTGAGAAAGCATTTCAGGCCAGAGTTGCTAAACCGACTAGATGAGATTGTTGTGTTCGACCCCCTCTTGCATGAGCAACTAAGGCAGGTTGCGAGGTTACAAATGAAAGATGTTGCAAGCCGACTTGCGGAGAAGGGTGTTGCTCTGGCAGTGACTGATACAGCCTTGGACTATGTTTTGACCGAGAGCTATGATCCGGTGAGTATATTTTTCTATCATAGTATAACAGCATGCATATAAAGAATGGTATATAGACCCGTTTCTAAAAGCTCTAGAATTGGTGCTTGCACTTTATGGTATCATGAGATTGAATCCCTGTGGAGTGCCTGGTCTTTATGGTATCATGAGATCACAACACTTGAATCTATTAAAATAAACAAGTTGAAGTTTTTTGAAAGGACGAAATTGTTAGGCTTGTCTTTCTAAAACCTTGAACTCGTGGCACTTAAAACAATGAATGCTAATGTTTTAATTTGGTTTTTACGAAGTATTCAATGATTTGTCTCCTTTTTCAGGTATATGGTGCAAGACCTATTAGGAGATGGCTTGAGAGGAAGGTGGTAACGGAGCTATCAAGAATGCTTATAAGAGAAGAGATAGATGAAAACTCAACTGTGTACATTGATGCTAGTCCAAATGGAAATGAGTTGATCTACAAGGTAGAGAAAAATGGTGGGTTGGTTAATGAATCCACAGGGCAAAAGTCCGAGGTATTGATACAGATTCCTAATGGACCAAAAAGTGATGCTGCTAAAGCAGTTAAAAAGATGAAGATTGAGGAGATGGAAGAAGATGATGAGGTTATGGACGAGTAATTGTATCTTTCAAGAAGAGATTAAAAAATTGTGTAACGCTCATCTTTCTATGTTGGTTATCATGTTCTTGTTTCTATTTCTACTTCTTAAGGTGTCAGCCTCAAAAGGCTGAACAGTAATAAATTGTGTAATCTATGTTGGTTTTCATGTTCTTGTTTCTATTTCTGCTTCTTAATGTGTCAACCTCAAAAAACTGAACAGTAATAGAAACTGTTCAGCAGGCTGCTGCTGCTGCTGCTTTTTCATTTCCAAAATGAAAAAAAAAAAGTGTTCTTTTAAGAAGAAGACCTTGTAATGCAAAAGTATTTCGTCAGTTGAGTTTTGGTGTTCTGATATAACGAAGTTGAATTTTGGTGTTAGTAAAAATTATCATTAAGCGTGTAACTTAATTGCTTGGATTATACCACGTATAATATTGGCTTAATTTTGAAAGTAATATAATTTAACATCGTTTAAATCTTATTCAATATTTAATTACATCCCACTCGTTATTGTTTGTTATTTGTCAATGTATCAAATAAGTTTAAAATATTGAGAAAACAAAATAAGTTAAATAATTCTCCTTGTTTTCAACAGTATCTTCTATAGCAATTAAACAAACTTGTATATAGCAACAAATGTCCACCTTACTGCTAAATCCACTTAGATAAATCTTTAATAAGATGAATGCTTTAAGAAACAAGGTACAAGATTACTCAAGCTGGAGATGATGAAAAGAATGACGTCCATAATTTCAAATGGTTTATGATGACATTTAAATGGTCCAAAAAGAGCATAATTTTCATGCTATTTGCCTATTTTGGGTTGACTCACTAAAGTCTTGCCAAGATTTAATAAAAAAAAAAGTCAAAAACATTAGGAAACTACAAAAAAAATACCTTTAAATTTATTAAAAAAAAAGCACGCCTAAGAATATTTAATAGGATAGAATTAACAATAAAATAATATGTTAAAAAAATTTAATATGAAATGAATATAAAAAATGTTATTTTGTGATTATAAGTTTTATAGGTGATATTTTTGTGTTGTTTTTTCAGTAATTTTATATTGTAAAAAAACTTAGAGATATGAATTAAGATGAAATTTTAATAAAAATTATATATTAATTTTTGAAATTTAACATATTTTATTTAATTTTTAATAAAATATTATGGTAATGAGATAATATTAATTGAAACATTTCATTCATTTTTAATGAGTTTTAAAAGAAAATTATATTAGAATACAAAAATAATAAAAAATATAATACATAATTATTTATAATTTAAATTAAATAAAAAAATAATACATATATTTAAAATTAAATCAATTAAAGTTGACAAGATAGTATTTGAATGATTTGAGATAATATTATATAGTAAATTCATTAAAAAATATTAGATCAAATAAAACAGTTCATTTTTCATCCTACTCATGGCTTTGCAAAAGAAAAAATTGTAACCTGAAAGAAAGAAAAAGGGCAAACTGAATTTTCAATTTTCAATTTTCAACTATTCTTTATTTACTAGGCAACAATTATGTCATCTAGCTTGAACTATATCCACAAAAAAAGCTATGACAAGGCAAATAATATATAGTCGGGTTTATTTAAGCTATACATAGAAAGAAAAATGTGGGACTTGATACTATCAAAAACAATCCTTTGCTTGGCGGATGATACCCAAGGCTTCAGCATCATTTGCTGTCGAAGATATGTTTAAGGATTGACGTATCTCTAAACTTGACGTTCGGAGAAATGGATTGCAGGCCTTTTCTAGTTTCAATGTAGTTGGAATCTGAAACACCACAAGAAAGTTGTCAATCAAATGAGCTTTCTGTGAATCATGGGTGCAATAGGTTTAGCCAAGACACACGCATAAAATAATAGCATCAGAAGATCGATCTCAGATAGATTGATAAGAGTTACGAGCCGCTTCCTCTTTTTCAAATGACGTATTTTAGGTAAATAAACCACATTAATATTTACAAAGACAATGTGTACATTTCCATTACTAAGTCATTGTCAAAAATAGAATTAACATCATAACCAAGCTCGGTTCAAGAGAGTACCGTCGGTAGGCCCTTGCCATGAAAATGGGCTACATGTGCCACATATGATTGGAGTTCTTTATTCCGAGGCTCTATAGACAATGCAAACTTCGAATTACTCTGTCAAGATAAATGCCCATGTCTCAGGAAGTGGTTTAAGGCATGAGAATGTTAATAGCTATAAAATATAAAAGTGAGCGTTTTTTACTAGACATCAAATACAATATAGGAAATTTAATGTGTATTTGTTTTGCCTCTCAACTTTAGTGTATTAAATTAAGGATTAAAATATCGATATTTATAAAGATGTCAACTCTTCAATTTTATATCATAGATGTTATCGACATCAATGGCATTTTCTCTGAAATTTATAAAATTAACACTTCATGGTATAAGCCTAAGATAATAGCCTCAATATATCACCGGGTATGTTGAGGATATTACATAATTAGATTAGATGGTTGGACCAAGTTGTCCACATTTGTACCTTTTTTCTCTTATATCAAAATCAAAGTTTTTCCCATTAACTTTTAAGTGAGACGTACCAAAGTATATTCATGACCACAATATATATGCGTGTCATCTGGCAAAGACTTTATCTTTTCAAGAGAACTTAGCATCTGCAACATAGAAAGTCGGCAGTTAGAACCAATGTTTTAAAAGAAGTGTTCTAGCCTTAATGCATACCCCTTGAACTGAGGCAAGACGTAAACCTTAAGGCTGTATGATACTTAAGCTTCAAATTAAAACAAAATAAACAATAAAAAAATAAATTATCACAAAATAACATCGTAATAATCCTAACAACCTCACATAGTTCGTAATATAGCAATCTAATCACCATTAAAAGATCTAAACATGAAAAAGTTAAGATCCATAAAAAGTTAACTAAAATAGACATTAACAAAGTTTATCAAAAAACTAACTTAATATTAGATTACAATATGTTGTGTTTGAATCCATCATCTTCATCATATTCTTCAATCTTAAATGTTAAGTCTTACAAAATTTCAAGTGATTAAAACTTCAGATATATTTTCCTGTTTTTGTTATTCAGTTTGTAACAAATTGGGAGATATAAGCTGTATGAACAAATAGCTTATTAAAAAAAAATTAAGAGAATCATAGAAAAAACTTTGGCAACATAAGAACAACTCAACAAGAAAATTAAAAAAAAAAAAAGAGAAAATAAAGAATAGAGAGGAAAAAAGTGATAAGTATAGAATAAAAAAGTGTTATATAAGTCCAAGGCCTAACTCAACCCAATAAGATCTCATTGAGTTAAGGATTGCCCACACTTATAAACTGCACTATAGCTGAACGCCTAGTCGATGTGAGACAATACAATCCTTCAACAAAAAGAAATAAGAAAAAAGAAAAAAGAAAAAAAAAAAAAGAAAAAAGAAAAAAGAAAAGAGAAATATCAACAAGGAAGAATATATCTTCTTGTGTTTTTCCAAAATTAATTGATGGAAGGAACATGAGGTTGCTAAAAGAAGAAGTAACCGAGAAGAATAAGACCAATGTAGAGGAGGAGAAAGAAAAGAGACTGCTTAGAAATTCCACAATAAAAACTAGGGTTTTTTTCACTTTTACTTTCACTTTATCAGTAGTTTTTTGGTTTCTTCAGCTTGTATTTTACTTACTCTTGCCAAAATATTAATAGGCTTTGTCTAATAGTCCTAAGTGTTGCCTTAATTTTGCATTCAAGTCCACTAAATTTTCTTTCCTTGGTATTAAACAGAGGTTATAAGCCTCAATAGCTCCAATGCATGAAAAAAGACTTAAGCCTCAACAACAAAAGAAGTATAATTTTTTAACCCCTAATAAGCTAGCCTCAAGACTAGTCAAGTGGAAAAAAATGCCCTAATGCAAGCCTTAAAGCTAGCATCAAAACATCTTTTGAAACCATGGTTAGAATACTCATAACATTTACCAATCAGGAGAAGTCAACCATGTTTGTACAAGAACAGCCTCATAGACAAATTATTTCACTAAAAAAAATCTCAATCCTCTTGGTAAAGAGATCTTCAACAAACTAGTGACATATGGTTAAGCACTTCAGTCCAAATACTTTAACATCCACCAAAGTTAGGATAACTTCTTTTTCTTTTGGTTGAAAGTAATTCCTAATTTCAAAATTTTGAAAAGTGATCAAATGACACTTTTCTTTTTCTTTTGAGAGTAGTTTTGAATTTATACTCCATTCTTAAAATAAGTGCTTAAGAGCCACTCAAAATAATTTCTAAGAAATTCATCACAAACACTTAAATGTTCATCCTAAAGCTTTTAATCAAACTACTTCATTTTAACCACTTTTAAGAGAAACACATACAATGGGAACATTGGGTGCTTAGAGAACTACCTGTTCAGGGTTTCCTTCAAGCAATTTACCACATGATAAGCTAAACAATGTATCTCCAGTGAAAATTGCCCCCGATCCAGGAAAATAGAAACTAATATGACCTGCTTGCAGAAAAAAACCAAACGATAAAAATAAGCAAATAAATCTGAAGTTTGGAGGAGGGATAGAATAATATCCACCAAATCCAAAACATAACAAAATTCGACATTTTAAAGCAGATTTTGAAAATAACAGCTTTAAGCAACACATAATATGTTTTTATTTGTTAAGTGGAGGGGCCCCACGGGGGTGGCACTAAGAGGATCTTGGAATTTATTTGCAACCTTTGGTATGACCCGGTGTCTCCATAACATGCACCTCATGACCTGCAAACATCCACTTGTCTCCATTATTCAAAACAATATCAATGCCAGGTATTCTATCCCTGTCTATTCCCGAGCCAATCACCTATGAGAAATCAAAAGGGTAGAATTATTTACAAAACTTACAAGCACGTCAAATTAAAAAAAAAGAAAAAAAAGAAACAAGTATCTGTTCCTCTACAATTCTAATTCAAAGCCACATTAGCAGATTATGAGAACAGAGGCTCAGAAACATAAATGAGAAAGTAATATCTAACAAGTTGTTTCAAAGAAAAAAAAATAAGTTCTTTCAATCCACTAAGTCATGTTGCTAATTTCTAATAGCTTGACTCAATATTTAACAGATTGTCAGCCGTCAACAGAAGTACAGAACACATGTCCATAAATGATAAACATTTGGAAGCCATAAAGGAGAAAAAACCAGCAATCGAACAAGACAACAATTTTCAAAAAGGTTCAATTAACCAGCATCAGCAGGCAAAGTAAGTACACCCATGGACTCTTGAAAAAATGGTCCCACACTGGATTCATGTTGTGTCGAGCCAACATGGGTGTGAGGGGCAAAATGCCAAGTCCATGTAACAGATGCCTTTATTGTATCTAAATTATACTGTATCATACCTTAGCCCCATACTTTGCTTTTAGCTCTTCATTGCCGCCAGTATGATCATCATGATGATGAGTGTTTAATATGTAGGTCAAATTCCTATTTTTTTTACTCAGAGCATCTATAATGGGTACAGCTTCACAAGGATCAACAACACCAACTGTGCCAGTATCCACATCATACAAAAGATAAGAATAGTTGTTGCTTAAACATGGAACCTGAAATGCAAGATGCATGTAAGATTGATAGGAGCCCATATACACATTAGAAATATTGGTCTTGTAGGCCTTGAGGTAGATACAAACATTCACTCACCAATTCAATTTGCAATGTAGACGACATATTAACAACACTACAAAATTGATCAACCCTAAGGGATCGGCTAGCTCCACGCAATGTTTTTAATGGCAAAGAGAAGAACTGCATTATTCCATACAAAAGGCCTTTTCTGAGGCAAAGTTGTCTCGGTCCTGGCCACACACAAAGCCCACTTCTTCCCTGCCAAAATGAGAGATTCACAAATTCAATCATCAGATAATCATATAATCATTTCCTTCAAAAATTAAAAAACAGGTAAACATAATCAACATATAATTTGCTGCAGAAATCAACCACTGTAGTACACACAATGAAAATAGAAATAGTTAAGGGTGGAAATTTGTGGCGTGAACTGACAACACGACCCAACAAGAGAAAATTGACACAACTGCACAACTCATTTAATAAATCTTGCACATATTTGCACATAATATCATAAACAAAAAGAACACGCACATTTAGCAGATGTTTTCCATGAAAAAAAAATCTCTAGACCAGAAACAAATCAACATTTCTAACTACACAAACCCGTTAATCTGGTATAGATCTGAAATTCAGCATTATAATTAATTGTCCAATAATTTGAAACAAGATCTGTCTTCCCTTAACATAAATTTTTTTATCGGTTACCCTTCAACAACATAAAACCCACTGGACTTGTTCATGTCGAGAGGCATAATTCTCTGCTTCACAGTCAAAATGACGTCTTCCCCATCAATATTGATACTTTCATAAAGTCTCGAGTTTTCATTGCTAGAATGATCAGTATACTTTTGTACAAAGAGATTGCAAACTCCGAGCAGGGGGGAAAAATATAAAAAAATAAAAACCCAGAAAGATGAAGGAAACCAAGAAATAAAAAAGTAAATTAGCATCTGAATATCGGTCTTAGTGATAAAAAAACAACAAAAAAATATAGATATAATTCTCGTTCGGAAACAAAAAGAGAGCGAAATAAAAAAAAATCAAATTTCGGAAATATCAACCCAAAAGAAAAATTAGAACGAAAAGGAAGGAGAAGCAAAGAGAATAACCCCAGAGCAAGGGAAGGAGGCCATTGCAGAGGAGGCCTTGGTGATCATCTGCATCTCCTTCCCAAAGCCCAAAGTCCCCTTTTGTTTTTTCTCTGAAAGAGAGTGTTGGAATGTGGGTGCGCCTGTTGGAATGTGGGTGTGTCGTGGGTGTGGGTTGGCACTCTTCATAGTTCATCAATCATTTTCCTATACATAAATGTTATAACGTAAATTTATACTATTAATTATAATTCAATATTTCCATCAACTATATCATAATTAATATTAATATAAAATAAATTTAAATAATTTATCTAATTATTACATTTATTTTAAATATTTTACTAAATTAAATATGCTTAAATAAACGAAAATGATGGATAAATGCCTAAAAATATTTATTTAAGCATATTCATTTATATATTATGGATAAATATTAGTATTATTTTTAAATAAGTCTTAATTGCAGATGAATCCAAGTATGGAAAAGATATCACAAATCAACGAATTTAGAAATTAATGGCCAGAAAACTGTTCGGAGAAGGGAAGTTATGTAACATTATTTTCTAAATTTATTAATATAAAACAATATCAAATTTGAAATGATAGACTTAATTATTAAAACGAAATAGTTATAGAAAAACGAATAAAAGAAATGGCCCACCATTCAAAGAAGTCCTGCTGATCATTTAAATCTATTCAAATTTTAATGAAATTTAAGTATACATTTTTAAATTATTAAAACATATAATCAATTCTCAAATTTTTATAGTTTTATACAATTTTTATGCCATATAATTTAATCTTTAAATTTTTAAAATAATACACATAAATTTTAAAATTTTGATTCATAAATATGTATTTTAATAACTAAATGAGGATCTATATATGAAATTTAAAAATTTAATGATTAAATTTTAAAAATTTAAATATCAAATCCTATATTTTAAAAATTTAAGGATAAAAATGTATATTTTAAAAATATAAACATGTGTATATAAATATAAAAAAAGGATTAAGAATTTTAGATTTTTTTTCCTAATAAAATAGTTTCCTAAATTGTTGTTTGATTTGAAATTGTGCTCAAATCTTCTGCACAATCGGTTTTGGTGTTTAGGTTTCAATTCAAAATCACATTTTTCCTGAATTCCTTTTTTGGGTTTTGGTTAGGTTCCGAAGGTAAGATTTTATTAGAAAGAAATGGAACAGCTTGAAAATTGAAGTGTGTGCAGTGTACAGCTGTACTTAATTACTACATTCAAGGACGCCAAATTGCATTAAAATAGCAAAAAAATTATACTAAAAATTTCTTCATCAAATTTAGGGTGACTAATATTACATTAAATTTAATATAATATATTTTTTAATATTTTATTATTTACGTATTATTTTTTAAATAAAAAATAAAAAATTATAAATATTATTTTAATTTATAATTTATTTTATTTATATATATTTTAACTTATAATTATATTTTCTTATTATTTAATTATTTATTAGATATAATAAATTAAAATTAGTAAAATAATTATTAAATACAATATAAAATTAAAAATATAATATAGATTAAAATAAAGATTTCAATATTATTAAAATATTGATAAAAAATATAATATATAGTTAATACAATAAATATAATATTTATTAGTTGATAGATTTTTTAAAGTTTATTATTATTAATTATTAATAATAATATATAATTAATTAATTTAATATAATATAATAATTATTAAATTATTAATTAAAAATAAAATAAAATAAATTTATTTTATAAAAATAATATTTAATTTATAAAGAATATAGTGTAATTTTTACACTAAAATGGTGGATACCTTTAGCTAGTGGTCTTTTTAGGTTGTAATTGCTAGCTGCTGTGATTATGTTTGTATGTAACTAACTAGTTAATGAGTTTATTCACCAATGCGTTAGAGGCATCTAGATTCCTTACAGATTAGTTTTGATTAAAAACCTGCATAATACCACATATCAATGAGAAATTGTCATATATATATATTCCTAATAGTTGTTAATGCGATCAACAAACTTTGGAAATGTTTTATTAGATATTTAAATTGGGATTTATTTTTTGGGTTTTACAGGTGTGATAAAAAGCTCTCCAAGGTGTGCTAGCTATGTTCTTATTTTTATATTTGGAGTATGGTGGTAATTTGTTAGTATTTATATTAATTTTTTTAATTATATAATGTTATCAAAGTTTTGAGTCGTATTTAAATTATTTTAAAGGCATACATTTTGTTATATATATATATATATATATATTAAAGGATATTTTAATCCATTAAAATTAGTATTATTTTTTTTATTTTTTATCCTCTTCTTTATTTTTTCTCTCATTTTTACTATATTTTTTTGAATTTAGTATTTAAATTTATAATTTATAATTTAAAATTTAGATTTTAGTGTTTAAGATTTAAGTTTTAGTATATAATATTTATGACTTAATGTTTAAGATTTATGATTTATAGTTTAAAGTTTAAAATTTGGGATTTTGTGGAAAAAAAATTAGAGAATTTTATAAAATAGATATAAAATTTGAGAAATAAATGAAGAAAAAAGAGAAAAACACGAAAGAAAATAATAATGATAATTTAAATGATTAAATTGTTTTTTAATGTTTTTTTTAATAAAGCTTATTATTGATCAAATCTGTCTTTTGAAAATAAAGGTAATTTTAAAGCACTATTATAAAACTAAAAAAATAATAACATGGTTATAAAAAATATACCACCATTTTAATTTAAGTTTTAATACTCTATATTACTTGATGAGAATTTTTAACACTTTCTATCACTTAACGAATTATTACTTATAAATTAAATAGAAAAGTATAATTTGGTCTCACTTGTAAACAGATTGGATAGTAAGATGGAATCTGATCGATTAAAATAAATAAATAAAACATGGCTAATTAAGTGAAATAAGAGTAAAATAAATACGTTTGTTTAATATTAATAAAAAATTTAGAGTCAAAGAGATTAACTTTAGGATAAGAAATTGGAAAAAACTTATTCTTATTTTATTGATAGATAACCTATGTATAGATATATTACAATACTAAATTTTGAGTTATAACATAAATATTAATAGATAAATTATATAATAATATTATTTTAATGTATTACTTCTAAACTAATAAACAAACACAATATTTCATATTTATTTTTCAATATTTTAATTTGTGGATTGTCTAGGAGAGCTAGTATCCAACGTTGGATTAAAACATTTTAATTTTTCAATTTTTATTAGATAGAATATTAAATAATATGTATATATTATATATAATCAAATTTATATTATAATAATATATCGAATGTATATATATACACCATAAGTGTATGTTTATTTATATATGTGGTGTAAAAAAATAAATATATATATAATTTATTTTGATGATGAATGATTTAAATAAATAGTATCCATAAATTATAGTATCAATTAGATGAATTTATTTAAAGATATATATGTTAATAAATATAAAAATTTAAATTAATAAGTGATTTTTAAAAGTAAAAATAATATTTAATTATAACTAAAAATATACATAGAGAGATTATATTTGTATAAAATTTAAAATTATTTAGTAAAAATATTTATAAAGATAATTTATATTGAAAAATTTACTATATGTACTTATATATACAACCAATGGTGTGAATTTACAACTTTTATTATAGGATTTATTACAATTATTTTCTTACTTTGACATGTTTTATAATCCCTTTTGGTTTGTACTGTTTTTATTTTTAATTATTTGTAAGTTATTTTCTTACGAGTGTATATAGAATAATTCTATATAATATCATTGGATATTAAATTAATTAAGGAGATAAATTTATAATTATTGAATATATTTTATTTAAATTTAAGATGTAAAAATGATATTAAATAATATAATAATATTATAAAGTGTTTTTCATGCATATAATTGAATTTTGCTTTTGGTTTTATGTAACGGATTCATTTAGATTATTTTATTCATCTAGATTACCTCTGCTTAATACAAAAGGAAATTATTGGGATTTGTGTGCTATTTATTTAAATGATAAGGAAATTATTAATATTTATCCTATATATTAATATCACATATGTCCCCAATACCATCAACATAAGTTGTTATTAGTATATCACATATCAAAATAATTGTGGATAATAGCCTTATTATAAGTAAAAATTTCTTGTTTGTCTTACTTCATGTGATTTGTTTATTGGTATGGGAAGGAAGTTAAATTAGATTTGATTTTGATAATATAATATATATTAAATTTTCGTATAGAAAAAATTATATGTTAATATTCTTTTTTTTATTTTAATAGTTGATTATTTTTAATTTAAGCAAAAAGTTCTTAATTTAAAATTTTAAAATTCATTAAAAAAATGACATGAATTGATTAAAATTGTTCTGTGAGATATATATATATATATATATATATATGTAAATTTAATGGTTTTATGGGAAAATTGTGAAATGTTATTTATAAAAAAACTTTCTTTTAAAAAAAACATTGAATACTTGTTGATAATTTAATTACAAATTATAAATCAATTAAAATTATAGATTAGTGTTGTTAATTTTCTATAATAGAATAGTAATTGGGGGAAAACATTGATTTTTTTTTACTGATAGGATTGCTGATTGAAAACTTGTCTGTATGGAGTGGGTTTGGGGTCCCACTCTCCACTTTGTCCCCACCTTTACTTAAACTTGACTTTTGTATAAATTTTATATATTTATTTGTAAATTTAATTATAAAATAACATATTATTTTAAAAATTAAAGCATTTTGGTTAAGAAAATATGATTATTTTATCTCTTAATGATAAACATTTTTTTTTGTTAAGTTTGAAAATAAACAAAATTAATTATTTTATGTACCATAAACTTCATATGTACATATAATATTTTTTTTTATTTTACAAAAATATTGATTTAAAAACAAATTAAATGAGAAAGATTGAGAAATAAGAGAATGAGAAAGAAGGCAGAGAGAGAGGAATGATTGCTTTCATATTCACCTATAACATAATGACACCGTCAGGTTTCAAGTCAATCACTCAGTGAAATTACTAGCTTTACATCACGCGTTTTACTTAAAATCTATAGATGAATAAATAAAAATATCCCATTCATAATTTTTAATGAAAAAATAATATATTTTATATATTTATTATTAGAAAAAAAATTAACACATAAATTTATTTTAAATAATATTTAATTAGATATAATTTAAATTAAATTATATTTATTTAATAATTTAATATTAAATTAAAATACGTTCAATATTATTAAAATATATTGAAGTCAATTTTTATTTTGTTAATTGGAATGAAATATAATTAGAATTATTCTTTTTTAATTTTATGTTTTATTAGGTTAAAAAGTGGGAATGAAATGTAATCGATTTTTAAAAGAGAATGAATTACAATCACAATATAATCTTAAACCTTAAACTTTAAACCAAAAATCGAGAACATATGTAAAAGTCTATGGTCTCTCATACTTAGACCTCGATTTTTATAACTGTGGTCATAGATCTACGATCACGGTTAAAAACAGATACCATATATCAATTTTAAAGTAGTGCTTAGCCAGAATGAGAATGATGTTTGACCTTAAAGTAGTTCCTCAAGTTTGCACGTTTAGTGCTCTAAGTCCAGTCTGCTTCTACCAGCTTGGCCAACAATGAATAAGTGTGTCGGGGGTGGGGCATCATCGTCATTCCCAAAGTTGGTACCCAAGTCTTATGGATCCTGAATATGGGAACCAATATTCTATGGATTGGGCCCTTTGAAATGTTGTTGGTGTTGGGAACATGATATTGTTCTCCTTGTGTACCGAGCCTTAATGGTCAGAGAGACTTTAAGCGAATCGTTGAGGCATTAGGGTGTGTTTATGAGTTCATTTGAGACTGCATCAATTACTCCATCATAAGTTCTAGCTTTCCCAACCTTTGATCCATGGTTAGTTTCTTGGGCTTGGCATCCTTCTTGTATCTCTTAGTCTTTTTTAGTGGTGATTGGTCATTCACCTGAACATCCACATGTTCTTCATTTAGTAAGAGTGGTGGAGAGTTTTGAGAATTTTCTTGAGAACTCATTCTAGTGATTTTTCAAATCTAATGCATTTTTAAGAGAAAAAATGGATGATGAATGCAACAAACAAAGTGAAGAACATGATGAATGTTCTTGAATTTTCCATAGCTTAATCAGTTGAATACTAATTTTTTCTCATAGATAATACAAGATGTTGAAGCCAATTGGTTGCATTCTTTGGACACATAGACCTACAAATCACTAGAAAATCACGTGAGAAGGTACGAATTTACTCTGATATTTAAGTCAATTTATGAAGAAAAAAAGAGATTAAGATCAAGAGAAGTTTGAGAAAATTTGTGATATGAGTTTATGCATATCTTTTAAAGTTATAAGGATCCATTTAAAGGTTTTCACGAATGACATAAACATAAATAATTAATATCATTAATTAATATTTAAATATTAAATTAATTAATATATAATTATTTATAATATTAATGATTTTTCATACTAGGATGGTATCATTAATATTGATTTTTGATTTTAAATAATAAAAAAAATATTTGACTTTACGTTAATTATATCCAACTATTCTCATTTGACTCTTAATGTCTTCGTAGACTAATTAAATGATGTCACACACATTCCTTGATTTTCTTATCCAATAATTACTATTTTTATTATTATAAATTTAATATGTTTTATTGTTTTTAATTTTTCACATATACCATATCTTTGTGATTTAAGGATTTGATTTATCATCCTAAGATTATTTATTAAATTATTAGATAAATTAAAAAATATATTATTAAATTATTATCAAAGTTATAAATATATTATATAATTTTATTAAATAATAAAAATAACATTTAAATATAATTAGTGATATAAATCTACCATTATTTAATAAATATATTATTAAATTTTTATTAATTATTTAAATGTAAGATCCGAAATACGTAAAGAAAAATCTAAGTGGCATTGCACGTGGATGTGAGCCTGTGAGGCATGCAAAGGAATAACTGCGATTTGTTTTGCATCTAACGTTTTTTCTTAGTGAAAAAAATATAATGAAATTTAATGAATGATCAGTTGAATAATTTTGACGTCTCAACGTTGCAATATAAAATTACTCATATATAGATACTATATATTGTTATTTTCATAATATAATAAAAATGATTAAATATATTCATATAAATTTATATTTTTAAAATAATATAATAATAATTTCTTATTTATTTTAAAGTATAAAATTAATATAATTTTATGTTTTAAATTAAAGAGAATTATGTAATTAATATGGTTTAGTATTTTAATAGTACTCTTATTTAATAAAAGTTACAACATTATCCATGTTTTTATAACAGTATATTAATAATCTACATTTAATTTTAAGAATACTAGTAATTCAAAATTAATATTTAATTTTAAATTTAAACATATGTAGCACACATAAACAAAAAATTGAGAACAAAGTCGTCTTTAAAATAATTAAAAAATAAATTTTTCATGAAAACATTACTAATCCAAAAATATTTAGTTTAATCTTAAAATCAAGAAAAATTGAGAGAGAATCTTGAAAAACTCAAAAGAAATCGAATTATGTTAAGATGATAGTTTTACGAGAAAAATAAGAAGGAGATGGATGTCTTTGCGATCAAAACTTAAGATTTTTATTTGATAGTAGAATATATAAGCAAATGAGAATATTTTAGTTCTAAAATAAAAACAAAATACATGCTTAAAAATGATGAACAACTCAAATAAGCAAGAACACTAACTAAACATACTAGTTTAATTACAATTATATGTATAAGTCAAGAGTTATAAAGATAAATAAAAAAATCTATATGACATAGAAATATATATATGAAAAACCGCAACAAGTAAAAGGGAAAGATAAGATAACATCAAAGTACTTAAACACAAAAACATCTAAAGTAAGAAATAAAGAAAAGCATGTAAAAGATAAATATTAAAGAATATGAGATAATTGATAACTAATACAAGATATATTAGGTAATAAAAATAATAACTTAATGAATAAGAAAAGATACAGTATATATGATATGACATATAAATGACATGAATGTCAAAAGAAATAAGAAAATACTTTTACATTATATAATGAAATCACACTATGTAACGTTCATGTTAAAAGTTACAAAATAAATGACAAGTTAGAAATTGAAAGATGGTTTACTAGCCAAAAAAAACTTTAAAAATAAGTTTGTTTTTACTTTTTTTTCATGTGCGTAATACATATTAAAATTCTTAATTAGATCTTAATTTTGAACAATTTGTATACTTAAAATTAAATGCAAGAATAAGTAGTGTATTATTATAAAAATATGGGTTCATATGCGTATCTTTTATTAAATAAATATATTATTAATGTATCAAACAGTTGAATGACATATTTATCCTTTATTTATATCACATATGAATAGTATGTGATGAATTTTTTAATTTAAAACATAAATAAAACATAAAAATTAGACAACTTTTGCACCTTAAAGTAAATGAAGATTATTATTGTACTACTTTTAATCCGAACATTTTTAGTTAAAATACATACCAATAAGATATTGGACATATAAAATTGATATTTTTAAGCCAATACTATTTGTGTTTTATTCAAAATGGGCCTCAAGGTAGTTCGTGCCTTAAGTAGATGTGGAAGCCGCTTTAGGCCTGACTAGAGAGAGACCCCATTTTTGCAACATATTTTATATTTTTAAAAAATAAATAATTACTAAATTAAAATTTTAAGATAATAATTTTTTTTTAAAATTATTATATATTTAATCCAACAATATTAGAGGTGGGATATTGTTACGAGATAACTTTTCATGGCTAAAAAGTAAAAAAGTTTTAATCTATAATTACAAATAATTATATTTTAGTTATATGATTATTGAATAAAATTTTTTATTAATAAATATTAATTATATAATAAAAATATGAATAATTATTGATTTTTGTTTTTATTATTTAAGAAAAAAAAATTAGATTTGAGTTGAATATCTTACAGGTACCCAATATTACTCATTGTTATTTATGTTTTAATATCTCAATTCAAATATTAATATCATTTTTAATCACTTTGAATATTATTTGTTTATTTTTAATCTAAATTGATCACATGTGTCCCAGGTATCAAATTAGATAAAAACATTTGTGAAATTTAAGAAGAAAAGAAGATAATAGCTAAAAATAATAATTTAATGGTTAAAAAAAGTATCAATAAATAAATTTAGACTATTAGAATAGAACATTTTAATAACATATGGTATAAAAAATACTAATACATTAACCAAGGCAGTGAGTCTCATATAATAATAATTAAAATAATTTAAATTTATTGTTTGTTTTTTGCATTAATTTATTGTCATTATCATTTATAATTTAAATTTAAAATTTTAAAATAATAAAAAAAATTTAGAATAAAAAAATTCATACATTAATTTTTTATTATTTTGTGGGAAATATAGTCGTAATTCTCTTTTTTTCCCTTAAATTTTCATAAATTTAATTATCCAATTTATCACATAGAATACATACGATCAACTTTGATGAAAAGTAAAAAAATATTATTTAAAATGATTAAAAAAGATACCATATTCGAATTGGAGTACTAAAATAATTTTTTTAATAATATAAGGCATAAAAAATACTAATTTACTAAAATAAAAATCTCTTTGTATTTCTTATATAGTTGTACTATTTGAGTTCCTTGATCATCTCTAAATTTTCAAAGTAAGAAATAATAAATATTGTAACTTTTTTTAACCGTCCATTCTTTATTTTATTTAAAAAATAAAAAATAATTTTTATTAGATATTTATTTATTCATTTTAACATAGTATTTATATTTAAAAAAAGTGGTACCAAAATAGTCCACCATTTTAATAAACTATATACTTTATTCACTAGTTTGTAAGTAATACCTTAAAAGTCTACTAAATTTGTAAAATAAGACACAAAAAATCTTAATAAACTTATAATATCCTTATTTTAAATATAATGAACTTCTAGTGTACCACAAGTAGTAGTTCAGATGTATGTGAAGTTTGAAAAAAAAAATGACATCAAAGGTTCATTAAATTTGAAAATTAAAACATTAGAGATATTTATAGACTTTTAATATCATATTTTTTAAACTTAATTGACTTCTAGTATGTTATAAAAAAGTTGGTGGATTTAAATGTTTAATTTATCTAACTTACTGGAATTCTTGAATAATTTTCTCATAAAAAAAATCTAATATCATTGATCAATTTTTATTATTCAATGAAATTTAAATTTATATAAAAAAAATTAATAACTCATTTTTATGTTTCGCCTTAAGACACAAAATATCTTTAAAACACACTCCCAAGTCTTTCACCCGTATACAAATAAGACAAATTTTGATAGAAAAATTATCCATATCATCCTTTCACTTGTTCCATCTAAAACTTCATCTTCTTTGCTGGGTGATGTAATTATTGCTAGCTGTTTTTTATTTTTATTTTAGAGTGTTATATAGCTCCTTAGTGAGCAAATTAGAAAAGTCCCACATTGGTTAGGAATGAAGATGGGTGTTGGATTTGGGGCTATAAATAAAGCCTTCCTTCACCATTTGTAATCATCCCAACATTTGTAAATCTTCCTCTCTTTTGTAAGGGTAATTGATTAGCTCAATTTTGTCCAATTAGTTGTAATTTTGGAGTTCATCCATTTGGAGATAGTGGAAGTGGTCAACGACGCCCGAGGACCTAGGTAACATTTGTACCGAACCTCGTTAAATTTCTGGTGTTATTATTTTTCTGCTTTAATATTTCTGTTTCAATATCTGTTTTAGTTTATTTTAGCATTATATTTCCAATAGCATTATTTTGTCGGGTTAGTTTGAGTTCTATTCATTTAAATCATAAGTGAATAGTTACTACTTAGAATAGGGAAAATATACCCGATTTTCCCAACAATTGGTATCAGAGCCGAAGGTTTTCTACCTAGGCATTTGTTTGTATTCCGTTTGTTTGCTATTGGAATATAGTTGCTAGTTGTTGTAATTTGAAGAAATGGCGGAAGAAAAATTTCTTTCAAACAAAGGCCAGTCATCCACGTCAAGCAGAACTATGGTGATGAATGCAAGGTTCGAGGTGGAGAAGTTTGATGGAACCGGTCATTTCGGCATGTGGCAAGGCGAAGTTCTAGATGCTCTGTTTCAACAAGGTCTAGACATCGCTATTGAAGAAGAGAAACCAGATGGAGCAGATGAAATAGAGTGGAAAAATATCAACCGATTGGCATGTGGTACAATCCGTTCGTGTCTCTCAAGAGAACAAAAGTATACGTTCATGAAGGAGACATCCGCAAGTAAGTTGTGGAAGGCGTTGGAGAACAAGTTCATGAAGAAGAGTGGACATAATCGGCTCTATTTGAAGAAGAAGTTGTTCCGGTTTGAATACCTTCCAGGTACTACAATAAACGACCACATTACTGCTTTTAATCAATTAGTAACAGATTTGTTAAATATGGATGAAACTTTTAAAGATGAAGATTTAGCCTTGATGTTGTTAGCCTCCCTTCCTGATGAGTTTGATCATCTTATTACGAGCTTACTCATTGGGAAGGATAAAGTATCTTTTGAGGAAGTTTGTACTGCTTTGTATAGTTATGAAATTAGAAAGAAAGATAAAAGAGAAAGTAGGAATGAAGCAGCAGAGGCATTGTCTGTAAGAGGACGTCCGCAAACACAACAGAAAGGAAGGAGAGGTAGATCTCTATCAAAAAGAAGACTTGGTAAAGATGAATGCGCTTTTTGTCATGAGAAAGGCCATTGGAAGAAAAATTGTCCGAAGCTGCAAAAGAAAGGAAAAGCTGTACAATCTGATGCATGTGTAGCTGAAAGCAATTCAGATTCAGATTTTGCATTGGTTGGTTCGTCAACAAAGATCTCATCCTGGTGATTGGATTTTTGATTCAGCATGTACTTTCCATATGTCTCCTAACAAGGAGTGGTTCTTTAACTTTGAAGAACTAGACGGTGGAGTTGTTTTCATGGGTAATAATTATCCATGCAAAGTTATGGGAATTGGTACAATTCGTTTGAAGAATCAAGATGGTTCAACTAGGGTCTTGACAGATGTTCATTATGTTCCAGATATAAAGAAGAATCTCATTGCTGTAGGAGTCTTAGAATCAAAAGGCTTCACTGTGACCATACAAAATGGGGCATTGAAGGTTACTTCTGGAGCACTTGTGGCGATGAAAGGTGTTCGAAAGAATAACTTGTACTACTACCTTGGTAGTACGGTTATTGGGACAGCATCAGCAGCAGTTTCAGAAGATGAAAGAGATTTAGAAACTACCAAGCTGTGGCATATGCGTTTGGGACATGCTGGTGAAAAAGCTTTGCAAATTCTAGTAAAGCAAGGCCTATTAAAAGGTGCAAGAACCGGCAAGATGGAATTCTGTGAGCATTGTGTATTGGGGAAGCAGAAAAGAGTAAGCTTTGGCACTGCTCTCCATAATACAAAGGGCATTTTGGATTACATCCATACTGATGTATGGGGGCCAACAAGAACTCCATCAATGAGTGGCAAACATTATTATGTCACTTTCGTTGATGACTTCTCCAGAAGGGTTTGGGTGTATCTCATGAAGAAGAAGGATGAAGTGTTGGGGATTTTTCTCAAGTGGAAGAAGATGATCGAGACTCAGACTGGTAAAAAGATCAAGCGTCTGAGGTCTGATAATGGCACTGAGTACACAAACGATCCATTTATGAAAGTTTGTGAAGAAGAAGGAATAGTGCGACACTTCACTATTCGAAAAACACCACAACAAAACGGAGTTGCAGAACGTATGAACCGGACTTTGCTGGAGAAGGTTCGATGTATGTTGTCAAATCTTTGGTTTAGGCAAGCGGTATTGAAATTGGCCGAGTGTGACGTATGCATGTCATCTCGTCAACCGTTTACCATCGTCTGCTCTTGAAGGCAAAACGCCTATGGAGGTATGGTTTGGAAAACCTGCTAGAGATTACGATTTCTTACATGTGTTTGGTTCAATTGCATACTACCATGTAATGGAATCAAAGTTGGACCCAAGAGCCAAGAAAGCCATTTTTTTGGGGATCCCTACTGGTTCTAAAGGATATCGACTATGGTGTCTTGAAAAAAAAAATAATCTTTAGCAGAGATGTTACCTTTGATGAATCTGCCTTGTTGCAAAAGGTAACTAAGAAGATTGATGACACTTTAGAGCAGGTGGAGCAAACTCCAAAACAAGTGGAGTTTGAAAGCAAAATTGTTAATCCAATTAGTGAAGATAAGACAGAAGTTGATCCTCCATTGACAGAAGATGAATCAGATGAAGAGGTTTTAACCCAAGAACCTCCACAGCAACAAGAAGAAACTGCAGATGATAGGCCACGATGACAAAATGTCAAGGTACCTGCTCGATACAAGGATTTTGAAGACCTACCTGCTCAGTTTAAGAATACAGTGGCATGTGCACTTTCAGTTGTGCATGATGATATTCCTTCCATATATAAAGAAGCAATCAGAAGCCCTGAAGTTGAAAGATGGAAGGAAGCCATGGATGAAGAACTTTTGTCTCTTCAGAAAAATAAAACATGGAAGTTGACACAACTACCTAAGGGCAAGAAGGCAATTGGATGTAAATGGGTGTATGCAAAGAAAGATGGATTTCCTAACAAAGATGGTATTCGCTACAAGGCAAGGTTGGTAGCTAAGGGCTATGCTCAGAAGGAGGGAATCGATTATAATGAGGTATTTTCTCCAGTTGTAAAACATTCCTCCATTAGAATTTTGTTGGCCTTGGTAGCACAATTTGATTTGGAACTAGTTCAACTTGATGTGAAAACCGCGTTTCTACACGGTGACTTAGAAGAGGAAATCTATATGTCTCAACCAGAAGGGTTTAATGTTGCTGGTAAAGAGAATTGGGTTTGTAAGCTGAACAAATCATTGTATGGATTGAAGCAATCTCCAAGGCAATGGTACAAACGATTTGATCAGTTTATGTTGCAACAGAAGTACACTAGAAGCACACATGATCATTGTGTGTATTTTCGCAAGCTACAAAATGAGTCTTTCATTTACCTTCTATTGTACGTCGATGATATGTTGATTGCATCGAAGAGCCAAGTAGAAATTGAGAAGTTGAAGGCTCAACTAAGTCAGGAGTTCGAAATGAAAGATTTGGGAGAAGCCAAGAAGATTCTCGGTATGGAGATAAGCAGAGACAGGAAGAAGGGGAAGCTTAGTTTGACCCAGAGTCAATATTTGAAGAGGGTACTACAACGTTTTGGTATGAATGAACAGACAAAACCTGTAAGTACTCCGCTAGTTCCTCAATTCAAGCTTAGTGCTCAATTATCTCCTAAAAATGATGCAGAACGAGAATATATGGCAAAGGTACCATATGCAAATGCGGTTGGTAGCTTGATGTATGCAATGGTGTGTACAAGACCTGACATTTCACATGCGGTTGGTCTGTGGCAGTACATGCATGATCCTGGTAAAGGACATTGGTTGGTCAGTGAAATGGATTCTACGGTATATTATAAATACCGTAGATGTTGGTTTAGTATTTCAAATAGATAATATTGTTGGTCAATGTGCAGTCGGATATTGTGATTCCGACTATGCAGGAGATTTAGATAAACGTCGATCAACTACTGGTTATGTGTTTACTCTTGCTAGAGCACCAGTCAGTTGGAAGTCTACCTTGCAGTCCACAGTTGCTTTGTCTACTACAGAGGCAGAGTATATGGCAGTTACAGAGGCTGTGAAGGAAGCTATTTGGTTACGAGGTTTGCTTGAAGACTTGGGAGTTGGTCAAAAACATATTAAGGTATTTTGTGATAGTCAAAGTGCTATTCATTTAGCAAAGAACCAAGTCTACCATGCACGTACAAAGCACATTGACGTTCGTTATCATTTCGTGCGAGAGATTATTGAAGAAGGTGGAGTACTAGTTCAAAAGATTAGTACGACAGAGAATCCTGCAGATATGATGACCAAGGTGGTAACAGCAATCAAGTTCAAACATTGTCTGGACTTGATTAACATCCTGCAAATCTGAATTGGCACTGGCGTCGCTGATCTAGTAATTAAAGAAATCATTTAATATTACTAAGTCGCTAAGGTGGAGATTTGTTATATAGCTCCTTAGTGAGCAAATTAGAAAAGTCCCACATTGGTTAGGAATGAAGATGAGTGTTGGATTTGGGGCTATAAATAAAGCCTTCCTTCACCATTTGTAATCATCCCAACATTTGTAAATCTTCCTCTCTTTTGTAAGGGTAATTGATTAGCTCAATTTTGCCCAATTAGTTGTAATTTTGGAGTTCATCCATTTGGAGATAGTGGAAGTGGTCAACGACGCCCGAGGACCTAGGTAACATTTGTACCGAACCTCGTTAAATTTCTGGTGTTATTATTTTTCTGCTTTAATATTTCTGTTTCAATATCTGTTTTAGTTTATTTTAGCATTATATTTCCAATAGCATTATTTTGTCGGGTTAGTTTGAGTTCTATTCATTTAAATCATAAGTGAATAGTTACTACTTAGAATAGGGAAAATATACCCGATTTTCCCAACATAGAGTAACCCTTTTATTAAAATATTGAGTTCCTTATAAGGATATATATTTGGTTGAAAATATCAAAATGTAGTCTTTACATGTAAACCACTTTTGATATTAAAAAAAAAAATTCTTGATCCATTTTCCATTAATTTCTTTGTGATATTCTTTGTTACTCTTCTTTCAGCCTACCTGATGCTTTTAGATATGAGTTAGGGACAAATAATTTAAAATAATTAATTTTCTATTTGTCAATTTTATTATAAATAAGGATATACGTTGTTAGTAAGCATTATAAAAACTTGTGTTCAAGTATCATCAATTTCTATCGCATTATGGTGTAATGCTATACTTTTTTTTAGCACATAAAAAATACGAGTTTAAACCATATATATATATATATATATATAAGTGTATAAATAGATAATTATTATTTAAAAATAATATCATTAATTTTATTTATAACAATTAATTAAACATTATATTTTAATATTAAAAAAAGTGAGTGTATCCATCGACATGGCGGTAATTAGTTAATGGTCAAGGTAATAATTATGGCTGAGGATATATTATTTTCTTGTTTGCTAACACTATATTTGAATAAATTGGTTTGTAGTGAAATAATATGGTTTTGTGAGTATTGAGAGAGCTTGGATACGAACCATACTATTGTATATGTGAGTGTGATGTGTGAGTGTATTTTGTTATTTCATAAATAAAAAAATCATTTATATGTCAAAAATTTCTAAATCCTAATTTTTTAAATTAAAATATGACCGTGTGTGGTCAGGAGTGTGTACTTGTTATTTCACAAATTAAAAAAAATCCCATTTATATGTAAAAATTATTTAAAGATTAAATTTTTATGTTCAAATATGAACTTTTCCTATATATATACTTGTATAACTAGTTATAAAGTTCATATATTTGAAAAATCTCATGTAGTAGGAGGTAGATGATATGATTATAACTTTTCATACAAATATGGTTATATTTATATTGTTTTAATTTTTTATACAAATAAGTTTATATTTATATTTACACGAGTTATATCATAATTTAAATAAAATCTATTAAAACGAATTGATTATTTACGTTAGGTTAAACTCAATATATAAAAATATATAAAAAATAATTAAGTTTAAATTTAATGATCCAAATAAATATACCAAAAATAATTAAAATTAAATTTTTTAATGATCAAGTCATTAATATGGTCCATAACTATTTGAAATATAGTGAACCTATACGGGGTAACAAACTTAGAAATATCTAATTAGAAGAATGAAGCAGATATATTGAAAGTTGAGAAGTTATGTAATATTTTTTTTACACAAATAGTAGTTCCACTAGTGTCACTCAGTAGAAAGTTTTTAATTATATGTCTTGTACCTTGAAATCATAGAGTTATAATTAGTTGTGAGGTTATTTCATAAGATTCAAACCATTTCTATCTATTTTAAGATGTGATTGAGCACCTTCATTGTTTAATAATTCTTAATTTTAACACCTCCATAATTTATGATTTGATAATAGTTAATTAGTGATGAGAATTATAGAACCATACAAATTTCAAGTAGATCAATCACAAGTTTTAGGAGAACACAACTCCAAAAAATTTTAAATAAACTTATTCAAAAGATTATGCATAATCAAATAGACCCAAAATGGGAGTACAAGGATTGGAAAAAACCTAGTATGAAAATTAGAACAAAATTGTTAAAAGTGGACTAAGCACATTGTTGTGACGTTTTGGACTGCTTTCTTTTCAACCCCGGAATGAAATCAAGGGATATGATGTAATATTTGCTATGGATTTCTTGTACTCAAATGCCCCCACTTTTACTCCATGTTTTGTGCCACTTTTTGTGCTTTTTGACTGTTTTTATTTTTCAATTCTTGGATAAGATCAAGGGTTATAATGTAATATTTTCAAAGGTTATGATGTAATATTTTCAAGGGTTATGATGTAATATTTTCTATTATTTTAATGATATTTGATTTTTTAAATCATTTAAGAGTTCATTCATGCTCTTTGATCTTCTTCAAGTAATTTACCAAGGGATTGACAACCTTTGTGACGTTATTTAACATCCAAGCATTTACGATAAGTAATATCCATACTTGTTAAGGTATTATTTATACTAAATTTATCAAGGAGAGAGTACCTCCTAATGACGTCTTTTCTCTTCAATTTAATGGTAAATCATATCTATTATTTTGTGAAGAAACCTTTCTTATATAATCTTAAAATTAGTTAGTTTCTACCCTTTTAGTTCATATCACTTAGGGAACAGATATAACTAAAAAGGCATTATCACCTAACTCTAATTATGGACACCATTGAGGATTAATGATTATATCAATAACTTACTGGAGAATTTCAATTGGGTGAATATTTTCTATAAAATTTGAGTTTAGTTTCAAGATTTATTAGAATAAATATGGAGTTAATAAAGTTTATAATTATTATAGGTATTAATAAATTATTAGGTTTCATTAGAGCTTAAATTTATACTTCAATCGATGGCGAAGTCTATTCAGTAATGATAAAAGCTCTACCCAAATTACCTTAGTTACATAGATCTAACTTAAGTATCTAAAAGATTTTGGAACCACATCGGTCACTTTATAAAGTTTTCAATATTAGATCATAGAAAGCAAAAAAGAAAACCGACATCTACAATATTTTATAGTGAATAAGTACATGTTTCTTATAATGGGTGATGGTATATAAGAAAAAATGACATTATATAGCATATTTGGGTATTTATGATTTTTGTTTTCCTTTTCTTAATTGGACACATTTATCTTCTTTCCAATGCATTATTATTGAATGATTTTCTTTCTTGTCTTGAGAATTCGAGATGTACTTTGTATTTCTTTAGTTTAATTAATAACTACCTAAAATAGGCGTGTGGAAAAGGGATGAGACCAGTGAAATTATGTTATTAATTTGAGAGGAGTTAAATTCAACGAACTGTCCTAAATTCAATAATCTGGTTGAGCTAAAGAGAATAGCCAGATCGTTATTAAATTATGTTGTTATTTCAATTTCACGAAGAACATAAGATGAAAAAATGTTTTCCTGCTTATTGAATGCATTTCAAGAGTTCAATAAAAAGTAAATAGAATGCATCCCAAGGATACATCAGACAGGCACACTTATTTAACAAAAATTAATGACTTTGTATGCGAATGTGCGGAAAATTTTGAAAATTGGATTGACAACAATCATTATTGAAAGTGCTTTGACCAATATGAAAACTCTTTCAGCAGCCGATGTAAAAGCAGTTCCAAAGTAAAGGTTCATAAGCTACTCAGATTAAAAACGAGTTCCAACTGGAGACCCTGACTCAGACTGAGTCCAAGTTGTAGCTCAGGAAAGTAGAACTACAACAAAGCCGATGATGTTTTGTTTTATCCAACTTTGGGAAATCAAAGTTAATGTTACAAAAAGAATTACAACATACATGTAAATCCTCCGGGAGAAGAACAATATCTCACTATCATTCCGGCATTATCAGATTCTTTCTTTCGTTTGGGGTATCAAGTGAGCGATAAAATAGCTTTGCATGACTCATAGTTCGTCCTGTTGGATTAAGGAGAAAAATTTAAACTATAATTCAACAAAGAAATGCTACTAAAGCAAGTACAACCAGTTCTTTTAGGAGAATAAAAGTTCCACTCTTACATGGTAATCATTCAAGTAATCACGAGGATCATGCTGCAAAATAGAGTTTTACGATTAGAATAACAAGCAAAGATGATTTATTGCAAAGATGATTTATTGCAAAAAAGAGTTCATCAAGAAGATTGCTGAACCATCATTTTTGGTTTTATTATTGCTCGTTTGTAATAGTCAGTCACTATCATTTTCTATATTAAAAAAGACCATGCTTTATCAGAATTAATGAAGATTGGTCTCGTTTGGAGCAATAATGATGGAAATGGGTGGGTACAAAACTACAAACGTTGTAGGAATGTCATTTTCTTCTAGGTATTGCAAAAGAGACTGATTAATGCATCAAATCACAAATTCATATGCTAAGTAACAGAAACAAATTTGCACTCATTCAATTAGTGAGCAACGTGTCAAACTCTTTTTTAAAAATTGAATAACTTCTTTATTTTTAAAGTTATTTTATCACATGATACGCCATAATTGAGATAAGTGCAAATTGTTGTACCCTTGGCGTTCCTCTTAGTAACCATTTATCATAAACATCTTTAATAGACTCAATACCCTAGACAAGAGAAATTCACTCTATCGATTCATTTGGAAACACAAGATTCTATCAGGGGCACTATAAGACCACTCACGTGTTTTCTTTGTCTCTTAATGTAACCATACATTTTCATGTTTAATATAATGTGGTGTTCTGGATTCTTAATGCTTTTTTGATGCCAAAGGACTCGACTTTTATATCTTCTGGTACTCCTATGGTGACAGGATTACTATTATTTTCTAACCAACTTCAAAGATATTTAATGGCATAGTAGCATTAAGTTTACATAATTATCAGGCAACGAACCAAGGAATTGCTAGTCGATTTACCATGTTTATTACCCCAACAAAAATGCACTCGACCACACTACTCCAAAACAATGATAATTTGAAGACAAATTATAAGTTATAAACGTATCATAACTCATGGATGAGACAGTTTCAAGGATACAATACCCTTTTATGTAGCCTCCTATCTCCATACCGACGATCCCTCTCCCTCTTTCTCCTTTCACCTTCCTCTCTTGCCCTTCTTGCTTCCTATTCATAAACAGTATTGCAAAGACATTCAAGATAGATAAGATTAGAAACACATTTAGTCTAGTTAATTACCTCCTCTTCCCGAGCCTTCCTCTCCTTTTCTGCTTCCTCAAAAGCTTCTTTTTCAACCTGAATTATCAACTGGTATTAGCAATCAGCTTAAGCAATTCTAATCTAGTACAATTGGGTGACAGACACAAATATTGGAAAGAATCTCACCTCCCTATTAGAAAGTATTTCTTCTACAACTTGTTTTGCGTACTGGGGGTCATCACAAATCAAGATATTATCAAAAACTGAACCTGCCTTGACCTGTAATGCAATTCATGAGGCTCGGTACAAAGATAACAGTGGATGAGGGAGAAAATAATAAAGTAGTGAGGACATGAAAGTTTGGATGAAGACACCAACCGCCCTCTACTAGAGTGGTTTGATTTCCCTACCCCCAATTTTTGTTAGGAAAATGTTTTTTGGATGAAGAGACAAGTTCAACTCCAAGTCAAGAATGCACCATTTGTCACTAGAGAGTGCCAAACAAGTAGTCTTGAAGATTGTGTTACCAAAATGGAGCGAAGGAACTTAGTAATTTAGATCCAATACATCATAGAAGTTACTATTAAACTCTGTAAACTCAGTAGGATGTGAGGTGACATTGGTCTCCCTGGAAGATAGAACTCTTTATCAGTAGAATAGTTGTAATCATAATACCTACCTGCCAAACTTCAATGCCCACATACTTTATTGGCCTTAGCACATAAAGGTCGGGATCATCTTCAAATTCTGCAGCAAAAACAATAGAGGGAAAAAAATCAGTTTGTAATCAGACTGGGAAATACATGGCAGGTCATTCAGCTTATTGGATTCTGACATCACACAAATGAAAGCAATTTTTAGTGTCTTGGCAACACAACAGGCCACAGTTAACATGGGAGTCGGATAACATCGTGGACAAGTCAATAGTCCAAACAGATAATCACACTACTTGTCCAAGTTCAAACTCATTAAATACAATATTTGTTTTCGTTTTTCATGCCTTTAATTTCATCAGATGAATGGGCAAGAGATTAAGACTCAAAAGCATGACATAATCTGAGATTCCCCAAACGTATACATACCTGGGTTATCAATCCATGGTATCTTCCATTTTCCCTTATAGTTGGGGTTCTTAATTTTCTGCTTTACAGCATTCAATTATATGGTCAGCAATCTTTACAAGAAAATAGGTTCTTATCACTCTACACCTGGTTTGAAGATACCTTGCGCTTCCATGGTCCTTTATATGAGGGATTTGGGATCTTCGGTGACCTCCATATTCCATCCTCTTCTTCATCCCAATCATCAGGCTATTCACAACAGCAGCAAAAGAATCATAGCATGCAAGATAAAATAGGGGAAAGGGGGAAAGCTTTAAAAGAAAGATTATTCGCAAAATACAAATACTTCTGACAAATTGGCCATTTTCAGATGTATTAATGTATCCGTGGGGATTAGACCTTGGTTCTGATAGCAATGGGTTATTGGGAATAGAAAAGCCTACGTTGAAACATTACCAATCATACTGTTCAAAATCAACATATATGATAAGTAGATTGTTGAAATGCCAAAAAAGTAAATAAGGAAGATTTCGGCTGATTGTATATTAATTAGCAAATTATGAGAATAATTTTTTCCTTATTTAGAGATTTTTAGCAAAAAAATTCCTTTTCTAGACACAAGACTTTCCTATAATTTCATAAATAATTATTATCAGAGTTTGGTTATGATAAAACCAAGTTATGAATGATTCGACTTTGAATCAAGAATCAGAAAAAATATCAGAGAATTCAGAGTAAAACAGAATCCATGTCTTCTATGAATTCTAATTGGGTTGGATAATTCCCCACTTCGATTTTCCATTAAAAAATCAACGGGAAAAATTATCGATAATAGGCTCAGTCGATTAGGCTCATTATTAGTGGTAAAAATAAAATGGGATACAGGGAAAATAGAAAACCCAACTCAACCAACATCGGTGCAATGTTACGTTGGAGTTCTGAAAACTCTATGGTGACTCCTTGGCTCATCAATTCCATGATACCCACAATTGAACAAACATATTTTCCTACCTACGGTAAAAGATGGATGCTATTTGGAAAACCTATTCTGATGGTGAGGATTCCTCACAAACATTTGAGTTAAAAACTTGTTTATGGAAAATTAAACAAACATTCGAGTTAAAAACTTGTTTATGGAAAATTAAACAATAAGAAAGAGGGGTTACAAGCTATTATATGGATATTCTTAATATCTGGCGAGAACTTGATATAAGTTTAGAAAAAAGCTGGAATATGTTGGTGACTCTATTAGGTACCATAAAAAGGTGGAAAAAGAAAGACTATTTAAATTTCTTGTTGGTTTAAACTTGTTATATAAACCCAAGGCCTAACTCAACCCAATAAGATCTCATTGAGTTAAGGGTTGCCCATACTTATAAACTGCATTACAGCCGAACACCTAGTCGATGTGGGACAATATAATCCTTCAACACCCCCCTTCACATCGGACAAGGGCAACGAAGGCCACAAACCACGATGAACTCAGGACCTAACTTTGATACCATGTTATATAAACCCAAGGCCTAACTCAACCCAATAAGATCTCATTGAGTTAAGGGTTATCCACACTTATAAACTGCACTACAACCGAACACCTAGTCGATGTGGGACAATATAATCCTTCAACAAAACTCTAACCTGGATGTACAAAGTAGGGTGCTTAGTCGACAACCTCAACCCAACATCCGAGAGGTATTTTTCGAAGGCTAGAGGAAAACCAACAACGAGTGATGTTGAGTGAGGCTCATGGTAACATAGGGAGCAAGGGTGCAGACAATAGCTCTTGCGAATTCTCTGCCCAACTCTCGCAGGGATGGAAATGGAAAAGAAGGCTCATAGAGTGATGAGAGATCCACACAAGCCTGAGGTTAGTACGTAAATGGGCCTTGGCTTTGCCTTAAAAACGCAAATGGGCTTGGTTATATGGCTGATGGGTCTGGTTTCAAAACTGATGGGTCCGTTTTTCATGGGCACGAATATGGCTTGAACGATCAACCAATTTTTCATGTGGGATGCAATAAGGAATTGACCTAAATTCCCAACGATTATTTTTTGCGATCATTGTTGTAAACCAAGTCACACAAAGGATATTTGTTGGAAAATTCATGGTAAACCAATAAATTGAAAACCAAGACAAAATAGGACCCAAGTTATCAAATGTTGACTGATCGCAAACATACCATGACAGCCAAAGCTCAACGAAAGCATTCAACCCAGAACAACTGGATCAACTTTACAAATGTTTTTCTAATATGAACAATTCTAGTTAATTATCCTCACATGTTTCCTTAGCTTCTCTCGCCTATAAAGGTAATTTTTAAGTGCCTTATTTACCACTTTAGGATCCCAAATCTCTTAGATCATGGATTCTAATGCATCCTATCATATGATTAATACCCATCATTTATTCACATTTACTCATTGTGTATTGGTAATCTTAAAGTTAGAATAGCCTATGGATCTCTCTCAACTATTGCAGGAAAATGGAGTATCTAACACTTAAAATCTTCTTTTCATGTCACAAACTTGTCTTCCAAATTAATATCAATTAGTCAATTAAAAAAAATTCAAATTGGTCAGTTAAGTTCTTTCCATCTCATTGTGTCTCTCAGAACTATTATCAAGGAAGACGATTGACAATACTAAAGAGTGTGAATGACTATACTACTTCAATAAGGCAAATGTGAATGAAAATAATCAAACCACAATTTATAATTCTATCTAATTCTACGAATAACGAACTTTTGTTATGGCACTAAAGAATGGGACACCCTAATTTTTAGTTTTTCAAAACTTCGTTTCTATTTATGTTTTCAAACAAAATAATCAAATTTTCAATATGAAAGTTATGAACTTGCAAAACATCAACATAATTCCTTCTCTAAAACTCAATACAGACTATCCAAGTCTTTCAGATTAGTTCAGATTGATGTGTGTGAGGGGGGTTACCTACTCTAAATGTTTTGTTATATTTATTAATGATCATAATCGAGTGTAATTGAGATTCGTGATGTTTTCATTAACTTTCACCTTATGATCCAAACCCAATTTCAAAAAACAATTCAAATCCTTAGAACGGATAATGGCATCAAATCCTTAACCATGTGCTTGAAAACTACCTCCACAAACATGGGATAATCCATCAAAGTTCTTGTTTTTACACTCTCCAACAAAATGAGATAACTGAACGGAAAAATCGACATCTTCTTAAAGTAACCAGAGCTTTAATATTTACCATAAACATGCCAAAAACTTTCTAAGAAGATGATGTTTTAATTCCCACTTATCTAATTAATCGAATACCAAGTCACATTTTCTCTTTCGAAACTCTACTTCAACAATTCCAAGAGTTCTTTCTGGTATAACACTATCAATTTGATCTTTCACTCACAATATTTTGTTGTATTGCCTTTATTCATATTCACTCACAATATATCCAAGTTGAAACCTTCACCTACTCAGAAATGATACAAGTGTTATGAACCCTTCATACAAAGAGTCATTGTTAACAAAGGTGTCATTTTCTTTAAAAGTACTTCTTAGTACTGAAAGACCTTCCTTCAAGGGAAGAATTCAAGTGAAGCTGGTTCCTTGGTCAACACTTAGACTTAAATTTGAGTCTTTATAATCACCTAAACAGTGAACCTAACCCAAACAATCCAAGTCATGAGCTTACTACTCCATCCCATTCTGTTTTGCCATCTACCGAAGGAAACTTAGACAAAAAAAAAAGTGAAAAAACCTGTGATCATTTATTCAAGAAGGTCAAAATTAAAGAGCAAAGATACCTTAACACTTTTTTTTTAATAAGATACTTTATAGAAATATTCTCACACTTGATGCACCAAGAACGTCTGCATCGATAATAGATTCAAACATCTAAGAGTCTATTCCAAACATAGATAATTTTGATTTTTCCATTGCTTTGAGAAAACAAACTCGATCGTGTACACTTTATCCTATCTTTGAATTTATTTCATACAAAACCATCTATGATTTTCATGCTTTTACCTCTAATCTTGACAGAATAGGAATTCCCAAAAACATCCATGAAGTCATAAAAATTCTAGAATGAAGATTTGTTATGGAAGAAATAACAAAACTTAAAGAAAATGGAACTTGAGATGTAACAAACTTACCAAAAGGGAAGATAACAGTTGGTTGTGGGTGGGTATTTACAATAAAGTACAAAGTTAATAGGACAATAGAATAATAAAAAGCCCTTCTTGTTGCAAAATGATTTACACAAATCAATGGAATTTATTATACATAAACATTTGCACCTATAGCAAAATTAAACATTGTAAGAATAATTCTGTCAATAGTAACCAATCTAGAGAGATCTCTTTAACAACTTGACATTAAAAATATGGAGTATTAGAAGAATAAATCTTTATGAACATGCCACCTAGATTCGGCAAGGAATGACCAAATACAATGGACAAATTAAAAAAGTCAATGTACGAACTTAAACAATCACTATGGTTCGATAGGTTTGCCAAAATAATGAAGAAACAATGATACCAACAAAGACAATCAGACCATACATTGTCTTTTAAACAAAGGAAAATTAGAAAGAGAACAATTATAATAGTATATATTGATAATATAATCCCGAATGATGACAACTTTAAAGAAATCGAGAAATTAAAGAAAAACTTGGCTCTAGAATTTGATGTAAAAGATATAGGATAAATGCAATACTTCTTAGGAATGGAAGTTGTAAGATCAAAAAGAAGAATCAATGCTTCTAAACATAAATATGTCCATGATCTCCTCTCTGAAACAGGCATGTTTGGCTATAAACTAAGCGACACACCAATTGAGGTTGGAAAGAAATCTGAGCACTTGGTGAAGCAGTGTAGAGAAAAAGAAATCAAAGAATTGTGGGAAAATTGATATACTTGTCTCACACTCGACCTAACATAGCATTTGCATTCAGTGTAGTTAGCCACTACATACATTTTTCACAAGAAATTCATCTTGAAGCAGTTTACAGAATTTTCAAATACCTTTGACTCAAAAGGTCACCTAATAGAGAATTATTTTTCAAGAAAAATGAAACCAAGAACTTAGAGGTCTACGTTGATGTAGATTGGGTTGGATCAATAAAAGAAAAACGATCAACTACTGAATATTACAACTTTGTTTTTAGAAACTTGGTAACGTGGAGGAGTAAAAAGCAAGAGCCGAAGCAAAATTCAGCACAATTGCACAAAAAAACTGTGAGGTACTATGATTAAGGAAACTCTCGATGGAACTACAAATTGTAGCAACAACCCAGTCAAGCTATACTGTGACAACAAAACTATCAATATTTTCTTGAATTCGGTTCAACATGACAGAACAAAACATGGAGGTAGACATTTTATCACAAAGAAAGTTGAAAATGAAACAAGGAATCTGTGAGGTATTGTGCTTAAGGAAACTCTTGATAGAACTTCAAATTGTAGTAACACCTCCAGTCAAGCTGTACTGTGACAACATAGCAGCTATTAATATTTTCCTAAATCCGGTTCAACATGACAGAACAAAACATGTGAAAGTAGACATACATTTTATCAAAGAGAAAGTTAAAGAAACAATTTACATGACTTATGTTTTAACAAAAGAACAACCTATCGATATCTCAACCAAAGGACTTCTTTGACCGAATTTTGATAATCTTATTTGCATGTTGAATATGATCAATATTTAGAATCCAACTAAAAGGAGAACGTTAAAATGTCAAAAATTAATAACTTAGGAGAATATTTTTTTCGTTATTTAGAGATTTTTATTCAGTAATATTTTAGCCATAACTAAGAGATTTCTTTTTCTAGAAAGACTTTCCTACAAATAATGTAACAATGTTACTGTCCAATTCATTCAGAAATACAAAAATATAATTTCACATACAATTATCTTTATAGATAAACTTTTAAAACATTAGGACATCACTTATAAGGTTGAAAAGTACAAGCTTAGACAGCATATCTTACACAAGATGCCATTCTACATAAATAAAAAAAGAAATCAACAAACCTCTTTAGCTTTTGGATCTGGAATTTCGGATGGTACTGAATCATATCCCTACAACATAAAAACAGAACATTAGAATCTGAAAATATATAGCATATTTCAAACACCAATATGAAAAAAGAGCTTACCTTAGGTTTGACATCATTAGGGTCATCAACGTACTCCCTGTCATCCCAATCTGCCGGCTGTTTCAAGTAGGTAAGTGAATATAGTTGTTAAGTTTGAAAAGGCGGCCAGCAACAAAGAACAGACATTTAAGGGAAAAGCTAAATATTATAACCAATAATGTTACTTGGCTACATATAATGCCTCACCTTTTTTGCATTGACATCCTTGATTTTTCGTGGAGGAAGAATATCCCAATCTGTATACATGCTACCAGAATCTCTTTCTCGATTATCAACTAGAATACTGTAAGTTGCATCAGGCCTTAGAATGAATGTATAGAAATGAGTCAATTTGTCTGTCTCACATTGAAGATCTTTTCTGATGGGGTAATTTTGGCCCTGGTATAGAAGTATAACATGGAGTTTTTTGGTTTGTGAGCCACATATATCAGGTCCAAACATCAAACTGCAAAGTTTAATAAGAACAAGAGTCAGTGGTATCTCCTAAACACAGACCATGACACGCTGATAAAAATTTAGAATGATAGATAAGATTCTAGAAACAATTAAACCTAATTACTTTGCATGATGGTCATCTAAAAATAAAAAGCTATTCCAATTGGAAGTGAGTACATATGTATGCATTTAGCATTGCAACCAATCCTTTTAGGTGTTAGGAGTTCACTTTCCAACTAATAAAGTACCACAAAACTATATAATACAATCATAGAACCATGATTTTTTCACAATCAATCCTTACATGTTGGGTATGGCAATGAATCGTCCAGAGACACAAGCATCTAGCATATTATTACCATTTACAGTAACCATAATTTTCATTCAAAAACATAGATTTAAAAATCCCCATATATCCCGATATATTGTGGATAATATTGAATATATGTAAGGTTCTATATGGATATGACTTTGTAGTATCGTTTTAATAAAATTATCGGGATATTTTCAAATATCTCCGATATTTCATGAATCTCAATATAAATATATCGATTTTTGCAATATAATATTTGCACAAAAAATAGGATATTATCCACAATATTATCAAAAAAAATTTAAATTTATACAATATAATTTTTGGAGTTTTTTTTTTTTACTTTTTAATGAAAGGTTGTAAGTGCATAAGTTTTCAATATTTTTTTAGATCAAATAATATTTTAGTGTGGTTTGAATTTGTGATTTAAAATAGAGCAGAGATGCGTAAGACCACTAAGTGAGCTCGTGAAATACTAAAATAGAAGGGAAAAAAAAATATGGGGTCGCATTTTTTTTTTTACCAAAATCACAACCCATTAACAAAACCAAGCAAATCCTTAACAAAAATTACAAATTATCCATACATCATTATTACTCCAAGAACTCCTCTTCGACCATCTAAAGTTGAGAAGATCCCAGGGAGGCACCAAACCTATGATCAAGACGAGCGATCGACAAGAACATGCGATTCAAATAGCAATGAACAATGATTGTTGAATGTAATCAGTAACAGATCCAAATTTCGATAGTTTTTGACGAACAAGTAAAACCAAAGCTTATCACACATACATGAAGTCTTCTATGGTTTCTACAACTCCAGGTAACACAACCAAATGCTTGATAGCTCCTCTTGGCAAGGCTTACTAGAATAAGGCACAACATTACCGAAGTAGGGCTAAGGTTTCCCTCAAAGTACAACTTGAGAAAGGACAACACATGCTTGTCCTTACAATTGTGGAGGTAAGACTTCCTACGACTACAAAACAAAAGGGGTAAAAGCCTTTCCTCAAGTTCAAGTTGACAAACAATTGCAAATGCTTGGGAATCCCTGATCATGATAAGGCTTACTAGAATAAGGCACAACCATATCAAAATAGGGCTAAGCATACCCTCAAAATGCAACTTGAGAAAGGAAACACATGCTTACCTTACCATTGTGGAGGTAAGGCTTTTCATGACTACAAAACATAAGACCTAAGGTTTCCCTCAAGTTCAAGTTGACAAACAATTACAAATACTTAGCAATACCTAGTCGTGATAAGGTTTACCAAGATAAGGAAAAACCTTACCAAAGTAGGGCTAAACCTTCCCTTAAAGTACAACTTGAAAAATGATAACATATGCTTGCCTTACCATTGTGGAGGTAAAGCCTCCCATGATGGAGGAGAGTCTTACCACGATGATGGTAATATTTTCTTCAAATATCACTTGAGAAATGATGGACATGCTTGCCGTACCGTTATCGAGATGAGACTTATCACAACAATGGTAAACCTTCCCTCATGTTTGACATTGTCATATCGTGGTAAGGCTTACTAGCACAATGCACTGCCTTATCACAGCAAGGTTAAGCCTTCCTTCACGTTCGACACTGTAATATCGTGGTAAGACTTACCAGGACAATGCACTACCTTATCATAGCAAGGTTAAACCTTCCCTCAAGTACAAGTAGAGAAACATTGTGACCAGATTGATACTAACTTGTTGTGGTAAGGCTTACCACAACAAAGAATGGCCTTACCCCAACAGAAGCATTTGCCATAGGTCTCTTAGACTTAGAAACAACATTAGACAAATCAGGTGCATCCTAGGAACTTCTCTTACCCATCTTATAAATAAGACAACTACCATTTACAACAAATAATAAAAGATACAAATGTCATGATATGGCTTATGACAGGAACACACATCCTAATCAAAACACTGGTCATCATAACCACAAACAAAACAATATCAGAAAACACAAAATGACGAACAAAAGTTGAAAGTAACTTCAATAATGGCAAATGAGCATACCTAAAAAATTAAACATGCAACAAATATAAAATAAGTTAAAGAAGAAGCAAGCTGGGTGATAAGAAAAACTAAAACGTTCGCAATTACAAAAAAAAAAATAGAACAAGTACAAATAAAAACATCAAAAAATCGAAGAACAAGCAACTAAATAAATTACATGAAAACTAGGGAAATATGAACACAAAACAATGAACAAACCCTAAACAAAATAGCAAGAATATGCTATAAAATCAAGAACATGAGAACGATTGGCCTTAAAAATGAACTCAAAGAAAGCTGAGAGAGAAATGTGAGCTTTAAAAATGTGGGAGAGGTGAATGATCAAATGAGAACTTTTAAGTAAAATTTATATCCTAATATGACGTAGCTCCGCGATGTTGGTAAAAAACAAAATGGGCCTAAAAAACTAGCAATTTTTGGTAATTTGGACCTAGGTGAACCACACACATTATACGGTGATTTTGAATTATTCCCGTGAAAGTAATCTTACCAAGTCATTAGGTGACGAAAAGGAAGAAAAAGATAGTGATGAGTATGATCGTACAAGGAGTGGTGGTGATGATGGTGATGAAGGAAACATAACAACTGGCTCTAGATATAACCAACTTTTAAGTATGTTCCCTTATGAAGTTAGCTATACACATACCACATAAGATGAGAGCTATAGGTGTAGAGCTGTCAGTCCAAGAATATGTGTTATTAGAAAGGAATACACAAGGAGATATCATGGAAAATAAGATGATATGCCAGAATTAGATGAGATAATTATGTTGTAAGTTTATCTTCAATAAGCATTAATATAAATGAAAGTGATTTCTTAAGTAGCATAGGTATACATAATGTTTATGGAATAGTTGGAAATCCTCTACAACAATTTGCAAATTATTGAGTTAAACTAATGTCATGACACCAATACTGCTTGAATCAAGATTGTACGTGCTTTGAACTCCTTAAAAAATCCATTTGTATGTAATTATAGCATAATTTCTTAATTTTTTAATATCTAAAACTTCAATATTTTTTAATAACTTTTTATATTTTTTTATTTTTACACAAATTTCCATCGATATCCATAATATCCTCGATATTTTCATAAAATCGAATTGTTGATATATCCATTAACATCGATATTTTAATCCTTGCTTAAAAATAAGAGGAACATTTAAAAAAATTGTAGCATAACCATCAATAACCCTCCACATATAATAATCACTGTCGTTTGTAAATAAACATACAAATTAAGTCTTCAAATGATATAGCTACATAGAGCAAAAGAGAAAGTTGGCTTTTTAAATGGATTTAGGAAAAGTAGGAAATCATGTGCCGAGACTTTCAAATACAAATATAGCCAATAACAAATATGATAGACCTGTAAGGAGTGTCGCCGCTGAATTTCTTCTGATTGACATAGCCAGAAAGAAGTTTGATGTAACCACCACCACACTCGATATCTTGCTCAAATTTAATAGAATATTGGACGACTAGAGTTCTATTCTTGTTGCTAAACTCTGGTGTCTTTGCTGATATAGAAAAATGCTTGGCATCATTATATGTCTGAATACCTGCATGTTTCCATAAATCACATAACATGATATGATCTCCAAGTTATATAACATGTTTACATGAGCATTTGAGGTTCCTCCTAGCTAAAAACCACTACAGTTAAATTAGAGTAGCCATTGTACGCACGGTTTACCAATTTATACAACCTATGGATATTCCATTTATTCATTTGAATGAATACCACACGTTTGTAGTGTTGAAACCAATATGTTTCTTGATTAAAGCAAACATGTTTTAAAGGAAAAATATCACACCAATGTTGATTACTAGTCTATTAGATTTGTCCAAATAATACAATTTTTGACAATAGTAAAAAAGGTTTGGTTTGCCATGATAACCTTGAATAAGTGTCCATTTGCTTGTGTTTCTATTAAAAATGTGCTTGCTTTCTTAGTCATGAAATCACTGTTGGTAAAAAAAATTACTGTTTGGACCTGAAGCACTTTTTTTTTGCCCGTCCGGAGCTTTTACAGTGAAAAAAATAGAAACAAACACAGCTAAGTATGAATTTGGTACGCAACCATCCTTGCTACGGCCATTGATTTGTTTCTACACTGCAGTTTTGAATCAGAACCATATTCTCTTCACTCCAAGCTTAAGAAAACGTTTCTCTAAGTGTAACTAAATACAACAGGCATCATTTACTTAACCGTTAACTATTAAGCAAAAAAACTTAGCATCCCTTGAAACTACTAGAAATTCCAAAAAGAAGAAACTAACTGGTCAGAGGGAGCATATTCCATCCCTGCACGTGAAAGTTAAAGGCATAAAGAAAATTTCAAACATAATACATCAAAAGGCCACCATGTCAAGTCCAACCCGACTCCCTAAAACGCTAGTTATGTTCACGAAGCAGCATCAACTTCGACCATCTGAAAAACTGAATTATGCACCAATTTCAGAAGCATACCTTTATCATCGGGGTCTCCGGCCCATTTTCCTGCCGTATGTTTAAAAGTTCCTGATTTCCCTTCAGTCCTTTTCCAGTCTGATAACACCCACCGGCTCTTCCATCCATCTTCCCCACACAAAAAAAAATTAAGAAAGAAGAGAGATAAAGAGAGGATCTTAGGTATTATTGTAAATCCAATTCCAATTATACAAAATCTAAAAACGAAACAAACGATTAACTCAAAGCAATGAACACAAGCAAAGCAAAAAAAAAAACTTACTTTTATCAGCAATTAATTAACCTCTTTTTTCTTTTTGGCAACAGATCAATATGCAAGTCGGATCTTTGGTAGAATGAAAAGGAAGATTGTAAAGCATTTAATAAAAAATTAGTCCTAACTTAAACCACCAAAATGAGAAAGTCGAGCATTGGTTGATTATTTTCCGCAAAAGGCAAAAAAATATGAAAACTACGTTTTCTCAGAAACTTATGATCAATCGATCCTGTTTACCTCTAAATCGCTCTCCAAAGAAGATTTTTAAATCTTTCATGAAGTAGAAAGAAAGTTCAGGCTTCAGAAGCATACACAGAGAGTGAAGAAATCGATTAAACTAACACGCACAAATAAAAATCTAAGACTCATTTAGAAGCACCAATTTTTCCTAGCGACAAAAGAGGAAACAAGAAAAACCAATTAGGAGAGAATCCAAAGATCCAATAGCATTTCTTCAATAATTACTCCAAATCTCAAAACTTATTATATTCAACTAATAAACTCGAAGATTGATAAAGAATAAAAATCCGTTAAAGACGGATTCACTTGCAGCAAAAATGCAAAAAAAAAAAAAAACCCTTTTCTCTAAAGGTCTCCTTGACTAGGTCTGTTTATTTAGTGGTTACCTTCAAAACGCTCTTCGAAGAAAATCTCAGAGTCAGCGAGACGAAAGTTGAGAAGCAGAATCAGAGTGAGAACTCTGTGAAGAAAAGGAAGCTGAAACTTGAACTCCCTCATTTCCTCTTTGACGTTGAATCATTGTGATTGGGACACTAACATCGTCTTTCAAAAGCTATTACTTAATTTTTTTTTTCAGACTATTACTTTAATTTTTTAGGATAACAAAAATACTGTCAATTTTTTAAAAAATGTTACAAAAATAGTAATAATTTTTTTATCACGTGAAACCTAAGCGACCAAATTTAGCAATAGATCTAAATAAATCATAAAATTTATGTGGGCTTTTTTCACATCAAATTTATTTGAAAAAAAAAATCAAATTTACATTAAGCTTAAAGTTAAAAGTTATATATTTTAATAAATTATTGATAGTATTTTTCTTAATTTATTCAATTAAAAATATTAAAAAATTATATATAAATAAAATGAATAATATTTTCGGTTATTATTTTATATAAATATATTTATTTATATATTAAAAATTAATTTTAATTTAATATATTATTAAAATGGTTAAAATATATAACATATGCATAAATATTATTTTAACAAATTTTTTCTTTTTTACTTATTATAGCATATTTCATAAATAACATTACACCTTCAAACCACTTCCTATCGCGTAAACAATTTATTTTATATATAAAAAGCTTGTATGTTTTATCATTTTTCTTGTGCACTTTTTTGTTTTTATTTATTTATTATTTTTTAAGTTGTTAGTTTTTTTATTCTAATAAATGTTAAAATATTTCTATAATAAATATACCTTTTATATATTAATATTTTTATTATATATTAAAATATCTTATAATAAATACACTTCTTATAAATAACTATTTTTATAATTTTATTAAACATCATTAATTGTTGTTCTCCTTGTACACTTCTTTTGCTTATTTATTTTTTAAGTTTTTGATAATTTTTTTTAAATATCAAAATAATCATATAATAAATATATATTTTTTAAATAATTATTTTGATAGTATAATATGTACTAAAATATTCTTATAATAAATAATTTTTATAAATATTATTGTGTATTAGCTTTAATTTATTACTCTTGTATAATTGCTTTAGTTATGTACGGTGATAATAAATCAAGTTCGATCAATTCGTATTTATACAATTTATGCTTATTCATTTAATTAATAAATCAAGTCTAATCAATTCATTTATGAGTGGATTATATTTTTATTGAACTAATCATTTTCGTATCTCATATACCATATTAATTAAAAAGATCATCTAATATATATTATTTTTATGTAAAAATGTTTATAAAAATATTTATTAAGTCTATCATACTTAGGTAGGATTATCTTTTTTAAATAATAATAATAAAATAATTAAACAAGTTGATATGTATTATCCTGTTATATTTGACTTATTCATTAAATTAAAATGTAAATTTTATCAATATCGTGTCAAATCACTCATATTTGTATAGTATTTAGATTATATGTTATTGTCACAAATTATAATACATATTGTTCATTAGATGGTTTAATAATATTATATGCATCAAATTATTGTATCCATAAGTAATATATCAGTATTGGATATGATGTTAATTGGAGAGACAAAATGTTAAAATAATTGAGAAATCACCTATTAATATGTGCCAATTATATTATAACATTTAGGTTAATGCATGTATCAAGTTATAATAAAAATATTTTAAAAATAATAATTATTATTGTAAATTTATTAATTCACTAAAGTTACAAATAAAATAACTACTTGATTTAGTCCACTTAGTAAAAAAATATTAATTATTTGTTTTAAGAGCATTCATTCATGCATTTCTTGTTCAAATTGTAACGTGTCAATTACATTTGTATTACAAGATTTATAAACATAATAGCTTTCAAATAATAGAAAGCAAAAAATAATTATAAATATACCATAAGAATTAGATTATTTCTACATCTTTTATGGAATTTAAAACCATAAGTTATATATTATAGTTACAATATATAATATAATTATAATTATGATGTAATTAAATTTAGTTATATTATTATGATGCAAGATATTCTTGGATCATAACTCCCTCGTTTCAATAGCTAGCTTTTAGTCAAGTTAGAATACAAGTTGAGGAAATTTTGTTTCTACCTTGGCTCAAATATACTATTTTGATTCGGTTGAAAGTTGTTCTTTTTTATTAAAGTGAAATACTCATATTTTTCATGTTTTAGCTTACAAAAAAATTTCTCCACTATACAATCATTATTTAGAGGATCTTCTCGCTCTATCTTTAAGTCCTCAACTAAAGAAAGATAAGTGTCTCTATCAAGATCATCATCTAATAGAGATAGTTCAAAAAGCTTCTAATTCTTAACATTGTTGACTAAGTACAAATGCATATATGATAGTAATTCAAACTAAAAAGCATTATAACCAATTTTATTGACAATCTTGAATGGTCCATAATGAATTGGCTTGAGTTTCTTAACTTTTCTGGTTAACCGCTCCTTACCAAGGTGTAACCACACTAAGTCACATTTTTTGAAGTTACATGAAACATGTACTTTTCATGCCAAGCTTTATATCGTTGTTAATAATGCTTCTATTTTGCCTTCACTTCAAAATGAATTTTTCTCACTATTATGAGAAATTTTTATACTCGAACATGTTCTTATTCTTCTTCTTTGCCACTTAATAACTGGCCATTGGTATTGAATTCCATATCAAAATGACTTTGGAGTAGAAAACCCAAACATGCCTCAAATAAAGATTTATGTGTAGAACCATAATTTGCTCTGTTTATGCTCGAACATGTTCTTATTCTTTTGATTTTTTACTTAATGACTATCCATTCATGGTGAATATTATATCAAAAGAACTTTGGAGAAGAAACCAAACATACCTTAAATGGAGGTTTAAGTGTAGAACCATGAATTGTTTTGTTAAAAGAAAACTACAAATAACGTAAACTATCATCCCAAGTTTATGATGCTTGGGTTTGTAACCCCTTAATAAATGTACCATACTTCTATTCATGACATTTGTTTGTTCACCATTCTGTGGATGAAATGCAATGTTTTTTTATAGCTTAGTATCCATCATTTTTCATAATGATCTCTAAAAATGACTTAGTAATCAACCATCTCTATCAGAGATAATTGATGTAGGTAACCAAAAATGCTTCTAAACATAGAACAAGGATCACTATTTCACTAAAATGATCTACCACTATAAACAAGTAGTCATTTCCCATCTTGGCTTTAGACCATCCCTCAAAAAAGTCCGTAGAGATGTTCTCCCAAGGTCGACTAGTTACTAGTAATAGAAGATACAATCATAACTTTTGGAAGACTTTGAGGTGTTACATAAAACACAACCTTGAATGTATAAAGAAGCATCTAGATGCATCTTTGACCAAAAGACATATAAGTGAAGATTCAATAATGTCTTCTCTGTTCCAAAGTGTCTTATTACTTTGAAAGTATGAGCTTCTCGAATCCATTACAATATATCATCATCTTTTGATATGTATAATTGTGTTCCCTTATACATTAGTCCATCCTTCAATTGAAACTTACTAGACTTTCCTTCCTGTAGCTTAGTATGGGCTGAAATATAATCAACATCTATGTTATGCATTTTTGTGTACTTATAAGAAAATATAGGTTAGATCTACATAGCCACCAATACAAAACTAATCGGTATGCAGGTTGAAATAACATATTTTCCTACTTATTTGTTGATCCCTTATTATACTTGATCAAAATATTGAATTGTTGAAGGTAAGATATCCATTTTATAGGATGAGCTTATTGCAACTTTGATTATGTAATTAAAAATTGAAGAGGATTTTGATTTAAGTGAACCATGTTGCGTGTTTTTCAACACACGAACTCGTGCAAGTATACACGGTCACAAGTAATAATATTTGTAAGTAAAGATCGTTCCCACAGAGATTTATTACTAGTATTCGTTAATTATTAAAATTATTTCAACCTAATTTTATCCAAACAGTCGATAATTGTTACAGTTTGACTAACTAACTTTTATAACAGATTGCAAGAAAATTCTAGGATTGCAGTTTCACCAAATTAATCCACTTGAATCATTATATTTTATCTTGATTTATGTTATCGTGTTTTAAGTTGTTAACCAAGAACTCCTAATTTATCCATATATCTCTTCCGAGCTCCATACAGAAACATCTAGTTAAAATGATTCACTATATTCCTATGCGAATTAAATTCAACCAGATTTATTAAGTTCTGAGTTCTCTAACAGTTACACATACAATAAAAGTATATTTCTATCTCTTATGTATATACGTTATTTCATCACGAGCAGCACACAAAAATGCCTTTTTCAAGTTTATTTAAATGTCACATATCAGTTAATTAATCTTCCGATAATTAAAAGCATTAAACACAGATAAAATAAACAACTTAAAACAGTCCCATAAATCATTCAAAAATATTTAATTCAAATTTCATAATTTACGCTACACTGCAATCCTAGAACAAATGTATTAGTTCATAGCAGAATTTAAAATTACAACACAACAAAAATAAAACATTGCAGAGAAAGAAAATTAAAAGAAAATAGATAAGAAAAAAAACTCTTTCACGATTCCTCAATGAAAAATAAATTTCATCCCTTTTCTTCTTCTTTGTTGTCTTCTTTCTCTGTAATTTCCCTAAGAAAATACAACATAAAATGTTAAATCAATACTCTGCGTGTTTGTGTAACACGCAAACAAGAAAAACAGAAAAATTAAAATGTTACAAGGAAGAAAAACTTGCAAGAACTGCTAGTTTTCTCCCAAAATTTCGAGAGAAAAAGAAGAAAGAAAAATGCTCGAACTGGAAAACTAACTAAAAAAAAGAGAAGAAAAAAAAATTCCTTTACGCGTATCCTCCCATAAACATATATCCCCTATTTTTCTTTTTATTTTTTTTTATTATTTTTTTTTTATTTTTTTATCATCAGTGGGGAACAAGGGAGTAGCACGCGTAAACACACTCTGCAAATTTTTTGAATTTTTTTTCTTTTTCCGCATGCCACGTGTCACTATGTGATTCGCTGAGAGAACTGTAGTGCCACGTGGCAGCTTTTCATTGGGCGGTAAGCCGGGCGCATGAAGAACGCATCGCACAGGATTTCTTCTGACGGTGTTGGTTAACTACTGGAAGTGGGCGCTGATTCTGCGTTTTTTATTTCACCAAATACATGCCACGTGTCATCATTTTATTCGCTGGAATATTTCTGAGACACGTGGCTGGTCATTTACCATTTGAAGAGTGAGGGTGCACGCCACTTGGATGGACCGCGTCACACAGGATTTTTACACGAGCGGCTCAGTGCGCGACAGCTTGGATGGACGCGCTTCAATCTGGACCGTTGATCTGATCCAACGGTCAGTGATCACCTCGGGGGAATCTGCGCAGCCGACATGTGGGGCCCACTCTGACGCCGGCCTGCGCGACACGTGGGACCCCCTGGCACGCCGAGCCGCGCGAAGATTCTACACGCGATTTTTCCTCGTCTGGTTGTACTCGCCGAATCTGGACCGTTTAATTGATGATCGGACCGCGCGTGATGGACGTCGTGATTTATGCGAGTGTGATTCTTTTCTCGCAGAAAATTCAATTTTCTTAATTATATTTTGACCCACAAATATATTTCAAATTACATTTTCAACTTTTTTAATTGGAATACAGCCCTTTTGGAAATTTAAATTAAATTTTAAACTTTTAATAATTGAAATTAAGCACGACTTTAATTTAAATTATATTTTAAACTTTTATAAATTGCAATTAATCACTCTTTTATTTGAAATTATATTTTTGGGTACAAATTTGCATTTAAGTACGTTTTCGATACAAATTACTTAATTTTATTTAAAATATATAAAAACAAGAATACTAATTTATTAATTGAAAATTAACTAAAAACATCAAGAACATAGCAATTATAATTAATAAAATAAGTGAAAATAAATATATAAAATACAGTTATCAATAAACACAAACTTAAGTTTTTGCTAGTCCTCGAGCAAAAGGAAGGAAATAAAACAAAGATAACTGCATTTAAAATCGTGATTTTCAAAATATTTCTTTTGTCTTTCGAAATTACATAACTCAAAGAAATAAAAGAATTTTATCTAAGCATCAAAATTAATTTAAAAGTATATCACATTTTCACAACGAATTTTAGTGCGTGTGTGAAGTCTTTTCATATTTCATTACATGTAATCTGCATCAGTTTATACAGATATAAAATCAAACAAATTGTCATGAAATCACAAATCTCATAAGTTTATTTTTCATTTCTCTCTCCACTAATGTAGACAAACACAAAACACAAAATCAATAGGACTTTATAAAGCTTGTAATGTATGGCTTAGGTAAGGGTAGGATAAAGGATAATATTTAGCTTAACTTTTCCCGAGCATAACATTTCAGGATTGAAAAAGATAATTTTATCATCACAATAATTACTTCCCAATTTGGGATTTATCATAACATACAATACTTTTTTTTCAAGGTATCCCTTTTTTTTTTTCGGATATAACTTTAAATATTTACTAACAATTGTCACATGTTAGTGAGATAAGAACAATAGGTATATCTACACATATATATATATTTTAGATAGGTTTTTGAAATGAAAAAAATATATATGTAAACTTTGAAGCTCAAAAGGGGTATACTATGGATAATGTATGTCAAGGTAGATAGAAAGGCTCAAACGATCCAAAGATGGCCTAAATCATTTTCTTAGTTACATGTCATCTATAATTTCGCCTCGAGAGAAAATCAAACAAATTCTAAAAATTGTGACACCACAAAAATCAATCGAATTTCATACTCATATAAACCTTCTCTAAATTATCATAGCAACTCAAAAATCAAGACTAGTGCTCATGAATATTTATTCTTGTAAAATGAAACATACGTAAAAATTATTCATCACTTAGACAATATTCAAATTTTATTTTATTATTTTTTTTTTCAAAGAGATATGCATCATTTAAATCGAAGAAATAAAAATAAATCACTATTCATAGCAACATATCTTCAATCAACCAAACAAACCAAACTAGACGCGCAACAATATCAAGCAGTATTTCAAATAAGTTTAATCTCAACACCCCCGAACTTAATATGCACATTGTCCCCAATGTGTGAAAATTAAAGAACAAAGGAGATGTGTTAAAAGAAACTTCCCTGAATGGTGAGTTGACTTGTGAGATTGAAATCCAAAATTGTTTTACCTCCTCCGATTTACACCTATCAAAACAAAAAAAAAAAAAACAGAATGAAGAAATATGCAACTAATACATGTTCTAAAATACAATAAAAAATAAATAAATAAAAACTAAAACACATGGGTTGCCTCCCAAGAAGCGCTTGATTTAGAGTCATCAGCTTGACTGCCTTTCTCCTTGCTTTAGGTTGGATCAGATAAGAAAATGGTGGACTTTTGACGATCAATGTCACCCCCCCAATAATGTTTGAGTCTTTGCCCGTTCACTTGGAAGGTACTTTGTGATTCTTCACCTTTAATCTCAATAGCCCCATATGGGTGTACTTTGGTAATAATGAATGGCCCTGACCACTTAGATTTCAATTTTCCTGAGAAGAACTTCAAACGAGAATTGAAGAGCAATACTTTCTGTCCTGGTTCAAAGTGTCTATGCAAGATTTTGTTGTCATGCCACCTCTTCGTCTTTTCTTTATAAATCTCAGCATTTTCATATGCGTGTAAACGAATCTCATCCATCTCATTGAGTTGTAGGAGACGTCTTTCGCCAGCAGCGCCTAAATCAAAATTTAAATTCTTGATAGCCCAATACGCATGGTGCTCTAATTCAACCGGGAGATGACAAGCTTTCCCAAAAACCAACCGATATGGGGACATCCCAATGGGTGTCTTGTATGCTGTTCGATATGCCCAGAGTGCATCATCCAACCTCTTAGACCAATCCTTCCTTGAAGGATTTACCGTCTTCTCCAAAATCCTCTTCACCTCTCTATTTGATATCTCGACTTGTCCACTTGTTTGAGGATGATAAGCAGTTGCAATCTTGTGAGTGTGATAGGGGCAGAACCGACATCGCCGATCCTGCCCGTTACTTTGGTTTTATCTATTTATAAAACTCTCGCAAGTGCACGAATCATTTCGTAGAAAATGATAAGTATACTCCCAAGGTCGATCTAAGGAAGGAATGTATGTGGTTTTTAATTTATTATTCAAACTTTTAAAAACGAAATTAAATCCTAAACATCCTGTCACGATAGTTTGGTTTTTTGTGTTCCTAATCTAATTACATAAAATAAATAAACATATATACAAATTCAATAATTAATAAACATATATACAAATTCAATAAATAATAAACATATATACAGATTCAATAAATATTCATGCAAATTTTTATCATTTATATTAGCGGAGTATTTATGGATATAATAACTAAGTTAATTATGCTTGCTCATATTATTTAGGTTATTAAAGATATGAATTGATATTTATTGATTCTCTCTTTTTTATATGAATACCACCTTTGGTGGGGTTAGATATTCTTTGTTAACTAAACAAATCAATTAACACCTATGGGTGGGGTTGATAACTAATTTGATTAATTAAATTAATTCCTTTTTCTAAGAGATTGAAAATGAACCATTTAAATGCCACCTTTGGTGGGGTTAGACAGTTTAAACTTTATTCAAGGTGTCCAAATTAAACCTAAGAATTTAATTATCCGAGTACTAACTTTCAAGTTTTAAAACCACTACTGAAAACATGTTGTCAATACATTTTCAGATAATAATTCTTATAAAAACTTTTGAAATAGAGCTTCACTCTAACTAACGGCGCAATTATACCAACAAATAAAAGAGCACTACTCTAAATTAGACTGGATAACTAAACCTTAAAATCTAATTTTCAGATTTAAGTTTGTAATGAAAAATAATATATTTCTCTCTAACATTCTTAATATAAAATCTTGAATAAAAATAAAATCAATTTATTTTAGAGATTTTTACCTATTTAATATTTCGCAAGCATAACAACGTCATTATTACATCATATTTACTAAACAGCCAGCATAGTTAAATTTAACCACAGACAAGTTGAATATAACATGTAAGAATAAAGCATAAAAATAACTGTAAAGAAAATAAAATCCTTACAGAACTTCGACGCTATTCCCGTAGCTGGAAAACCTCCAAGCGGAATTTGCACTCCCATTTATTGAATCGAAAAGCTAATAAATTACAAAAACATAACTAGTTCTTCCCAAAAAGGGAAGAACTCTAAAACTAAGAGAAATTAACTAAAAACTAAGAAAAACTAAAAAAAACTTAAAAATCTAAGAAAAGAGAGAAAGAAAGAAGAGAGAAGTGTGTTTTGAAGGTGTGTTTTGAAGTGAAGGGAATGGGGGTATTTATAGGTGAGGATGGAGAGAAAAAATGAGTAAAAAAATGTTAAAAAATTATTTAAAAATGTAAAAACGCGTATTGGAATTGCTGATGTCATTAATGACGTCAGCATGACGTCACAGTGGGCCGCACGTGAAAAATGGGGCGAAAAAGGCGTTGGGCGCGCGGAGCATGGCGGCTAATTGTATGCTGTGACTCGGCCGCGTGAACGATGCGCCGCGATGGGCGCGCATGACAAAGCCACACATGCATGTACTGGGCGCTGGGCTGTATACACATGCAATGGGCGCGCGATTTCCGTCTTTTTGACATTTTTGACCTTTTCGACCCATTTTGTCCAATTTTTCCATGTTTGTTGACCTTTTCCCACTTATTTATTAATATATTTGTGATGTATTGCTTCAAGTATTCCTCTTTGAGTCTTTAAATTGCGTTTTTAAGCCAATATACCTGAAAAACAATAAAAATACCCGTGATTCAGAAAAAGACAAATTTATATAAATATATGATAAAACATATAAATATATGTATTTTTAATCAATTAATGTACATAAAATCATGGTTATTTTAGTGCTTTTTGGGCACTCATCACAACCCTCAACAACCTTCTTGCTAGTCCCTTAGCAAGAGAAGCGATAAAAACTAAAAATTAAACTATCCTAAATCACTTCCGTAGATTGACACGGTTGCATTTAGCCTATGCAACAAGCCTTTAAACCCCTAGGTTGCCCTAGTGGACGAGTTTGAGTCTCGTGAGGGTTTTCATAATGATACCCACAAACATTGAACTAAATGTAAAAATTAAAAGAAATAATAACAACAATCAACTTAAAAACTAAAATTACAACAAAATCAAAAATTAACGTTTAAGAATAAAAGAAAACAACATATCACAAAAATGTCTCATACTTTTTAATCTCCTTTAAGATCATAATTAAAATCTCAAGCATAAGTTATTTTAATCTTTTTAAACAATCATGATTTATTATAATAATTAGTCGGAAATCATTTTCATATTTCATATCAAAAATGTATCAATTTAATTTCACCCAATTTCAGTGTCATAAATCCGAATTCGCCGACTCTATTCCTCACAAGTCAATACTCTCAAAACACTGAATCCTATGGGTTCAAACACTCATACTAATTTATATGCGAAAGAGTTGATGTATAGAAATGAACTAATATGTTCGCATATGTATAAAGAAGAAAGGCTCAAAGTGTTATTTTGACATTGATCTCATGGAAGGAATCAAATGTATAAATTATAAAGATATCATATATAAAAATTATTTTCATGCATAAATCAAACTCATTAAGAAAAAATTTCAAGATATATGCCTTTTACAAATGAAGAAAGTGCAATGACTTTTTAGGGAATTACTTCCTATATCTTTCTTTTGTAATTAGCCTTTACTCACAATTTTGTAGGCAATGTGGGTCATAGTATGTAGATTATACTATATATTCTTTCTCTCTCTATTTTTTTCTGAAGATACTTTTCAATATATATCATTTTTTTAGAGAGTCAACCCATGTATAGATTGTACATTTTTTTTTTTTTTTTAGGATTTTGGTGAATGGTTAATTTTGTGGCTTTTTTGTTTGATCTTGGTTTAGGTAACCCCAGATATGTCTCTTTTTTTTGTAACAGTCATGCACGAATAAGATAAAAGCATATACTATCAATTTCTACTCAAATCATTTAATCTAAGCAAAAATAATAATAAAAAATATACGACACTCTATTAAGATGAGAAAAAATTCATACATTCAATATTAATGCCTATAGAGATCATCTAAGAATTTGAAGAAATAAGAAATGTGTTTGGAGTAGAAAAAATATATATTTCACTCTGAATAAAGGAAATTAGGCTCAAATTATATCTCACAAAGGTAGTCTCCACTAAAACAAATTCATAAATACCGATTTTGGGTTTAATATAATTTCTACATCTTATCAAGAAATACTAGTTATGACAAAAATTAACTAATTATCAAAAATAATTACATAATATTTCATGATATGTTTTCCAAAATTAATCTAACAAAGTACAAAAGACTTAACTATTTACTTAAATTTGATTTAAAGAAATGATAAATTTTTGGGAGAACTTTTTTTTTTTTTTAATTCCAAAATTACTAAATCACACAAAACAAAAATAAAACTAAACACAAAAAATGAAGATGTGAACATAAAAAAGAAAAAATTAATAATTTTTTTTTTAATTTTTAAATTGTTAAATCTTTTTTTTTCTTTTCTAATTAAGCATGGTAACTTTTCACCACCCCTAACCTAGAACTTACATTGTCCTCAATGTAACAACTGTAAATTAAAGATAAAGAGAAAAGAGAAGAAAGATTACCTATTTCTTGAGAATGTGTAAGTAGTAATGGAGAAATGCAAGTACATTCATCATATTCATCATTAAAGTGTATACAGACAGATTGCTGTGAACTTCTAACAACTCAAAAAATATTTTTAGTTTTAACAATTTAAGAATTATTCACATATAATTAAACCAAAATAAACAATAAAATTAAAACAAATAACAAAAAAATTACCTAAAATGATGGGGTGCCTAATCCAGTGCTTAGTTTAACGTCTTAGCAAGACGTAACTTGGGGATTGCCTTTTAAGTAAACTCAATGTCCCCTCATCATTGAGTCAATCAAACCTACAAGTAAGACAATGTTGTCTACCTATACTGTTTCAAACATGCCCTATTGATTTTCAAATTTTTCTGTACCAAAAACTAGGGGCATGCTTGAGGGTTTTAGATAACCCACATCTAGGTGCAAATCAAATAATTAAGGCATCAAAACACAATTGTACCTAGAACAAACAAAACAACTAACTCCTTAGATTGTAATTAAAGCTTTAAAATTTTGGAGATAGTTTCAGAATTTTTTTTTTTTTTTTAATTTTTTTGAAGTTAAAATAACATAATCAGTATTAACCAAGAGTGCTCCCAGGAAAGAATGGTGGGGCAAAGGCTCCTTAAAAACCATCCTCCTAGACAGAGCAACGTTCCCAGGAAAGACTAGTGGCACAAAGGCTTCCAAGAACTAGTCTCCTAGACAGAACTCCCTTAGATCTTTACTTTTCATGCTATTAAAATTAAGTTAATTAAGTTAAGTTAAGTTAAAATTTAAGTTAATTAAGTTAATAAAAAGGTAGGTTAATTAAGTTAATGAAAATCTAAGTTAATTAAGTTAGTAAATTAAATTAATATAAGTTAGTAAATTAAGTTACTAAAAACCTAAGTTAATTAACTTAAACGAAAATTAAAAAAAAAAAAAATTTGAAAAAAAAATAAAATAAAAAGAGAAAAAGAGAAAAAAATAAAAATTAAGCCAAAAAATAATAATAATAATAAAATAAAATAAATTGAAAAAAATAATTGAAAAAGGTAAAAGAAAAAAAAAGAAAAAAAAAAAACAAAAAAAATAAAATAAAAAAAAATGAAAATAAAGATTTTGATTTTTTTTTTTTATTTTTTGATTTTTTGATTTTTTGATTTTTTTTATTTTTTTTATTTTTTTTGATTTTTTTTATTTTTTTTTTATTTTTTTGATTTTTTTTTTATTTTTATTATTTTTATTATTTTTTTGATTTTTTTATTTTTTTATTTTTTTATTTTTTTATTCTTATTTATTTATTAATTTAATTTAAAATTTATTTACTTTTTTTTTACTTCAAATTTCAAAATGCAAAATTATTTTATTATTCATGCTATATTTTTTTTATTTATTACGAAATTGAAATTTGAATTTTTTTTTTTTACTTTTCACAAAAATTTTTTATTTTTTTTAATTTTTTAATAAAAAAAACCACAATTATTTACAACACAAAAGGTTTTTAAAATTTTGATAAATAATTTAAAAACGCTATTCCTTCCCCGGCAACGGCGCCAAAAACTTGATACGGGGCAGAACCGACATCGCCGATCCTGCCCGTTCATTTGGTTTTATTTATTTATAAAACTCTCGCAAGTGCACGAATCATTTCGTAGAAAATGATAAGTATACTCCCAAGGTCGATCTAAGGAAGGAATGTATGTGGTTTTTAATTTATTATTCAAACTTTTAAAAACGAAATTAAATCCTAAACATCCTGTCACGATATTTTGGTGTTTTGTGTTTTTAATCTACTTACATAAAAATAAACATAGATTCAATAAACATTTATGCAAATTTTATCTGTTAAAACAGTGGAGTATTTATGGATATAATAACTAAGTTAATTATGCTTGCTCATATTATTTAGGTTATTAAAGATATGAATTGATATTTATTGATTCTCTCTTTTTTATATGAATACCACCTTTGGTGGGGTTAGATATTCTTTGTTAACTAAACAAATCAATTAACACCTATGGGTGGGGTTGATAACTAATTTGATTAATTAAATTAATTCCTTTTTCTAAGAGATTGAAAATGAACCATTTAAATGCCACCTTTGGTGGGGTTAGACAGTTTAAACTTTATTCAAGGTGTCCAAATTAAACCTAAGAATTTAATTATCCGAGTACTAACTTTCAAGTTTTAAAACCACTACTGAAAACATGTTGTCAATACATTTTCAGATAATAATTCTTATAAAAACTTTTGAAATAGAGCTTCACTCTAACTACCTAGGCGATTGTACCAACAAATAAAAGACCACCACTTTAAATTACACAGGATGACTAAACCTTAAAATCTAATTTTCAGATTTAAGTTTGTAATGAAAAATAATATATTTCTCTCTAACATTCTTAATATAAAATCTTGAATAAAAATAAAATCAATTTATTTTAGAGATTTTTACCTATTTAATATTTCGCAAGCATAACAACGTCATTATTACATCATATTTACTAAACAAACAAAGATAGTTAAATTTAACCACAGACAAGTTGAATATAACATGTAAGAATAAAGCATAAAAATAACTGTAAAGAAAATAAAATCCTTACAGAACTTCGACGCTATTCCCGTAGCTGGAAAACCTCCAAGCGGAATTTGCACTCCCATTTATTGAATCGAAAAGCTAATAAATTACAAAAACATAACTAGTTCTTCCCAAAAAGGGAAGAACTCTAAAACTAAGAGAAATTAACTAAAAACTAAGAAAAACTAAAAAAAACTTAAAAATCTAAGAAAAGAGAGAAAGAAAGAAGAGAGAAGTGTGTTTTGAAGGTGTGTTTTGAAGTGAAGGGAATGGGGTTTTTATAGGTGAGGATCGAGAGAAAAAATGAGTAAAAAATGTTAAAAAATTATTTAAAAATGTAAAAACGCGTATTGGAATTGTCGATGTCATTAATGACGTCGCATGACGTCACGAGGCGGCTGCACGTGAAAAATGGGCGAAAAAGGCGTTGGGCGCGCGGAGGGGCGCTGGCCTTGTATGCTGTCATTGCTGCTCGTAGCGCGCGTGAACAGATCTGCATGTGATGCGCGGATGGGCGCCAGTCTTGTAGCTTGCACATGGTATTGAAATTTCTTGTATGGGTAATGGGCGCGATTTCCGTCTTTTGACATTTTTGACCTTTTCGACCCATTTTGTCCAATTTTTCCATGTTTGTTGACCTTTTCCCACTTATTTATTAATATATTTGTGATGTATTGCTTCAAGTATTCCTCTTTGAGTCTTTAAATTGCGTTTTTAAGCCAATATACCTGAAAAACAATAAAAATACCCGTGATTCCGAAAAAGACAAATTTATATAAATATATGATAAAACATATAAATATATGTATTTTTAATCAATTAATGTACATAAAATCATGGTTATTTTAGTGCTTTTTGGGCACTCATCAGAGTGACACCGTATTTGGCAAGGAGGGTTTCAAAATATTTGTTGCAAAAATGAGTTCTCCCATCACTTATGATTGCCCTTGGGGTGCCAAATCGAGTGAAAATGTTTTTCTTTAGAAAATTCAGTACCACTTTGGAATCATTGGTAGGCAAGGGAATTGCTTCTACCCACTTAGAAACATAATCCACAGCAACCAAAATGTAGAGGTTGTTGTAGGACGAGATAAAAGGCCCCATGAAATCAATTCCCCAAACATCAAATATTTCTACCTCAAGAATGTTGTTTAAAGGCATCTCGTGTTTCTTAAAAATGTTACCAACTCTTTGGCACCTGTCACAGTATGAAACAAAGAAATGTGCATCTTTAAACAAATTTGGCCAATAAAACCAGTTGAAGAACCTTAGTCATAGCTTCTTTCTTTTCCAAAATGGCCCCCATAGGCTGAAGAATGACAATGTTTAAGTATATTTTCAATTTCTTCCTTTGGGACACACCTTCTGATAAGTTGATCTGCATAATGCTTAAACAAGTAAGGTTCATCCCATAAATAGTACTTAACATCGTGTAATAATTTTTTCTTCTGTTGGAAAGATATTTCCGGTGGGAGCACATTGCTTACGATGTAATTAACATAGTCTGCGTACCATGGCACACTTCTATGATCAAAGGAAAACAATTGCTCATCGGAAAAGTCTCACCAATGATAGTCTTGTCCACGGCTCCATCATTATTCTCCAATCTCGATAGATGATCTACCACTTGATTTTCGGTTCCTTTCTTATCCTTGATCTCCAAATCAAATTCTTGAAGTAGGAGGATCCATCTAATCAATCTTGGTTTTGCATCTTTTTTAGCCATTAGATATTTTATAGCAGAATGATCAGTATAAACTGTCACTTTAGTTCCGATTAGGTAGGAGCGAAACTTTTCAAAAGCATATACAACAAAGAAGTAATTCTTTTTTCAGTGGTAGCATAATTCATTTGAGCCTCGGTCAAAGTTTTGCTGGCATAGTATATGGCATGAAAAACTCTCTTTTTCCGTTGTCCTAAAACAGCTCCTACTGCAAAATCACTGGCATCACACATAAGCTCAAAAGGTAGATTCCAATGTGGTGCAACAATGATGGGAGCCGTGATCAACTTTTCTTTCAAAACCCCGAAAGTCGCAAAACACTTTTCGTCAAATGTGAATTTTGTATCTTTTTCCAAAAGATTACAAAGAGGCTTTGATATCTTGGAAAAATCTTTTATGAAACGCCTATAGAATCCTGCATGCCCAAGAAAGCTTCTAATTGCTTTCACCGATGTTGGAGCGGTAGTTTCTCAATGGTTTCAATCTTTGCCCTATCCACTTCAATTCCTTTAGACGAAATTAGATGGCCGAGGACAACACCTTCTCCTACCATGAAGTGGCATTTTTCCCAATTTAAAACCAAGTTTGTTTCTTCGCATTTTTGTAGGACCAAAGAAAGGTTATGCAAGCACATATCAAATGAATCCCCAAAAGCGAGAAGTCGTCCATAAATATCTCAATAAAATCTTCCACCATGCTTGAGAAGATAGCCATCATACACCTCGAAAAGTGGCTGGAGCATTACACAATCCAAAAGGCATTCTTCGGAAAGCAAAAGTTCCATATGGATAGGTGAAAGTGGTTTTCTCTTGATCTTGGTAGCGATAGCAATTTGATTGTAAACCAGAATAGCCATCCAAGAAACAATAGAAAGAATGTCCCGCCTTGCTGTCTAGCATTTGGTCAATAAATGGAAGGGAAAATGATCCTTTCGAGTGGCCTTGTTGAGCTTAGATAATCCATGCATACCCGCCAACTGTCACTTTCCTTGTGGGAATCAACTCATTATTGCTATTAGTCTCCTTGTAATTCCTCCTTTCTTCGGAACACAATGAATTGGGCTGACCCAAGAGCTATCTGAAATAGGATAGATAATGCCTGCATCTAACCACTTAATGATTTCCTCTTTTACTACCTCCTTCATGATTGGATTCAAACGACGTTGATGCTCAATAGTCGGCTTGATATCTTCTTCAAACAAGATCTTATGCATGCATATTGAAGGGCTAATTCCTTTAATGTCAGCTATAGACCATCCTAATGCTAGCTTGTAATTTCTCAACACTCTCAATAGCTTCTTTTCTTGATCGTCATCTAGAGATGCTGAAATAATCACAGGCATTGTAGTCATTTCACCCAAATAAGCATACCTTAGATGGGTAGGCAGTGGCTTAAGCTCTAATAATTGTTTCTGTTCCATAGATGGCTTCCCATAGGTAAGCTTAGATGGTGTTGCAACTTGTGATGCCTCTTCTTCAATTTGCGGACTAAAGAGTTGTGGAGATGCTTTAAGTAACTTGAGATATTCAAGAGAATAAAAGTTATCAATAACATTGTCATTCACAAGTGCAAGTTCCAAAGCATCAAGATCTAGCTTTCCCCTGAAATTGTTTTCAACTAACGCATTCACCATGTCAACTCTAAAGCAATCATCAGATTCTCTTGGAAATTTCATAGCTTTAAAGACATTGAAAGTTACCTCTTGGTCTTGAACTCTCATGGTGAGCTCACCTTTTTGAACATCAATCAAAGTCCTACCAGTTGCTAAAAATGGTCTCCCCAGAATAATAGGAATTTCTTTATCTTCCTCCATGTCAAGAATTATGAAATCTGCAGGAAAGATAAACTTGTCAACCTTTACAAGCACATCCTCTATAATGCCTCTCGGGTGTTTCAGAGACCTATCTGCAAGTTGAAGAGTTACAGTGGTTGGTTGTGCTTCTCCTAATCCAAGTCTTTGATAGATGGATAGTGGCATCAAATTAATGCTTGCACCCAGATCACACAGAGCTCTACCAAAAAATTTCTCACCAATAGTACAAGGAATGGTGAAACTTCCTGGATCTTTAAGCTTAGGTGGTAGCTTCTTCTGAAGGATGGCACTACACTCCTCTGTGAGAGCAACTGTCTCAAAATCACCTAACCTTCTCTTCTTAGACAAAATGTCTTTCATGAATTTCACATAGCTAGGCATTTGCTCCAAGGCATCAGCGAAAGGAATGTTTATACGAAGTTTCTTAAATACTTCAAGAAACTTGGAGAATTGCTTATCAAGCTTTTGCTTATGGAAGCGTTGAGGAAATGGAATTGGTGGATTATATGACTTGAGACTTTCTAAAGCTGGTTTCATTATCGGACTTTTTGTTAATTCATTCTCTTCAACCCTATGATTAGCCTTTTCTTGTTTTTCTGGGTCAACACCCTCAACAATAAGAGTCGGTGGAGAAATGGGTTTTTGTATTTCTTCTAACTCTTTTCCACTCCTCAATGTCACTACCTTACAATGCTCTTTTCCCTCCCTTTTTGGATTGATTTCAGTATCACTAGGTAAAGAACCTTGAGGGCGATTGTTGACAGCAGTAGCTAGTTGCCCCAATTGAACTTCGAGATTTCTAATAGACGTTGCCTGATTCTGGAGAATAGTCTCATTCTTAGCCATATATTGAGCAAACATATCTTCCAATGAAGGCTTTCTCTCCTGTTGTGGGACTTGGTTATGAAAACCTGGAGGGTGAGTGGGCTTCATAGAAGATGATTGGCCTTGATTATTACTCCAAGAAAAATTAGGATGATTCTTCCACCCTGGATTGTATGTGTTGGAATAGGGATTGTTTTGATTGTTTTGATTCCTACTATAATTGGAAACAAAATTGACAGATTCAGAGTTGTGAGGACATCTCTCACTGGCATGATTACCATTGCAAATTTCACATGCAACAAAAGGACTCTGAATAGAATGGACACCCATAGTATCCATCTTTTTCACCAAAGCAGATACTTGTGCAGTTAAAGCAGTCATAGCATCAATCTCATGAATTCCAGCTGCTTTCTTAGGCAACATCCTCTCTGATGGCCATTCATAACTATTTGAGGCCATTTCCTCTAATAAGTTGTATGCTTCATCAATTGATTTCCCCATTAAAGCACCACGATGCAAAGATCAATCATATTTCTAGTTTGACCCATCAAACTATTATAAAATGTTTGAACTTGAAGCCACTTCGGTAATCCGTGGTGAGGACATCTTCGAAGTAGCTCCTTGTACCTCTCCCAAGCTTCATATAATGACTCTGAGTCAAACTGCATAAAAGTGGTGATTTCATTCCTCATCCGTGCAGTCTTTGCCGGTGGAAAATATTTGGCTAAAATTTTTTGAGCCAAATCCTCCCACGTAGTGATAGAACCACATGGTAATGAATTCAACCAACTCTTTGCCTTATCCCTAAGTGAAAAGGGAAAAAGTCTCAACCGAATAGCATCATCAGTGACTCCATTATGCCTAAATGTGTCGCAAATCTCAAGAAAATTTGATATATGGGAGTTTGGATCATCGTGGGGTAAACCACCAAATTGAACCGAGGTCTGAATCATATGAATTATTGCAGGCTTAATTTCAAAATTATTAGCTTGAATTGAAGGTCTCCTAATGCTTGACTGGATGCCGCCAACCATGGGCACTGCATAATCTCTTAAGGATCTTGGTTCTTCTACTTCTGGAATTTCATTATTCATAGCTAAATGTTCTAAGGTTTCTTGTTTATTATTTTTCTTTAAGTTCAAAGTAGTTCTATGGATTTCTAGATCTAAGGGAACTAAGTCAAGATTTCTTATGCGTCGCATACAAAGTCCCACTCTATCCAAAATTAAATCTAATACAATAAATTACATTTAAAACATAAATAAACACACAAATCCAAGCAAGTAAAAGTAAGCAATTAAACAAATAATATTTTTGTTTTTTTTTGTTTTTGAATTAAAATTAGATTAATTGGTATTAATATCAACAAAAATTAGTAAAATAAATCCCCGGCAACGGCGCCAAAAACTTGTTGCGTGTTTTTCAACACACGAACTCGTGCAAGTATACACGGTCACAAGTAATAATATTTGTAAGTAAAGATCGTTCCCACAGAGATTTATTACTAGTATTCGTTAATTATTAAAATTATTTCAACCTAATTTTATCCAAACAGTCGATAATTGTTACAGTTTGACTAACTAACTTTTATAACAGATTGCAAGAAAATTCTAGGATTGCAGTTTCACCAAATTAATTCACTTGAATCATTATATTTTATCTTGATTTATGTTATCGTGTTTTAAGTTGTTAACCAAGAACTCCTAATTTATCCATATATCTCTTCCGAGCTCCATACAGAAACATCTAGTTAAAATGATTCACTATATTCCTATGCGAATTAAATTCAACCAGATTTATTAAGTTCTGAGTTCTCTAACAGTTACACATACAATAAAAGTATATTTCTATCTCTTATGTATATACGTTATTTCATCACGAGCAGCACACAAAAATGCATTTTTCAAGTTTATTTAAATGTCACATATCAGTTAATTAATCTTCCGATAATTAAAAACATTAAACACAGATAAAATAAACAACTTAAAACAGTCCCATAAATCATTCAAAAATATTTAATTCAAATTTCATAATTTACGCTACACTGCAATCCTAGAACAAATGTATTAGTTCATAGCAGAATTTAAAATTACAACACAACAAAAATAAAACATTGCAGAGAAAGAAAATTAAAAGAAAATAGATAAGAAAAAAAAACTCTTTCACGATTCCTCAATGAAAAATAAATTTCATCCCTTTTCTTCTTCTTTGTTGTCTTCTTTCTCTGTAATTTCCCTAAGAAAATACAACATAAAATGTTAAATCAATACTCTGCGTGTTTGTGTAACACGCAAACAAGAAAAACAGAAAAATTAAAATGTTACAAGGAAGAAAAACTTGCAAGAACTGCTAGTTTTCTCCCAAAATTTCGAGAGAAAAAGAAGAAAGAAAAATGCTCGAACTGGAAAACTAACTAAAAAAAAAAGAGAAGAAAAAAAATTCCTTTACGCGTATCCTCCCATAAACATATATCCCCTATTTTTCTTTTTATTTTTTTTTATTATTTATTTATTTTTTATTTTTTTATCATCAGTGGGGAACAAGGGAGTAGCACGCGTAAACACACTCTGCAAATTTTTTGAATTTTTTTTCTTTTTCCGCATGCCACGTGTCACTATGTGATTCGCTGAGAGAACTGTAGTGCCACGTGGCAGCTTTTCATTGGGCGGTAAGCCGGGCGCATGAAGAACGCATCGCACAGGATTTCTTCTGACGGTAGTGGTTAACTACTGGAAGTGGGCGCCGATTCTCGCGTTTTTATTTCACCAAATACATGCCACGTGTCATCATTTTATTCGCCGGAATATTTCGAGACACGTGGCCGGGTCATTTACCATTTGAAGAGTGAGGGTGCACGCCACTTGGATGGACCAGCGTCACACGGGATTTTTACACGGCGGCTCGGTGCGCGGCGACTTGGATGGACGCGCTTCAATCTGGAACGTTGATCTGATCCAACGGTCAGCGATCACCTCGGGGGAATCTGCGCACCCGACATGTGGGGCCCACTCTGACGCCGGCCTGCGCGACACGTGGGACCCACTGGCACGCCGAGCCGCGCGAAGATTCTACACGCGATTTTTCCTCGTCTGGTTGTACTCGCCGAATCCGGGACCGTTTAATTGATGATCGAATCCGCGCGTGATGGACGTCGTGATTTATGCGAGTGTGATTCTTTTCTGTGAGAAAATTCAATTTTCTTAATTATATTTTGACCCACAAATATATTTCAAATTACATTTTCAACTTTTTTAATTGCAATACTGACCACTTTTGGAAATTTAAATTAAATTTTAAACTTTTAATAATTGAAATTAAGCACGACTTTAATTTAAATTATATTTTAAACTTTTATAAATTGCAATTAATCACTCTTTTATTTGAAATTATATTTTTGGGTACAAATTTGCATTTAAGTACGTTTCGATACAAATTACTTAATTTTATTTAAAATATATAAAAAACAAGAATACTAATTTATTAATTGAAAATTAACTAAAAACATCAAGAACATAGCAATTATAATTAATAAAATAGGTGAAAATAACTATATAAAATACGCTTATCAACACCCCAAACTTAAGTTTTGCTAGTCCTCGAGCAAAAGGAAGGAAATAAAACAAAGATAATCGCATTTAAAATCGTGATTTTCAAAATATTTCTTTTGTCTTTCGAAATTACATAACTCAAAGAAATAAAAGAATTTTATCTAAGCATCAAAATTAATTTAAAAGTATATCACATTTTCACAACGAATTTTAGTGCGTGTGTGAAGTCTTTTCATATTTCATTACATGCAATCCGGATCAGTTTATACAGATATAAAATCAAACAAATTGTCATGAAATCACAAATCTCATAAGTTTATTTTTCATTTCTCTCTCCACTAATGTAGACAAACACAAAACACAAAATCAATAGGACTTTATAAAGCTTGTAATGTATGGCTTAGGTAAGGGTAGGATAAAGGATAATATTTAGCTTAACTTTTCCCGAGCATAACATTTCAGGATTGAAAAAGATAATTTTATCATCACAATAATTACTTCCCAATTTGGGATTTATCATAACATACAATACTTTTTTTTTTTCAGTATCCCTTTTTTTTTCGGATATAACTTTAAATATTTACTAACAATTGTCACATGTTAGTGAGATAAGAACAATAGGTATATCTACACATATATATATATTTTAGATAGGTTTTTGAAATGAAAAAAATATATATGTAAACTTTGAAGCTCAAAAGGGGTATACTATGGATAATGTATGTCAAGGTAGATAGAAAGGCTCAAACGATCCAAAGATGGCCTAAATCATTTTCTTAGTTACATGTCATCTATAATTTCGCCTCGAGAGAAAATCAAACAAATTCTAAAAATTGTGACACCACAAAAATCAATCGAATTTCATACTCATATAAACCTTCTCTAAATTATCATAGCAACTCAAAAATCAAGACTAGTGCTCATGAATATTTATTCTTGTAAAATGAAACATACGTAAAAATTATTCATCACTTAGACAATATTCAAATTTTATTTTATTATTTTTTTTTCAAAGAGATATGCATCATTTAAATCGAAGAAATAAAAATAAATCACTATTCATAGCAACATATCTTCAATCAACCAAACAAACCAAACTAGACGCGCAACAATATCAAGCAGTATTTCAAATAAGTTTAATCTCAACACCCCCGAACTTAATATGCACATTGTCCCCAATGTGTGAAAATTAAAGAACAAAGGAGATGTGTTAAAAGAAACTTCCCTGAATGGTGAGTTGACTTGTGAGATTGAAATCCAAAATTGTTTTACCTCCTCCGATTTACACCTATCAAAACAAAAAAAAAAAACAGAATGAAGAAATATGCAACTAATACATGTTCTAAAATACAATAAAAAATAAATAAATAAAAACTAAAACACATGGGTTGCCTCCCAAGAAGCGCTTGATTTAGAGTCATCAGCTTGACTGCCTTTCTCCTTGCTTTAGGTTGGATCAGATAAGAAAATGGTGGACTTTTGACGATCAATGTCACCCCCCCAATAATGTTTGAGTCTTTGCCCGTTCACTTGGAAGGTACTTTGTGATTCTTCACCTTTAATCTCAATAGCCCCATATGGGTGTACTTTGGTAATAATGAATGGCCCTGACCACTTAGATTTCAATTTTCGTGAGAAGAACTTCAAACGAGAATTGAAGAGCAATACTTTCTGTCCTGGTTCAAAGTGTCTATGCAAGATTTTGTTGTCATGCCACCTCTTCGTCTTTTCTTTATAAATCTCAGCATTTTCATATGCGTGTAAACGAATCTCATCCATCTCATTGAGTTGTAGGAGACGTCTTTCGCCACCAGCGCCTAAATCAAAATTTAAATTCTTGATACCCCAATAAGCATGGGGCTCTAATTCAATAGGAGATGACAAGCTTTCCCAAAAACCAACCGATATGGGGACATCCCAATGGGTGTCTTGTATGCTGTTCGATATGCCCAGAGTGCATCATCCAACCTCTTAGACCAATCCTTCCTTGAAGGATTTACCGTCTTCTCCAAAATCCTCTTCACCTCTCTATTTGATATCTCGACTTGTCCACTTGTTTGAGGATGATAAGCAGTTGCAATCTTGTGAGTGTGATAGGGGCAGAACCGACATCGCCGATCCTGCCCGTTACTTTGGTTTTATCTATTTATAAAACTCTCGCAAGTGCACGAATCATTTCGTAGAAAATGATAAGTATACTCCCAAGGTCGATCTAAGGAAGGAATGTATGTGGTTTTTAATTTATTATTCAAACTTTTAAAAACGAAATTAAATCCTAAACATCCTGTCACGATAGTTTGGTTTTTGTGTTCCTAATCTAATTACATAAAATAAATAAACATATATACAAATTCAATAATTAATAAACATATATACAAATTCAATAAATAATAAACATATATACAGATTCAATAAATATTCATGCAAATTTTTATCATTTATATTAGCGGAGTATTTATGGATATAATAACTAAGTTAATTATGCTTGCTCATATTATTTAGGTTATTAAAGATATGAATTGATATTTATTGATTCTCTCTTTTATATGAATACCACCTTTCGTGAGGTTAGATATTCTTTGTTAACTAAACAAATCAATTAACACCTATGGGTGGGGTTGATAACTAATTTGATTAATTAAATTAATTCCTTTTTCTAACAGATTGAAAATGAACCATTTAAATGCCACCATTGGTGAGGTTAGACGATTTAAACTTTATTCAAGGTGTACAAATTAAACCTAAGAATTTAATTATCAGAGTACTAACTTTCAAGTTTTAAACACACTACTGAAAACATGTTGTCAATACATTTTCAGATAATAATTCTTATAAAAACTTTTGAAATAGACCTTCACTCTAACTACCGGCGATTGTACCAACAAATAAAAGAGCACTACTCTAAATTAGGCAGGATGACTAAACCTTAAAATCTAATTTTGATTTAAGTTTGTAATGAAAAATAATATATTTCTCTCTAACATTCTTAATATAAAATCTTGAATAAAAATAAAATCAATTTATTTTAGAGATTTTTACCTATTTAATATTTCAAGAAGCATAACAACGCTATTATTACATCATATTTACTAAACTTGACAAAGATAGTTAAATTTAACCACAGACAAGTTGAATATAACATGTAAGAATAAAGCATAAAAATAACTGTAAAGAAAATAAAATCCTTACAGAACTTCGACGCTATTCCCGTAGCTGGAAAACCTCCAAGCGGAATTTGCACTCCCATTTATTGAATCGAAAAGCTAATAAATTACAAAAACATAACTAGTTCTTCCCAAAAAGGGAAGAACTCTAAAACTAAGAGAAATTAACTAAAAACTAAGAAAAACTAAAAAAAACTTAAAAATCTAAGAAAAGAGAGAAAGAAAGAAGAGAGAAGTGTGTTTTGAAGGTGTGTTTTGAAGTGAAGGGAATGGGGGTATTTATAGGTGAGGATGGAGAGAAAAAATGAGTAAAAAAATGTTAAAAAATTATTTAAAAATGTAAAAACGCGTATTGGAATTGCTGATGTCATTAATGACGTCAGCGTGACGTCCTGGCGGCTGCACGTGAAAAATGGGCGAAAAAGGCGTTAGGCGCGGGCTTTCTTGCTAAGCCTTGCTGTGAAGTATTGTTGCCTTGACTCGGCGCGTGAAACGATGCCGTGATAAAGCGGATGGCGAACCCGGTCTTGTGGTAGCGGCATGGTATTGAAATGACAAAATTTCTGTGTGAAGCGTGGTAGCGATTTCCGTCTTTTGACATTTTTGACCTTTTCGACCCATTTTGTCCAATTTTTCCATGTTTGTTGACCTTTTCCCACTTATTTATTAATATATTTGTGATGTATTGCTTCAAGTATTCCTCTTTGAGTCTTTAAATTGCGTTTTTAAGCCAATATACGAAAAACAATAAAAATACCCGTGATTCGAAAAAGACAAATTTATATAAATATATGATAAAACATATAAATATATGTATTTTTAATCAATTAATGTACATAAAATCATGGTTATTTTAGTGCTTTTGGGCACTCATCACAACCTCAACCGACGAACTTCTTGCTAGTCCCTTAGCAAGAGAAGCGATAAAAACTAAAAATTAAACTATCCTAAATCACTTCCGTAGATTGACACGGTTGCATTTAGCCTATGCAACAAGCCTTTAAACCCACTAGGTTGCCCTAGTGGACGAGTTTGAGTCTCGTGAGGGTTTTGATAATGATACCCACAAACATTGAACTAAATGTAAAAATTAAAAGAAATAATAACAACAATCAACTTAAAAACTAAAATTACAACAAAATCAAAAATTAACGTTTAAGAATAAAAGAAAACAACATATCACAAAAATGTCTCATACTTTTTAATCTCCTTTAAGATCATAATTAAAATCTCAAGCATAAGTTATTTTAATCTTTTTAAACAATCATGATTTATTATAATAATTAGTCGGAAATCATTTTCATATTTCATATCAAAAATGTATCAATTTAATTTCACCCAATTTCGGTGTCATAAATCCGAATTAAACCGACTCTATTCCTCACAAGTCAATACTCTCAAAACTTGAATCCTATGGGTTCAAACACTCAATACTAATTTATATGCGAAAGAGTTGATGTATAGAAATGAACTAATATGTTCGCATATGTATAAAGAAGAAAGGCTCAAAGTGTTATTTTGACATTGATCTCATGGAAGGAATCAAATGTATAAATTATAAAGATATCATATATAAAAATTATTTTCATGCATAAATCAAACTCATTAAGAAAAAATTTCAAGATATATGCCTTTTACAAATGAAGAAAGTGCAATGACTTGTTTGGGAATTACTTCCTATATCTTTCTTTTGTAATTAGCCTTTACTCACAATTTTGTAGGCAATGTGGGTCATAGTATGTAGATTATACTATATATTCTTTCTCTCTCTATTTTTTTCTGAAGATACTTTTCAATATATATCATTTTTTTAGAGAGTCAACCCATGTATAGATTGTACATTTTTTTTTTTTTAGGATTTTGGTGAATGGTTAATTTTGTGGCTTTTTTGTTTGATCTTGGTTTAGGTAACCCCAGATATGTCTCTTTTTTTGTAACAGTCATGCACGAATGAGATAAAAGCATATACTATCAATTTCTACTCAAATCATTTAATCTAAGCAAAAATAATAATAAAAAATATACGACACTCTATTAAGATGAGAAAAAATTCATACATTCAATATTAATGCCTATAGAGATCATCTAAGAATTTGAAGAAATAAGAAATGTGTTTGGAGTAGAAAAAATATATATTTCACTCTGAATAAAGGAAATTAGGCTCAAATTATATCTCACAAAGGTAGTCTCCACTAAAACAAATTCATAAATACCGATTTTGGGTTTAATATAATTTCTACATCTTATCAAGAAATACTAGTTATGACAAAAATTAACTAATTATCAAAAATAATTACATAATATTTCATGATATGTTTTCCAAAATTAATCTAACAAGACAAAAGACTTAACTTTTTACTTAAATTTGATTTAAAGAAATGATTAATTTTTGGGAGAACTTTTTTTTTTTTTAATTCCAAAATTACTAAATCACACAAAACAAAAATAAAACTAAACACAAAAAATGAAGATGTGAACATAAAAAAGAAAAAATTAATAATTTTTTTTTTTTAATTTTTAAATTGTTAAATCTTTTTTTTTCTTTTCTAATTAAGCATGGTAACTTTTCACCACCCCAACCTAGAACTTACATTGTCCTCAATGTAACAAGCGTAAATTAAAGATAAAGAGAAAAGAGAAGAAAAATTACCTATTTCTTGAGAATGTGTAAGTAGTAATGGAGAAATGCAAGTACATTCATCATATTCATCATTAAAGTGTATACGAACGATTCTTTGTGAACTTCTAACAACTCAAAAAATATTTTTAGTTTTAACAATTTAAGAATTATTCACATATAATTAAACCAAAATAAACAATAAAATTAAAACAAATAACAAAAAAAATTACCTAAAATGATGGGTTGCCTCGTCAGTAGCTTAGTTTAACGTCTTAGCAAGGCGTAACTTGGGATTGCCTTTTAAGTAAACTCAATGTCCCCTCATCATTGAGTCAATCAAACCTACAAGTAAGACAATGTTGTCTACCTATCTTACATTTCAAACATGCCCTATTGATTTTCAAATTTTTACGTACCAAAAACTAGGGGCATGCTTGAGGGTTTTAGATAACCCACATCTAGGTGCAAATCAAATAATTAAGGCATCAAAACACAATTGTACCTAGAACAAACAAAACAACTAACTCCTTAGATTGTAATTAAAGCTTTAAAATTTTGGAGATAGTTTTAATTTTTTTTTTAATTTTTTGAAGTTAAAATAACATAATCGGTATTAACCAAGAGTGCTCCCAGGAAAGAATGGTGGGGCAAAGGCTCATAAAAACCATCCTCCTAGGCGAACAACGTTCCCAGGAAAGACTAGTGGCCTGAGGCTTCCAAGAACTAGTCTCTGCAACGAACTCCCTTAGATCTTTACTTTTCATGCTATTAAAATTAAGTTAATTAAGTTAAGTTAAGTTAAAATTTAAGTTAATTAAGTTAATAAAAAGGTAGGTTAATTAAGTTAATGAAAATCTAAGTTAATTAAGTTAGTAAATTAAATTAATATAAGTTAGTAAATTAAGTTACTAAAAACCTAAGTTAATTAACTTAAGCGAAAATTAAAAAAAAGTAGTTAAAAAATTTGAAAAAAAAAATAAAATAAAAAGAGAAAAAGAGAAAAAATAAAAATTAAGCCAAAAAATAATAATAATAATAAAATAAAATAAATTGAAAAAAAATAATTGAAAAAGAAAAAAGAAAAAAAAAAAAAAAAAAAAAAAAAAAAAAAAAAAAAAAAAAAAAATTGAAAATAAAGTTTTTGATTTTTTTTTGATTTTTGATTTTTGATTTTTTGATTTTTGATTTTTTTATTTTTTGATTTTTTTGATTTTTTATTTTTTTGATTTTTGATTTTTTTTATTTTTATTATTTTTATTATTTTTTGATTTTTTTGATTTTTTTGATTTTTTGATTTTTTATTATTATTTTTTATTATTTATTTTGATTTTATTTACTTTTTTTTTTACTTCAAATTTCAAAATGCAAAATTATTTTATTATTCATGCTATATTTTTTTTATTTATTACGAAATTGAAATTTGAATTTTTTTTTTTACTTTTCACAAAAATTTTTTATTTTTTTTAATTTTTTAATAAAAAAAACCACAATTATTTACAACACAAAAGGTTTTTAAAATTTTGATAAATAATTTAAAAACGCTATTCCTTCCCCGGCAAAAACTTGATCTGGCGGCGAGCGACATGTAGATCCTGCGTTCATTTGGTTTTATTTATTTATAAAACTCTACGCAAGTGCCGCGAATCATTTAAGTAGAAAATGATAAGTATACTCCCAAGTCGATCTAAGGAAGGAATGTATGTGGTTTTTAATTTATTATTCAAACTTTTAAAAAGCGAAATTAAATCCTAAACATCTGTCACGATATTTTGGTGTTTTGTGTTTTTAATCTACTTACATAAAAATAAACATAGATTCAATAAACATTTATGCAAATTTTATCTGTTAAAGCAGAGGAGTATTTATGGATATAATAACTAAGTTAATTATGCTTGCTCATATTATTTAGGTTATTAAAGATATGAATTGATATTTATTGATTCTCTCTTTTTATATGAATACCACCTTTGGTGGGGTTAGATATTCTTTGTTAACTAAACAAATCAATTAACACCTATGGGTGGGGTTGATAACTAATTTGATTAATTAAATTAATTCCTTTTTCTAAGAGATTGAAAATGAACCATTTAAATGCCACCTTTGGTGAGTTAAAACGATTTAAACTTTATTCAAGGTGTCCAAATTAAACCTAAGAATTTAATTATCCGAGTACTAACTTTCAAGTTTTAAAACCACTCTTGAAAACATGTTGTCAATACATTTTCAGATAATAATTCTTATAAAAACTTTTGAAATAGAGCTTCACTCTAACTACTTAGGGCGATTGTACCAACAAATAAAAGAGCACTACTCTAAATTAGGCCAGGATGACTAAACCTTAAAATCTAATTTTCAGATTTAAGTTTGTAATGAAAAATAATATATTTCTCTCTAACATTCTTAATATAAAATCTTGAATAAAAATAAAATCAATTTATTTTAGAGATTTTTACCTATTTAATATTTATGAAGCATAACAACGTCATTATTACATCATATTTACTAAGCGGCCGACATAGTTAAATTTAACCACAGACAAGTTGAATATAACATGTAAGAATAAAGCATAAAAATAAGCGTAAAGAAAATAAAATCCTTACGAGAACTTCGACGCTATTCCCGTACTTGGAAAACCTCCAAGCGGAATTTGCACTCCCATTTATTGAATCGAAAAGCTAATAAATTACAAAAACATAACTAGTTCTTCCCAAAAAGGGAAGAACTCTAAAACTAAGAGAAATTAACTAAAAACTAAGAAAAACTAAAAAAAACTTAAAAATCTAAGAAAAGAGAGAAAGAAAGAAGAGAGAAGTGTGTTTTGAAGGTGTGTTTTGAAGTGAAGGGAAGGGGGGTATTTATAGGTGAGGATGGAGAGAAAAAATGAGTAAAAAAATGTTAAAAAATTATTTAAAAATGTAAAAACGCGTATTGGAATTGCTGATGTCATTAATGACGTCAGCATGACGTCACGAGGCGGTACACGTGAAAAATGGGGCGAAAAGGCGTTAGGCGCGCGGGCTGGCTTGTATTAAGCCTTGTGGAAATTATCGGCATTGCGCTTCAGGCGTGAAACGATGCCCGCGATGGTAGCGGATGGGCGAACAGTCTTGTATGGTAGCCTTGGCGCGCACATTATTGGTATTTCTTGTATGACGGTAATGCGATTCCGTCTTTTGACATTTTTGACCTTTTCCACCCATTTTGTCCAATTTTTCCATGTTTGTTGACCTTTTCCCACTTATTTATTAATATATTTGTGATGTATTGCTTCAAGTATTCCTCTTTGAGTCTTTAAATTGCGTTTTTAAGCCAATATACCTGAAAAACAATAAAAATACCCGTGATTCCGAAAAAGACAAATTTATATAAATATATGATAAAACATATAAATATATGTATTTTTAATCAATTAATGTACATAAAATCATGGTTATTTTAGTGCTTTTTGAGCACTCATCAGAGTGACACCGTATTTGCCAAGGAGGGTTTCAAAATATTTGTTGCAAAAATGAGTTCTCCCATCACTTATGATTGCCCTTGGGGTCCCAAATCAGTGAAAATGTTTTTCTTTAGAAAATTCAGTACCACTTTGGAATCATTGGTAGGCAAGGGAATTGCTTCTACCCACTTAGAAACATAATCCACAGCAACCAAAATGTAGAGGTTGTTGTAGGACGAGATAAAAGGCCCCATGAAATCAATTCCCCAAACATCAAATATTTCTACCTCAAGAATGTTGTTTAAAGGCATCTCGTGTTTCTTAAAAATGTTACCAACTCTTTGCTTTGTCCGCAGTATGAAACAAAGAAATGTGCATCTTTAAACAAATTTGGCCAATAAAAGCAGATTGAAGAACCTTAGCACTTGAGTTCTTTCTTTTCCAAAATGGTCCCCATAGGCTGAAGAATGACAATGTTTAAGTATATTTTCAATTTCTTCCTTTGGGACACACCTTCTGATAAGTTGATCTGCATAATGCTTAAACAAGTAAGGTTCCTCCCATAAATAGTACTTAACATCGTGTAATAATTTTTTCTTGTTGGAAAGATATTTCGGTGGGAGCACATTGCTTACGATGTAATTAACATAGTCTGCGTACCATGGCACACTTCATGATCAAAGGAAAACAATTGCTCATCGGAAAAGTCTCACCAATGATAGTCTTGTCCACGGCTCCATCATTATTCTCCAATCTCGATAGATGATCGGCCACTTGATTTTCGGTTCCTTTCTTATCCTTGATCTCCAAATCAAATTCTTGAAGTAGGAGGATCCATCTAATCGATCTTGGTTTTGCATCTTTTTTAGCCATTAGATATTTTATAGCGAGAATGATCGGTATAAACTGTCACTTTAGTTCCGATTAGGTAGGAGCGAAACTTTTCAAAAGCATATACAATGACAAGTAATTCTTTTTCGGTGGTAGCATAATTCATTTGAGCCTCGGTCAAAGTTTCTTTGGCATAGTATATGGCATGAAAAACTCTCTTTTTCCGTTGTCCTAAAACAGCTCCTCTTGCAAAATCAACGGCATCACACATAAGCTCAAAAGGTAGATTCCAATGCGGTGCAACAATGATGGGAGCCGTGATCAACTTTTCTTTCAAAACCACGAAAATTTGAAAACACTTTTCGTCAAATGTGAATTTTGTATCTTTTTCCAAAAGATTACAAAGAGGCTTTGATATCTTGGAAAAATCTTTTATGAAACGCCTATAGAATCCTGCATGCCCAAGAAAGCTTCTAATTGCTTTCACCGATGTTGGAGGCGGTAGTTTCTCAATGGTTTCAATCTTTGCCCTATCCACTTCAATTCCTTTAGACGAAATTAGATGGCCGAGGACAACACCTTCTCCTACCATGAAGTGGCATTTTTCCCAATTTAAAACCAAGTTTGTTTCTTCGCATTTTTGTAGGACCAAAGAAAGGTTATGCAAGCACATATCAAATGAATCCCCAAAAACTGAGAAGTCGTCCATAAATATCTCAATAAAATCTTCCACCATGCTTGAGAAGATAGCCATCATACACCTCTGAAAAGTGGCTGGAGCATTACACAATCCAAAAGGCATTCTTCGGAAAGCAAAAGTTCCATATGGATAGGTGAAAGTGGTTTTCTCTTGATCTTCAGGCGCGATAGCAATTTGATTGTAACCAGAATAGCCATCCAAGAAACAATAGAAAGAATGTCCTGCCAATCTGTCTAGCATTTGGTCAATAAATGGAAGGGGAAAATGATCCTTTCGAGTGGCCTTGTTGAGCTTCCGATAATCCATGCATACCCGCCAACCTGTCACTTTCCTTGTGGGAATCAACTCATTATTGCTATTAGTCTCCACTGTAATTCCTCCTTTCTTCGGAACACAATGAATTGGGCTGACCCAAGAGCTATCTGAAATAGGATAGATAATGCCTGCATCTAACCACTTAATGATTTCCTCTTTTACTACCTCCTTCATGATTGGATTCAAACGACGTTGATGCTCAATAGTCGGCTTGATATCTTCTTCAAACAAGATCTTATGCATGCATATTGAAGGGCTAATTCCTTTAATGTCAGCTATAGACCATCCTAATGCTAGCTTGTAATTTCTCAACACTCTCAATAGCTTCTTTTCTTGATCGTCATCTAGAGATGCTGAAATAATCACAGGCATTGTAGTCATTTCACCCAAATAAGCATACCTTAGATGGGTAGGCAGTGGCTTAAGCTCTAATAATTGTTTTACATTCCATAGATGGCTTCCCATAGGTAAGCTTAGATGGTGTTGCAACTTGTGATGCCTCTTCTTCAATTTGCGGACTAAAGAGTTGTGGAGATGCTTTAAGTAACTTGAGATATTCAAGAGAATAAAAGTTATCAATAACATTGTCATTCACAAGTGCAAGTTCCAAAGCATCAGTACTCCAGTTTTCCCTGAAATTGTTTTCAACTAACGCATTCACCATGTCAACTCTAAAGCAATCATCAGATTCTCTTGGAAATTTCATAGCTTTAAAGACATTGAAAGTTACCTCTTGGTCTTGAACTCTCATGGTGAGCTCACCTTTTTGAACATCAATCAAAGTCCTACCAGTTGCTAAAAATGGTCTCCCCAGAATAATAGGAATTTCTTTATCTTCCTCCATGTCAAGAATTATGAAATCTGCAGGAAAGATAAACTTGTCAACCTTTACAAGCACATCCTCTATAATGCCTCTCGGGTGTTTCAGAGACCTATCTGCAAGTTGAAGAGTTACAGTGGTTGGTTGTGCTTCTCCTAATCCAAGTCTTTGATAGATGGATAGTGGCATCAAATTAATGCTTGCACCCAGATCACACAGAGCTCTACCAAAAATTTCTCACCAATAGTACAAGGAATGGTGAAACTTCCTGGATCTTTAAGCTTAGGTGGTAGCTTCTTACGAAGGATGGCACTACACTCCTCTGTGAGAGCAAGCTGTCTCAAAATCACCTAACCTTCTCTTCTTAGACAAAATGTCTTTCATGAATTTCACATAGCTAGGCATTTGCTCCAAGGCATCGAAAGGAATGTTTATATGAAGTTTCTTAAATACTTCAAGAAACTTGGAGAATTGCTTATCAAGCTTTTGCTTATGGAAGCGTTGAGGAAATGGAATTGGTGGATTATATGACTTGAGACTTTCTAAAAATTTGGTTTCATTATCGGACTTTTTGTTAATTCATTCTCTTCAACCCTATGATTAGCCTTTTCTTGTTTTTTCGGGTCAACACCCTCAACAATAAGAGTCGGTGGAGAAATGGGTTTTTGTATTTCTTCTAACTCTTTTCCACTCCTCAATGTCACTACCTTACAATGCTCTTTTCCCTCCCTTTTTGGATTGATTTCGGTATCACTAGGTAAAGAACCTTGAGGCGATTGTTGGCAATGGTAGCTAGTTGCCCCAATTGAACTTCGAGATTTCTAATAGACGTTGCACGATTACGGAGAATAGTCTCATTCTTAGCCATATATTGAGCAAACATATCTTCCAATGAAGGCTTTCTCTCTGTTGTGGGACTTGGTTATGAAAACCTGGAGGGTGAGTGGGCTTCATAGAAGATGATTGGCCTTGATTATTACTCCAAGAAAAATTAGGATGATTCTTCCATCCTGGATTGTATGTGTTGGAATAGGGATTGTTTTGATTGTTTTGATTCCTACTATAATTGGAAACAAAATTGACAGATTCAGAGTTGTGAGGACATCTCTCACTGGCATGATTACCATTGCAAATTTCACATGCAACAAAAGGACTCTGAATAGAATGGACACCCATAGTATCCATCTTTTTCACCAAAGCAGATACTTGTGCAGTTAAAGCAGTCATAGCATCAATCTCATGAATTCCAGCTGCTTTCTTAGGCAACATCCTCTCTGATGGCCATTCATAACTATTTGAGGCCATTTCCTCTAATAAGTTGTATGCTTCATCAATTGATTTCCCCATTAAAGCACCAATTGATGCAAAGATCAATCATATTTCTAGTTTGACCCATCAAACTATTATAAAATGTTTGAACTTGAAGCCACTTCGGTAATCCGTGGTGAGGACATCTTCGAAGTAGCTCCTTGTACCTCTCCCAAGCTTCATATAATGACTCTGAGTCAAACTGCATAAAAGTGGTGATTTCATTCCTCATCCGTGCGGTCTTTCTTGGGTGGAAAATATTTGGCTAAAATTTTTGAGCCAAATCCTCCCACGTAGTGATAGAACCACGTGGTAATGAATTCAACCAACTCTTTGCCTTATCCCTAAGTGAAAAGGGAAAAAGTCTCAACCGAATAGCATCATCAGTGACTCCATTATGCCTAAATGTGTCGCAAATCTCAAGAAAATTTGATATATGGGAGTTTGGATCATCGTGGGGTAAACCACCAAATTGAACCGAGGTCTGAATCATATGAATTATTGCAGGCTTAATTTCAAAATTATTAGCTTGAATTGAAGGTCTCCTAATGCTTATTGGATGCCGCCAACCATGGCACTGCATAATCTCTTAAGGATCTTGGTTCTTCTACTTCTGGAATTTCATTATTCATAGCTAAATGTTCTAAGGTTTCTTGTTTATTATTTTTCTTTAAGTTCAAAGTAGTTCTATGGATTTCTAGATCTAAGGGAACTAAGTCAAGATTTCTTATGCGTCGCATACAAAGTCCCACTCTATCCAAAATTAAATCTAATACAATAAATTACATTTAAAACATAAATAAACACACAAATCCAAGCAAGTAAAAGTAAGCAATTAAACAAATAATATTTTTGTTTTTTTTGTTTTTGAATTAAAATTAGATTAATTGGTATTAATATCAACAAAAATTAGTAAAATAAATCCCCGGCAACGGCGCCAAAAACTTGTTGCGTGTTTTTCAACACACGAACTTCGTGCAAGTATACACGGTCACAAGTAATAATATTTGTAAGTAAAGATCGTTCCCCGTAGATTTATTACTAGTATTAGATTAATTATTAAAATTATTTCAACCTAATTTTATCCAAGCGATCGATAATTATTCTGATTTGACTAACTAACTTTTATAACAGATTGCAAGAAAATTCTAGGATTGCGGTTTCACCAAATTAATTCACTTGAATCATTATATTTTATCTTGATTTATGTTATCGTGTTTTAAGTTGTTAACCAAGAACTCCTAATTTATCCATATATCTCTTCCGAGCTCCATACGTAAACATCTAGTTAAAATGATTCACTATATTCCTATGCGAATTAAATTCAACCAGATTTATTAAGTTCGAGTTCTCTATGATTACACATACAATAAAAGTATATTTCTATCTCTTATGTATATACGTTATTTCATCACGAAAGCAGACACAAAAATGCATTTTTCAAGTTTATTTAAATGTCACATATCAGTTAATTAATCTTAGATAATTAAAAACATTAAACACAGATAAAATAAACAACTTAAAAGCAGTCCATAAATCATTCAAAAATATTTAATTCAAATTTCATAATTTACGCTACACTTTGCAATCCTAGAACAAATGTATTAGTTCATAGCGAAATTTAAAATTACAACACAACAAAAATAAAACATTGCGAGAGAAAGAAAATTAAAAGAAAATAGATAAGAAAAAAAAACTCTTTCACGATTCCTCAATGAAAAATAAATTTCATCCCTTTTCTTCTTCTTTGTTGTCTTCTTTCTCTGTAATTTCCCTAAGAAAATACAACATAAAATGTTAAATCAATACTCTGCGTGTTTGTGTAACACGCAAACAAGAAAAACAGAAAAATTAAAATGTTACAAGGAAGAAAAACTTGCAAGAACTGCTAGTTTTCTCCCAAAATTTCGAGAGAAAAAGAAGAAAGAAAAATGCTCGAACTGGAAAACTAACTAAAAAAAAAAGAGAAGAAAAAAAATTCCTTTACGCGTATCCTCCCATAAACATATATCCCCTATTTTTCTTTTTATTTTTTTTTATTATTTATTTATTTTTTATTTTTTTATCATCAGTGGGGAACAAGGGAGTAGCACGCGTAAACACACTCTGCAAATTTTTTGAATTTTTTTTCTTTTTCCGCATGCCACGTGTCACTATGTGATTCGCTGAGAGAACTGTAGTGCCACGTGGCAGCTTTTCATTGGGCGGTAAGCCGGGCGCATGAAGAACGCATCGCACAGGATTTCTTCGGATTTGCAAGTGGTTAACGGCTGGAAGTGGGCGCTGATTCTGCGTTTTTTATTTCACCAAATACATGCCACGTGTCATCATTTTATTCGCTGGAATATTTCTGAGACACGTGGCTGGTCATTTACCATTTGAAGAGTGAGGGTGCACGCCACTTGGATGGACCGCGTCACACAGGATTTTTACACGAGCGGCTCAGTGCGCGACAGCTTGGATGGACGCGCTTCAATCTGGACCGTTGATCTGATCCAACGGTCAGTGATCACCTCGGGGGAATCTGCGCAGCCGACATGTGGGGCCCACTCTGACGCCGGCCTGCGCGACACGTGGGACCCCCTGGCACGCCGAGCCGCGCGAAGATTCTACACGCGATTTTTCCTCGTCTGGTTGTACTCGCCGAATCTGGACCGTTTAATTGATGATCGAACGGCGCGTGATGGACGTCGTGATTTATGCGAGTGTGATTCTTTTCCTGCGCAGAAAATTCAATTTTCTTAATTATATTTTGACCCACAAATATATTTCAAATTACATTTTCAACTTTTTTAATTGCAATACAGCCCTTTTGGAAATTTAAATTAAATTTTAAACTTTTAATAATTGAAATTAAGCACGACTTTAATTTAAATTATATTTTAAACTTTTATAAATTGCAATTAATCACTCTTTTATTTGAAATTATATTTTTGGGTACAAATTTGCATTTAAGTACGTTTTCGATACAAATTACTTAATTTTATTTAAAATATATAAAAACGATAAATACTAATTTATTAATTGAAAATTAACTAAAAACATCAAGAACATAGCAATTATAATTAATAAAATAGGTGAAAATAACTATATAAAATACGATTATCAACACCTTAAACTTAAGTTTTTGCTAGTCCTCGAGCAAAAGGAAGGAAATAAAACAAAGATAAGCGCATTTAAAATCGTGATTTTCAAAATATTTCTTTTGTCTTTCGAAATTACATAACTCAAAGAAATAAAAGAATTTTATCTAAGCATCAAAATTAATTTAAAAGTATATCACATTTTCACAACGAATTTTAGTGCGTGTGTGAAGTCTTTTCATATTTCATTACATGCAATCCGGATCAGTTTATACAGATATAAAATCAAACAAATTGTCATGAAATCACAAATCTCATAAGTTTATTTTTCATTTCTCTCTCCACTAATGTAGACAAACACAAAACACAAAATCAATAGGACTTTATAAAGCTTGTAATGTATGGCTTAGGTAAGGGTAGGATAAAGGATAATATTTAGCTTAACTTTTCCCGAGCATAACATTTCAGGATTGAAAAAGATAATTTTATCATCACAATAATTACTTCCCAATTTGGGATTTATCATAACATACAATACTTTTTTTTTTTCAGTATCCCTTTTTTTTTCGGATATAACTTTAAATATTTACTAACAATTGTCACATGTTAGTGAGATAAGAACAATAGGTATATCTACACATATATATATATTTTAGATAGGTTTTTGAAATGAAAAAAATATATATGTAAACTTTGAAGCTCAAAAGGGGTATACTATGGATAATGTATGTCAAGGTAGATAGAAAGGCTCAAACGATCCAAAGATGGCCTAAATCATTTTCTTAGTTACATGTCATCTATAATTTCGCCTCGAGAGAAAATCAAACAAATTCTAAAAATTGTGACACCACAAAAATCAATCGAATTTCATACTCATATAAACCTTCTCTAAATTATCATAGCAACTCAAAAATCAAGACTAGTGCTCATGAATATTTATTCTTGTAAAATGAAACATACGTAAAAATTATTCATCACTTAGACAATATTCAAATTTTATTTTATTATTTTTTTTTTCAAAGAGATATGCATCATTTAAATCGAAGAAATAAAAATAAATCACTATTCATAGCAACATATCTTCAATCAACCAAACAAACCAAACTAGACGCGCAACAATATCAAGCAGTATTTCAAATAAGTTTAATCTCAACACCCCCGAACTTAATATGCACATTGTCCCCAATGTGTGAAAATTAAAGAACAAAGGAGATGTGTTAAAAGAAACTTCTCTGAATGGTGAGTTGACTTGTGAGATTGAAATCCAAAATTGTTTTACCTCCTCCGATTTACAACTATCAAAACAAAAAAAACAGAATGAAGAAATATGCAACTAATACATGTTCTAAAATACAATAAAAAATAAATAAATAAAAACTAAAACACATGGGTTGCCTCCCAAGAAGCGCTTGATTTAGAGTCATCGGCATTTGCCTTTCTCCTTGCTTTAGGTTGGATCGAGATAAGAAAATGGTGGACTTTTGACGATCAATGTCACCCCCAATAATGTTTGAGTCTTTGCCCGTTCACTTGGAAGGTACTTTGTGATTCTTCACCTTTAATCTCAATAGCCCGTATGGGTGTACTTTGGTAATAATGAATGGCCACGACCACTTAGATTTCAATTTTCCTGAGAAGAACTTCAAACGAGAATTGAAGAGCAATTCTTTCTGTCCTGGTTCAAAGTGTCTATGCAAGATTTTGTTGTCATGCCACCTCTTCGTCTTTTCTTTATAAATCTCAGCATTTTCATATGCGTGTAAACGAATCTCATCCATCTCGTTGAGTTGTAGGAGACGTCTTTCGCCGACGACGCCTAAATCAAAATTTAAATTCTTGATAGCCCAATACGCATGGTGCTCTAATTCAATAGGGAGATGACAAGCTTTCCCAAAAACCAACCGATATGGGGACATCCCAATGGGTGTCTTGTATCCTGTTCGATACGCCCAGAGTGCATCATCCAACCTCTTAGACCAATCCTTCCTTGAAGGATTTACCGTCTTCTCCAAAATCCTCTTCACCTCTCTATTTGATATCTCGACTTGTCCACTTGTTTCAGGATGATAGCGATTGCAATCTTGTGAGTGACACCGTGTTTGGCAAGGAGGGTTTCAAAATATTTGTTGCAAAAATGAGTTCCCCATCACTTATGATTGCCGCTTGGGGTGCCAAATCGAGTGAAAATGTTTTTCTTTAGAAAATTCAGTACCACTTTGGAATCATTGGTAGGCAAGGGAATTGCTTCTTCCCACTTAGAAACATAATCCACAGCAACCAAAATGTAGAGGTTGTTGTAGGACGAGATAAAAGGGCGCATGAAATCAATTCCCAAACATCAAATATTTCTACCTCAAGAATGTTGTTTAAAGGCATCTCGTGTTTCTTAAAAATGTTACCAACTCTTTGGCACTTTGTCACGGTATGAAACAAAGAAATGTGCATCTTTAAACAAATTTGGCCAATAAAAACAGATTGAAGAACCTTAGCCGCTTGATTCTTTCTTTTCCAAAATGGCCCCATAAATTTGAAGAATGACAATGTTTAAGTATATTTTCAATTTCTTCCTTTGGGACACACCTTCTGATAAGTTGATCTGCATAATGCTTAAACAAGTAAGGTTCATCCCATAAATAGTACTTAACATCGTGTAATAATTTTTTCTTCTGTTGGAAAGATATTTCCGGTGGGAGCACATTGCTTACGATGTAATTAACATAGTCTGCGTACCATGGCACACTTCTATGATCAAAGGAAAACAATTGCTCATCAGGAAAAGTCTCACCAATGATAGTCTTGTCCACGGCTCCATCATTATTCTCCAATCTCGATAGATGATCGGCCACTTGATTTTCGGTTCCTTTCTTATCCTTGATCTCCAAATCAAATTCTTGAAGTAGGAGGATCCATCTAATCAGTCTTGGTTTTGCATCTTTTTTAGCCATTAGATATTTTATAGCAGAATGATCGGTATAAACTGTCACTTTAGTTAGATTAGGTAGGAGCGAAACTTTTCAAAAGCATATACAATGAAGTAATTCTTTTTCGGTGGTAGGATAATTCATTTGAGCCTCGGTCAAAGTTTTGCTGGCATACTATATGGCATGAAAAACTCTCTTTTTCCGTTGTCCTAAAACAGCTCCTACTGCAAAATCACTGCCATCACACATAAGCTCAAAAGGTAGATTCCAATCTGGTGCAACAATGATGGGAGCCGTGATCAACTTTTCTTTCAAAACCCTGAAAGCTGCAAAACACTTTTCGTCAAATGTGAATTTTGTATCTTTTTCCAAAAGATTACAAAGAGGCTTTGATATCTTGGAAAAATCTTTTATGAAACACCTATAGAATCCTGCATGCCCAAGAAAGCTTCTAATTGCTTTCACCGATGTTGGAGGCGGTAGTTTCTCAATGGTTTCAATCTTTGCCCTATCCACTTCAATTCCTTTAGACGAAATTAGATGGCCGAGGACAACACCTTCTCCTACCATGAAGTGGCATTTAAATAAATCACTTCACAAGTTACCTTATCAATATAATAATTAGTGATGACAATTTGAAAGTACATTGTTTTACAATATGTACATCAATGTTTTTTTGTATTCAACTCAATAGATAAGGCTTTGTGTGATTTGTTGTCTTTAAGCTCACCTTCTTTATTATGGCTTCTGAAATTAAATTCTTATGATTTTAATAATGGTTTGTAAAATACTTTGTTTGACCTTAATAGTTTAATGAAACAACTAGCTTCTTCAGCATCTATTGGTCTTGCCATAAAGGCTAGCGTAGTATTTGGTTGCTTTCAATGCTGAAAATTCTTCTTACTCATGTATAGTCAAGATGGGTTTTCTATCATTCCTACTTTGGTTATTCCTTTGATTATTTAGTTTCAACTCATGATATAATATCCAACACTTGATTTTAACATGTCAACTGATGTGATAATGATCACAATAGTTCTTATGTGTTTGGCCTTACTTACTCTACTTTCCTCTATTTTTCCAATCATGGTTTCTTGTAGGGTTTTTTTTTCTCTCTCTCTCTCTCTTGTCTATTTTGCTTTTTGCTTGCCACAATATCAACACCTTTCACAATAGCATCTTTAATGGCTTACACTATGAACAAGTATTTTTGTATGCAATTAACAAGACCTATAGTATACTTCATGAATACTTTATAATCATTAACATCAAGGTCTAAAACCAATGCTTGATTATAGAATCATGTACTATATTCTTGCACAGTCTTTCAAGGTTCAAAGCCAATGCTTGATTATGGAATCATGTACTATATTCTTGCACAGTCTTCCAAACCTTTGTTTGAACTGCTGTCACTTATACCCCTTTTTATCTTTATAGACAACTGGATAAAATTTCTTTCTTATCATCATTTTAAATTTATTCCAAGTCAATATTAATACATCGTACCATTTCTTGTATGACTTCTACCATATAAGGGCATAGATTGAAAGTTTGAAGCTTGCAAATAGAGTGTTTTCACCATTATAATACTTATATATAGTGAAATAAGTTTTTAATATGTCTATCCAGTTATCTAACATTTTAACATTAACAACAACACTATAAACATGGATCTCAACCTTAATTAATTTTCATAGTAGATATAGGATTATTTTTCTTACCCATATTGTCTTTAATATCTTTTGTAGGAATTTCAATGTTGTCTTCATCTTCATCATTCACCTTTCTTTTCAATGATGATGTACATGAAAACTTTGTCGCTTTTTATTCTTTAACAAGCAAAGAAATCGTCGTTGATAATGTTTGAACTTGTTCTTCTAGTTTGATGATTCGACCATCATCACCAATTGGTTGTTCCTTATCTCTTTCAATCATTGCACCTCTTTTTATCTTATTCTTCTATGAAGAAGCAAAGGATCTACTTGTTCTTCTCCAAAAAAATTATGGTTGTTGCAAAGTAGGACCATATATCACCTGAGACTCTCTCGAATTTGGAGCTTTGGTATCGCTTGATTAAAACAATTAGTGATAGAACTTTTAATTCCTAATTATTTAGGAGTAAGAAAGTATTATTGTCTACAAAAGTAAACTACTTTTACATCAAACAAAATTAAAGAAAAATAAATTGGATTGATATTTACTAATATAAATTAGCTTTGTAATAATATAAAGCTAAAAATAATTATAAATGTATATAGTAGTAATTAGATGACTTCACAACTTAAAATCATATGTTATATTATAATTATACTATTATGTTTAAGATTTTTTAGATCATAAATTTTTAAAAAAATGAAAATTCACGAATTTTCATAAATTTTAACGTAGCTTGAATTAAAATACTTACCAATTATTGGCTTGAATTATGGGATTTCTATAAAATTACAAATATTTTATGTTTTTCTCTCTAAAACTCTCCTTATCTATGGATTATTATAAAATTTATAAAAATCTATAAAATAAAATCCACTAAAATATCCATAACTCTATTACATTCTTTAAAAGTCTATAATTTTTATAAATATATTAAAATATGTAACTCTTTAAAAATATGTTAAAATTTTAATTGAATACATAATTAATCCTTAATATATTTATTTGTTAAATATTAAATGTAAAAAAATAAGTTATTTTATAGAGTTTAAATGTATTTACACCAAATTATCAATAGGACACACCGTATTTGTAATATTTGTAATATATATGAACATATCTATATATTTATTATATATTTTCTTTAAAATAAAATTTAAGATAAGTGAACTTTACGCGTCAATTTGACCTATCTTGTTATAAGTCACGGGTCATGAATCATGACGTGCTTTTATTTGTGCTCATAGGTCGTGTATGAAAAAAAAATTAGAGATCTACATCGAGAATAATTTAGCCATATTTTTTTTATTTTTAGATGAATATTTAAGCAAATTAAAAACTCATAAATGTGACTAGTGTTTGAGTTAAAAGATGGGGTGAGAAAAAAGCCCATAAAAGTCTCTCATCAACCTTTATTACATAAATAGCCCTGTTAAAGAAGTTCGCAAATTACCTTATGTAACGGCTCCTTTCGTGTTCTCATAAATTTATTTTTTATTCATCGTGTCATAAAATTGATTATGGGATTTTTTATCTCTTAAGTACGAGATTCGTTCTTTACAGGGATAAGCACAAGTATAAGTTTTTGATATAATTATCACCAAATTGAATTATAAAATATGTATTCGAAATCGTTTAAAAACCGTTACGATTTGGGAACGATTTTTTACCCACTGATAACGGTTCTTGACGGTTATTAAAACATACCTGGAAAAAATCATTTTTCAATCTTTTTAAAAAATTTCTTAATAAATTATAATTATTAATTAATATATAATTTAATTAAATAAATATAATTAATTTCGGGTACGGTAACCAAACCTGTAATTTTTTGCCGATTCCTAATTCCATACTTATATATTGAAAAAAAGATAATAAAAATATATAAAAATTTATTAATTTTAGATAGAGTATTACAATATGAAAAATTATATTAGAAATCTAAAAATAAAAAAAAATTATCAAAAATAGAACACGTGAGTACACATATGTATATTTTTTTAAATTATTGTGTATTTCTAAATTATTGTGTATTTCTAAATTATTGTGTATTTCTAAATCAATTGTTATGTGTTCAAACTTATCAAAGTTTACATTTTATGAATTATAATTAATTTAGAGAACATATAAAAACTCAAAAAATACTCATATATGTATTTAAATGGTCTATTTTCAACATTTTTTTTTACATTTTTGGATTTCTAATATATTTTTTCATAGTTAGTGTATTTGTATTGTCTATTTCAAGTGTTACTAAACTTTTATACAATTTTGTCATAATTGGTATCATTCAGCTACCCTTTATCCTATATATAAATTTGTTGTTAAATAACATACTAGAAGTAAGTTTTTTTAAAGGTTAAATTAGTCTTATATTTTAAAATGAGTAATTTAGCATGGTTTTTTTAATTAAACTTAATTGATTATAATATTTTAAAAAAAGTTCAAACAAATAAGAATATTATTTTTAAATAAAATAGAATACATATGAAAAAAACATGATATTTTTTTATCCACATTGAATTAGTTTAAACTATTTTGACGTTAAATAAAACTATAATATTTTTAAATTTTATTATTTTCATATGGACCGTGAAAATACATATTCTAAGGTATTTGTTATATAAAAATCTTTTTTTTCTTTCAAAATGTTTTATTTGTTGTAGCTTGAAATATTATATTAATATTTTATTTTTTAAAAGAGTACTAAAATTCATTTTTTATTAAATAAATGAAGCATTACACGGGTGAGATTTGAACTTAGATTCATAGTGATGGTATGGGTAGTTACATCATGTGGTCCATGAGTTAATCCCATAAAAAATATATGTTTGATAGATTTTTTTTTAAATAATTACATTACTCAGACATATTTTCTAAATATTCGTTAAGTCGCAAACTGATTGACTTATATTAACCTCTTAAAAATACATTTTTTGTTAACCAAATCAACCCAATTTAATAATTATAGGATTACGTATTTGTTTTGTAATAATTATAGGACTAAACCAACAGTTTTTCAAAAAAATATTTAATAGATAACATAACATTTTGGTATTTTATTTTTACAAATTAAATACATTAGTCATATTTCTTAAAATTTGAATACTTTTTATCTTATTGTTGTATCTTTTGATACTTTAGTACAAATTTTGATTTTCTTTGTAATTTATTTTTAAAAAAAATTAAGTTCAATCAAATTAAACCTTATTATTGGTATATGTTTAAAGAGAAAAATGTTTCAAAAAGTAAAATATATGTATATATATAAAATAAAATAATTAAAATGATCAAAATTGGTCTAAAATTTTTAAAGTATCTATAAATATATCAGTAATGTAATTAAAGTGTATCAATTTAAAATAAAGTGACTAATAAAATCAATTTGTGGAGGAAAAAAAGTATCGGTTTATATAGATATATTATATAAATAGTAGTGTATCAGTTTTATGATGGGTGGTTTAGCAGGGTGTATTTATTGTCTAATTAAGCTTATATATCAGAATCAAGGTCTAACGCCATTGTTGCAGTCAGATTTGGTAGAATTTCTTGCTTAAAAAAGAAGACACCTTTGGAAGCTCTTGCTTCACCATTTTTTTTAATAGACTTGCTTCATCAATTGATTGTACAATTTCTGTTTAATTGAATTTTTGTTGTCTACATTAAGGGGCACTTTTAGTCACATTTTTGTTACCTATGGTGCAATTTTGTATTTGTGTAAGTTACAACGTTCATAACATTAGCAACTCAGGTACTGCTTCTATTTTATTTATTTATTTGCTAGTAAGTACTGCAATTTTTATTTTTTTCAAGTTAAGTCCCACAGTTTCAAAAAATTGTTCAGTGATATGCTGTCACTTAGGCTAAAAAAAGAAAAAAAGAATAAGAAATACTAGATATTATTTAACGGTTTTAACCGTCAAAAGACTCAAAACAAACCCAAATTATAGATAACTAAGAATTTAACAGTGAGAACATTTGGCCGAACCCATGTCAGCGTTGTTTCTGGTTTGAAACACAGTTTTTTTATTTTTCTTTTCTTTTCTGATAAATACGTTAGTTGGAACAACTAAAACACTAGGGCACATATAGTGCTAGTAATGATAAAGTTCAAGAATCTCAAAGACATGTATAGAAAATATAAAGATTAAAAAACAAATCATACTCAAATATGATTTATGTAACTTCATATCTTGAGAGTTGGTAGTAGTCAAGAAGCATTTCTAACTTTTTGGCACAAAAACATAGCATTTTTCATTATTAAAATTAAAATTAAAATTAACCCAATTGGTAAAAGTTCCATTATCACAAAGATATCACTGCAATTTACATCATTGATTACTTGCGACAGAACACCGAGTTCGTAGGTGACTTGAAAATTGCAACGTAGAACAAGAATGCGTGAACCTAACATTAAAAGTATGTTATGCATCTCAAGTGTGTGCTTAGAACAACGAGAGTAAAGAAGGGGGGGAAAATAAAAAAAAAATAACTACCTCATCGCTGTTAGTTGATAGATATGAGAGATACTTCCTGTCCTCGATGGCCTAAATGACCTTACAAGCATTAAAAAAAATATTGATCTTCATGCTCATCAAAATGCTTCAATGTGTATGCTTGAGTAACCAGTTTCAACCAAACGTCCTCACAAAAAACCTTATTTTTCTATAATGACCACTCCAACCATTATACCTCAAACCCATGTCAGCTTATGTACAGAAAATTAACACACTGTGCACTGACTGACTGACCAGTTGGTGGTTAAGGGCACAGTGTCTATGGCTTGGTGCTGCAATCACTCCACAAGCACAAACCAAAACACACAAGTCAAGCTACTTGTCACCTTTTCACTTTTGAATCTGCTGTTCCAGCTTGTGATGATGATTGCAATCCATTGCCAATGGCAGCAGCAGCAGACTCGACATGTGTGAGAAGATATTCATATATTTTCTTTCTTAGACCGTCAATGGTCTCTGTTGAAACACAGGATGTTTCGCTTTCATCTTTGCAAGAGCTGATTTCATCCAACCAGTCATTCACTCTCTTCAGATGAGTCAACATCCCTGCTATTTGGTCATTGTCTGACAAAGCTGAGGTATCCAAATCTGCATCCAAGAACTTCTCCACAAAACCCAAGAACCAGGCTTGTGATTGCAGTCGAAGCATTTCAGCTAAGTTAACAGCCTCATCAATACTATTCCCTTTAACCCATTCAACCGGAGGTTGGGTCTGCAGCTTTTGACAATTGGCTGATCCATCCCCCATACGTCGTGGAGTTCCAGGCGTATTAACTTTGGAGCTAACAGTCTGACGAACCTTTCCCTGGGATTTTATTGAGGCATTCTTGGTTGAATTTTCGAGGACTAATATGGGTTGATTTGTAGTGACAATCTTTTGGTTTGGGGAGGAAGCTGATGACAACAATGAAGTTATAAGAGGCTCTTTACTGTATAAAGCAAAGGATGGTAAGCTGGTAGCTAAAGCAGCTTGCACCCAGGATGTTGCTTGCTTCCGTCTCTCTGATGTGACCTTCAGTGCTTCTTCTGATGTGATATCTTCATTATCTAGAAATAAATTAGTTGACATGGTTTTAGATAAAGAATCAGCAATGGTACGAGCACTTTTTAAGGTGGAATGGAGGGTCAAAAACTGATCCACTGCATGTTGTGGGTTGTCTTCTTTGGCAGAGGTGGTTAACTCTGAATACATACTGCAGAAAAAATAAGAAATCAAAAATGAAGAATGACTTGGGCCCAAAACACGATTCATGAAGTAATTGGAAAGTACATTTTACAAGGGACGAAGAAGAAGGAAGAGAGGAAAAAAAAAAACTTCCATAGAGAAGGAAATCAACCACAAAATGGTAAAGGGGTAAAATCGTTGTCTTTAAAGTGTATATGGCTGTTACAATTGCATGTTCTAAATGATTAAGTACCAATATACGTTGCAAACTGAAACCAGTTCAGGTTTCCACAATGCAGTATCTTTATTTGTTAAACTTTCTGAAAAATTAAACATGTGTCCACACTAAGGTATCTCCTAAAATTCGATGAACTTCAAAATTTTCTGCAAATAGTAGTTTAAATAGGAAAAATTTATGATAAACGAGTTGTATTCCTACATTTCCATTAAGATAGACCCCATCCTAGAAATTAAAGAATTCATTTTCGTAGTGCTCCTTCACGAGTCCATACAGTCAGCACATAGTTTCTCTAGACTCTAGTAGATAGAAACCAACGCTCATCAGCTTAGTAAACAGTCCTAAAAGATGATCTCATGTTGATCCTTATCAACATTACCTCTACCATTTTTATAAACAAAACCTCCCTACCCCAACAAGAATTGATGCAGTTGGCTTAGCAGTCCCTCCATCAGCAGCTACCACTTGTACATCAGACACCCCTCAATTGAACAGCACTTGTTTCTGGACACATGCCATGGATACAGCATATCAGTTGCAGCATACTGTGTCCTATCTATTAATGCAATGGGTTTCACAAGCTGCATGTTTGGTCTAGAACCAATGTGTAGAACTTTATTAATAGAAAAGGTTTCATAAGTAACAGGACTCCCCGGAAGAAAGCATTTGATGTTCTGTTATGCTATAACTCAAGTCAGCATAGTTTCATCAATAGTTTAAGACTTCATTTTTTTTCCCTATCATTTCAGGGAAATCATGAAGATATATTCCTGAGTCTAAGCTAGTCAATCAGTATAACTCTTATGGTATTCTGAGATCTATTTAAGTTCATAACCAAAATTTTATTTGTATTAGTGACGGCGCTATGCTCTAGCATATCAAACTAGCTATAAATAGTTTCATAATAACCAAGGCACCCGCACATACTGGGGTGGGACTAGAAAAAAATTCTAGAGGGCCGAGTTAAAATCTTCAAAAATTTAGGAGGGGGTTTCCATGGCCATGGCCAAGTTAAAATTTTCTAAAATTTGTGGGGTGTGCCATGGCCACCTTTGGCCTTATATTGGCTCTTCCCCTGCACATAACAGAAAAAACACACTGCATCAGCCATCATAGGTGAATTCGGTTACATTCAAGCTTTTCAAAGTCTAGTTACACCCTCAATTGAGCTCAGCTCCCTTTTTAGAATAGTTAAACCTATGCTTTACTGAAAAAGGCCAAAAAGGCTGATTTTATATGGTCCCAGCACCACAGCACAAGGTGAATATGAGGACCAGAATCCAAGGGAGAACCAACTGACTGGAGACCTAATTGTAGATAGCATGTATTTAGTAGCATGGATGTTGATTGTGTTTGTGATTCTTGATCATTGAATATGAATGAAATCTACAATTGTTGTTATCAAAATAATAGTAAATAGCATGAATTAAAATTAGACTGTAACTCTGTAAGACAATCTATAGTTACTAAAATTAGACTGCTGATCAACAAAGTAAGGCCAGTATGATTTGAGCAAAGTATTTCCCATAGTGGGTCAACAATAAGCAAAAAGGTGTGATTTCTACAGTACTTTGGAATCCTGCATTGAATTTACATCTCCCATCCTAGGAATGTCAATGGGTTAGTTCAGGTTGGATCCCAACTAAACCGGATTGACCCGTATGGCAAAATGATTTGAACTATTCGTGTGGTTTTGGAACAGTTCTCTTCTGGTATTACCCGCAAGTAAGTGACTCAAACTGTTACTTTTTTAGTATTTTGGACAATAAAGTTAAAGAAATTTATTCAATTATAAATATCAAAACGGTTTAAATCCAATCCGAACCAAACTGTCTCGACATATTATTCCAAATAATGGGACATGTGCTGACTTGTCTTGTTTGTGACATGAGCCGATATGCCTTGAACCAACCCGAAAAGATCGAGTACTGCAGGGTACTAATTCGTCAGGTCAAATGTCCCTACCCATCAGACGGCAGCCCTTTCGAGGATTCCTTAGGGACCGATTCACTCTGCTTAGATTGACTGCAGGCAATCATGTTTTTCATAGGATTTCTCGTTACTCATGTTAGCATTCTCACTTCTGATATCTACAGGTGTTGTCACCAAAAACCTTCCCTGATTGACAGAACGTTCTACCCCATCCTCCACTTGTAGTCTTTTGCTCCATTGTAATGAAATGCATAATCATCACAAAGAATAAAGTGTAACCAATGCTTTGGAAAATTTTAAATGAAAATCTCAAACTTTAGATGAATGTATTATTAGTATGACGTACTAAAGCAAGAGGAAAGAACCCAAGGACAAAATATCAATTAAAATGAAACATAAGAATTGTGGTTGCACAAAATATGCTCTTATTTCAACGATCAAATACATGTATATGAACTCTTAATTTATTCTTCAGTGATTACACAGGATGTGAGAGAAATGATAGAGGAAATTAAATAACATCTAAAGCATTGTAAAATGGCTTCCTTCAGGGGAAAAAGGACTGGACAAGTACAATATACTAAAAGAGACCAACAGATCACTGTAACCACCACTTTAGGTAGAATTCATCCCTACAAAATAGGCTTGTAAGGAGAGGGTATCCAAGTGGTTATTAACCCACTCACTCATCCATATTTAAGCGATATGGGACTCAATTGGTACATTCCACACCTCTTTCAGAATCGACATCCACAGTAGCCCAGCCCATATAGGCTATGTGACTTCATGGACATAAAGGTAACATCCCTTCCTAGTGTCTCTCTTTCTCCATGACGAGGGCCATTCCAAAGGATGCTTGCTCTGATACCTATTGTAACAACCACTTTGGGTAGAACTCACCCCTACAAAACCGTTGTAAGGAGAAGGTACCCAAGTGGTTATTTAACCCACCCACTCATCCATACTTAAGCGATGTGGGACTCAATTGGGTCATTACATTGCCCACTCCCTGAGCTAAGTTAAACTAGAAATTCCCTTTCCGGGATAAGTTAAACTATAGAATTTAACTATCGCCTTACTGCTAATGAGAGGACTGGGGCAACTGGACTATTATGGATTTTGATTAGATGCATGCTTTTAAAGAATAATGTCACAAGAAAAGTTGTTTCTAGAGCCAGAAATCTCAAAACTTCTTAATCAACGCATACAACCCCCATGAAGTCCCAAGTCCTAAGCAGATGAAGATTTTCCATGCCTATCATAGTACACAAGAAAACCAGACCCATGACAGAGATGGGCAAAAAATTTTATACTTGGTGATAATTGGCTATGGCTTATGATTAAATAAGAGGTATTTGAGAGAAATAGATAAGTCCAAGTCTATAAGACAAGATGAAATAACTTCCATATTTCTGTTAGTGATCTATGATACCTTAAGCATTGAAGTAAGCTCTCTGCAGCAGAAGCCTCCTGTATAGCCTCTATTGCTGCTGTTTGTGCAGCATCTCTCTGCTTCATAACTTCCTGGAGGAAGGGTTTACAAGCATACAATAAAAAAAACAGCGATAAGCCATAAAATACAAGACAAAATACTGAAACAAGTATCTGTAATGCTTTAGAAATTGCTGAAATGAAAAGACTAGCACATGCTTAGAAAGAAAAAAAGAGGGTGGGGGCGAAACGAAGGTAATATATAGCACTTGTAAATTAGGCCAGCCTATTTAATAACTAATAGTTGCTAATGCTTGTTGACAAAAGAAAACTATCATCATGTCAAGATAAATATGTTCTTATTTGGTAGATGTACCTAAGAGATAATCCATGTACAATGCAGAAAGTCTTATTTAATGCATTATTACTGGCCAAAGCTGTGAATACAGTGTGTCCATCCCATAAAACTCGGAAGAGCCTTTATTAAAAAGGACAAGATAGGTAACAGGATCCAAGATAAAACTGAATGTGTACCTTCCCAAGCTTCCCTAATGATGATGGGAGTGAAGCCCATGAGACATTTCCTTCTGTCAGCTTTCTATTACTCAAAGGAACCTTTATCAAATTTGCAAGGAATCCATTATTAACTAATTCTCCAGATGATTTTTTCCCAATGGATATTCTTGGCTTATTTGACCGTTCTGGATCATCAAAAGTTCCATTTGCAGTAGTTTTCTTTATAGATGTCTGAGCCTTATTATCCTCTTTAAATGATTTTCTGGATATCTGGATTTTGTTTTCTTCCTTAGAAGGCAGCCTCTCACTTGATGTACTTTTCCTGGCAGCCTGAAAACCTCATATTTTATTAAAGATGATAAACACAGTTGAACAGAAGAACATCAATCAAATTGTGCAGATGAAAATTAATTTACTTCTCAAAAAATTTAGAAATTCCTTCAAAAACTAAAAAGGTGCCTGCAATCAAATTCATTGAAAATGCTACAAAAGCTAGCCAATTAGCCCACAAGTGGATGACTTGTTTATATCATGGGAACAAACTGTTTCATAAGACACATAAAGGAATGACATGAATTTAAACCATCTGATGACGTATCAAATACAAAATTTCAAGTACAACACATTTAAATCCATACTATTTGATCAATTAGTATCTAAAAACCAAGGAACTTACAGATATGTGAATCTCAGGCTTTATATCATGTTTGGCGGCTCTCAACTTTGAACTTTCTCTACTCTTAACCTCCATATTTCCATCCCAACTCTTCCTCAGAGCCTTGGCACCCATCTCAATCCCAAGAACGAAATTTTTTATTGGGTTTCCAACTGATAATACTTTCTTCCCACTAGGACTAGCCCCACGAACATAACTCACCCTCTCCACAACTCCCTCCTTAGTTGTCGTCTTAGTATTTGTTTGTTGTTTGACCCCATTAGCAAAATTCTCAAATGAAGTTGGCAATGAATAACAACTCCTCGGAGATGAAGGAATGGAGCGTGAATTTATCATCGACCTCATTCTTGAGATAGACTCCCTCTTTACATCTACATTCAATTCAGGTTTTGACGGCTGAGCTTTTGATCTACTAAAAGGTGATGTTCTCTTATCCAATTGTTCCTCCTTAACATTACTATTTGATCTAGTTAACTTAATTTTCTCCTTTTCCCCAGTATGACTATTGCCTAGTGTTTTAGAATCTGACTTCACCTTCTCTGTAGCTTTTGAACCCGAAGAGAAACCATTGTTTAGAAATCCAAGAGAATGAGTTGCAACAATGTCTTCAGGGCTCCCAACACAAGGGTGCCTACCTGGCACCGGCTTAACCCCGCGAAGAATGGGGACCGGGGAGGCTGCTTCAAGCCTTTCAACATGAATAAACTGACCCAATTGAATCTTATCACTAAGAATTAGATCATCATGTTCATCAGGTAAAGAAACATATGTAGCATGAGAAGAATCTGAAACCTTAAGATAAAAACCCTGGTTTGTGAAAAGCTCACTACCTGCAAGTGCTGGTACAATGCTCACAACCTGTAACAGAGAGGACCTGTATTCCCCTGCAACTTTGACATCAGTGTTCATGTGCTGAAGAAGCTTGAGAAGTACACCAGGAACAAGATTCGCCATTTCTGGACCATTCAACAGGCCTCAGTCTCCTGAAGATCCAAAGCCCAGATGGAAAAAGTGTCCAAATATCAAACAAAATAACAAGAATCTCGCCACAAAGGTGCTTAAAGATTCAAATTCTAAAATGAGAACACAAAAAATGTTGCACAAGGGTCATAGTTGAAGATTGTTTTTCAAACCCAGATGGAGAATAAATAATTACAATTACAAAAAAGGCGTTAAACTTTGAAGCAGCCAAAACCGAACTAATGAATTTGCATTATTGATTTTGACGGTTTGTAGAGATAGATAAAAGGGGTTACGCTTTAAGCGAAAATGAAATTTCTTACCAAGAAAAGGAAGGTTCGATCAAACAGAGAATATATCCACTGTGTAAGACTCAGATTTTATGCTTAGAGCTTTTGTTAATATTAATGGGCAAACATTTCATTGGTAGGAAATAAAGAAGAAGAAGAAGAAGAAGAAGACGAAATTCAAGGCCAACACAGAAGAGGTTTATTAGCAAAAGCAAAACTAATTATAGAACCCAACTAAAGAATTTATAATGGAGGTTTCAACAAAATGGAATTAATGAAGTAGAACAGCGGAAATTAAACAACAATAGGAGGAGGAAAGTATGAGAAAACACTCACTAACCCAGAGGAGAAAAGGACTGTTACTGACACAAAAGCTTTTTCAATAAATATGAGATAGTGTTATCGGTAAGAAAACTTTAAAATCACATAATAACATCCAATAAAAACATTATATTAATTATAATTATGAACAATACATATTAATTATAATTATAATGTATAACAGCTTTTTTGTCGTTATATACAATAAGCCACAGAGAAACACGCAAACAATTTAGATCAACTGTATCTTATTTCTACTACTTTTTTTCCAATCTGCGAAGCACTCAAAGATAATCACAGATCAGTTTATTTAGAAGATAATAATAAGAATGTGATTAAAACCCTACTCTTTTGGGAAGCTCAAGGCATTTTACTGATTAAAATATCTTTTAAGTCATTTCAACATTATCACTATCCCTTAATTACCGAGATAACTTAATATTGCTGTTCACTTTTTAACTAATCAATCAGCTTATAATCTTATTGAGGCATTAATTCATGTTTATTTGCTCACTCAACTTTTTTTTGGGATATTTTATGTATTAAATTAAACTCTTAATATTTAATACATTTCTTTTTCAGAGAAAAAACTGTATCTTATTTGTTCCATGTGCATGAGAAAAATAATTTTGGAGAAATTGTTTAAAATAATACTCTTAAATCTCACAATAATAAAAATAATATTTTTAATTTAAAATAAAAATTATATAAATTAATAATGTAAGGTAACATTTTTATCATTATAAGTTTTATCATTTTTAATATCTAGATAAGAAAAAAGATAAATATTGAAATGGATACAATTTTTTTAGGAATTATCACGGTCTTCAATACTCTAACTTCATTTATTGAGTTGATGTTTATTTTTAACATTTTTTCTTAACACCAATTCTCATTATTTTTACTGTGTCAAGCTGATGACGAAACATTTTAAACTTATCAATGCTTAAGATTTTTGTGAACAAGTTCGCAACTTGATCATTTGTCTTAATTTACATCATCTCAATTTCTTCTTACATAACATTTTCTCTCATAAAGTGATAATGCACTTCAACATGCTTAGTTCTTGCATGAAAGATTAGGTTTTTTGTCGAATGAATTACAGACTGATTGTCACAGTATAACATAACTGTATAATCTATTAGTTGTTGTAGATTATTCATTAGCTGTATCAACCATGTACTCTCTTGACTTGCTATCACTGTTACTCGATAATCGACTTCAGTGATTGATAATGATATTGTCGACTGTTTCTTGCTATATCAAGAAATTGTTCCAAAATCAAGCTTAAACACATACCCAGTTGTTAATCTCTTACATAATCAATATCGCAGTAACTAACTAACTTTTTGCCTCCACATTTCTTATACAAAAGACCATGGTCAATTGTATTCTTCAGATATCTCAGTATTCGTCGAACGGCTTCCAAATGAGGCTTATTTAGATTTTGCATGTACCAATTCATTACACTAACTTCATAAGAAATATCAGGTTGAGTTAAGATTAAGTAGATCAGACTGTCTACCAATTTTTGATACATTGTCGTATCTTCCAAATATTTTCCTTCATATACACACATCTTGGCATTTGGTTCCATCGGCGTTGAAATCAGTTTGCATTCAAGCATTTTAAACTTCTTCATCAAATTTTTGGAATATTTTTGTCGATAAAGAAATATTCCTTCGTATGTGTGGTCAACCTCTAGACCAAGGAAGTGTTTGAGCTATCCAAGTTCTTTCATTTGGAAATAGACTGATAAATTCTCCTTTGTTTGAAGAATTTCTGCCTCATCATCACCCATTATGATTAAATCATCTACGTACACTAACAAGATAGCTGGCTTTTCATCATTGGCTTTGGCAAACAAGCTGGAATCTATAGATGTTACTGAATAATGTTGCGTGTTTTTCAACACACGAACTCGTGCAAGCATACACGGTCACAAGTAATAAAGATTTGTAAGTAAAGATCGATCCCACGAGGATTTGTTACTATAGTTTGTCAAGTACTAAAATTGTATCTCTCTGATTTTATCCAAAATAATCGTTGGTTAATAAAAAAGTAAAATAAGAAAATAAAAGAAATCTAGGATTGCAATTTTTCACCAAATTAATCCACTCAAATCATGTTATTTTCTTTTGATTTATATTTTTTTAGTACATTTAATTTGTCAACCGAAAACTTCTTTTTTTATTATTCATACATCTCTTTCGAGCTCCGTATAAACACACCTCGTTAAATTAATTTACTATATCTCTATGAAAATTAAATTTACCGAGATTCATTACGTTCTAAGTTTTCAAATGGCCACACATACAATTAGGGTATATCTCTATCCTTCATCATACATGTCATTCTATTTACGAGCAATACACACACAAATGCCTTTCTCAAGTTTATTCATGTGCCACAGAACGTTTTGATAAGATTCGTAAATAATCAAAAAGCATTAAGCACAAAATAAAACGAACAAATCGAACGTCTTATAAATCTATCAAAAATAATTAAAATTAAGCTTCATAAATTTAGATCAAATGCAACCCTAGAAAAATTAAATTACTTCATAGAATTAAAATAAAAATTATAACAACTACAGAAAAATAAGAAGAAGCAGAAATAAAATTAAAACATCTCAATATGAAAATATTTGGTACACGCAGAACACAACAAAAGCCAAAAATGGCTTTTGCGTGTTCCGCAACCAACACACAAACACAATAAAAATTACAAACTGAAAAAACTAAAACACTCTAAAAACTTTCGAAAACTAAAACTAAAATTCTACTCCAAAAACTACTCCAACAAAACTTTTTTACAACTAAAAATTATCTCCTATTTATAGCAAAAAAATACATCAATAAAATATTAAATTTAAATCTACGCGGGGGGACAAAAATGTATGGCGAAAATAATAAATTAAACGCGTGGGGGACAAAAATTGTATCGAAAATGGGATCGAGGGACGCTGCGCGTTTCTGTTTTAATTTTCTTCCACGCTGCCACGTGTCGCGTTCTGATTCGCGGACACAATTAGTGGGACACGTGGCAGCATCTGATTCGTTGAGAGGAAATGGGCGCACGATAAATGGTCGCACAGGAGCCAACGGCTACAACACGGGCTTGATCCAGCGCGGTCGCGCTCATTGTAATATGACACGTGTCACAACATGATTAGCTGCAAAATTGAGTGGGACACGTGTCATATCTTTATTGGAGGAAAATCGGGTTGCACGCAGAGATCAGCGCACGAGATCAGAGGCGCGCGAACGTGGGGGACAGCGTCTGCACGGCGTCAGACGGGTAGGTCTCACTCTGCACGCCGGCCTGCGCGGCAGGTGGGCCCTACTCGGGCGCCGAGCCGCGTGAAAGAATCTTCGCACACGCCATTTGGTCGGGAGTGATCTGAACGCGCGCATCGTAGCCGTTCCTTCTTTGATCGGACGGTCCACCTTTGGCGCTTGTTGTTGGCGCGTGGTTCTTCTAATCTGCGCAGAAAATTCAATTTTCTTAATTGTATTTTGACCCACAAATATATTTCAAATTACATTTTCAACTTTATTTAATTACAATTAAGCCCTTTGCTAATTTTAAATTAAATTTTTAAACTTTTAATAATTAAAATGAAGCCCAAATTTAATTTAAATTATATTTTTAATTTTTAAAAATTGTAATTAAGAACTATATTATTTGAAATTATATTTGTGGACATAAATTTAACATTAAGTACATTTTCGATACAAATTATTTACTTTTATTAAAATATAAAAAAAACAGTAAATACTAATTTATTAATCGAAAATTAACTAAATACATCAAGAACATAGCAATTATAATTAATAAAATAGGTGAAAATAACTATATAAAATACAGTTATCAAATAACCACTTTGTATTAAAAAATTAGCAATATTACCATACCATGCCCTGGGTGCCTATTTCAATCTGTAAAGTGCTTTATGCAACTTACACACATATTCAAGATGATCTTGGCTTTGAAAACCCATTGGTTGGATCATGTAGATCTCTAGATCCAGCTCTCTATGAAGAAAAACATTATTCATATCCATCTGCCACAAATTCCAATCTTTGTTGGCTACAAGTGCTAGTAAGACTCGAACAATTGTAAGTTTTGCCACCGGACTAAACATTTCATCATAGTCTAATCCATACTGTTGAGAGAAACAACGAGCTACCAATCATGCATTGTATCTCTCAATTAACTCATCTAGACGATGCTTTATCTTGTAAACCCATTTGTAGGATATAGGTTTCACATCTCATGGTTTTCGCATCAGATCCTAAGTTTGATTTTGTTGAAGTGCAACGATCTCTTCTTTCATAGCTGTTATCCACTCAGATCTTTACGATGCTTCTTCGAATGTCTTAGGTTCTATTATAGTTGCTTCTTCAACTATGGCTGCATTGGCATATTTGGGATTTACCCTTCGTGTTCTTGTTGACCTTCAAAGTTTAGATTGTGTAATTGATTCTTCCAATTCACTAGGCCTACCTTCTTCATTTAGTTGTTGATATATGTTAGTTTTCCAAGGATTCTGAGTTACTCTTTGTTCGACATTATCATCTTTTGTATCTCTGGATTCATCTAAACTTGGTTTAAGTTGAATAGTATGCTTCCTTATCTTTTGTTGCAACTTGTCTCCAAATTCTCTCTAGTTGGCAACACCTCATTCTCCGAGGACCACCAAGAAGATGCTTCATCAAATGCCACATCTCGTGAAATGTATCATCTTTTACTCATTGGATTGTAACATTTCCACCCATTTCTTTATCTGTGGTATCCCACAAAGATACATTTAACATTTTTCTTATAAAACTTGCTCCGTAAATGATCAAGAACAAATACACAACATACACAGCCAAATACTCGAAAGTAGCTAACTGTAGGTTTCATGTTCCATAGTTTTTCAAAGGGTGAAACAAATCTTAATCTTGGTTGAGCAATTCTATTGATCATAAAGGCTACAATCTTTATTGCTTCAACCCAAAACCTTCAAAGTACATTCTTTTCATGTAGCATTCTTCGAATTTGTTTTACAAGATGCTAGTTTTCTCTCTCTATTACACCATTTTGTTATGGCATGTTGGCACAAGTGTATTAATGACGTATTAGATATTCCCTTAAGTATTGAGAGAACTCGTTTGAGCTATATTCTTCGACGTTGTTTGTGCGTAAACAATGAATCTTCTTTCCTACTTCTCCTTCAATTGACTCTCTAAACTATTTAAACTTTGAGAATGCATCAGATTTTTCTTTCATAAAGAAAAATCCACACATACCTTGAAAATTCATTAATGAATGTCATCATGTATTTCTTATCGTCAATTGATGGTTTCTTAATAAGCCCGAATACTTCAGAGTGAACTAACTGTAATGGTTTTTTTTGCTTTAAATGTTGATTCTTCGTATGGTAATTGGTGAGCTTTACCGTATTGGCATCCTACACAGATCGTATCTGTTTGCATGTCTAGTTAAGGAAGCCCTTTAAGCATCGACTTCTTCACCATCACACTTAGCTTGGAATAGCTAACGTGACCTAACTATATATACCATAAGTCTACTGTCTCATTTCTTCTTATCTTATCTACATATGCATATTTTGCTGACATTATGTAGATTGATTCCAATCATCACCCCTCCATTTTTGGTGTTTACGAGATTTTGAGATCACGATACACCTTTATGTCTCGGGGACCGAACAATACATAGTGACCGATGTGAGCTATCAATAATCTTGAGTTGTCAACTATCACCAATACATGACCTCCTTTGTACTCAGACATACTTTGAAACTTCTGTTTATCTCCCATCATATGATTTGAGTAGCTTGAATCTATGATCCAGTTATTCTTGTAGTCAAATATTTGTTCTGGTGTTGTTACTATGAGAGCTAATTCTTCTTCATCTGTAGCGAATAATACTTCGACATCCCAACCATCTTTACTATTCTCTTTAGAACTGAAAGTAGCTATATTACTTTCAATATGTTTTTTTCTACTCCAACAATATTTTGCCATGTGACCCATCTTCCCACAGTTGTAACACTCATCATCAAATTTTCTATTGTTACTACGATTCTTCTAAGCTTCCTCTGGACAAAATCCTCATTTTCCTTGAATTTTTTTTCCTTTGTTGCCATCCTTGTTAGATCCACTATCATTGTATCGCTTGAAAGTGCCTCTACTTTTGATGATGTAGAGCGCTTCTCCTTACCCTTCAGCGAGACTCCTCCCATTTGCTTAGCCATAGCTTATTGACTAGCTAGAAAATTCTCAAACTCAACAAGAGATGGTTGTGTTGGCCATCCTTGTATAGCTGTAACAAACCCTCAATATTTAGGTCTCAAATCATGGATAATTATTCTCTTTATTATGGTTTCCTAATAGGAGCTTTCGGATCTAACTCTAAAATTTTGCAGCATAACGATTTCACCTTGTGAAAGTACTGAGAAATCTTCATATTGCGTTGCACCATCGATAGCAACTCATTCTCAAGAAGTTGTAGTCTTGTACCATTCTTCTTTGAAAAAAGTGTCCTATGCTTTCTTCAGTGTTTTGGCATCCCGAATGTGCTCTAACATTTCTTCTTCAACTATGGTCTTTAAAGCAAACATCGTTTTGCATATTTTAATTTTCCAATTCCACAAGATGCCATTTGCATCTTTTGCTGCGGGTTGTGTAACTTTATCACCACTAATAACCTCACATAGGTCTTGACCTTATAGGTAAGACTCCATAGATGTTGCCCATGTATTATAGTTTTTATTGTTAAGCTTCTTGATTCCTCCAACTGCTTGAAGGTTACCCATCGTGTCGGTAAGACTTCAACTATACCAAAAAGCTTAACTGAGAAATCTATAGAGTACCAAATTCTTCATAACTCAAGATAGCTCTACTAAGAATGATCCTTGACCATCCCGTTTTGATATCGATTATTAAGTAAAATTTAGAATACACAACTCTAAATTTATTAATATTGGATCCAAACAAGTAAACAAACTACTTGTATTATATTCACATGACACTATAACACCTTTCAAAGGAAACTCATAAATTGAATAGAAATACAAACACTCAAAGAGAAAACTCTCAATTCACACTCAAACTAAAAATACAAAGACTTATTTGTTTTTTATGGGTAAGGTAAGCTATATATAGTCTTTACTATGTAATCTACATCACACAAATATAAAACTAAGAAATAATTATAATCACACATATATTATCACATTCTACACACTTCTCTTTTCTACATCCTTCTAGATTTTTTCTTAAATTTTTTTTCTTCAATCACTATATTTATTGAATTGGCGTTGATTTTCAACAATTGTGACGTGAGGATAATAAATGTTGTCAAGAATTCGTATATGAATTATTATCTCTGACGGTAACTTGTCTTTGATTATGTTATTGAAAAAATAATAAATTTTGATAAAAATAATGATTTTTCATTTGAGGTTTTTATTTTGGGTTTGGATGACTTATTGAGTAAATTTATCTATTAATATATATTAAACTTTTAATTTAATGTATTAATATTAACTCATAGTAAAATTCTTAATTAGAAATTTTTTTATTATTGTTATTATTTTTTACATGTTGTACCAAACCTTAATTCCTATAACTTTGTTTGCAACTTGATGTGATTATTTCTTAGAATAATTTAATTTTAATTTTTGATAAATAATTGAGTTAAACGGATAATCTCAACTTAAAATAAAACAAGTTAATAAAAATAGTACTTTTTAACCTTGTATTAATATTTATTTTTTAATTTTGAATTTTGAATTTTGTATTAATAGTGCATGATAAATTAAAAAAAATAACCGAAATATTAATACTATTAAAAAATTAAAGATACCATTAATACTTGTAATTATGATCATTTAAAAAAGATGTGATGCCGAATTTGAAGAAAGAGAAAAAAAATTCATATCTTTGAGGTTTATATTTATTTTACAAATATATTTAACATTTTAAAATGATCTATAATAACACCAATGTTAAACATTTATCAAAATATTCCCATCAATAATGAGCTAAATTTTTCATTATATCTCACATACTTTTCATTTTTTGTTAAATCATTAAAACATCCTTTAGAAATAATAACAAAGTATAAAATGTATTTACTTATTTATTATGTTCGTTACAATTAAAAAATAAAAAATTACACTAAGTGAAAAAATACATAAAAATATAAAAGCTTATTTAAGTCTCTAAAAATAGTCCTAAAATTAATATAAATTTCTTAATTTCTTCCTCCATCTCACAGTTAATTTTTTAAAAATATTTTTATTTTTGTGTATTGTCCAAGTTTTCTCTTATTGTTGTATTTATTAATCATAAAATTAATTAACTAATTTATTAAATTAAAAAAATAATATAATTTTGTAATGTCTTATATAAATTTAAAAATTTACTTTTTAATGTACTTAAAATGAAAAAACAAAAATAAAAATCCTAGACGATCATATTATTTTTCTCTACCTTTTTCCTTTTGATATTGCTTTCTATCAATGGTGATAACTGATATCAATTTGTTTTCTCTTGTGTATGTTTAACTTTTATGTATTGTTAGGTTTAATAAAGTCACTCTAACTTATGTTATATTTTTATCAAAATCTTAATTTTGGTGGATTTATTTATTACTTATATTTGTTTTTTTTATGATTTTTGGTATGTTTTTTTATTAGATTTTGATATATTTTTATATGACGTGTATTAAAATAGTTTGATTGAAGGCATCAAAGTATAAGAATAATCAATGTAAACAAATGAAAGCACATAAAAACTATTATTGCCAAAACTATCACTAGAATGATGAGGAATAATACTTATGTGTTAATATTCATCAATTTGTATTTATTTGCTTCTTGTATTTGATTTCTCTAATGTAATACAATTTTAATAAATGAATAAAAAAATTAAAAAAATATAATTAAAAAATTATTTATCGCATTTAAAAAATAGAATATATGTATATAGTAATTGAATAATTCATCAATGAGTTAATTATAATTTACTCAAATCCAATAATCCATAAACATTAATTTCTTAAAATCAAGTCTCAATTTTTACATTATTATAAATTAGCTTAATTTTTTATTTTATTATTAATTCCACTTTAAATTTTAAAATATTATGTTAGTTTTATCAATATATCTTGTCTATATGCCATTAAATTTAATTAGATCAATAATTAAGCCTTAAACTATTTATAGAAAAAAGTAAACTAATTCATTGTATATACTTAAGGTTTATTATCGTAATTAGTAAAACACAAGCATCTATTTTTAAATTTTATTAATTTAGTATTCTTGATGATTTCATATTTTAGTTTAAAATTAATAATATCATTCAATTGAAAGATATTATAAAAATGTCAATGAATAACTGTTGTCTTTAAATTTCATTAAGATTGAAGATTATCTTTAATATTTTTAAAAATGACATTGAGGATATTTATGAAAAAAATTCAAACATTGAGGATATTATTGATATTTTTTTTCAGTGAATTGATACATTATTTTTGTTAAGTTTAGCATTTTTAGGTTGCTAATTTTTTAATAGATTAGTAAATTAGAATATTAGAAGTCTAATTAGTGGATTTACCTACTTTGAATTTTAAAATACACATATTCAACAAGAAAAGTTTAATGATAATCAAATTCATTATATGCGAATCCCCAAATGATAAAACTAATGATAGAAAGGGTAATGTCAAAAAATTTCTCCATTCTGGTTATGTTGTTTTAAGACTCACATGTAAATAAATTGTCAACCAATAAACTTCTATTGTTAAGAGCTCAAAGTAAACCATCAAATAGATTTTTAGAATCTTACTTTACTAACCTACTATACTTTTAGAGTATTACTTTACTAACTCGGTGAAATATTATAAAATTAATAATAAAAAGTTAATGGATTAAAATATCTAACTTTTCAAACTCATTGGATTGTATGTTATTTGTCCCTTTTAAAAATAATTAAATTTGTAGGTTACATTTAACTAGTTATATATTAGATCAATTCTATTATATTGCATAAGCATTTTATAATTTACCCTATAATTTTATTTAAAACTTGTGGGTGAAAAGATCCCATAATATTTTTACAAAAAAAAACATCTAATTTCGTTAATTTTAATTAATATTTTAGTTTTATAACTTTTTTTAAAAAAATATTTTAATTCTAAAAATTCAAAATTATTGAATTTATATGGATCATTTTTAAGATTAAAATGTTTACTTTTAGAATTTAAGTTAATTTTTTTCAAAAATATAAAACTAAAATATTCTAATTGAAAACTACGGAAATAATATACTCTTTTATTTAAAACTATTAGATCATTAATGCCATTCTCTTAAAAACATCTTACTTATAATTATGATAGTTTTAAAAATAATTATAGATTAGATAAAATGAGTTAAATGTTAAATTAATTATATATTATGTAATATTAAGCAAAAAAAAAAATAAACAAGACATGATAAAATTAAATTTTACATGATTCAATAAATTAATACCAAAATTACAAATAAATTTACTAATATCATTTATTTATTGATACAAGTATATTAATTTAATATTCTCATAAAATTTGTATTTATAAATAATATTAAGATATCAAAATAATACTCAAATCTAAAATCTCGTTACATCCAAATATTTCACACAAAGAAGATCTGATATAAAGAACTTGAAAAAATACTAATAATTTTTTTTTAACTGAAGATCACTTCATACACATAAAATCATATCATAATTTTTTTTCATCTACGGTGGGTGCTCCACTTCTTTTTCAAGTGCAGCAAACCATTTTTTTTTTGTTTTTCGTGTTGCGCGCTCTCTTCGAATAGGAACATGCATATAAAGCCTCATGCATATATCAAAAGCCAAAAACGTCCTGTGCTTTTATGGCTTTTGAGCTACTTTATTAACACATAAGCACTGTACAACTTACTCCATGATTTTTCTTTTCTTAAATACGGATGAAAAAATATCAATAATATTTTAAAAATTTGTATATTTTTTTTTATAAATATTCTCAAATGTTTTAAAAATATTAAAGATGGTTTTTAATTTTAATTAAAATTAAAGATAATAGTTAATTAATAGTATTTTTATAATATGTTTAAAATCAAAGGATATATTTGATTTTAAACTAAAATTTTAATTTCTTTTATATTTAAATAGTAAATAATCTATAATATTAAAACAATAAAATTAAATAAAAAAATTCAATTTTTATTTTATTCTAATAATATAAAGCATAAAATTACAAAAAAAAAATGATGCACATAAATTTAAAAGAATATATACAAACATTTTAATCAGTTAAGAAAATAAAATTGAAATACATGAATTTTTTTAAGTTATTCCAAATTACATGCAGTAAAATAATTACCTTATTTTTTTAATTATTTATAAATAATTATTTTTCAATTTTAATTAAATTTAATGGCATATAATTCAATATCTAATTATAAAAATAACATACTATTTTTAAATTTTAATATTATAGTGAAATCAATAATAAAATTAACAAATTTAACTAATTAATAAAATTATAAATAATTGAAACTAATGAACTAATTGATTTTGATTAAATTATAATAAACTTATTTTTAATAAACTATTAGATAATATAAACACATATATTATTTCTTGAATACAGTAAGTAATTTTTTAATTAGACGAGTTATCATACAAATCTCTTAAATTAAATTATATGTATGGTTTAATTCCTTAAATTAAAAATTATATCATTTGTTATATTAATCGAGAAAAAAGTGATCAATCAAGAACAAATTCTAACTTTTTTAATAGTTTTTCTATAATATTTTTACTTTTTATCAAATAATTAAAACGCAATTAAAATACTAGTATTTATCAATCATAAAAAAATATTTTGTATGAATCTAACTAATTAACTAATTAATTTTATAAACAATGAAATAACATTTTGGATTATGTATAAAAATTAGAATTATTTTAAAAAAATTAAAGTTGAGTGAGAGATGAAGAGATAGTGAGAAAATAAATCAAGAAAAATATATTAATTTTTATAACTCTTTTTTATTAAAATAAGCTTTTATAATTTTATGTATTTTTTTAGTGTTGATTTTTTTATTTTTTAACCATAAAGATATAGTAAATAAGTAAATATATTTTTACTTTATTATTATTTTTAATTGATATTTCAATTATTTAGAAAAAAAATAAAAAAATGTAAGAAATAATGGATGAAAAAGTTAACATCATTGTTGATGATGATTATTTGTAATAATATGTCTAATCTTAATATCATTGAAGATATATTTTCAAACTTTTGGATATTTGTAGAAAAAACATCACAGCCAGGGTGTGGAATGATATTTTTCCAAATACATGCCAATAGAAATATTATATATGTCAATAAAAATATATTTTGTAATAGTTTTTAATAAAAATAATAAACAAATTATTTATAATTCTAATTTAATTAATATTAAATATAAAAAATATTTTGAACTTCATAATACATGTAACAAGATGAAATATATTATATTTTATAAGATTTTCACTATATATGATAGAAAAAAATAAGACAAAATTCTATTAGATTAGGTTTGTTTAGTTCTTTAAATTGGAAACAATATTATTTAATATTTTATTTTTTTGGTAAAAAAATTTAATTTAGGATAAATTATATTATTTTAACAATTTTTTATTAAAATATTATTATTTTGTTGTCAAGTAATTAAACATGATTAAAATATGAGTATTTAGTAACAATAAAACCACAATTAATATAAAAATTTACAAAATATTCATTTTTAATATTTGTTAATTACTAATATTTTATCTTAATATTTTAATATTTTTAATTATTATTAAAAATTAACACATATATTTAAATAATTGGTTTAAAATTTTATTATTGTTTATTTTTTTAAACTATTTCATATTAAATTTTGCTTTTATCTTTATTAAAAACTCGTATTTTAATCATATTTTAAATATTTTATAAAAAATAATAATAATTTAAATTAAAAATTATTAAATTATTATAAATTTTCTTTAATCGACTATTTTTATAAAAATGAAAGATTAAAGTATTGTTTCTAATCCAATAATTAAACTAAATAAATAAAATAATCTGAAAGAATTACCTGATATCTCAACATATATCATACTAACAGTAACTTGAATAATTAATATAAAATATTCAAATATTTTTTCAATAGTTAAGAAAAAGTAAACATAAATTATTTATAACTATAATTCAATTAATACTTTAACATAAAAAATATTTGCTATGCATTAGAATATATGTAACAATATATATATATATATATATCTTTTTTATAAGAATTTTACTCCTATGTATTATTAATAACTTGAATAATTTATAATTTAATATATATAATTTTTATTAAATATAAATAAATAAATAAAATCATAAATGTAATTATCTTAAAAAGGAAAGATGTTTTGTCAATAATAATAAAAGCATGAATAAAAACTTTTATATATAATATAATTAATTTTTGTAGTAATTTTATAGGATACTCTAATTACGTAGATTTTATGAAAGATAAATAAATGACTCATATTTTAAAATTTAGATATTTAAATCACTTTGTTAACATAAAATTAATATTTTATTATTAAAATCAATACTCATTAAATGTCTATATTTAATTGGGGCAAATCTATTTTGTTTTTTACATGTTTCCTCCTCCATTATTACCATATGTTATAGTGGTTCCCTCAATTTTTATAACATTAACACTTTTTGGCGTATAGCTTGGTGGGGTCAACTTGCATTATTATCTTCTTTCATACCAGCCTTTTCATCTTTGAAAATTTATATTCTTTCTAAAATCATTAGCTTCAATTATTTATACTTAATGAATTCTCAGGCTTCCATGACAAAAATAACCAAATCTTGGACGGTGCTCTTCCATAAAGTAATATAGCACAAGACATTCAAAAATGTTTTTGTGGCATGGTAAAACCAACAGTCTTTGATTTATTTTTTGCGAAGGGAAAGTGAAATATGAGGCTTGAATTGGAAGTTTTGTTTCTATTATTTATTTTTTTTTCTAAAATACCAAGTTTGTCTTTCCGGATTAATATAAAAAATACTCATAAATTTTGAGTTATCTTTAAAAATACTCTTAAAGTTTTAAAAAATTCAAAAATATTCCTTACACAACTAAATTTAAATCTAATGAAAATAAATAGTAACATTCTTAAAATAAAAGAAGAAAAATAAACTAAGAAATAGTAGACATAAAAACAGAATATATCTTAGGATATTTTTCACAGAATATGATAATAAGTAAAAAAAAATTAAATATTAAAAAATAAGATATATTTAAAGATATATCATTATTGTTAAGAAAAACATAATTTATTATAGCATAAGTGATAAAGAAATAAATATTAAAATTACAAATACAAAAGAAAAAGTATAATATACCATTAATTGATAAAGAAATTATATTAAATAAGCTATCCAAAATTTCTCTTAAAAATAAAAATAAAAACTAGATACATCCATTTAAGAGGAATTCAAATATTAATAAAAACTCATTTAAGAGAAGAAATACATACACTAATAAAAATAACATTACTAGATAACATAATAATAAATAGGATATTAGGAATGATCTATGGTAAGTTAGAATACCAAAAGTTAAAGTTTACAACATATCCTAGATTTGTTATTAATATCCATGATAAAAACATAAACTGAATATTAAGTCTAGCTTATGAAATTGAAAGAGTAGAATTAATGAAAGAAGAAAATCATCTATTTTTAATACATTACCTAATAGCACATTCTTTAATAAATAGTCACAATAGTTCAATATACATACATAATGAATTTATAGAAATAGATAAAACTTTTAAGGAACTTGAACAAATAATAAAACCAGAAATATTAACAAATTTTGAAATACTAGAAGAATGTCAATTAGATACAGAAGAAAAACTCCTGATAACATGGAAAAAAGTAATGTTGTTAGAAATAATAGTATGTCAAGATTTATTTTTATAGACCATGAAGGAGAAAACTCTAACCAAGAAGAAGTTAAAAATTAAAAGATGAAGTCCAAATAATAAAGACATTAGTTTATGATTGTATATTAGGAAAATAATAATGTTTAAAGATAAAATAAAAATATGCATTTTGAAGTAAATGGAAGCCTAATAAGTGTAGCTAAAAATCAAGCAACATTATTTGAAATTGTACAACTATTAATAGAGGAAATAGATTTAATCCAAGAATCAAATACAAAATATCTACAGGAAATAATAGATGCACAAAAAGAATTATTAGAGGAAATAAGAGAATGTAGTTATAATAAACTACATAAAGATATATACAAGGAATTTTCATAACTAAGAAAAGATGTATACAACATACATAAAAATAATGAAATTATAAGTCATAAATATGATCCCTTAGAATGACTAAAAGAAGAACCACCTAGGAGATCAGGTGTCCTCATTCCTAAAAATGAAAAGAGAAAAAATGAAGAAAGATTTGAGAAAAAAGATATAATTTCAATTAAATGAAATATACAAGAAATTTATTAGAGAAAATAAAGGAAGAACTATCACTGAATCCAGTGAAAATGAAATCAATGAAGCTAAATGACATATAAAAAATATAGAAATTTGTAACATGTTGTGAATATGAAATGTATTACCATAAATTATCACCATCTATACAAATAACTTATAAAGAAATTTTTTTCCAAAAATTACGTGAAACACTACATAAAACTCTAACATAATGTTGAGAAAAGAGAAATAGAGAAACTATACCAAATACTCTACGAGGAAGAATAAAAAATCTTAAAATTTGGATAATTATTAAATGTCAAGAAAGAAAAGAACATAAACAAATAAGAGAAAATGATAAAATATGTTATGATACAAAAGGTTTTAGAATACTAAGAAAATATGGATGTAATATAAAATCTTATAAACAAAAATATAAATATAAAAGTATAATAGATTTAGAAAATATAAATTATGAAAACAAGATTTCCAAAAATATAAAAAGAGACTTAATAGAGAAACCTATAAGAAAAAAATATTTTAGAAGAAATAGGTATAAACCTTCTAAAAATAGGAATTATTGCCCTTTAGGAAAGAAAAAATACAAATGTTGGATCTGTAATGAAAAAAAAACATTATGCCAACGAATGTCCAAGTAAACTTCAACATAGAAATAATATTAAAAAGGAATTTCCACAGAAAACAAAAATCTTAGAGGAAGCTTTCAAAATGGAATTAAAACCAACAGAATAGAAGCTGAAGGCAGTTATGCCAATTACAAAACACCAAAACTAATAACTCTAGAGAAGATAGTAAAAAATTATTCTGCAGCATTACAAAAACAACCAATAGCTCCAAGCAGATTGAAAAATCTAGGAAAGATAACAAGGCCTCTAATACTATTTAGAGAAGCATATATTCTAGAAACAAAAAAAAATAGTGAAGCATTTAGTACTATTTAAGGAGACATCCCCCAAAAATGCTCAAATTGTTGGAGAAGAGAAGGACCAATATAGAAACCTCAGTAAACTACAATGTTTGAGTCTCTATAACTTGGCCAGGAAGTCTACCCAGGAACATATTGAAGGTATGAAGTTCTATACCACAGACAAGGAATTTCCTATAGGAAGTTAATTCAATGTCTTAGAAGGAGCTGATCTAATATTTGTTTATAAAGCTTTCTATGCAAGATTAATAAAAAATATATATCCAGAGATTAATTTAAGTAAATTAAATTATTTCTTAGAAAATTTTAAAAGAGCAATCAAGAACTTTAGAGGGAAGATTAAAGTAGGTGACAAGCTTATTTATCTTAGATTTTTTAGTTCATTAGTGGACTAGAATGAGGAATGATGTATTAGTCTCTATCACTTCATCAAGATAGGGATTTCCAACACAAATAAAGAAGTTCCCAAATCAAGGGCACTTCCAAAAAAAGAATTCAACACAAAAGAACTCTGTGTACTAAGAGGTCAAATGTTAGGACAGATTTACTATGAACTCAGAAAGATTGAAAGTTCTATTGAGATCAAAGTAAATTATTTAACTAGTAAAGTTATCATCATTTTCCACAATATCATAGCTCTGTCAGAAGAAGATGGTGAAAAAATTTCTAAATATGAAGCCAATTTTAACAGTAACAACTTGGAAATTGGTCAAGAAATAAGGAAGGTATTCTGCTTCTATGCTAGAAAAGCTACCAAAGACTATAGATGCATTCTCTACATCAAAGATCGAGAAGATGAAGATGTATCATCATTAGCGTCATCAAAAGGATTATTGGTAGAAAATGACAAAGAAGAATAAAGAAAGGAATTGTCAGGAAAAGACGATAAAGAAAATAAAAATATAGACCCTACATCTTAGTCGGCAGCATGCGCTAAGGAAAAAAGAAGTGGCTATCATTTAAAGAAAAAAAGTAGATGAATTATTAAAGCAAGGGTAAAATAATAATTCTAGTCTTGTATACAGGGATTCCTTGTGCTATAAAAGGAACCCTTATGCTCATTTCAAAATACACAAACACATAAATCCAAAGCTCTCTATTCTGAAAAACAAAAACTCTAGCTTAAAAATCCCCTATATCTAGAAATTTCAAAATCAGTAATGTTATACCCATTAAGTATGAGCGGATAAGAATTTCTTCAAGGTTCTTAGTTGGCCTTAAGTTGTAATAATTATTATCCTATGAATAAAATGGAGTTATGTTACTCTTTTCTAATAAGTCAAATATTGGACACCATTTATGTACGGATATAGAAGGCTCACCATTGTTAGGAGGGCGTTGAGGTTTGAGCAAAGCTAAGGTATAACAGGTGTAATAAAAGGAGACGAACAGAAGGAGAGATCGTGGTGGACCCATTAAATTAAGGTAAATAAATATAACTTTAAGCCAGTTAAGAATTTTGAATGTTTAAATATTTTCTTACATTAATACTGATAAACAGGAAAATGAAAAACTGTTTTTAAAAATAAACAACTAATTCCAAAAGAAATTATAGATAAAAATATAATTCTATTAGAAAATTTTAATAAAGGTTATCTCTATCATTTAAACGAATATTTTAAAGATGAGGATAATGAAATTTGTCTTGAAAATTTTAAAATATTTAATACTTTGTTAGACATCTATACAAATTATATTAAAATTATCACAATTATCATAGACCATAATGTTTTAAGGATATTAAGAAACTATTTTAGTAAAAAATATGTAAGAATAGAGAAAAATGAATTCAACAACTTAATGTTTGGATACTAATTCTTTGAAGTTATAAATACATAAGAAAAACATGTTTGTATACTACGAATATGATAAAATAATGTGCATACAATACATATGACTTACCAAGATAATACCTTATGAATATCGAATCATTAGTACATAAATTAGAATTATTAGATTTAACAAATCAAAGAATAATTTTAAATTTTAAAAGATAATTAATAGATTCAGGATTAAAAATAAGTAATCAACATAATGAAGAACATAATATACTTTACAATTGTAATGAATATAGAAGAAAATTAGATTTATACCAACAAATAATAAGCTTTTTAGACAAATTATTACCTTATGTAAATAGACAAAGACCATCAACTAGGTCAATTAAGTTAATATTAATTTTCGATTAAAAATTTATTCAATCAGCAAAAATTGGTATTAGAACCAAAGAATAGTACTATAAATAGTAATGGACTGAGAATTAATACCATTAGAGATTAAGGACACCAATAGAATTAACCATAAAACTTAAAAGCATTCTAGATATTTTTATAAACCTCAAAGATATAAGTAAAAAGATATACTAAACCTTAAAAACATTTGAGATATTATCCATATGAAGTTCACATGATGAGTATGTATTATTTTATTCGGTTTAAAGGAGGGTTTAAAAATATAAATAACTTATATATTTTATTTTAAAATATTAGGTGAATTATATATCTAATATAAAAATTATATAAAAAAATTGTTCAAATGATATTAAAAGAATGACTTTTAAGATGCTTTATCCTACAGGGTTTTAAGTCCTTCGGGTCCATTAAATATAATTTTTATATATAGTTTTGATAATGAATATATATAATCATGTAATTTAAAAATATAATTAATTTAAATTTAAATTTTTAAAATTTAAAATCTTTTTATAAATAAGATGAGATTTATATATTTTTATTATGTAATTATTTAGATTTAATTAACTATATTTGTCTCAATGATAAAAATATAGAAAAGTTATATATTATATGTTATAATTGACCCCTGTCTTAAAATATAATATTGTTGGAAATATTCAACTTAAAAATATAAATTTTGGTAATTTTTTACTTTTTATTATTATGCATCACTAAGTACATACATAAACAGACGAAGAAACTAGAATTAGGCAATTAGCAACTTACTCCTCAGCATTTAAACATGTGATAGTGGCATGCATGGCGCTAAAATTTTGCATCAAGCAGAAAAGAAGAGGTGTATAAGGGAACAAATGATGCCCGACTTATTGTATGATTGAATTCTAAAGAGCTGTCACTTTCAGTGTCTGACATATCAAACACATATACGCACATGGAGTACACAAAAATCTTATTAATAACAACACAGAAATTTAAATCCTGACCCACTTTGGGTGTAAGTGAGTATTAAAATGAAGAGAGGAACCAGGATGTCAACTAGGTTTGCTTAGCAGAAGAAAGCAAAAATCGACGGAAATCCTGAATGAAAATGAATGAAATAGTTATTTATTTATTCATCATCATCATCATCATCATCATCTTCTTCTTCTTCGTAATATCTCATTAAAATAGCGTAAAAATTATTCCAACATCAAATTTTATACTAAAAATAATAGGATGAATAAATTTAACCCAATATTAATAAGTAAAAAAGTATTAAATATATATTTTATAAAAAAATAAAAAGAATATTCTCTTTTATAAAATAATAAACTTTTAGTATAATATATTGTATTATGAATTAAAGATGAGTAAAAATTTAATATAATTTTAACATCGTTTAATTAGATGTTATTTAAAATAAAATCATAAATCATATTTTTTTAATAGTAAAAATATATATGATAGACATATAATGATGATATTTTTATAGTTAAAAGTTTTAAAAATATTATTTTTATTGTTTTTTTTATATAATTTTAATTTCTATTTTACAATAATTATATATTTTTGAGTAAAACTTGTCAGTGAAAAAAACAGTGAGATATTTTTAGTATGATATTTAGAATAATAAATTAGAGATTAAAAAAATAATTTAAAATTACACTATTTTAATACAAAAGTTACAATATTTTAAAGTTTTTAGTTGAGTTCTCCCGGTTAAGTTTAATTTTTTTAAAAAATAAAATTTTAAACACGTATTAAAACTTATAATAATAAAAATAATATTTTTCATATTAAATTCATATATTTTTATTATAAAAACTTCAACTTAAAAAAATAGTTGAATATTATCCAATAAAAAATCATTAAATTAAATTATGAAAAATTAATCTTATTTGATACTAAATTTAGATTAATTAAATTTTGTTCAAAGTTATATTTAATATGTTATTTTTAATATTTTAAATTTTATTTGTTTTTCTTACATAACTTTTAGAAAGCTTTTTCAGTTTTTTATTTTTTAAAAATTATATGACCAACACGTGTCTATATGTGAGTTGTCATCTTCACAACAAATTAGGTTTTTTTAGTTGTATTTGTTTTTTCTGTCTCATAATTTTGTTTTAAAAACTCAGAAGGATTATTATAGTTCAACAATAAAGGATAATAAATTTGCATGTTTATAGCGCGGTGTGTGTAACTAAACTACTATATGTCTTCATGTCTACGTAAAGTTCCACCTTGTAAATGTTGGCGATGGTCCACCTTGTAATTATTGGCGATGGTCCACTTACTCACAATGAAATATTAAATACACCATTAAATTTTTTATTAAGAATAGGTAGAAATCTATTAATAACAACATGTTACAAAATAAAATAATATTTTAATATTTTTATAGAAATATCAAGATATTATTATTGTGTTTTTTATAATATAACGTTCCCTTTTTTTATTTTAAAAAAGAAGTTTCCTTATTTAACTGAATATAATATTTAAATTATTACCTTAATTGTAAACTTTAATACCAATGATAATTCATATGCTAAAGAAAGGAATAATTTTTAAAAAAATATCATCTTTAAAGTTTATAATAATAAAAAATAATTTTCAATAATATCAAACGTAATTTAATTAGATAATGTTCAATATTAAACGATCTAAATAATAATAGTTCAATTAGAAGATGTTTATTATAAAATAACATAATAATTTTTTTTATTAATAAAAAAAATGTAAAATGTGTTATTTTATAATTTCAAGTTTTAAAATTATTATTTATTTTGTTTTTTTATAAAGTCAATATATCATGGAATAAATTATATGATTAAGTTGTTGGCATAACTAAATAATTCAACCACCACTTAAAAAGCTAGCATATTCTTCAAACTAAGAACGGGAGAAAATAAGGAAGAAGAAAAAAAAAACCTAAAAGTTAAGTTGTTGCACCGTAGCGCACTAATAATGCAACTAACCTTTATAAGTAATATAATTATATTGTGTTAGCTCCATTAAAAGGTAGATGCATTTGTGCATTTTGATCCATTTAAGTCTTTTAGTTGTACTAAAGATTTTGTAAAATATGTGTGTCTTGAGAGAAAGAGACTGTGCATGCTTATAAAGAACCATTTTTTTTTACCTATTATTTATGGGAGGGCTGGTACAAGATCTAGACCAATCCAATTTTTTAATAAATCGTACCATAGTGATTTTCATAGTAAACCAGAAGAGGGTAGTTAAATTGAAAAAAAAATATTCCAATTTTAATTTTAAATAATTTAATCTGATCAATCATAAAATAATTTATCAATTAATTAACGATATATGTTAATTTTCGTCACATCATATGAGTTAGTGTTTCTTCTTCATGTAACCTATGGTCATGAAACGAACTCTTTAGGACTTAATACCACTACAAGATGATTGCATTAGGTTTTTTGATACTGAAATCAATATAAATAATTGTAGATAATGGAAGAAATTAAGGTCTTTTTCTTTGTATGAGAAAAATAAAAAAAGTGTTGGGATAATATCTCAATGCAGATGTATATTTGGGCACATCGGGTTAGTCCAAGAAAGAAACTTTGTGTTTGAGTCAAATTTGGATTGAGTATCGTGAAATCATGTATTTTTAATTCGAATTTTATAAATTAAATGCAAGCCCATATCTTTATCATAAAATATTAGAGTTGTAACAATAAATACTTGTACGTACCGAACAATTATTGTTACAATATTTTTATAAAAGTAACTAATTTAATTTTAATAATTTTTTTTAAATAATTACCCTTCTCGAATACATTTAAGTGAGACTTGTGAGACTCAAATATCATAATCCTATATATTTAAATAAATTTTATGCTATTAAGTAATAATTAATTGAATAAAATTTTATTTTCTAGTATATTATACATGGTTTCATTTAAAAAAAATTAATATAATAATCTGTATCACTTTATAATTCTATATTGAGATAGGTGATGTATAAAATAAACGCACACCTGAATTTATTTAGTAAAATTTTAGCTTTTAATATTTTTAATGGATAATTTATAAAAATCTACCTTGATTTAGAATCTTTTATCTTTTGATGCAGCCAGTTGGCCACTATGCCCAAACTTATCTAGTCTAGATACCAAGCGTCTCCTCGTTGTTTACTTTTTTTTCTGGAAAATTTTAAGATGGGAAATTCGACAAGCATCTCACATATATCTTTTTATACATATATTTTTTTAATCTTTATTGAAATATGATTATAAGTTTTTTTTATAAGACTTACAAAAATTATGATATATATATATATATATATATATATATTTTATGACAAAAATAACTTTGATAGCAAATTATGCCTATATTTTTTTTATTTTAGTTGATCATGTATTGAACTTAAGTCAATATTTTTTGAATTAAATTTATTGTGTAATTAATGATTTAATTTTTGTATTTTATTATTTAGTTTTATATCTGATATGATTATATCAAAACTAATTTTTAGATTTAAAAAATCTTTATTAAATCCTTTTATTTGATTAAGTTTCTTTTATATTTATGAAAAATAATCAATTAATCTTTATAAGTTTTCAATTACTTTTGATATTCTTGTACTAACATTAATGTTTTATTTTATAAATTTTTTAAAATATAATAAAAATATTTTAAGATATATAACATCTTTTAATCTTTCTTCGATTTTTTATTTTCCTTTTATTCTTATTTCTATATAAATTAATTCTTGATTTCTTTTCTTTAAAATTTTTTTTCTTTGTATTTTATGAAAACTATTAAATGAATAATAAATAAATTAATAAACAAAATTCTTAATATCCTCACAATATGTAATTGTAACTGACTTGATAAATATGAATCCACCTAGATCTTTTGCTTTATGATGGCTCCTTCTTTTTCTTTAAGGTTGTGTCTCAACTAGAGACAACCCTATGATCTTCTTGACTTATAGATATCTATAGTATTAATACATTTCTTTTAAGTTTAGAGTGATAAATATGAATTCTATTTACAATAGACTTTTATTTATTATAATAGTTTATTACAACTAGAGTTTTAAGAACCTTAAAGAAGGTTTTAGTTACTCATTTTTAGATGAAAGACTATAAAATATAGAAATATAAGAGCTAAGTGAATAAGTTTTTCAAAGAGTGTGAGATGTGTATCTCTCCTTGAAATAAGAGTTTACTTTTTATAGACATAAGGGTTCTCTTTTATATAGGTGAGATTTCATTATTTTTTCTAAATTTTTTGGTTAATGCTTACATTATTAAGACTAAAGTGCAAATTTACTGTGTAAAAATCCTACATTTATTTAGAGTCATTTTCTGACATTGATTCTTATGAAGTTTAACTCTTCAAGTCTTCTTCCTTATTTTTATTGTAATAGATGCATTTGTGATCCCTAACCTATTGTTTGGTATAATGTCAAAATACTTTCTTGCTTTTCATACTTACTTTTAATTCATTGTAATTGAAAGTAGCTTCATATTTATTGATCTTTCACCATATTTTTCAGTGATGAGAATATTACTTTATAAGGTAATAATTACTTTATTGGTAGAATAATTAACTTTAATTTCAAAAAAGTTATTAATTTTTCTTAATTCATTATAGATTTAGCTTAATATTTGGCAACATTCTATGATTAATTATTTTGGATTAAATTTCTTTTCTAACAAAGCTTTGGGATGATTAAATTCTCTTTTGGTGTTGCCAAGTCTAAACTTAATGAAATGATATGAACTTACTAAAATATCCTAATTTCAATCCATAATTGAATAGAAAAATCTTAAATAAATATGCTTATCTATAACCTTAATTTTCTTTATCAAAATTTTAATAGATTTTTTGAAATTTTTAAGAAAGTAATTTAACTCATTTAAATTATTTCATTTTAAATTACTTTCCTGAACACAAGTTTTCTATTGACTTAGCATGAAATACTTTGTATACAAATACTAAATTTGCTCATTTTCGGTTATTGAGTTTACTACTTATATGAAATTATTTTTATGGAGTACAAAACTTCATATCATCAAGATGTTTTTTAGTAGATTTTTTGAATATGTTATACAAACTTAACCATTGTTGTCTTATGAGATTTCTGTGCTGTCTCTTTCTTCTTCTTCTAAAACAAAAGAGTTAGTTTTTTCCTAAATAACACCGGTATAGGTACCTATCTGAGTGTCTTCAATATACTAAGACGGGCTAATTGTTATACTGCTTGAGAATAGTTCTCAGTTATCTTTAAAAAATTAATATTAGTATTCTATAATTGAAAATTCAAAGCTTGAAAAGTAATTTTTTTATTATTGTTTTATTGGAGTAAATAAATAATAAAAATAATATTAAGTAAGCAAAAACTTAAATTTGAGTCAAATTATTGACAATAAATAACTAAATCAATAAATTACATGATCAATTCATCGTAATATAAATAATTTAATTATATATTAAGATTGTATTACACTACGTGGTCTCAATTGGATTTTATAAGACTTAAATAATTTTGAGTGGTAGGGTCTATTTCAATTTGACATATATAGATAATTTGATTTGATTTATTAAAAATATATAAAATTTGGACCGAACGGACTGTGTTCGCCTTTATGACACGATAACTTGACCCAAACTCGAAATGATTGACACAATTTAACATCCTTCTTTTTAGTTCTCAATAACTCCATGTTTCGCCCTCACTAGATTTTTCAATTTTTTTGTCCTTTTGACATAAGAAATTTTTATGCCACAAGTTATAGTACAATTATAATTGACGTGATAGATAATTATTGTTTAAAATAGTAAAATTTATCTTTTTAAGTCTATAATTATTTGTAAATTAGTTATGATAATAATATCATAACTTGTGCTAAATATATTATATATATATATAATTTATTTTTGAGTTAGAAATTTGAGTCATTTATAAAAGCTATTGAATAGATGGATTTAAAAAAAGGGAACAGACTTAATGATTTTCTTGAAAGCAAAGGATCAATGTTAATGTATAAAAAAATAATATCTTATGTTAATTAAAAAATATATTAATATGTTATTTATAAATATTATAAAATTTACATTTATTTAACCTATTAGGATTGTATATCTTATGTTGTTTATACACTATACAAAAATCTATATTTATGAGAGTTTCAATCAATTGAAAAAAAACTAATAGACCTCTCACAATAAATAAAAAATATACGTCCTTATAAAATAAAAGACAAATAACTTAAACAAAATAAAATATAATTAAAACTAGTTAAAAATACGAAGTATTGGTTCAAACCATCCACATTTTGAAAGAAAATTAATGTATAAATAATAATAACACGCGTTGATTAAATAATATAATAATGTAGTATTTATAAATAGTATTAAACTTATACTTCTTTGAAATCAATTTTTTAAAATTAAATACCTTATGTTACTTATATAACATGTATAATTTATAACAAAACCGAAAATCAATAATAAACACTTCAAAAACACAAGAAGTTAAAATTAAACCACCCATTGTTGAAATAAGAAAATTGTTTTTCAATACGAAGAGAGAAACATATGATAATAAATGCTATACAAAATGATAATAATAATATTATTGTTATAAGAAAATTTCGATATTAAGATTTTAGTTTATGAAAATGTGATGATTTTATCAATTTGATATATATATTCAAAGAAAATTATGTAAATCACAATTTTTTTTTAATTTAAATGACTCAAATATAATATAAGATAACATTTATAATACTAAAATATCATTATCAATATTATTTTTATATTAAAAAATGATTATTTTTAATTTCATGATATTATAAATTACATTGAAATTAATGAAAAATGAATAATATAAATATAAAATTATTTTAAAAATAAAAATTATATAGTCTAAAAATAAATAATAACACGAGGGAGAATAAGAAAAATACAATTAAAAAAATCATGTAACTAATTTTCTAGGAATGAATTATATTTTAATGAGTTATAACTTGTAATTAAATATTTATTATTTTTGCAAAAATTTATGCAAAACTATAGGTCTATTTAGAAATATTTCTCATTTTAGTTAAAAAGAGCTTTTAAAGTACATCAAAACACTTTAAATGATATTTGATAATCTCTATGAGAAGTACTTTCAAAAATTGAGGAAGTATTATTCGTGTTTTCAAGAAAAATAAAGAATACTTATTTTTAGAAGAAATAGTTAAGCATTCACATAATAACTGATAAACCAATATGCTCGATTGAAATTGAGCAAGCCGTGTTCTATGTTTTATTAGTCTAAATATTTGGTTTCAATTTTGAAAATATAAAAACCAATTGAATTGACCAATATATTATTAATATACATTTTTTTTTAATTTTATATATTTGTAGTAGGGTGTGCAAAAATTATCAAAACTAATTAAATTGAATCAATCCTATCCAATTTTGTGGGTTTTAAAAGATTAATAGTTTGGTTTAGTTTTAGTTCTTGAGGAGGAACTGATTAAGTACCAATTAGTTCGATTATAATTTGTCAAAAATCAATCAAAACTAAGCCAAAACTATATGCCTATTATATCAATTTTGTTAATTATTTTCATTAAATTATTTTTTATTTTTCATTATTCATTCAAAATTAAATGTATGATCATTTAATCTTAATAATTTATAACCCTAAGTTTATTTTTCTTGTAGTTATGTATGATATAGATATCAATAATCAAATTAATAGTTTTTAAAGTTGTATGTTTCTTTAAGTTTAGAGCTCTATAATTTAAATTATGATATTATTTATATGATACAAATTATAGAACTTAAAGTTTATAGAATATAATTTCTCTTAAAGCAACACATTTATATGACACAATCTAATAAAAAATAATAAGTTCAAAATTAATCAATCTAATTCAAACCAACCTATTTGGATTAGTTTTACACTTTAACTAGTTTTGTTTATTTTTTATTTTTAAAAAGAATGGGTTGTGTTTGGTATTATCCAAGTGTTAAGGTAATGATCCATGCGACCTAAGATATCTCATGGTGAACGGCCTGGAGGCTCAACAAAACTAACAGTTAAATTTAATGACCTAAAATGATGAGATCCTTTGAAAGAGGGTTCCAACTTTACTAGTGACCTTATCAATCTATTAGAAATTATTGTAAGATCTTAGCGGCCTATTGTAACGACATAAGATAGTGAAAAGTATTATGTCATGTATACCCACTTTATCACATCGCGGGAAGAACATCAATCATTATAATGTAGATGTGTGCATATATCCATATATATACCTCAATATTCTCATGAATAAAGGATCTAATTTTATCTCTCTAAGTTTTATTAGAATTTCTTGAGCACTAGTGTTTTGGTATCGTCTAAGTGGCAGGTAACGAACTGAAACACCTTGTTTATATGATCAATGTGGCATTCATATTTAACAACCCATATGTAAACGACCTTGTTATTGGAGGAAATCATTCCAACTATTATGGAGGTTCTTGGATAGACCCAATAACATAGGACATGAGGCATACGACCTGATGAATAAGACCTAGTCTATTATCTAGTATCCATCTTGTGTGGCCTGTGTATATTGATAGGGGCAGAACCGACATCGCCGATCCTGCCCGTTACTTTGGTTTTATCTATTTATAAAACTCTCGCAAGTGCACGAATCATTTCGTAGAAAATGATAAGTATACTCCCAAGGTCGATCTAAGGAAGGAATGTATGTGGTTTTTAATTTATTATTCAAACTTTTAAAAACGAAATTAAATCCTAAACATCCTGTCACGATATTTTGGGGTTTTGTGTTTTTAATCTAATTACATAAAAATAAACATAGATTCAATAAACATTTATGCAAATTTTATCATTTATAATGGTGGAGTATTTATGGATATAATAATTAAGTTAATTATGCTTGCTCATATTAATTAGGTTATTAAAGATATGAATTGATATTTATTGATTCTCTCTTTTTTATATGAATACCACCTTTGGTGGGGTTAGATATTCTTTGTTAACTAAACAAATCAATTAACACCTATGGGTGGGGTTGATAACTAATTTGGTTAATTAAATTAATTCCTTTTTCTAAGAGATTGAAAATGAACCATTTAAATGCCACCTTTGGTGGGGTTAGACAATTTAAACTTTATTCAAGGTGTCCAAATTAAACCTAAGAATTTAGTTATCCGAGTACTAACTTTCAAGTTTTAAAACCACTACTGAAAACATGTTGTCAATACATTTTCAGATAATAATTCTTATAAAAACTTTTGAAATAGAGCTTCACTCTAACTACCTGGCGATTGTACCAACAAATAAAAGAGCACTACTCTAAATCGAATAGGATAACTAAACCTTAAAATCTAATTATCAGATTTAAGTTTGTAATGAAAAATAATATATTTCTCTCTAACATTCTTAATATAAAATCTTGAATAAAAATAAAATCAATTCATTTTAGAGATTTTTACCTATTTAATATTTCGCAAGCATAACAACGTTATTATTATATCATGTTTACAAATAGCCAACAGAGTTAAATTTAATCACAGACAAATTAAATATAACATGTAAGAATAAAGCATAAAAAATAACTGTAAAGAAAATAAAATCCTTACAGAACTTCGATGCTATTCCCGTTGCTGGAAAACCTCCAAGCGGAATTTGCACTCCCATTTATTGAATCAAAAGCTAATATATTACAAAAACATAACTAGTTCTTCCCAAAAAGGGAAGAACTCTAAAACTAAGAGAAATTAACTAAAAAAAACTAGAAACTAAGAAAGAAACTAAGAAAAGCTTAAAAACTAAGAAATGAGAGAAAGAAAGAGAAGAGAAGAATGGTTTTGAGGTGTTTTTTGAAGTGAAGGGAAGGGGGGTATTTATAGGTGAGGATGGAGAGAAAAAATGAGTAAAAAAATGTTAAAAAAATATTAAAAAATGTAAAAACGCGTATTGGAATTGCTGATGTCATTAATGACGTCAAGATGACGTCCTGGCGGTACACGCGTGAAAAATGGGGCGAAAAAGGCGTTGGGCGCGCGGAGTCATTGCTCAGCGGCTTCAGCGCGCGTGAAGCAGTGCAGCGATGGGGCGCGCGGATGGGCGAGCAGATCTGTGGTAGCGGCAGGTAGGTGTAGCGGCAAGCGCGATTTCCGTCTTTGACATTTTTGACCTTTTCGACCCATTTTGTCCAATTTTTCCATGTTTGTTGACCTTTTCCCACTTATTTATTAATATATTTGTGATGTATTGCTTCAAGTATTCCTCTTTGAGTCTTTAAATTGCGTTTTTAAGCCAAAATACCTGAAAAACAATAAAAATACCCGTGATTCCGAAAAAGACAAATTTATATAAATATATGATAAAACATATAAATATATGTATTTTTAATCAATTAATGTACATAAAATCATGGTTATTTTAGTGCTTTTTGGGCACTCATCATATATTGACCTAGTTATTCCTTGTAATTTTATCATGTATAGGTCAACTTTGAAATCTCAAACAAAGAGCATAACTTTGTAATAGTGACACTTGTATACTACGTATCTATATATAGCCCCTCAATACTAATAGGAAAGGATCTGAATTTTCTTTCTCTTTAACATTTTACTAGAAACCCTACACACTAGAAACTATCCAAACAATTAATACCTATCATGAGGCCTTAAATATTTATAGTCCTTAGTTATAATTTGAGACCTTACATTTCATAGCTAAGGAGAATTAACACGTATCATAGGAAAATTCACTTATGTTATCATACTCATCCCTAATCAAGAAATAATTATATTCACCTAACCTTTGAGTTCCATCTCAATGATCACGTACCTCATGTCTCATCTATAATCACTTCCCATGATGGGTTTGGGTATGACTCCCCCATGATCTATATTGCGTGAGAACATATCCGAGGTGACCTAAACCGTCACTTTCATAGCTGGTTCAGTTAGTTACAACTCTAAAAGTGCACATCTTAAAAAGGATGCTAAAATGGAAAGAATTCAACAATAAGTGGTAGAGCTACAACAAGCTTTTATCAAGTCACAAAATAATACTAAGGAACTCAGATCATGTTTCATAGAAGAAAATTACTCAAAGAAGGTTGATAGTTTGTTTTAGATGTCAACTCCTCCTTTAAGACCATGCCATCTAAGGAGATTAGAATAGACTTTTTGCAAACCTGTAAGCTATCCCAACCAGTACTGACTTAATTTAACTTACGATCAACCCATACCTAGTGTTCTAATATAAGAACTTGTATACACTACCTATCAACATAAAAAAAACCTCCTCTCAACACTTTCCAAGACCGCACGGCTTGGAAACCTTTATTCTAGAGAGACGACAAGTATGACCTGAACCTTTTAATAGTAATTAGGATGAGAATTTTAAAAAGATGGAAGAAAAATGGAAGCAAAAATGGATGAATAATGAAAAGTTAAAATATTGGGATTATGTGTGGCTAATTATCGGTATTCTCCTTTTTTGGTGGTATTGGACTAGTAGTGTCATCTCTTAAATCTTCCACTCCAAATGTCCTCCTCATAAGAGAACTAAAGATCTTGTGGCTCATGTTATACATTACAAAATGGCCATGGCCACTGTATTTATACTAGATGAAAAAGAGATGCCATGTGGTGCAAGTTGTTTGCCACTACCTTCCAAGAAATGACATAGAAATGGTTCATCAAAATATCCTAGGAGTATAAAGGATTTCAATGGTTTGGTCAAAATATTTGTCACCAACTACACGTGTAACAAGCTTATTAGGAAGGAGTCACACAATCTATTTTCCATCATCCAGGAGGATGATGAGATAATTGAGACCTATATGAGAATATTCAAAATGAAAAATTAGAGATATCTTAATATCTAGACTCTATTACTATCAAATCTTTTCAAAATGGAATGAATAGGGACACTGGCTTATCCAATGAGCTGACTAAAACTACTACACGCTCTTTAAATGCAGTCTATGAAGAGGTCTAGAAGTTTGTCAACATAGAAAGGGAGTTAAAGTCATAAAAAAGCTCATATGTATAATCTTTGGATAAGTCCACCATGAGTAAAAGAAAGGAGGAAAGGAAGCCTTTTAATGATAGACATTTTTACCCACCCTATTTTAAGCCAACAATAACACCTAGTGAAAGACTTGGGATATAGGGAAGGGTGTTGTTATCCTTTCAAAGGTCCATCGTTATGGGTATCATTGGCCAATGTCGTACAAAAGATGGAAGGAATAGATAAAGTAAAATGGCCGTAACCCACGAGATCACCATTCAGAGACCCAATAAATATTATGTCTTCCATAAAGACACAGGTCATTGGGTAAATGATTGTAGTCACCTTAAGTGGAAAATTGAATAACTCTCATCTGATGGACGTTTGAGAAACATGGTGTATGGACATAGAGATTCAAGAAGATAAAACAAGGAGATAAATCCTTGAAGGAAATTTGTTCCATTCAATCCTCTACAAAGGGAGCAAAATAGGCCTAATTTGCTCCTACAAGGAGATGTGTGTGTAATCCATCCTATACACTTTGGTCCGACAATGTTAGAACACACTCACAATTTGAGAAAGAGGTATGCTCATGAAGCCAAAGATGTACACCAACTTGTTTATAGCCTAAAATGAGAGGGGCCAATATTCCCTATTATGTTCGAAGGAAGGGAGGTGTTACCACCTCCAGATGATCCTTTGGTTATCACAGTTAAAATCGCACATTGTAAGGAGCTTAGAAGTTTGGTGGATAATGGTAGCTCTTCAAATTTGTTTTACATATTAGCTTTGTTGGACATAGGAATAGATCCTAAGGAGATTACATAATAACAAATATGGTTGTTGGGTTTCAATAACAGTATAACAATGTTGCTCAGAACTATATGACTCTCCATCTCTATGGAAGGATTATTGTACTTATAGATTTTGTAATGTTGAACACCTCCACCTCTTATAATGCAATTTTGGGAAGACCTTGGATCCATAAGTGAGATTTTTCTTCTTGGTTTATCATCAACTTATCAAATACCCTATAGTGGAAGGGATAAAAGGAACAAAAGGACAACAAGAAAAGGAAAGAATTAGTTACAATTTTGCCATGAAAAATGCTTTACCTTCTAGTTCGAAATAGCAACTAAAGAACAATTAATGGTTAAGATTAGATACTATACACTTGGTGAAAAGTTGGATTATGATAGTAGCGCCTAAAGATTATGAAACAATTAAAGTACGAAGTCTAGAGGAAGACAAGTCTTTAAAAATTAGTTCAAAACTTTCATATGAGATGAGGGAGTCATTGATTGAGTTCTTGAAGAATAATGTTGACCTTTTTTCTTGGAAACTAGAAGACATACCAGGTATTTATCCCTCCATAATTTCATATGAGTAGAATATCGGTCATACTAGGAAACTAGTCTAATAGTGAAAAAGGAGATTTGCATAAGAAAATAGCGACATTATAAAAACAACTCTTTAAAAAATGTGGGTTGGGTTCGTGAAGTTGAGTAATTGATCGGGGCAGAACCGACATCGCCGATCCTGCCCGTTCATTTTGGTTTTTTTATTTATAAAACTCTCGCAAGTGTACGAATCATTTCGTAGAAAATGATAAGTATACTCCCAAGGTCGATCTAAGGAAGGAATGTATGTGGTTTTTAATTTATTATTCAAACTTTTAAAAATGAAATTAAATCCTAAACATCCTGTCACGATATTTTGGGTTTTGTGTTTTTAATCTAATTACATAAAAATAAACATAGATTCAATAAACATTTATGCAAATTTTATCATTTATAATGGTGGAGTATTTATGGATATAATAATTAAGTTAATTATGCTTGCTCATATTATTTAGGTTATTAAAGACATGAATTGATATTTATTGATTCTCTCTTTTTTATATGAATACCACCTTTGGTGGGGTTAGATATTCTTTGTTAACTAAACAAATCAATTAACACCTATGGGTGGGGTTGATAACTAATTTGGTTAATTAAATTAATTCCTTTTTCTAAGAGATTGAAAATGAACCATTTAAATGCCACCTTTGGTGGGGTTAGACGATTTAAACTTTATTCAAGCTGTCCAAATTAAACCTAAGAATTTAGTTATCCGACTACTAACTTTCAAGTTTTAAAAGCACTAGTGAAAACATGTTGTCAATACATTTTCAGATAATAATTCTTATAAAAACTTTTGAAATAGAGCTTCACTCTAACTACGGGGAGATTGTACCAACAAATAAAAGAGCACTACTCTAAATTAGACCGGATAACTAAACCTTAAAATCTAATTTTCAGATTTAAGTTTGTAATGAAAAATAATATATTTCTCTTTAACATTCTTAATATAAAATCTTGAATAAAAATAAAATCAATTCATTTTAGAGATTTTTACCTATTTAATATTTCGCAAGCATAACAACGTTATTATTACATCATGTTTATAAACGAGCAGAGTTAAATTTAATCACGAGACAAATTAAATATAACATGTAAGAATAAAGCATAAAAAATAACTGTAAAGAAAATAAAATCCTTACAGAACTTCGATGCTATTCCCGTTGCTGGAAAACCTCCAAGCGGAATTTGCACTCCCATTTATTGAATCGAAAAGCTAATAAATTACAAAAACATAACTAGTTTTTCCCAAAAAGGGAAGAACTCTAAAACTAAGAGAAATTAACTAAAAACTAAGAAAAACTAAAAAAAACCTAAAAATCTAAGAAAAGAGAGAAAGAAAGAAGAGAGAAGTGTGTTTTGAGGTGTGTTTAGAAGTGAAGAGAAGGGGGGTATTTATAGGTGAAGATGGAGAGAAAAAGTGGGGGAAAAGTGTTAAAAAATTATGAAAACGCGGAGTGGTAATTGCTGACGTCATACTGATGACGTCAGCATGACATGAGGCGGCTGCGCGTGAAAAATGGGGCGAAATGGGCGTCGGCGCGCGCGGAACTGGGACTGGGCGCGCGCTGATGCGCGCGGACGTGGGGCGTGCTGCGCGCGGGGCTCGGCGCGGCGGCGCGATTTTCTCCTTTTTGACATTTTTGACCCATTTTATCCAACTTTTCCATATTTATTGACCTTTCCCCATTTATTTATTAATATATTTGTGATGTATTGCTTCCAGTATTCCTCTTTGAGTCTTTAAGTTACATTTTGAAGCCAAAATACCTGAAAAACAATAAAAATACCCGTGATTCCGAAAAAGACAAATATATATAAATATATATATATATATTAATCAATTAATGTGCATAAAATCATGGTTATTTTAGTGCTTTTTGAGCACTCATCAGTATCCAACATGGTTGTCAAATGTTGCTTTAGAAAATAAGGCAAGAAGAGACCATAGAATGTGTGTCAGCTTCATAGATGTTAACATGGCTACTCCAAAGGATTATTTTCTGTTGCCTAACATCAATCAACTAGCTGATGCCACTATCAGTTATGAAATAATGAGTTTTTTGGATGCATAATTAGGATATCATCATAACCAAATGCATTCTAGAGATGAAGAGAAAATTACGTTCACCATGTAAGAAGGAACATATTGTTACAACAACATGCCTTTTGGTTTGAAAAATGTTTGAGTTGCTTATCAAAGGTCGGTAAACAAAATGTTTGAGCAACATATTGAGTGAAACATGGAGGTTTATGTTTATGACATGATGGTAAAAAAAAAGTAGCCAAGGATCACGTCTCTGACCTAGAAGATGTCCTTACTATAAAAAAAGGCTATAAAATTGACGACTATGAAAGTAGAGTCATTATCACACTTTTTTACTTAATATTTACTTGTTTTATTCAATAAATAGTATTTTAGGATGAAAATATTAAAATACAAACTTTTTAATGAAAAATGGGTGAAAATATAATTTTTGAAATTTTTTGTGATTTGTTTGGAATTTTTATGAATTTTTTTATGTTTTTTTAACACAAGGCCAATCAGGAGTTACCATATTCCCTACAACGCAAGCAAATGGATTGACTAGGCCAACCATGTAGATGCCGTGCAAGCAAGGACAACGAATTATAGATCATCGCATATAAGGAGGACTAACCGCGTGACACGTGTCAATATGGCATTCAATTTGAGTTCAAAGATCGGTAAAATAGTAGCAAAATTTTGGTCAGTTTTTGGAGCTAAAAATATAGAAAAATACCAAAAAAAATCAAAAGGAGATACAATTTTGGTAGAGATTCAAGAGGAGATTAACATTACAATTCAAGAGATTGATTGTATTTCTTTTTCTTCTCATTTCTTTATCAATTTTTATGTCTTTCTGTATGAAAAATATGAGCTTTATGAACATAATTATGTGTATTTAATTTTTTAATTTAGAGATCTTATGAACCCAATTTTCACCATGTGATGATCTAATATTTTACCCCAATTATAATTATAATTTAATTATATTATTTAATATATTTTTATGTTATTAATTGATTGAACAATAATTTATCTATAGAGACAATTAAATAGATTTGAGAGAATTATTTAATTGTTTATTTTGATTAAATAACATGTATAGTTTTTAGGAAGATATGTATGATTCTTATGTATGTGATACATAATTGATGAACTTAATGAATAGTATGCAATTTAATTGACATGAGAGTGTGATTAAATTAATTACTATATGATGTGTAGTTTACTTGAGAGAGGAATACATGCTAGGTTAGATTCAATTGATTATGTAATTAATTGATAATTATATTGAGGAGAGTTTAGCGATTCACATGTTTAGAAAATTAGGGGATTAAATATTCCTAGATATGATGTGTAGTTTACTTAAAAGAGAAATACATACTAGGTTAGATTCAATTGATCATGTAATTAATTGATAATTATATTGGAAAGATTTTAGCGATTTACATGTTTAGAAAATTGAAGGATTAAGTATTCTTAGATATTTTCTCATGTATCTTCTTAGTTACCAAATCTAATTTGATTAATTATTTCTATTTAATTTTAGTTATTTTAATTCGGTTTCCTTAAAATATAAAAACACAAAAAATTTGACTTTTATTTTTTTAGTTTTGAAAATTAGTTTCTAATAAAATAATTTCCATGAAAACGATATTTTTTATCATTATATTACTTGTTACGATATGTATACTTGCATATTCATTGCATACAATTTCGTGTGGAAATCTAGTTTTTTGGCACCGTTGTCAGAGATTATAAATATTAGAAATTAATTTCTTATTTTAGTTATTTTTTTTACTTTAATTTAATTATTTTCTTTTAGTGACTTATTAATTTTATTTATTTATTTATTAAATTTAATTAATTAATTAATTTTTTTATTTGTTTAGACACATCCTTTAATGCTATTAGAAGCATAAAGTAGAAAATGACTAATAATAATTATCAATGTTCAATGGACAGAATGATAATCATAAGAAGAGTAGATGAAATGTATAAGGTAAATGATATCATGACACTTACAACTCAAGTGTCATCTTTGGTAAATCTTTTGAAGGTTCAAAACTCGCCAGCGAGTATAAACTAGGTCCAAGATTCAATGGTGTCGTGTGTGTTTTTTGATGGACCCAATTTGTTTGATAATTGTCGAGATAATCCTGAATCGGTATTTTATGTGGGTAATGTGAATCAAAACAATAATCTATATTGAAACACATATAACCCTAGATGGAGACAACATCCAATTTTTTCTTGGAATAACAATAATCAAGGTGGTAATCAATTCAACTATCATTCATTTCCACCATATAGTTTTCAACAACCACAACAATTACTAGCCTAAGAAAAGAAGCCACCTACTGAGGACAATAAAAATCCCTTAATGGGGATGATGAAAGACTTCATCCAATCATTTAATACAAAAGTGTCAACTCAAGAGGCTTCAATTCAAAATTTGGAGAACCAAATGGGGAAACTTACTCAGGCTATAAGTCAAAGGCCTCAAGGTAACCTTCCAAGTGACACAATTGTAAACCCAAGAAGAGAATGTAGGGACCATTGCAACACCATAGACTTGAGGAGTGGTAAAACTTTAGAGGAGGAACATGGGACTTAAAAGGATAAGGAGGAACTAGAAAGTAAAAAAGATGAGGAGGAATTATAGGATTAATTGAGTAATGGAAAGGAAATAATTCAGCTAAAAAAAGCAACCTTTACAAACCCACTATTCCTTTCCCACAAAGACTGCAAAAGCAAAATTCAGATACACAGTTTTCAAAAATTTGGAAGTCTTCAAGAAGTTGCACATAAACATATCATTTGCAGATGCACTTGAATAGATTCTTTCTTATGCCAAATTTTTAAAGGACATCTTGTCTAAGAAAATGATACTTGAAGATCATGAAACCATAACCTTGATCGAAGGTTACAGTGCCATCTTTGATAGAAAACTACCACAAAAACTAAAAGATCCAAGTAGTTTTGATATCCCTTGCATTATTGGGAACATCCGTTTTGGCAAGGCACTATGTGATTTGGGTTCTAGTATTAACCTCATGCCATTATCGATCTTCTATAGATTGGGGGTTGGTAAAGTCAAACCCACTTTTGTAACATTACAAATGGCAGATAGGTCAATTAAGAGACATCATGGTATGATAGAAGATGTGCTAGTAAAAGTAGACAAATTTATCTTTCCGGAAGACTTCATTGTGCTAGACATGGAAGAAGACCGTGACATTCCTGTCATACTCGGTCGCCCATTCTTAGCAACCAGAAGAGCACTTATTGATGTACAAAAAGTGAACTTATAATGAGATTGCAAGGTGAACAAGTAATGTTTAAAGTTTTTAAAGCTTCTGAATCTCATAACATTGATAGTGCTAATAAATGTTTAAGGATAAATGTTACTAAGTATGGGGATAACTTAAAAGAATTTATTAAGTCATCCATACTCAAGACCGTTACACATGATGCTGTAAACAAGGACATAAACTCACCAGAAAACAACTCAACCTATTTTAAATTTAAAAGTATGGAATCAAAGGTTGATATTGTGGACTGTGTGAACTTTTTGGAGGGCACGCCTCTCATGTGTGTATCAAAGGCGATTATGGAAAATTTTGAGATAGAATCTAAGCTTAAACCATCAATTGAAAAGCCAAAATGTTTAGATCTCACACTTTTACCCTCGTAGATCGTCGCATGTGAGGAGGAAGAACTGCGTGCCATATGTCAGCATGGCGTTCAATTCTAGTTTATAGATTGGTCAAATAGTACTACCACATGTAGCCACGCGATTGCTCCTCGCCTTCCACCCGTGTGCCATGCCATCCGTTACCACGAATCATGTCGTGTTGTGTGGTGCTAACTTAACGGGCATTGATTTTGACTGGTCTTCCCTGCCATAATTTATGCTTTGATTTGCCTAGTGAATTCTGTGTACCACAGGCCACGTTGTGATTGGCTGACGTTGTCAATTTTTCTTGTCTTGATATCAGCCCTTGATCTGAAGCTGATCTAACTGTTTAGATCACACCTAGGCTATATTTATATATTTAATCACCCCATAAATTGTAAGGAGCTACCATTAGCATAGTTTTGGTCAGTTTTTGGAACTAAAAATAGAGAAAAATACAAAAAAAATCAAAAGGGGATACCATTTTGGTGGAGATTCAAGAGAAGATTTACACTAGAATTCAAGAGTTTGATGATATTTCTTATTCTTCTCTTTTCTTTATCAATTTTTATGAGATTATGAGCTTTATGAACACAATTATGTGTATTTAACTTATTAATTTAGGGATCTTATGAACCCAATTTTGACCATGTGATGATCTAATATTTTACCCCATGTAATTATAATTTTAATTTAATTACATTATTCAATTTAATTTTTATGCTATTAATTATTTGGCCAACAATTATCTATAAAGACAATTAAATAGGTTTGAGAGAATTATTTAATTATTTGTTTTGATTAAATAACATGCATATTTTCTAGGCAGAGATGTATGATTCTTATATATGTAATACATAATTGATGAAATTAATGAATAATATGCAATTTAATTAGCATGAGAGTGCGATTAAATTAATTACTATATGATGTGTAGTTTACTTGAGAGAAGAATACATGCTAGGTTAGATTCAATTGATAATGTAATTAATTGATAATTATATTGGGAGGATTTTAACGATTTACATGTTTAGAAAATTGAGGGATTAAGTATTCCTTGATAATTTCTCATATATCTTCTTAGTTATCAAATCTAATTTAATTAATTATTTCTATTTACTTTTAATTATTTTAATTTTGCTTCCTTAAAATATAAAAACACAAAAAAATTATTTTTATTTTTTTAGTTTTAAAAATTAGTTTATAATAAAATAATTTACGTGAGAATAATCTTTTCTTATCATTATATTACTTGTTATGATATTTATACTTTTGTATTCATTACACACACTTCGTGTATGGCGATCAGAAGTGTGTCTTGATCCAAAGAATATTTTGGATAAACGAGACCAATTCGGGTAGCTTTATCAAATAGCCATTGAATTGGGTGAATTTGAAATAAAATACAAATCATTGTCAGCTATCAAAGGGTAAGCTTTGGCTGATTTCATCACCGAGTGGATTGAAGAGCATGCAAATGAATAAGAGGACCAAGCGAAAGTTCTTATCGTAATAGCACCAACCTCATATCTATAGAAATAATATTAGGATGAAGCTAGCAACTCGAGTGACTTTGGGGTAATCATTGTACTCACTCCAATAAAGGTTTGGTAGAACAATGTGTCTATATCGCATTTCAAACAACTAACAACATTGCGGAATATGAGGCACTCCTATTGGCTTTGTAACAGCTACGATCATTAGAAGCAATGAAGGTCTTAGTCCATAGTGATTTGTAATTGATAGTGAATCAGATCAATGATGCATTTGATATAAAAAGAAGAACGGATGTAAAAATACCTAGAAGAGGTAAAGAGAGAAATATTATCTTTTGAAACGTTTGAGATCAAACAAATACCTAAAGGGGGAGTATACACGCCTTAGCCACTTTAACATTAGTGGTAAATACAGAGTTAAAAAGAGTGATCCCTATTTTATGCCTATTATATCCTAGTATATACGAAGAAGAGGATAAAGAGAGAGAGAAAAAACTTACCCATACCACAATATGCACTTAATGGATGACCCTTTACTTGGAATACCTCATCTAAGGAAGAGGCATGAAAAATAATGATGAAATCAAAGAACTTCATCATTTTCCAGAAAGTTCTCTATCGAAAAACTGTGCAAACTATGTTTAAAATATTTACCTAGTGAAGAGGCACAAGTGATTATAAGAGAGTTGCATGAAGGGCAATGTTGTGCCTATTAGGAGGAAGGACCCTTTCTCAAAGTATCATACGATATGGTTATTATTGGCCTACACTTCAAAAGGATTGAATTAACCATGCCAATAATTACGTTAAGTACTTGAGATATGTCCCGCATCAGCCTGCCAATGACTTGAAATCCATAATCAGTCCTTAGCCATTTCTAAAGTGGGGTTTGGACATAGTGGACCCATTACCTCTTGCTTCAATCTAAAGGAAACCTTTGATTGTGGCAACAAGTTATTTCTTAAATTTGATAGAATCAGAGCCATTGGTGAGGATACAAGAAACTAATGTTTGGAAGTTCATTTGGTGTAACATAATATGTAGATTTGACTTACCTCATAAGTTGGTTACAAATAATGGTAAACAATTTGTACGTTAGGGCTTAGTCTTCTTTTATGAATAGGTAGGAATAAAGTTGTCACATTGTATCCTTTATAGATCACAAGCCAATGGACAAGCATAGTTTTCAAATTAGACTCTTATAAATATATTATGAAAGTGATTGGAGAGAGATAAGAGCAAGTGGGTCGAGGAACTGCCCAACATTTTATGGACAACAAGAATGACCCATAGAATAGCTATTGGGGAGAACTTATTCTCTCTTATGTGCTACATGTATAGTATAACGATTAATTGGAACCCCAAAGAGATGATAGAGGTTGTTTTGAGCAATAGGGTTGGCAAATATCCCATTTGTAAATAAGCTACCCAGCCTTCTATTCTTACCTTGCTCAATAGAAACATATATTGCACCCATCTACGTACCAATGTGTTCCGCTAAAAGGAACAATTCATCCTAAGTTTCAGACCCTCTCAATTGGTCACTATTTACCTTAATATCGAGGTTATTCTATCCCATAATAGCAGGTTGGGTAAGTAAGTTGGTGTTGTTATCCGACTCTATGATTGAAGCAGGGTGGATATGTAAACTTGCATCTTTTCCTAACTCCATGATGGAAGAGAGGAGGCTAGGAAAGCCCTTAGTTTATTCTACCAATAGGGTGGACAATGGATGTATTTGATTCACCTCTTCACTTAAGGATAGTGATATAATATGCTCTCTCTTATCTTTTAAAAGAGAATTTGGGGGCAAGAAAAACATGACTTCATTTCTATTAAATCTTTAAGGTCAAATTTTGAATAATCCATAGTGTAAATTATGCGACATGGTTTCTCGCTAATGTGGTCTAGTTTTTAGTTAAATACAACCTGGTTTATACCTAATAGACTCAAATTCTAAGCTATGGACTTAAAATCAAGATCGATTAACAAGGAAATTTTAAGACTAAGGATATCAAAGGATAGAATGTAGCATATAAATAGAGAAAAAATATTAATAAATGTATTTATGTAGCATTTAATTACTACAAGATAAAATCAAAATCATATAAATTTATATTCTTCAAATACAACCTAAATTCTAGTTGTACACACTTAAAAAAATGTGATAGGTGTACAAAGTGCATTTACAAAAGAGCCATCAATTACATAGAAAAAATAGAGTCCTAAAGCAAAAGGCTATTAATCGCTCAAGTGTTGACAATGATATCACAAAAGCTATAGGCTATGCTAAGAGATTCTTACAAGAACAAGAAGTTGAAAAATTTATACCCACTACATAGTGGCTTCTTCAACATATCCCTTAACATAGCCTCCATGACTTGTCTATTCCAAATGAAGTGAGGGAATTGGGATGCTGTCAAGAGATTCTTTGCTCTTACAACTCTAAAAATATTGCATTAATATAAAGTAGGGAGAAATTAGGTCCAACTTCTCAATTTGAGTCTTCAGGCTGCTTATCGCAAAGCTCAACTCTCAAAGGGAGATCATTATACCTTTTATAAGGACGAGGTGATAAACTCTCTTTGAGAGAGAACACTCTACCTTGTTTGAGCTTGAGGTGATCAAATTTTTTTGATGGAGAATGCTATACCATTTTTGAGCTTGAGTTGATCAACTCTCTGAGGGAGAGCATTCTACCTTTTCTGAGGATGAGGTAATCAATTATCTTTGAGGGAGAGCGCTCTACCTGGTCTGAGCTCGAGGTAATCAAATCTCTTTGAGGGAGAGTGCTCTAACTTTTCTGATCTTAAAGTGATCAAATCTCTGAGGGGGAGCGTTCTATCTTTTCTGAGGATGAGGTGATCAACTCTCTTTAAGGGAGAACACTCTACCTTTTCTAAACATGGGGTGATCAAATCTCTAAGAGAGAACGTTCTACTTTTTTTGAGGACGAGTTGATCAACTCTCTTTAAATGAGAAAATTCTATCTGGTTTGAGCTCGAGGTGATCAACTCTCTTTGATGGATATCACTCTACCTTTTCTGAGCTTGGGGTGATCAACTCTCTGAAGGAGAGTGTTCTACCCTTTTTAAAGACAAGGTGATTAAATCTCTTTTAGGGAGCGCTCTACTTGGTCTGAGATGGAAGTGATCAACTCTTTTTGATGGAGAGTGCATTATCTTTTCTGATCATGAGGTGATCAACTCTTTTTGAGGGAGAACACTCTATTTTGTTTGAGCTCGAGGTGATCAACTCTCTTTGATGGAAAATGCTTTACCTTTTATGAGCTTGAGGTGATTAACTCTTTTTGAGGGAGAGCACTCTAGATGGTCTGAGCTGGAGGTGATCAACTCTCTTTGATGGAGAGCGCTCTACCTTTTCTAAGCTTGGGGTGATCAACTCTCTGAGGGAGAGCATTCTACCTTTTTTGAGGACTAGGTGATGAATTCTTTTTAAGGGAGAGTGCTCTTCCTTTTTTGAGCTTGAGGTGATGAAATCTTTTTGAGGGAGAGTGCTCTACCTTTTCTGAGTTTGAGGTGATCAACTCTCTGAGGGAGAGCGTTCTACCTTTTTTGAGGATGAGGTGATCAACTCTGTTTGAGGAAGAACACTCTAACTGGTCTGAGCTTGAGGTGATCAACTCTCTTTGAGGGAGAGTGCTCTACCTTTTCTGAGCTTGAGGTGATCAATTCTCTTTGAAGGAGAGTGCTCTACCTTTTCTGAGTTTGAGGTGATCAACTCTCTGAGGGAGAGTGTTCTACTTTTTCTGAAGATGAGCATGCAATATTAGAAGTGAGCGGTTACTTGCAAGAAATCACCTAATATATATTTATATAGGGATGGTACATGAAGATGGTAAAATAGTGTACATCAAAAGTGTAAGGTCATCCTTGTCTCCAATTGGTAGATCTCACATCTCATTTTATTGACAGATTGTACTAGACATCTACCTCCAAGCCCTTTTTTAAGAGGCCTATGTTATGTTTGCTACTTGGGAATGGTCTCTTTCATAGTGGCATTATAACAATTTTTGGCAGTTTCTTGGCCTCCCCTTATCTATTTTATTCCCTTCTTAGTCGAGAATTTGATAACTTAGTGGTAGGTGGACAGAACTGCCTTCATCTTGTGTATCCATGGCTTATCCAGGATGAAATTGTAGTGAGTTAGGACATCAATTACCAAAACATTAATCATCACTATCCATCCCTTAGCTATGACAAGTAGCATCATGGTTCCAATTGCATAGGTGGTACTACTATTGAATCCCACCAAGAGTAGCTATCTTTTTACAATATCACATTATTTTATGCCTAGAGCCTTTGTTGTCGAAGGTCGACTAAGATCCTAGTGTCAATCATGATCGAAAAACATCGTAGGATCTAATTCTTAAAGTTATTACCAAGGGGTCTTTATGGGAAGACGAGGCCTCATCCATCTCAATGAAGGTGATTTCAATAGAAGACCTCTCTTTTTCTAGATTGTAAACATAGGAGGAGCAGCATAAGTCTCTGACGTATCTTTTATGCGATTAGAGATCCCAACAGAAAACCTCTTGTTGTAGGGGTCTATCCCTTTACCTGATGGAATAGGTAGCTTCGAAGTTTCATGTTTGGGTTTCTACCCTCCCCATCTACTATTGCTTCCAATGAGGTCTTTTAAATATCATTTGGTCAATAGATCCTCCATTTGTTTTTTTAGATGCCTATAATCTCTCGTCTTATGGCTTACATCTTTGTGAAAGACATACCATTTAGATGTGTCCCTAAGGAAAGTCCTCATTTTTTGAGGCCATCTAACATTCTACTCCTCCTCCATTCTTAACACTGCCTAAACCAGACTTACTCTTAAGGGTGGACCCTTGAAGAGAGATAGTGACCTCCCTTAAGGCCCATTGTTCCTGAACCATTTTCTACTTCCCCTTTGATTTGGTGTAAGGTGCTTGTCTTTGTTGATTCTATCATCTTGGTTAACTAAACATAGCTCTCTTTCTAAATTGACAAATTTTCTCGCCTTTCCATAAACTTCCTCCAAAGTTTATGGGATTGTCTTGGTCAATTCTATAAATAAATCATAATCTCTTGGGAGACCTCACTTGAAGGCCTTTATAGCAATAAAGCTCGGGCAGTCTGATATCTCTAGCCTTTCTTCTCTAATCCTTCTCATATATTCTTCAGTAAACTCACCACTTTTTTGGGTGATTGAGAAGAGATGATGCAACTCCTTCCCCAATGGCTTGTTGTAGGCATAATTGGTAATAAATAACCTAGAAAACTATGAAAATGAGGTTATGATACAGGGTGTCAGGTTATTGAACCACTTCTGTGTACCATCATATAGGATGGTAGCAAACAACTTACACATCATGTCGTCTCTCTTGCCCTGAATGAGGCTCATAGGGCCATAGTTGTCTTGAAGTGTTGTACGTGAGTTATCGGATCTTTGGTCCTTTCATAGTCTGGGCACTTGGGAGAAATGAACTTGGGTGGTGGCTTATCATGCTATATTTCATCAGAAAAGAGGGAGACACACAATTGCTCGCAATCCCTATCCACATCATAAAGAGCGTTGCCTTTTTCATGGCTTTCATTGGTCAATTTCAAGGCTCGATCTTACTTTTTGTTAGCTTCTTCCAACTTCTAAAATTGCACCTCCTAGCTTTTTCTCTCTTGGAATCATTGCTCGTTGCTAGGTCTCGCTGAACTAGAAAGAGGGTTCCCCTAAACTTCCTGTTTGCCCTGGTTAAACTTGGGCATGACGCGCTCTGGTTTGTTTCTACTAATAGGGTTGGCGGCTCGATCATCGGAGGTTCCCCCACCTGATTGGGAATGTAGTGACCTATTTTCTCGTCTAGTCTCCTCAAGTTCTCTTTTTAACTCGAGAGGTTGACTAGCCAGCTCTAAATAAGAGTTAGTTTATGTTCTGGCCTTGCCATGGGTTGGCGAGGTATTGTACAGTGCTGCCATTGCTTCCTCGTTTACTAGTCTTAGTCGACCTTCAACACATTTCCCTACCATGGTGGTAAGGAACAAATGATTTTTATTTTGGAGGTAACTAGCAAGTGGAATTGGTGTTTGGTCTTTTAAGTCTCTCTCAAAATTCGAGGAGAATCCTAGAAAATATGGGGTCAGAAGCTAAAACTCGACCTCAAAATCTAAACCCTACAGTAGGCGCCAAAATGTTAGGATTGATCCAATTTTCATAGAGAGAAACTAGAGAGAAGTTAGAGCAATTGATGGAATGTGTGGATTTATTAAGGAGTCCATATATATATAATGTTTTATATGTACATGTGTCAGTTAAATCAAGCGTTTATGTCATAGCGTGTTAGAGGGATATAAAAGTAAAGCAAAATATATTTAAAGCTTAAGGTTTACCATCCCAAGGCTCAGGCTGATGTTTCAAGGCTCAGACTCAACAAATGTTAGGCAGTAGGTAACTCCTTATGCCTAAACAATATTAAACCTCTTCCTGCTGGAAAACTTTTAACACAATCTTAACCTAGCCTAAATCCTATCTGGATACAATGTCATTATGAAAGACTCTCTAAATTTTGTCAGAAGTTTGGTCTATTAACCCATCTAACCTACCAGTGTCATGTTAATGATGCTGCATTTAGTTTTTTGAATGATGGTTCACAGCATCCCCTATATGGTTTCTACATGAAATCTAATTTGAGACAATAGGCTCTTGTCTCGGATTATATCAGGTTACACTTTAAAAAAGGTAATTAGGATGGGAAACTTGGTATCGGAATTGATATACCCTCTGAAAGTTCTACCCGGCTACTCAAGTTACAAATCTACACTTGAATGAACATCAACCTGATAATGATTCAGTAATTAAATCTGATGCTGCCACTAGGGTTGGTCCATCATTGCATGTACAGATAAATGATTCTATCACTCTTGATAAGGGAAAACAACCAAATCTAAATGAAGGTATTATCCTCAATGAGCCAACTCTGTTAATCCCAGCTGAGAATTACTCTTCATGTATGAGTTCTACAATCACTAATTTATTAGCCCAATCTGTTGCCAAAATTCAAAGCCAATTGAATAATGCCACTAATAATCCTTTTGGTGTTATAAATCAACATGGATCATTTCTTGATTTGTTTAATATTATGTGAAACATTCAATACTTTTCTTGGGATTTAGATGTTGCCAATGATCATCTTTTCCCTCACACAGAAAATCTAAATTTTCATCCTAATATAGCTGCCCAACACTAAGTTATTCACTCACCTAGTTTTACATGTGAACAAACTAGTACTCTAGTTGTTAATCAACCTTTATAAGACCTTGATTAGATTAATGATAAGAATTAGGGCAGAGAAGAGACGCGAAGAGAAGAAAGCAACAATAGGGAAGGGAAAATCAGGTATATTCTTCATATCTTTATTTCATTTCCTAAGGGCTTTATATAGCCTAACATTTCAGAAAGAAATCCCAAAGAAGTTGCGTGAATCCCGTGCACTAGTGTGCTAATAGATTTTCTGACATTCTAACAGAATGGTGCAGTTGTATCTTGTGCCCGAGCTACGTCTATCTACGTTCGTCAATGGCTGGTTGTCACACCCCGTTTTTCGACTGTAGTGACTTGCGGTGATAGAGCTAATTTGGTTTGTATCATTCCTCCCTCTCTTTTAGAATCCTTGTCCACAAGGATGAACTCTAGGTAAGCTTTAGAGAATCGTCTTTCATTTTCCCAGGTAGCTTCGATGTTTGAAGTTCCTACCCATTTGATTAAAATCTCTATCTTTGATCGGTACCTTCCTTTCTGAATCACTCGACGATCCAAGATAGTTTCAGGTTATGGCATAATTATTGAGTTATCAGTTGTGGGTGGTAGTTGATGGTTGATCGATATTGAGGTTCCAACATGCTTCCTTAGTAGACTGACGTGAAGCACATTATGTATCTGAGACTCTGGGGGTAGTGCTAATCGGTAGGCTACAGAACCAATCCTTTCCTTGATCTGGTAGGGTCCAAAGAATCATGGGGCAAGCTTCATGTTTGAGCGGAATGCAATAGAAGTTTGTCTGTATGGTTGTAGCTTGAGATAAACATACTCCCCTTCAAGGAAGGTGATTTCCCGTCTATGTTGACGGCTTGGCACTTCATCCGATTTTGAGCTTGTGTAAGGTTGTGACGTAGTTCTCTAAGAATGGTGTCTCGATCACGCAAGCATTCATCTACAGTTTGGATGTTTGAGGTACCTGGGATGTAAGCCACAAGATGGGGAGGAGGGATTCCATAAATAGCTTTAAATGGAGTAGTTTTTGTGGATGAGTGTATTGAGGTATTGTAGCTGAATTCTGCCCATGGTATCAATTCTACCCATAGTTTTGGTTGATCACCAGCAAATCAGCGCAAGTATTTTTCTAAGACTTGATTGACCACCTCAGTCTGTCCATCAGTTTGTGGATGATAGCTGGAACTCATACATAGTTGTGTACCCTGCAATTGAAATAAGGCCCTCCAAAAAGAGCTTATGAAGACTTTATCTCGATCACTTACTATGGAAGTGGGAATACCATGCAGCAGACTACATTAGACACAAATATCTTGGCAAAACCTAGGGCAGTAAAAGGATGCTTCATAGCAATGAAGTGTGCATATTTTATCAATCGGTCTACTACCACCATAATCACGGTATTGCCTTTAGAAAGAGGAAGTCCTTCAATGAAATCCATTGAGATATCAGACCATATTTTTGTGGGAATTGGCAGGGGTTGTAGCAACCCTGCAGGTGTCATACAATCATTTTTGAACCGCTAGCATGTGTCACATTCTCGAAGGAATTTCTTTACCTTCTGTTGCATGTTTGGCCAAAAAAAATTCTGCTTTGCCCTAGACAGTGTTTTCTGAAACCCAAAATGTCCTCCAATAGGTGAGGAATGACATTCCATCAAGATTTTAGGTATCATGGTTAACTTGGAGCTTAGGTAAACTCTGTTTCTTTTGAACCAAACCCCATTATGATAGTGGATGTGTGGATTACCTGTGGCTACTATTATAATTCCCATCTTATCATAAAAAAGGTCTTGTTGAACTTCTTGTTGGAGTGTTGTCCACCAAGCTACTAAAGGTTGTGAGACAGATAGGTACTGAAATTCTACTACTCTGGATAATGATTCAGGTCCACGGTTCTCAGGTCCTTTTTTATATTCAATCACATAGTCATAACCTATAAGTTTAGGCAACCAACGTGCTTGAGCAAGGGTGGTTATTCTCTGTTCCACCAGATACTTAAGGATTCTTTGATCGATCTGGACGGTGAAGGGTTTGCCTAGCAGGTAGGGTCATCATATTCTAATAGCTTTGACCATAGCTAACATTTCTTTCTCATAGGTTGACAAGGCTAGCGCCGATTCCTTGAGTGTTGCACTAAAGTAGGCTACCGGCCTATTTTCTTGGCTGAGGATTTCCCCAAGGTCGATGCCACTAGCATCACATTCAACCACAAAACATTGTGAAAAATCAAGTAGGCGCAGGACAAGAGGAGATATGAGAGCCTTTTTAAGCTGTTGGAAGGACATCTCAGCTGCCTCACCCCAGTGGAAGCCTTCTCTTCCCAATAATTGAGTCAAAGGTGCAGCTAATCCTCCAAAGTGTTGAATGAACTTTCTATAATAGCCTACTAACCCAAGGAATCCCTGAACACCCTTAGTTGTGGTTGGCGTGGGCCATTCCTTGACTACATGAATTTTTGCAGGATCCACTAAGACTCCTTACTCAGAGATAAAATGGCCTAAGTAATCCACCTGCAACACACCAAATTGGCACTTGGATTCCTTTACAATTAATTGGTTATCGGTCAACAACTGAAGGATAGATTGTAGCTGCCACTGATGCTCCTCCCAAGATTTGGAATATACCAGTATGTCATCAAAGAAAACCAAGACAAATTTCCTAAGAAAGGGTCGAAAGATATCATTCATAAGACCATGGAAAGTAGCTGGTGCATTAGCGAGACCAAACGACATCACCAGGAATTCATAGTGACCCTCATGTGTTCTAAAGGTAGATTTATGTGTATCCTCCTCTCGAACTCTTATTTGGTGGTATCTCGAACGTAAATTGAGCTTGGAATAAACTCTAGATCTATGTAGTTCATCTAATAGCTCGTCAATGACAGGTATAAGGTATTTGTCTTTGATAGTAAGGGCATTTAGAGCTCGATAATCCGCACAGAATCTCCATGTACCATCTGTTTTCTTGACAAGCAGCACTGGTGAGGAAAATGGGCTATTGCTCGGTTTGATCAATTGGGATTGCAAGAGTTCCTGCATTATCCTTTCAATCTCAGTTTTTTGATAGTGTGGGTAACGGTAGGGTCTAACATTCCCTGGTTCAGAGTTAGTTTGTAGGAAAATTCGATGGTCATGTACCCGTGCAGGAGGTAAGCTAACAGCTGGTTCAAAATTTTTAGGAAACTTAGACAGTAGCTTACTTATCTCAAGAGAGTATATCTGGGAAGGTTTCTGATGATTGGTTATTGGTCTTATTTGTAGGAGTAACCCTACACCTTGTAAATTCTGGCATTCCTTAGGGTTTAAGGCTGTCATGTTGGCTATTCCCATCCCTTGGAAGGTGTGTGTACTTCCTTCTGAATTGAAACTTAGGGTAAGCTTCTTGTAATCCATCTGAATAGGTCCAAGGGTTTCTAGCCATTGAACCCCTAGAACTAGTTGACATGCAGCTATTGGTAACACATAGTAATCAACTTCTATAGGATACCCTTGAATGATAAGAGTGAGGTTGCAGCATTGTCCAACACACTCCAATTTCTCACAATTAGCCACAATTACTTCCAATTTCCTTCCCTTGGCTATTGGTAAGCCAAATTGGTTAGCTAAGGCCCGATCGATGAAGTTATGGGTGCTACCCCCATCTATCAGTATCAACACATCCTTATTTTTCAATTTTCCCATAATACGTAAGGTTTGAGGATGTTCAGTTCCTGCTATAGCATGGAAGGAGATTTCAGGTAGTATTACCAGGGGGTCCAATAGTGATGGGGGTTCCTCACATTCTTTCTGTCTCATTCTGGTTCAAATCTTCCATCATAAAGAGTTGGGGACGTGCACATCGATGACCCATAACAAATTTATCATCACAGTAGTAACATAATCCCTTCTCTCGCTGCTCACGTGCCTCCTGATTGGTCAACTTCCGAAAGGTTATGTGAGGAGTGGAGCCACTGCGTTGGGTAGGAGCAGGTCCTAACAGTCCTGCACTGGTGTTAGTTACTAGTTTGGTGGTGTTGAGAGGTGGTTGAAAACGAGACATGGCTGTAGACTTCTTCTGTAAGCAATTCCTTTCTTCAATTAATCGTGCCACACCAATGGCATTAGCCAGAGTTCTGGGTTGCTTGATTTTAACATCAATTCGAATATCATCCCTTAATTCTGCGATGAAGCAGCCAATTAGAAACTTTTCAGGTAATCCATCCACACAATGAGAAAGTTTCTCGAAGGATTCCTGGTATGCTGCCACACTCGTAGTGTGTCTTAGGTGAGATAGTGCTTCTGAGGGATCTTTGAAATCTGTGGGTCCAAACCTTAGTTGTGCGGCTTTGGAAAACTCCTCCCAGGTGAGAGGTCCACGAAATTTTGTAAGCTACAAGTGCCACTGTAACGTGATGCCTTCTAAGTGGAAGGAAGTCAATTGTACTTGCTAGTCAGCAACTATATTAGTGAACTCGAAGTACTACTCGGCCTTAAAAATCCAACCTGTAGGATCCTCTCCTAAAAACCTTGGAAAGGACAGCCTCAATTGGGGATGATTTCTTTCTGTAACTGATCGCGAAGTGTGGGGGTGTGATTGGTTGGTTTCGTTTCTTGCAAAGGGGTTATCCTCAGGTAAGTTACGAGCTACTCGTATTGCTTGCAACTCTGTGAGCACAACTTGTAACGTGTTATCATGACGTGTAAGGGTTTTTATTATGTCATTGCAAAATTCTAGATTGGATTTGCCTCGAGTATCCATTCTCGCAACTAGCTCTAATATCATTGATAAGAATTAGGGTAGAGAAGAGACGCGAAGAGAAGAAAACAGCAAGAGGGAAAGGAAAATCAGGTATAATTCTTCATATCTTTATTTCATTTCCTAAGGGCTTTATATAACCTAACATTTCAGAAAGAAATCACAAAAAAGTTGCGTGAATCCCGTGCACTAGTGTGCTAATAGATATTCTGACATTCTAACAGAATGGCTGGTTGACGCGCCCCGTTCGTTGGCTGTAGCGACTCGCGGTGGTGGAGCTAATTTGGTTCGTATCAATTAACCCTATTATTTTATCAATCTCTCAAACTGAGTCCAATATGGTTTCGTTAACCTCTTCTCCAATTATGTCTGTTCACCTGAGCAACTCCCCATCTTCTGCACAAATTCCGGTCACCAATTGTTCTCCTAAATGCATTGTCAAAAAACTGTTCAAGGTAAAGCCAAAGAAAAGAAAAGAAATGCCCAAGTTGTTTTAAACATAAACAAAAAAAGACAGATTGATCTATTTGATGGAGAAAGGGCTGATTCAAAAGGATGAAGAACTAATAAAAAATGCAAATACTCTCCCTGAGGAGCCAAAGAAGAAATGGAAAAAATTCTTAAAGAAAAAAGAGAATGCTGGTGGTAATTAGAGTATTCACAACCTATAGCAGCTGAGTAATTTCACACTTTTAAAGGCGAGGAGGCAGCCCTAACCTGCCCCCAAAGCAGCTATAAAGTTCTTATCTTGGAACACTCGAAGATTGGTTAGGAAAAGTGCTCAATTGGCTTTGAAAAAAATTGGTTTTTGATGTTAACCCAGATTGTATCTGGCTTATGGAGCCAAAATCCTCGAGTGAACATTTGTTGTTTTTAGCTGCTTCCTTAGGTAATCGTAAAAATTTTATTTGTGGGTCTGTAAATGGGGATGGTGGTTTTGGTTTTTTTTGCTAAGGATAATATTTTCTTTAATGTAATAGAACAAGGGGATATATTGCTAGCCATTGAATATTATAAAGTTGTATGATGTAATAGAAAATGGTTAGCTTGTTTGCTTCATGCTGTTACTTATAAAAATGAAAAAGATCTCTTTTGGACGCATCTCAACGGTGTTATATCAAACTATGATGGTATGTGGTTCCTTATTGGAGATCTTAATGAAACCATACTTGCTGATGAACAATGTGATGGCAATTCTTTCAATCATCATCAGAGCTATCTAAAAGATATAATGGATATACCAATTGGGCTTTTGATCTTGCTAATACTGGTTATAAGTTTACTTCAAGAAATAAAAGCAGATGACATAACATTATTAAAAAAAGATTTGATCGTGTAATTTGTAATGTTGATTGGATATCCACTTTTCCAAATGACTTCATAGAAAATAAACCTTTTTCATTCTTGGATCATTGTCCTTTAGTTGTTAATCTTAGTATCAATTTGTTCCAAGATCTTTTAGATATTTTGAAACTTGGTTTTGTGAACCGTCCTGTAAAACTGTTTTTGACCAAGCTTGGATCCAGGTTGTCCATGGTTCTACTCATTCCCTCAAATTATGCAAAAAAAAAAAAAAAAAAAAATTCCATAACTGCAAGACACTTGAAAGTGTGGAATAAAGAACATTTTGGCTTTGTCACAATAAGATAAAAAGGCTTGAGGAGCAAATCAATGATCTCCAACAAAAAAAATTGTGTTGACACTAAAAATGTTTTTTGTCAAGCTCTGTAGACTCAATTACAAGAACATATTACTTGTAATGATTTAATTTGGAAACAAAAATAACTAGAAATTTGGGTTAAAGAAAGGAGATCATAACACAAAGTTTTTTTATTTATTTTTTCACTTATCTACCTTGTTCAAAAGAAGAAAAAATGAAATCTGGACCTTCCAAGATGATGTTGGAACTTGATTAAATGGTAGACAACATATTGGTAATTATATTGTCCATCATCTTCAAAGAATGTTCCAAACAATTAATCCTCACAATTATAGTTCTCTATATACCTTATTTCTTCGAGTCATTCATCAAGAGAAAAATAATGAACTCTGTAAAATTCCAAACTAACTCAAATTCATCGTTATTGTCCCATGAATCTTTGCAATGTGATTTACCAATTAATATCCAAAATTTTAGTTGTCGGATTAAGACCTTTATTTCTTGATAGATTTATCTTTCAACTTCAAACAGCTTTTGTTCTAAATAAGTGGATCGTAGAAAATACAATTTTAGCACAAGTAATACATTCCATGAAAAAAGAAAAGAAAGGAAGTGGTACTCCAATGGTACTAAAAATTGACATGTACAAAGCTTGACAAAATAGAATGAGGAATGATCTTGTTCAATATGAGCAAATTAGGATTATCTTATCATTTTTGTCATTTGATCAAATAATGTTTATCTTCTCTTTCCTACTCAATACTCTTAAATGGTTTCAAGTTTTAAAAATTCTCACTTTTAGAGGTTTAAGACAAGGAGATCCAATTTTACCTTATCTTTTTATTATTATTGTTCAAGCTTTATCAAGATTAATAGCTAGAATAGAAGCAACTAATCAAATTCATGAAATCAAGTTTCAATAAATACAATTTCAATTACTCATCCTTTTTATGCTGAAGATGTACTTCTTTTTAGCAGAGCCGATGAAAATGATGTTAGAAAATTATAAATAAAAAATTGTTAGAAACCGTCGCGTATTTAACTTTTGTTTCTATCTCTTCGTTTTTAGTTTTCGTTTCTATCTCTTCATCTTCAATTTTCATTTCTATCTTTTCTCTTCAATTTCAATTTCTAAATTTTTTCATTTCTAAGCTCTTAATTGCTTTGTCTTACTCCATTTATGAATTTTCCGTTGAGCTCTTAATTATGTTTTGATCATGGATATATATACTTGTCCTTTAATAAGAAAAAAGGAGAAAAAAGAAAAAAAAATATAACAATTGAGAAAAAGGAGAGAAAATAAAAAGAAAGGAAAGAGAAGAGAGAAGAGAAGAAAAGGAAAAAAAAAGAAGAGAGTAATTAAAGAGAAATATAAAAAACATTTTTAGGTTATTTCAATAGAGTTTAGACACTTAGACGTTCGTATAATAAAAAGCTGTGGTGTGAGTTTATTATTATTTAATTATTGAATCATGGAAGATAAGTTTCATATTATTGAACTACGAATCGGAATTGGGTTCCAAGAAAATTAAATTTTTGGTGTTGAGAAAATTAATTTTCAAGTACAATTAATTAATTTTGGATTAATTATATTAAATTAAAATCTCATAATTATTTTTTGTATTCTAAAATTTAATTTTGGTTCTTTTTGAATATCAATGCATTTAAAAACATGAATTTGTTTTTGAGATGACAACGAATGTGATGGATGACATTTTCATGGTGGTTTTGATAAGAACATGTTGGCAATTGTTTTCTGATGTGAATTCATTGGGTCTAATTCAAAAGAGTGATGAATCGATAGTGGTGCTATTAGAAACATATGCTCAAATAATAAGTTATTAACTTTCTTCAAACCATTTTGAGAATGAGGAGAAGTTATAAATGAGGAAATTTCCAACCTCTATAATTGATGGTGAGGTAAAGTGATCGTAAAGATGACCTCTAGAAAAGAGATGACTCTAAACAACGTACTGTACATGCTAGAGATTTGGAAGAACCTTGAGAGATTTGTTGCTTAAGAAGTATGGATTCTATATGAATGTAAGAATCATACATTGAAAGAAATGATGAATGCAATGCTATTAAGTTCTAGGTTGCCACTGAATTTCTAGGGGGAAGCTAAAGTAGTCATACTTATACCTAAGAAGGTGAAGATAGGTCCAAAAACAATAGATTGTATCTTCATTGGATATACACATAATAGTAGTACTCATCGATTTCTTGTACATGAGTCAAAGATCCCAAACATACACAAGAACACGATAATGGAATCAAGGAATGCATCGATCTTTGAACATGTATTTTTAGGTAAATCTCAAGAAGAATCAAGTTCGTTTAAACGAATGTATGAGACTATGAATGAAGATAATCAAAACAAAGAACCTAACAAAAGTTTGAGGATAAGGTTGAGATTGAACTCAAATGTAGCAAGAGGACTAGGACAGAAACATCCTATGGTTTAGATTTTTTGACCTACTTGCTAGAAAGTGAACCTCAAGCCTATAAAGAAGCTGTGAGTTCTTATGAAGGTCTTTAATGGAAAGAAACCATTAATAGTGAAATTGAGTTCATTAAACAAAATCACACTTAGAACTAGTTGATTTACCTCTAAGTAATAAAACACTAAGGTCCAAGTGGATTTTTACGAGAAAACGTAAATTAGATGGATCAATTGAAAAATACAAGACCAGACTTGTAATTAAGGGATACAAACAACGACATAGCCTTGGTTACTTTGATACTTATTTTTCTATGACGAGAATAAAATCCAAAAGGATGATAATTGATATCGTTGCTTCGCGAAATCTTGAAATACATCAAATGGATGTAAATACAACCTTTCTAAATGGAGAGTTAGATGAAGAAATCTACATGGACCAACCCAAAGGGTTTTCATGCTTAGGACAAGAAGGAAAGTTTGATAATGTCATGATGACAAATGGATTTAAAATCAACAAATGTGGAAAATGTATATATGTTAAGGACAAAGAAGATGGTTACGTTATCTTGTGTCTTTACGTTGATGACATGCTAATTGTGGATAGTAATGATCAAATGATCAAATGATCAAATCTACTAAGTCAATGTCATTATGTTGAAAAAATACTTGAGAAATTCAACAAAGGTGATTCTAGAATAGTGAGAACACTAGTAGATGTAAATCTACACTTATCTAAGAATAAAAGTGAGTGTGTATCTTAATTAGAATATTCTAAAATGATAGAAAGTTTTATGTACTTGATGAGTTGTATGAGACCAGACATAGCTTACATTTAAGCAAACAAAGTAGGTATACTAGTGATCCAGGATATGATAAATGGAAATGTATTATAAGACTACTTAGATACTTAAGATATACAAGTAGCTATGGATTACACTACATAAGATATATGACTGTATTAGAAAGAGACAATGATGCACATTAGATATCTGACATGAAATACTCAAAGTATTCCAGTGGATTTGTGTTCATACTGGGTGGTGCAGCTGTTTCATGAAAGTCCTCTAAACAGATGTGCATTGCTAGGTCTACGATGGAATCTGAGTTCATCGCTTTGGATAAATGTGACGAAGAAGTCGAATGACTATGCAATTTTTTAGAGGATATTTCTAAGTGGATGAAGCTTGTACCTGTAATATGCATCCATTGTGATAGTTAATCTGCTATTGGCATGACATAGAGCAATATGTATAATAGTAAGTCTTAACATATATGTCGTAGATATAATACCATTAGATAACTACTCTCAACTAAGGTTGTCTCTATTGACTATATGAAGTCAATGAATAATATAGATGATCCCTTAACTAAAGGGTTAAATCAAAAGTTAGTTGATAAGTCATCAAAGAGAATGAGATTGAAGCCTACAAATGAATAAAAATTTGCAAAGGAAACCTAATCTATTTGACTAGAGATTCCAAGATCTAGATTCAAAGGAACAACCTAATTGTAAAGACTTATTGAGATCACTGTGGGGGATTTACCCTCAAATCTATTCCAATGATGAAAATAATAATACCCGTAAGATACAAGGTAAAGTAAGGATTTAATGATTCTTATGAAGAGAATACTGAGCAGAGTATATGGGTTACTCTTTGTAGATTACATTTAAAGATAAGAGATCACATATATGAGGGAGGAGTTGGACCACTTCGAAAGAGAATTGTATAGGGTTCAATTATTTAGAGACTTTCACAGAATCAGGCGTATATTCATGGCCAAAATGAACATAATAATAAGAACTGAATTGTGTTAGGAAAGACTTTTGTGAAGTATGTCATTGTTTATATAAACAATGCAATAGGTTAAGGACATCGTGTCTACTGATCAGTCAGTTAGGATAATATACTTTCACAAAGGAAGTTTCAAAGCGTAACACCTAATTATCCTACGTAGTTTTCAATCTGTTAAACTTTATTTTCGTGTTAAAATTTGATTTAAAATCTATTTTAATTTTTATTTATGTGGAAGATTGTTAAAAAATTATAAATTATAAATTGTTAGAAACGGTTTTGTATTTAATTTTTGTTTATATCTCTTCATCTTAAATTTTTGTTTCTATCTTTTCTCTTCAGTTTTAATTTCTAATTTTTTCGTTTTTTAAGCTCTTAATTGCTTTATCTTGCTCCATTTCTGAATTTTCCATTGAGCTCTTAATTGTGCTTTACTCACGGGTATATATACTCGTTTCTTGTCAAAGATAAGCAAGCAAAAAATAGAGAAAAAAAATAGAGTAGCGGAGAAAAAGAAGGGAAAAGTAAGAAAGAGAAAAGGAAAGATAAAAAAAGGAAAGATTAAAGGAAAAAAAAAAAGAAAAAAAAGAGATTGTATGAAAAAAAAAGGAAATTTTTTTTTATTTATTTTTTATTTTCTATCTAGAATTAGTTACTCCAATAGAGTTCAGATACTTAAAAATTTGTGTAATAATAAATTGTTATATAAGTTTATTATTATTTAATCGTTGTATCCTCGGAGATAAGTTTTCGTAGTTTTCTAACAATTACGGTGAACGAAAAAAATTATCTTAAAAATATTGTGTGATACACAGATTTCAATTTTTATTTTTTTTATTCTATTTAAATTTTATATTTATAATATATATATTTATATTTGTGTATTTTTAATTTTAATAAAATAATTTTATTTTTAACTTGTTTCTCAGTATATTATTTCCTACCAATGAAGCATGGGTTTTAGTAAACATTTGACATCTATATGGTTCATGTCTGGTCAATCTCTAAATATAGCTTAATTTGATTTATTCTTCTCAATATATCTAAATCTGATATATTCTTCTCAAAAAAATGCTAATAACTTGACAAAAACTTTCACGGTGAACGTGTTAAATATTCAACAAACAAATACTTCTATCACTCATCTGGATAACCTGTTGTTCATTTAGAGAAACAAAACCTTGGAATTTTTAAAAAATCATTCGGATGATAATAACCAAAATTGAAGGATGACGATCAAAACTTCTTTCAAATACCTAAAAAGTTACTGTAATAATATCTTTTATTTAAGATTCATCAATCTATACTATGAACACCTTCCAAGTTCCTAAAACCATCTGTGATAAAGTGGATACATTAGTTAGAAAATTTTGATGGAATTCTAATAATAATAAAAAACATGTTTGTACTTTTACAAACTGAAAAAATATCTGTAAACCAAAAGATTTAGGATATATGTTTGGAATTCAAATCATTTTTCAATATGAACAAAGCCTTATTGACAAAACTTGGATGGCATCTGGTTTTTAATTAATTCGGATAAAATTTGGGGCAAGATCTTCCAACATAAATATCGTCACTCAAATTCCTTTCTACTTATAAACCCAAAGCCTACAGGTTCTTTTATTTAGAAAAGTATTTGTGATATTAAAAAACATTTAATTAATGGTCTTTGTATTCAAATTGGAAATGGCAATGAGGTTAATATGGTACATGATCCTTGGTTCCCTACAATGCCTAACTTTAAGCCTAATCTTGTGGAAAATTCCAAGACATAAACTCTTCTTATGGAAAATGGGCATGAATTCTTCGGTTATAAAGCATAATCTTGTAAAAATGAGGTTATAATTAAAAGAGATTGAAAGTTTATTATTGATTATAAGAACAATCAAAATTATGCAACATCTTGGGAAGCAAAACTATTTTTTAAAAAGTTTTCATAAATCTAATTGTCTAATTTTTATTTCTAATTTAATTTTAATTGAAGCTTGTAATATGTTTTATCTTAATATATAATACAAGGATGCATATTTATTAAAAAATAAAATAAAATAAAATGAGAGATAGAGAGAGAGAGAAAAAAATGATCTAAGAAAACATGTTAGTCGCTCTCAGCTCTCAACCCTCACAAGTCACAACTCTCTCTCACAAACTACGCCGTCAGCCCATCACCCAATCCTCCACCAGGCGAAAAAAAGGAAATCCTTCTGCTTTTTTTCTCAAACTGAAAGAGTTAAAGGTATGGTTTTTATTTTCTCAATCCAGTCTCTAAAGAAGTGAAAGAGTTGAACACGAATTGGATACCTGTTGATAAGTAGTGCGTACCTAGAAACCAGAAACAATTCCATTCAAATGAGACTTGTTTCAGCACAAGGAGAGGGGGGAAAGAAAAAAATGGACAAAATTGTTTCGACAACTCAGTATATTAGATTTTCTTCTTTAATCTTGATCGATAAAAGCAGAACTAGCTATTTTGTATCACTTTGTCAGCTTTAACTCTCTACTTAAAAAGAAATCAGAGGTTTTATGTGTTTAGTACTCATTATCGAGATAACACTGGGCTTAAGTATATAGGCTACACTCTATCTCCTGTACCTGCTATGGTTTTAGTCTTGTGTATTGAGGATTCTTTAATCCGACTAAAAGGTCGGATTGAATGAGTCTAAAATCAACGGTTTTGATCCTATACAGACCCCTAAATCCAAGAGTTGTGTTTTTCGTTAAACCTCTTTATATTCCGACCCTGAAACCCTACGTGCATTTTGAGACCGAAACTAATCATTTGGGGAGCAAACAGAGACTGTAAGCTCTTACGTTTTTTCCCCCTAGAAAGTTTCAAGTATTAGTTCATCTTCTACTATATGTGTTTCGTTTATTTTTTCCTCAAAAAATGAACATTTATATCTGAAATGGGAACATTAGATGGTTGTTTAGAATTTTGGTTTACTTTCACTGTTATTTCTTAGTTTGCATAAAGGTTATTGTAGAAGCTGTTTAGATTTTTAACAATTTCTATTTTTTTAGATTGTGTTTTTCTTAAATCTGGGCTTTCTTTTATTTATGCTGGGTGTTTTTTTTACTTATGAATTTTTGCAATTATCTATTTTGCTGATGTCTAGTTTTTGTACTACGTCCTTTTGTTATGAATACCTAGACTGCCTTTTCTTTGTTCTGCTTATTTTAAATTTGGCTGCCTACAATTGGATGAACAATATGAGCTAAATGCATATATTGATCTTAATTTATTGTATATATTTCTTGCAAAGATTCATATTTTATGCTAGTTTTTTGATTCAGTAAGAGATCACTTCTTTGGTTGCTGGCTAGCCAGTACATTTAACAAATTTATTGCTCTGTTTGTTGAATTGCACATTTGGTGTCTTCGTCCGTGGAATAGACTACAATTTAGGCTTGATAGATTGCAATGTAAAGTGTTAGTAAGCTTGATTCTCTTTGTGAACCTTTTCTTATTGGGCCTGTTGGTATAATCTATTGTTTGAAAATAAATTAAGTGATGTTTTTAAAGCATTTAGTGACACTGGTTTGGTAACAACATTGTATTTTGGTGTCTGTAAAGTAGGTGTGTTCATAAACCGGTCCGGATCAAACCGTAAAACCGGACCGGACCGGACCGGACCGAACGGTTTTACAAATCAAACGGTTCGGTCCGGTTTGTATTAGTTAAAACCGTTTTTCAAATAGTCCGGTCCATTTTGTATTAATTTTTAAATCGGTCGAATCGGACTGGACCGGTTTAATAATATATTAAAATTTTTACATTATTTCTCATTAAAGGTGTCCAAAAACCGAACCAAACCGGAAATTGGACCGGATCGGACCAGACAGAACGGTTTTATAAATCAAACGGTCCGGTCCGGTCCGGTCCGGTTAATTTTTTAACCAAAATCAGATCGGACCGGACCGGTGGACACCCCTACTGTAAAGTATCATGAGAAGTCTCATAGATGCGGTGATGCTGTAGGTAAATCATGGTGAAGCATAACAATGTTATCCCAAATGGGCACTTCAGAAAGCACTGGCAGAACTACGTAAAAACATGGTTCAATCAACCTGCCCGGAAGGAGAGGAGAAGAGTTGGTGGGTAACATTTTGATATTCCCTTTTCATTTTTCACTTTCACTTGTTGAGATGGATATGCTGATCAGAATCCGTTTCTTAATACTGACTAGTAATTTTTTTGTTGCTTGTAATCTGTTGCTAGCTCGGCAAAAGAAGGCTGTGAAGATTTTTCCTCGACCTACGGCTGGACCTCTTCGTCCTATTGTTCATGGCCAGACATTGAAGTATAACATGAAAGTAAGAGCTGGTAGGGGCTTCACGCTTGAGGAATTGAAGGTGGGTTTATTATATTCAAGTTAGTTTATTCTGCCAAAAGTTTTTGATTTATCTTGCATCTAGTGGATTAAGTTTTCATCTTGTTTAGGAATTATCCACATGGGTTGTTGAGTCAAATTTGATAAATATATTAGTATTAATTGTTGAACAATAATTGTAATTGTTCCACATTCTTTATTTTATAAAATAAAATAAAGTAATAAGTCTTTACATTAAATTTTAAGTTACCATTATAATTGAAAAACTGATGTTAAAATGTTTTATAAAATGGTTTGCAAAAATACTCTTAAAATATATAGTTAATTAATATGTTAATTTAGTGATAAATAAATATCTAATATTAACTATTTTATGAGTAAACATGAATGATTTATTCTGTTATTGGCAATAATTACATAACTTTCTTTAATAAATATGTCAAATATATCATAATAACATATAAACTTATTCAATTAATATTGGTACCAACTAAGAAGTTAATTCTACATGAATAATAAACATGACTTGATTAAATTTAATAAGTATTTTTTGCTTAAAAATAATTTATATTAGTTGGCTATTTTTTTTAATTGTTCAAAGATATGATATATTATTGACATAAAAATTATTAGTTCAATATAAGTATGATTTGTTCATAAGTAAGTTAATCGAATACTCATTAAATAGATAATCATGAACTATATGAATTATCACATGTAATGTAATAAAAACAATTACATCATACAAAATAACTATTTATAAAAAATATTTAATATATGGACATTTTAGTATTTATTGGTGTAAAAAGACTAATAAAAAATGTATTTATTTATGTACATTTTGGTATTTATTGGTGTAAAAAAAACTAAGGAAAAAAGGAGTTCAGTTCGTGAGTGAATTGATCGAACACTCATTAAATAGGTAATCATGAACGTATGAATTATCACACATAATTTAATAAAAAATATTAAATTATGCAAAATAACTATTCATAAAAAATATTTATTATATAGATATTTTGGTATTTATTAGTTTGAAAAACTAATAAAAAGTAAAAAAAAAAACGTAAAAAAATTTATTTATCATATGAATATTTTGATATTTATTTATGTAAAAAAAATAAGAATAAAAGAGTTTTGTTCATGAGTGAATTGATTGAACACTCATTAAATAAGTAATCATATACTGTATGAATTGTCAACCTTAATGTAATAAAAACAATTACATTATAAAAATTAACTATTCATAAAAAATATTTATTATATAGATAATTTGGTATTAGTGTAAAAAAACTAATAAAAAGTTTTAAAAAGGGTAAAAATTGTATTTATTAGATATTTTGATATAAAAAAAACTAAGGAAAAAAGAAATTTGGTTCATAAGTGAATTGATCGAACACTCATTAAATGTGTTATCATGAATTGTATGAATTGTCACCTTTAATGTAATAAAAATAATTGCATTATACAAAATAACTATTCATAAAAAAAATATTTATTATATAAATATTTTGGTATTTATTGGTTTAAAAAAACTAACAAAAAGTAATTAAAAAAAGGTAAAACTGTATTTATTATATCAATATTTCGGTATGGGAGGGGTGGGGATTTGGTCGACGACAAAGCCATTGAGGCTTTTTATATATAAGATATTTGGTATTTTTGATTGGTTTCGTTTCAAATATTTTTATGCATTTTTTGTAATCTTATGCATTTCATCTTTTGATCACTTAGGCTTAAGGTAACAGAGTTTGTCATATAAGGCTATAACTTTAAATGGCTTACTCATTTGCACAAAGAATTCCTGTTTTTTTATCTCATCTGGATTTACATGTTACATGATTTGTTTTATACCTCTCTCTGTTTGTTACATGTTCCTGCTCCACCGTTACTATGCAGGCAGCTGGAATTCCGAAGAAGCTTGCACCAACCATTGGCATATCTGTGGATCATCGTCGCAAGAACAGATCTCTAGAGGGTCTTCAAGCTAATGTGCAGAGGCTGAAGACTTACAAGGCTAAACTTGTTGTATTCCCAAGAAGGGCACACAGATTGAAGGTAAAAATATTATCGCAGAAAGGTTTAAATATGCAATTAGCTGTTTTATGTGTGTAATTTCTTTTCAATTCTATTTTTCCACTTCAGGCTGGTGATTCTGCTCCCGAGGAACTGGCTAATGCTACTCAGGTCCAAGGACAATTCCTGCCAATTGTACGTGAGAAGCCATTCGTTGAACTTGTCAAGGTTACTGATGACATGAAGGCCTTCAAGGCTTATGACAAACTCCGTTTGGAGCGGACAAACAAACGACATGTTGGTACCAGGATGAAGAAGGCTGCTGAAGCAGAGAAGGAAGAAAAGAAGTAGAGTTTTTGAAGAGTTTTGAGGCAGCAGCTCTCATCCATTTTGCAAAATTTGTATTGTGTTTTGTCCGGTTTAATTATACCTCGACTGAGGAATATCAGTTTTATTTTTCTAAGGTCGTTTGTTTGTTTGCTTATGACTTTCAAAATTGAATTTGTTTCTGTTGTTCTGCTAGTCATTTGTAACAGCAATATGATGAAAATCCTGTTTATGTAGATAGTGATTTATTTGAACGGGCTGCGTAGGTTTATCCAAAACATCTGATCATCCGAAAAATCTGAAAAAATTAAATTTAGTTTGTTAAATTTTGAGTGATTTTCAATCGTCTGATTTGATTTCTTTGAAATTTTTTAATTCATTAAGTATGGATAGATTGGTAGGTTGTATTAATATCCAGACATACTAAATTTTATAACATTAATATTTCATGTATATGTTACTTTTTTAATATTCTATTTTTCATCACTTTTATTATACATTTTCAATGACTTGACGTATATAGTTGGTAAAAGATTCAATATAATTTTTACTTAATTTTAGATTTAATTTTATATGTACGTTGAATTTAAGACAATAATGTTTTAGGTTTATGATTGTGATATTTGAGATTTTAATATAATTTAAATATATATTTTTTTGATCGTTAAGTATATGATAAAAAAGATGTTAAAAATGTGTAGATTATAGTATTGGTTGGATTGATACAAGTTGATCCGATTAATTATCATATCAAATTGAATCTATAAAAATAATATCAATTATCATATCAAATTGAATCTATAAAAATAAGTAAATGATGGGAAGAAAATTATACAATCCAATAAAATATCTGAATTGAATTAAAATATTTCAATTTCAACTACATCACTTATAATAATTGGTGTTATTTGGTGTCCTAAAAGGTGTACCTCCGTATAAAAAAATGGATTGCTAAAATTATTTTGAAAAGGAAAGCATATTAGGAAGCAATCAAAGACATGTTGGCCAAATCATTCGATTAAGAGTTTTTTTTTTTTTTTTGTAATTTTGTATTTGTTGTTTATGAAGCTCTATTTTTTCTAATTTTGGGTTTATCCACTGTCATTTTCGTGTTGTTCTCTTTCTAGATGTTCCATTTTGAAGGATTACAGAGATGGATTCAGGTGTTCAAGTATGCTATTGTGGAGTAGAAGCAAATACGTGTATATTTATTTAGTACACTACAATTCCTGAATTGATGATAGATTTTTATTTAATTAATTTATATTATAATATATTAATTTTAAAGAATTTAACACATTTTATTTTACATATTTTTTATTGGTTAGAGTGATATAAATCGATATGTTTTATTTTTTTTTAATGTGTTTAAATAAAACAAACAAAAATATAAAAATATGGGGAAATAAAATAAAATAATAAATTTAATAGAAAGAAAATTAATGTAAAAAAATTAAAAATTAAAAATTTTGAAAATGTACAAAATAATAAAAAATACATTGATAAGTAAACAATAAAAATAAAAAAAAAAACAGATTTAATTTATATTTAGAAAAAATTGAAAAAAAGGTACATCGTTTTTTTTTTGTTTTCTCAAAATTCCATTTTTTTAAAAAAACTTCTTTATCTTTTAAAAATTTAAGAATTTTTTCATTTCAAATTTCCATTAGTTTTTTTTCCAACGTTTCTGTAATTTCAAAATTCCAAAATTTTATCATTTATTCTAAAATTTTGATTGTCTTTTATTATGATTTTTCTTTTGTTGTTGCTAATATCTTTTATTACGAAGTTGTTTATCAAAATCCCTGGTTGGAAAGAGACTATTTAGACCTGATTGAAAGCAAGGGTAGTAAATTAATTCAACCCAAATTAGTGGAACTAAACCCGCGGAACAGTTTTAGTTTTAGATTTTTATTGGTTTGGGTTGCTACAACTTATATCGAATTTATTTAATTTTCATTTCTTAAAATTTTATAAGAACGCACCAACGTAGATATATTTGTTTTTATTGTTACATTCATACTTTTATTTTTTATAATAATTATTGTTTGTAACGCGTCTAGTTCAACAGAGAACACAAAACATCTCAGGATATCAACATGAGATCCAAAGAGTTTCGACGTTGATACTCAAACTAGTTACTATCCACATAGGATCCAAAGAGTTTTGACGTTGATACTCAAACTAGTTTTTAATTAGTAAGACGACCATACCTTAACGCGTGTTTTTTTTCGCTCTCCTTAGATTTTGAACCCTGGTCTTAACCCTTAAGACCTTATTAGGGAGCAACTTGGTACCATCTAGACTACTAGTCCAAATGGTACCATGTTGCTCCCTAATAAGGTATTAAAGGTTAGGACCGAGGTTTAATCCAAATGGTATAAGGTTATTTCCTAATAAGGTCTTAAGGGTTAGGATCGAGGTTCGAAACCTAGGGAGAACGAAACAAACATATGTTAGGATATGGTCGTCCTACTAGTCAGGAACTAGTTTGAGCATTAACGTTGGAACTCTTTGGACCCCATGTGAATATCCCGAGATACCTTATGTCCTCCACTGAACTAGACACTGTGCAAACAATTATTATTTTTAATTTCATTTAGGTTTTCTTCATCCTCTTATAGACTTTATCATGTTTCTTTCTATATTTTGTTTTGTTGTTTATTGTTATATTTTTAATTTAATCTATTAGAATATCTTTTTTTTGTTCAATTATTTTTGATAATATGTTTAGAATTAAGTTTAGCATTTTAGTTTGTCAGTGTAATATAAACATATTTGGCTTATTTTTGTTGCTAAAGTTTTAATATTTAAGCAAAATTTATATAAAAACTTCTAGATAGGTACTCATCCTCTCTTCTTTTTCTTCTAATATATCTATATCTATATTTATATGAGTCACTAATTCTATACTATTTATCCATTATAACTACATCTTTCATATAATTAAAGAATTAATTTGCATCATATGAACAACATTATAGATGGCTTGGTTATAAGAATTATCAAATTTTATCAAATAAATCCTTACTATTTCTTATTGTATATTTGTCTTACTTTCTTGCAACTTATGATCGATGAAAGAGTTTGAGACCTGGTATACTATCAAGGTAAAGAGATACCGACTCCTTAAGGATTCGTCCCAAACTCACTAACAACAAAAAATAAACACTTAATAAATAACATCAATAATTTAAAAAATAATTACAAAATAGGTAGATTACTTTAAATAACATGTATAATATTTAGAAAGCATTGGTCATGCAAGAATATTGGTGCATACACAACATAAACTTTGATTGCATTAGCACAATAACTGAGCATACACAACAATAAATATAACGAGGTAAACCTACATAGAATCCTTCTTTATATTGTAAATCCTCAAGTTGTTTATGGCAATCACTTTGTAGCAAATAAATTCACTAACAATAAACAAATACAACTTCATAGAAATATAAACTAGAATACCTTGATCAATCAGGACCTCTTCTCTCGCTCGTTGCCTCTACAACTACTTGATCCGACACATGGATCCAAAAATCCTCCAGAGCCAACATCACACCAAGTAGTGTGATTGGTAACCAAATTTTAGTAATGTGAATCAGATAGTGTAAAAACAACTGTGGAAGATACACTCAATCACGAACAATGAACAAACACTGTTTTGGGAAGTCAACCAATACGACCCAACCCAAACTCACAATTTTGTTCTCACAAGATATTGTAAAATAGTCTCAAGCTCTCAACACTCAAGCATACTATTTTACTCATAAAAAGTGTGGCATAAATACTGAAATACACTCAAAGTAATTTGTGAAACAGAAGTAATTTTCAGAGATAATTTCGACAGAGTTTCATGATGCTTTTCATGCTTAAGAAATAAGATAATATGAGCATATTTATAGAACAACCAAGCACCAACGACCCATCCTCATTAAGGCCTTACTGGGGTAAATACTCTCACACGTAATAAAACAAAAACCGTAACTCACAACCTTGCATACATACTAAGAAACTAACCCTTTGGTATGTGTATAACATGATTTCAACATAGTGTACTCAACTATATGTGTATGCATTATTGATTAAGAGTAATCAACCTTACATAGAGGAACATAGAAAACTAAATAAAATAAACAGACTTTGTCTTTTACATACAAAAATACTAGCTACGATAAAGGACTATAAGACTTAAAACCTCTTCCTTGACTTTTCATGACAAAACAATACGTGATCGAGTACATATGCACATCTAACATGGACGCATATCCAACACCATAAAGTACAACTACTCCAAGTGCATCCATCTTGTGCGCATTATCTATAACTCATCCACACTCTAATAGCCTGAAACATTAGGGTCTCAACACGTCTACACACAGTTAGTCTAAAGCTTGAAGACTTTAATTTATACATGTAACCTACACACATGAAATAAATACATACCCGTAAACATATTATGCAGAAACAACGTGTAGCCTATCAAATACCATTGTATTACTCTTACATAGGTTCACACCGATAGGAAGAACACATACATACATGCAGCAGAAACATAAGAAATGTGCAAAACTCTCCCTGACTTCATGTAACACTTCCTCTAAGTGAATGCAAATTAGGCAACAAAATGCAGTGCAACCCCTACTTATATCCCATGTAACACACAATATAGCAACAAACACATAGTTGTACACACAAACTTCGCCCTCTTTTTTTGACATGAAAAGTCAAAGGAACATCCTATATGAGGAAGAAAAGTTATACAAGAATTCAATAATCCCAACACATATACAACATAGTAGAGAGAATTAAATCAATCAAACAAGATGCAACACTTGCAGAAATAGAAATCTAAGAAACACAACAAACTCATTCTTATTAAACAAATAGTATTTTACAAACTTTATTTTAACAAATAAGAATAAAATACGCTAAAACAATATAAAAATAAGTTCAACACTCTCCACTACACTCTCCAGCATCATTATCCTCGTGGACACCACTTCGCAAGGATTTTACAAGATCAGTAGGGGTAGTAGGTGGTATAGGTTGTTGAGGATGAAAGTAGTTGTAAATAACCTAGGTAAAAGTAGGGTCTGGTTCCTCTCTACCAAAGTTTCTGGATATGGAAAGAAGAGAACAAATAAAGGAGGTACCAGAGCGAGTACAACCTCAAAAATATTATTGATGGCACCAAGAGCCTTATCACTAAGGGGAACAAAAGTATATGGAGAAGAACAAAAGAGAATAAAATTACAATATGTGGACTAAGCAACGTTTTTAGGAGTAGAAGAGGAAGATGTAGCTAAGGAGCATGGTGAACCTTGAGTAGAAGGAAATAACAAGAGTAAAAATGCAACTTTGTTATGAGAAGAAAAGGAAATATCACAAAAAACGCTAGAAACCTACATGGAAATCAACGAGGGCTAATGGAGTGAAGAAAGAGGTGTAATTGGATGAAAACGATGGTATTATAAATCATACCTGTAAGATCTATAGTCTCACCGTTAATAATAATGCATAGGAAGTGTCCTCTTCACATGTGACAATATGCTGATGCTGATGGGGATGAATGATAGTGTTGAAAACATCATTAAGATGACGACCATGGGCATCTCTATTAATAGTAAGAGTGCCTCAACTATAAGTGTGGCCAGACCCTACCAATGGTTCACCACATCAAGAAAGTTGTGTTCATTCACAATAGTATACTCATTATAAAGATAAGCAACAATGAGATTCTCAAACTCATAGAGGATGATGTGGAAAGCTTCTCAACATTAGGAAGAGATAATAAATTAACAACATCATTCATAGAAAAAGTGAAATGTGGCTCTTTGAGGAAGGGATTGGTAGAAAAGTCAGAAGTGACAATAAGGAATAGGGTAGCATAAAACTCTCTAACAAAATTCTCATAATAAGAATAAGTAAGACTACAGATAGAACTCCAAGAGAAGTAACAAAACCCTTTCTTCTATTTCCAAAATTTCATGGATAATGACAAGACACTCATAGAGAATGTGCCCAACTAAAATGGCCAACAGACTTTGATTGCCTCAATTTATGCATACTTTAGAATCATTTTGGGGCCATTTTTTAGTAAGAATGTGATGATAAGATTATAGGTTTATAAAAAAGAAAAGGGCTACAAGTTTAAGATGTGAAGGAATGGGAACTAGGGAATCAAAACATATAGGGTTACACGCCTCACTTAACTACCTTGCCGACCTCCTTGCCAGATACCAATGAGTCTATAAAAACACACTTTGATGAGCCCTAAAAGAGGTGGAGATGAGGCATAGTAAAAAACACGCAAGCTATCACAAGAAGAGAGAGAAAGAGAGTGTCAAACCATAAAACACAAATTTTTTTTATTTTTCAAAGAATAAAGAGGGAAAATAATACAAAATAATATTAGACAAATAAATAAAAGCACATAAAAATGATACAAGTCAAAAAAGAGAAGAAATAAATTGCTTAACCCTATACAGATCACCCAAAAATAGTGATCAAACAACATCCCTCTGTTGAAAGAATTTATGAGGGGCAATAAAATCAAGATGTGGTCTTTGTGTCATATAAGCATGGGGTGTATGTTGTACTCAAGGTAAATTTTATTTATAAGTTATTGTAAAACAAGTCAAATGATCCCTATGCATGTGCCAATCAAACTTTTTGAAGAAGATTTGTTTCTTTTTGCATTGTGATGAGATGTATAATGCATCTAGCTTAAAGATGCTCAAATGATCCATAATAGTTATATCTTGATGGAATGGATGGGGGTAAGCTAGGTAGAGAACTTTGAGATGTACTCTGCAAGGATTTATGATTCTACCTAGCAAGGTGGCCAATAATACCACATAGATGGCACAAACATGCAGAGGAGTTAAAGAATTTAGGTCTCCAACTTCGAGGTGTGTCATGTAGAGGAGAATAAAAGGAAGTACTCATATTAACTCTCATATGAGGATGATAAGTTAATTTCTTATAGTGAACTCTCAAATTCCCATGTTTACCACAAAGGTGACACGCAGAAGGAACGATATATAGGGTAAATAGACCACTATTAGACCATCAAGAAGAACTAGCCTTAGGTGAAGTGTTCACCTTGCTAGAGGAAGTATGCTAAGACATAATAACTGACTTACCTTTTTGAGTGACAGTAACTGATTTCAACTTTGGTTCTTGAGTTATAGACTTAACAAACTTTGGCACTGCCCCTATTGAAGTAGATACACTTTCATCATACCCAATTTGATCTCATTTAGTTTATGAGAACCGATCATGTATTAGTTAACAATAGAGGAAGATTAAGCGAACATATTCTTACTCACACAGAGCTTAACCTTTGAAGCTTTAATCAAATCTTTCTTTTCTTTAAGGAAAGATTCCAAGTACGTAGCAAAATTTTTGAGGATACTAACTTTCTCATGTAATTATTCCACTTCAGCTACCTTTTTGGTAAGAGAACATGCTAGATACTCGTTAGCACTTTCAAGAATAATAATTTATTTATTTAGTAGAGGATCAAGTTTGACAAATAGAGAAGTAGCTCTACCAGATATTAAACACTTTAGTAGCTCCTCAAGGCTTTCCATCTTCTTATAATTTTCATTAAATATTTCTTGCAAATCAAAGTAGCTCTTCTAAATGACCTCACATATGTTAGTGAGATCATTTTGTTTACCATCGATCGAGGAATTCCTCTCCTCAAGAGTGAACTTTAATGTGCTTAGATTTAATATGTTCTAACAAGAGCTCATTATAAGAGTCGAGAAGCTCATCTTGCTCATCCTTATCATCTTTTGAATAACCTCTTTAATAACTTAGGTAGTAGTTAGAAAGGTCTACGATTGTACTTGAAGCCATAAAGGCCAAAAAATTTGGTGTCATCTCCATCATCACTATTGGTACTATTCAAATTAGCAACCTAAGCCTTCATTACAAGCTTGTTCGTGCATTTTTGTTTAGAAAAACAATTTCCTGAAATATGCTATGATTTATCACACTCAAAGCACTTTATTTTGTTAACATGGCTCCTACTAGGTTTCTCAGCCTCATTCTTAGATTCTTCTTCAATCTTCAAAAATTTCAAGTATTTAGTACTCGAACTATATCTTTTGACTCCACTAGAAGAATGCTTCTTTTTTTGAAAGAATCTAGTAAACTTTTTGGCGAGTAACGTCATTGTTTCTTCATTGGGGATAGAATATTCATCACTTAACACAGTGGTACTTGCTTCCTTGTTGGAACCACTTCCTTTGGTAGTCTTGAGCATAATGCTCTTTCTCTTTCCAATAACAATTTGGTTTTGTCTAGGTAGAAGTTGATGAAATTTGAAGACTTATAGGTCACCAACCAACTCATTAATGGTGAGTTCACCCCACTTATACATAGATTCAATCACCGTAACTTTAGCATGAAAACAATGAGGAAGACTAACAATTATCTTCCTAATTTTCTTTCCTTCACTAATTGATCTTCCTAAGTTATAAGAACTGCTCACAACGTTCGAGAATCGAGCAAAGAACTTGTCAAAAGTCTAATTTTTTTTCCATAATGTAGAGTTTGAAATCTTTGTTTAACTTTAATATCTTGGATCTTTTAATAGTGTAGGTAACCTTATGTGCTCCAGGATATCCCAAGCTTGTTTAGAGGTGGTATAGCTCTATATTCTCTTGTATTCATCTAGCACAATAATAGCATAAACCCCTTGATGTTCCATTCTAACTCTTTGCATTCTTCTTTCATTAGGTTGGTGATTACAGTGTTGTCCAGAAGGGTCTTGGTTGGATACATCAAACCATTCTCAATAAGGAATGAGACATGATCCCCAAGCGACCATAAGAAGGCCCGTATTTGGGACTTCAAATAGGCGTAGTTAAGCCTATTTGAAATGGAGGTCTACCTGTACTACCTCCCTCTCTTGAATCCATCAGAGAGAATGTGTGTGTGCGTGTGATAAGCGAGTTTAACATATCAATACCAGAGTGGTTAAACCCTAACACGATGAACCCATTCTAATGCCAAATGAAAGAGTTTGAGACTCGATATATTACTAGGGTAAATAGATATTGTTTCCTTAAGGACTTGTCCCAAAGTCACTAGTTGTATAAAATAAATATTTAACAGATAACAACAACAATAAAAAATAATAATCACAGAATAGGTAGATTACTTTAAACAATAGATATATTATTTAGAAAGTAATAGGCATGCAAGAAAGAATAATAACTTTCTAATTAGATTTTAAATCATAGTATGTTCATAGATATACAATATAAAATTTGATTGTACTAGCATAATAGAGCCCATATCTATGTGGTAAATCCTCGGGTTGCTTACGACAACCACTCAGTAGCAAAAAATCTACTAAAAATAAATAGATAAAACTTAATAGAAATATAAATTTGAATACCTCTATCAGTCCAAACCTTTACCTTAATTGTTTATTACTACTCTTATTTGCTGCCTATGTAACTACTCGATCCGACACACAAAACCGACTCTCCTCCAAAGCTAACACCATACTAAGTAGTGTGATCGATAACCAAAGATTAGTAACGTTAATCAAATAATGTGAAAACAACCATGGAAAAACACTCAATAATGAACAATAAACAAACACTGATTTGAGAACTCAACCAACACTACCCAACCCAAACTCACAGTTTTGTTCTCACAAGATATTGTAAAATAGTCTCAAGCTCTCAACACTCAACCACATTATTTTACTCACAAAAAGTGTAACATAGGTATTGAAATATACTCAAATTAATTCATGACACAAAAGTAATTTTCATATATAATTTTGATAGAGTTTCAAGATGCTTTTCATGCTTAAGAAATGAGATAAGAAGGGATATTTATAGAAAAATCAAGCAACAATGGCCCACCCTTGTCGACCACCTCATAGGGGGTTCGATGATAAGTCTGATGAGGGGTCCATCGAGGGCCTCATTGAGATGTCAAAAAATTAAAATTTTTGTTTGTATAATTGCCAAGTAAAATTTCATGAATCCTTACACACGTAACAAAACAAAAATCGTAACTCACAACCTAACATGCATACTAAGAAACAAACCATTTGATTTGGGTATAACATGCTTTCAAACACAATGTATCTAACTATATATGTATATGCATTACTAATCAAAAGTAACGAACCTTATATAGATAAAGATAAAAAGCAGTGAGTAAAATAAAAAAACTTTGTTTTTTGCACATGGGAACGCCAATGAAGACACAAAGGACTCCAAGACTTACAACTGATATGGATAATAAGTCATTAATAGTATGGGTTAATTAATTTTTATGCCCACAACATATGAAACAATTTACAAATATGTATAAAACGTTTATTTTGTTACAATTATGCCCACAATTATAGGTAACGATAAAAATATATCCAACAATGTGCATTTTTAATGTTATAATTATACCCATAAAGTATGAATAATGATACAATTATGCATAAAGTTGAACATGACTTTTTCGTTATCTATACGTTATGGGCATAATTATAACAAAGTAAATATTTTGGATTTTTTATAAATTGCTCCATATATTATGAGCATAAAACGTAATTAATTCTCAATAGCATTTATCAATTTTATTTATTCTATAGGGTATTTAGAATTATATTATAATTTAAAAATTTTAAATATTAACTTAAATATATTAGGTACATGATTGAAATCTAAAATCTTCGATTTAGGGATTATAATCAAATTAACATAGGAAACATTAAAAACTATAATATAAGAGTAAAAAATAAAAATTAAAAACCTGGGAGGGAGGGAAATTTCATAAAACTACTTGATCCATCCCAAGCTAAAAAAAAAATAATTAGTTCAAGTTAGATTGATTTTTCGAATTTATTGGTTTGTATTAGTTCTTATTTTTCAAGAATCTATTATATTGGTTCAGTTTCAATTTTAGTTTAAAACCAAACTTACTCATATATAAACACTTCTATTTGAAAGATTTAAAGACTTAAAGAATCTTAGATGTATACCTTAAAAAAAATAGAAGAATAAAGTGTATATTTTGATGAATTACATGACATATAAACCTTATTGCATAGGTTTGGTCATATTAGATTCAATTATATTAAATTATATTATAATTAATCTTTATAGTTTTGGTGATAAACTTTATAATATAGTTAGACAAAAGTGATAATAAATATTTAAATAAAATAATTTATTATTTAAAATAGTATTTAATTTATTTTATATAATATTTTGTAAATTAAAATAATTTTATTATAAAAGTTTATTTAAATCAATATCTAATTTATTTTTCAATATATTTATTTTTATATTTTTCACATAAAAATATTATTTTTAATTCAAGATAAAAAAATTTAAACACATAATTTTAAAATTAAAAATGAAGACATACCATATTAATTGTTTAATTCGATTTAGACCCACATTCTTTATCGGGATAAACTCACAACATAATTGTACAATTTTTATAATGTACATCAAAATCTCACTTCATAACTAAATAAATAATTATATAAAAATTATACCATCAAAATTATCAATATTTTGTAATAAAAATGCCCTCAAGTACATACATGTTTGATAACTATTTTCAAATAAAAACATTTAGGATAAATATCAATAACACTCTAAAGAGTTTTTCAAATATCAAAAAGGTATCAAGTTTGAAAATAATATTAATCAACCTCATTTTGTCAGTTTTTAACTAAAACATAATTAGAAAGGGTAAATATACAAATGCAATCTTCGCTTTTATGTTAAAAAACTGAATTAATGAAGTAGTTAAAAAAAGAAGTCACGTGTTAAGTAAGGGATATGATCAATAGGTATAAATTATTATGAAATATGTTTACTCTTTCATACATTAACAATTTATATTTAAAGGATAAAATTTATCTCTCTACTCTTTAATAAATTTCAACGGTTAATAAATATAAAAAATTAGCTATTAAATAAATAATAAAAAATGAAATAAGCCATGACACTTTCTCTCTTATTTATTTGTCTCTCAATCTTCATTTTTTCTATCTTCCATTGTTAAAAGTATTATTGGTCTTTTCGGAGAGAAAGTTAATATTTATTGATTTTGATGTATATTAGAAAGTTAATATTTATTGATTTTGATGTATATTATTATCTTTTCTTTATAGCTACTGCACTACAAATATCGTTGTAAAAAAACATTTTATGATCAATGAGAATAAACTCTCTTGTATGATTCAATTCGCTTTCTGGATATATGGTATCTGTTAAAAATATTGAATGATTGTATTATATTTCGTATATTAAGGAATATACGTGATATATTTATATAAGAGTTATAAGTAAACTAGATATGTCTAAAGTAAACTAGATATGTCTAAAGTAAACTAGATATACATTAACAACACCCCTCAATCTCAAGGTGGATGTGAGACTAGCTTGAGGTTATCAATCAAATTACGAGTGCGTCCCTTAAAAAGTTCCTTAGTGAAGATATCTGCAAGTTGATCGTTGGAGGAGATAGGGAAAAGCTTGAGAGCACCATGAACAAGATGAAAATGAATAAAGTGACAATCAATCTCGATGTGTTTAGTCCGTTCATGGAAGACATGATTGTGAGCAATATGAATGACACTTTGATTGACACAATAAAGGGGAGTAGTAGAGGATGTGGACACACTCAAATCCTTAAGAAGCCATCATAGCCAAAGGAGCTCAGATGTGGTATCAGCAAGAGCACGATATTCTGCTTCAGTATTGGAGCGGGTCACGAAAGTTTGTTTCTTACCTCACCAAGAAATCAAAGAAGAACCAAGGAGAAAACAATAACCTATAGTGGACCTACAATCAGTGGGATCTCCTGCCCAATCAACATCAAAGAATGCACGAAGTACAAGAGGAGACTGAGCTGAGTAGAAAAGGCCATAGAAGAGAATGCCCTTCAAGTATCGTAGAATGCGCAGAACAGCAGCATAGTGAGTCGATCGTGGAGTAGACATATACTGGCTCACCTGATGAACAACATAAGAAATTTTTGGATGAGTAATTTTAAGATAAACCAGATTGCCAACCAATCGTCTATAAAGAGAGGGATTAGATAATGGTTTCCCTCCCGAAGGTGTCAAATGCGCATTAAGTTCAACTTGAGTGTCAACAGTCTTGCTATTAGTGAGTCCAGCTTGAGATAAAAGGTCATATGCATACTTGGCTTGAGTAATATAAAGACCATCTGTGGAACGAGTGATCTCAAGACCCAAGAAATAACTGAGATGTCTAAGGTCTTTCATCTCAAACTGCTAACTAAGAAAATCCTTGAGTTCTTGAATGACACTGAGGTCATCGCCAGTTATGATCATATCATCCACATATAGGAGAAGCAAAATGGTGCCTTTATCATTGCGATGAAGAAATAAGGAAAAAATCATAAGAAATGGTAGTGTAACCCAAGCGAAGGATGGTGGAATTGAACTTGATAAACCACACTCGTAGAGCTTGTTTAAGGCCATAAAGTGCACGTCGAAGGCGACAAACCTTGTTTGTTTCAACAGAAAGACCAAGAGGATGTTGCATATAGACTTCTTCATGCAGATCCTCATTAAGGAAGGAATTTTTAACATCCATATGAAAAAGGTCCCATTTACTAGTAGCGACAACAACTAAGAGGGCACAAACAGAGGAGATACGTGCAACTGGAGCAAAAGTCTCTTCATAATCAATCCCATACTCTTGTGTAAAACCTTGTGCAACAAGATAAACCTTGTAGTGCTCGATGGACCCATCAGAGCGAGTCTTGATCTTATAGATCCATTTACAACCAACCACAAACTGACCAGGAGGGAGAGTAACCATATCCCAAGTATGGTTTTTGGTTCATGCATCAATTTCCTCTTTCATTGCAATCTACCATAAAGGGTCAGTAGATTTCTCACGATGGGTATAAGGCTCATAGAATGTAGCAAGGGCAGTGTAACAATGATAGTCAAGTAAATGTGCAAGAAGCTCAAGGTTGGGTAGCTCGTAATCAACCTACTCATCTACAAATTGTCTAGGAGAATCATAAAAAATATCTAAAGATTGAATAGAGAAGTCTAAAGGATGATCAAGAGTATCTGTAGAAGGAATATGAGACTCATCTAGAAAGATTTCTAAAACAGAAGAGTTAGTTAGGGAAGAACAAAAGTGAGAAATTTCAACCAATAAGTGGTGTTCCCAAAAGACAACATTACGTGAAACACAAAGACGATGCGAGATAGGATCATAGAACCAATACCATTTTTGAGTTTCACCATAACCAAGAAAACAACAAAGTCTAGATTGAGGCTCAAGTTTGTTGTGCTCATGAGGCTAAAGAAGAACAAAATAGGCAGATCCAAAAGAGCGAAGGTCATGATAGTTAGGGGATGACCCAAAAAGGTGCTCATATGGAATCTGATTATGAATGACAGTGCTTGGAAAGTGATTAATGACATGAAAAACATGAAGAGAAATTTCACCCCAAAATGGGGCAAGAACTTTAGCAAAAAGAAGAAGAGCACGAATAGTGTCAAGGATATGACGAAGTTTTCATTCGGCTCGACCATTTTGTTGAGAGGTGTCTAGACAGGTTAGATGATGTATAGTGCCATAGGAATGTAATAGAGTTTGAAAAGCATATTGAGTATATTCAAGAGCATTATCAGATCAAAATTTTTTGATATGTTTGGAGAATTGTGTTTCAACCATTTTTGCAAAGCTGTTGAATATTGGTAAGATTTTAGAATGAGATTTCATAGGAAAAATCCAACTATAACGAGAATTATCATAAATAAAAATAACAAAATAACGAGATCTACCAATACTAGTAACATATGAAGGTCCCCAAAAACCAGAATGAATTAACTCAAAAATACTATTAGAGATAGACTCACTAATATTGAAAGGTAAAGCTGACTATTTTCCTAACTAGCAAGAAGTATAATCAAAATTGTCTTTGGACACATAACCCAATAAACCTTTAGAAGCTAATTGTTGTACCCCAGTGGATGGGGCATGACCAAGATGAGAATGAGAAAGTGCAAGAGAAGGTAAGGAAGAAACTGTAGTAGTTGTAGCAGCAACAAAGATAGTAGCAATAGGTGGAAGATGAATATTGTTAATGGGAAACATATGCCCAATCCTAGGACCGGTCCTAAGCTCTTGCCCCATCCTCTAATCTTGCATAATACAACCATAATAGTAAAAAATAAGGCGATATCCTAGTTCAGCTAATTGTCCCACATAGCATACATTATAGGATAGGTCAAGTACATGGAAGACCCCAGGAATAGAGAGGTTAGAGGTCGACACAAAAACTAGACTATTTCCATGCATGGTGGAACCTTCAACTATGTGAATATTAAGAGGATGTGGTGTAGGGTCAAGTTTGGAGAATAAAGATGATGAGGTCTCATATGATTACAACAGGCAGAATCAAAAATCCAAGTTTGAGACTTATCGGGCAAAATTGAGAGAGTAGTGGAAAGAGATGCATTACCAGCCATTTGAACAACCTGAGTTATGATCTTCTGTAGTTCAGTGGAGGAGAGGTTGATAATGGATCTAGAAGACTTAGACTCAGTTGAAATGGAAGGCATCAGTAGAGTAGGCTCAATATTAGCAACAATAGCAATAGATTTGTTGCAACGGTAACAAATCTCAATGGTGTGGCCATGATGCTTGCAATAATTGCAGAACCTCTTGTTGGTCTGCCTACGATGTTTGCTAGAGTTGGAGGAATCACCTAACTTCTAAGATTGCTCAATGGTAGGAGTAGAAGTAGTAATAGCCATAACATCGAACTTATTCTGGGCTTGTAGGGTTGTAAGTCGAGCTTTTTCTCTAACCAACTCGTTTAAGGTAGTATCAAGAGAGGGAGGAGGATTGTGATTGATAAGCTAACACTGGATGGGCTCAAAGTCCTTGTAAAGTGACATCAGGAACTTATAGAGATCAAAATCATCTCTAACTACAGCATATTGCTGAGCATCCTTTGAGCATGCCAAAATTGGATCACAAAGGTCAATTTGGTCCCAAAGAAAGTGAAGCTGATCATAATAGTCATTGATGGATTTTCTTGGTTCTTGTCGAAGTTGATACAATTCAACTACTAACTAATATTTCATAGAACTGTGAGTAGTGGATTACCTTTTGGCCAACATATCCTATGCTGATTTTGCATCATCAAAGCTGCCCAATAGATTGGAGATGGAGGGAATATAAGTGTTTCGAATCCATGTGAAGATCATGTGGTTGTGACTATCCTATTCAATCGTACGACTAGGGTAGGCAACATCTTTTCCACTTGCTCCTTTGACAGGAATGGTAATTGAACCAGTAGAGTAATTCTAGAGCATGCGACCCTTAAGAAAACTATGTATAGCTTGAGACCAGGATAAGTAATTCTTGGTCCCCTCCAATACAATATTGATAGAGTAGGAAAAAAAATCATTTTATCCATTTAGAAACATAGTATGCAAAAATAGACTGTAAAAACGAAGTCTACGTGAAAAACTAGGTAGGGAGAACCTGATCTGTAAAAAGTCAACCCATGTAGAAAATTCAATGGTCAACAAAAAAGTCAATGGACAACAGGTGTGGTCAACGACAACAACGGTCAAAGTCCTAGTGGTCAACGACGATCAATGGTCAACTGAGGTCACAGTCAAAGTCAACAGTTATACGGTAACTATGAATAGAGTCAACAGTCAATGATGGAAACGATGGTCAATGGTGGGAACGATGGTCAACGGTGGTGGTGATGTCAACAAGTGGTGATGATGACATCAACCCTAGGGGGACGTGTCACTAAGGTCATCACCAGTTATCGGAGCAAGATGTATGGCAAAGATAATGATTGTAGTGATCTTTGTGGTGTGGGACTCCTCAAGGATGGTGGCTACTGGCCTGGAACCCAAGGACAATGGTTGAGAGACGTTAGAGTTTCAACGGTGAGTGGATGCAACAGTTGTTATGACGGTGGAAGCGATAAGAGTGGAATAACACCATAAGAGACAAGACTACTAGAAGAAAGGTCATAGCAGTGTCTCTGATATCATATTAGAAATACTAAATGATTGTATTATATTTCGTATATTAAGGAATATACATGATGCCTTTATATATAAGTTACAAGTAAACTAAACATGCCTAAAGTAAACTAGATATACATTAGCAGATATGATATATATTAATTTGTCAATAGATATACATTAACAGTATCAAAGTGTACCTTTTATGAAGCTTTAATTGGATCATCAATGGGTTCCACACCTCCAACAAGAAGAGTTGACAGCGTCACCAACAATGGTGTTACTGAATTATCTTTTTCATTTGCTTTTGCATTTCCTTTTGTTGCATCACCACCAGTAACATTAATTTCTTAATCAAGTTGGATAATTTTAATTACCGGTTATGGAAAAATCAAGTTCTTTTAGTAATAATTGCATATGGTATGAAATCTATTATTGATTCTTCAATTTCTCCTTTTTCATAGTTTTTCCCTAACATTACTATCGTCAATCCTGAATTTGTGAATTGGAATTATATACAAAATATTGTCAAATCTTGTTATTATGACTCTATTTGTTCATCAATGTAGCCTATCTTCCTCGCGCGGATTCAGTTATTGATCCACGAAATGCTCTTGAAGAGTTTTTCCTATATCTTCACAAACTAGATTGATGGATTTACATTTAGAATTATAAACCATGTGCAATAATGATCTTTCTATGGAGGAGTACACTTTGAAACTCAAAAGAGTTGCATATAATCTCTTAGCAATTTAGGAAAGTTTCTTAGAGATGGATCCTTATTTTTTATGGCCTTTGTGGCTTAGATTCCAACTATAATTCTTTGGTGTCATTCATGTCTATACTTATGAATACTAGAAATGTACCATTTGGTGAATTTTAGAGTGAGTTAATTATCTATGATAGAAGGATGATTGGTTAACGATCTTATTTAGATATGAATATTCTACTTCAAACTAATCTTGTGAAGTTTTCTTTATTTAATCTTAGGACCAAGTTAGGTTCTAATGATAGACATAAATCCAAAGTGGCTATTCAAGTTCACCCAATAATGTCCCCTTTAAGGGAAAGAAGCCTAAAGAACATAATAAGACTCATTTTCAAATTTTTAAGAAATAGGGTCATCCTACAAACAAATATTTCTAGTTGAGAGATTTCATTTCCAAGAATCATGGTTCTAAGTCACTTGTTGCTTTCATGGCTATTAGAACTACTTCAGCCACCAATGGTTGGTTTCTAGACTTTGGTGCAACCCACCATCTTACACATACTAAAGAAACTTGGTGGACAATGCTCCATATAATGGGTTTGATGTTGTGACTATAGGCAATGGCTCTGCTCTAGCCTGCAAGAGTCTTAGTTCTACTGATTTGCATTTTCCTCAAATGACTTAGTTTTTAAACTTTAGTCATATTATTTATACTCTATCTATTTCTCAAAATCTTGAACCTATGAACAAGTTATGTAATAAAACAATGTCATTGATAAATTTCATCCCATTGGGTTTTTGTGAAGAAAATCCACACCAATATTATGCTGGCCCAGGGGGTAGCTAAAGGTGGTCCATACAAGCTTGAAGTCTAGGTACAATCACCATCCACTTGTATATCCAATTTTTTTGCTTTTAATAGTACCACTAGTAATGTTTTCATTTTTTTGCAATAAAACCAAATGTTTGGCATCATAGATTAGCCCATCTCTCTAGTGATGAGCTCCATTAGCTTATCAATTTATTGAAAATCTCATCATCTACTAATAATGTACTGTGTCCTACTCGTGAAATTTCTAAACACAAGAAATTACTCGTTCACTCCTCTCATGTCCTATCTATTTGTCTATTTGATTTTGTTAATATCTAGACATCTCTTATTGTTAGTCGCACAAGAGCTAAGTATTTTATATTGGTAGTTGATGATTGTTCTTGATGTATATGGATCTTTTTTCCACAATGATAAGATTGGAGAACATAGTGAAAGTTTATAAGATATGGACCTAATTAACCTAAAGGGGATGAATAGGCTATTTTTAATTTTACCAATTTATAATTTAATAACCTAAACAAAGAGGCTAGGCATATAGTCTTGTGTAAAATAAAGTGATGAAATAAAAGAATAGTACACGATATTTTTAAGTGGAAACAACCTAAGCCACAACCATAATCTAAGAGGAAAACCACCGATCCACCAGACCACCTAACTTTCCACTATGAAAAAAAAATGTTCAAGTACAAATTTAGTCTTATGCTACCCACCCTAGGATACTGCTCCAATGTACCTTACTTATGAGCCACTGCTCTGTTTTCACAGTTTCCAATATTAGCGTCAGCAGTTTCCATACCAACGTTCCAATAAGCTTCCTACTAATCAGATACGTTCCCAAATTAACTGTAAAATGGTTAGCATAAAAACACAAGTGTCTATGTGTGTTCTAGAACGGATTTAATAATGAATAATCCTAATTAGATTATTCAAAACATATGTCACTTAAATTAAATCAACTAGTAAATCCTAAAGCAAAAAGATCAAGTACAAGTTCAGTAAAAATAGTTTTTTTAAAATATTAATAATCAAATCAAATAACTATGATACGATAAAAACAATTATTTGATCTAAAAATTTAAGAACAAAAATAAAAAAGAAGCCATAAGAACATATTATCAAAATATCATAAACTAATTAGACTTATTAATCAATCAAACATAACCACCAATATTTGATAGATTAACTAAATAAAGAATGAATAATCCTAATTAGATTATTCAAAACATATGTCACTTAAATTAAATCAACTAGTAAATCCTAGAGCAAAAAGATCAAGTACAAGTTCAGTAAAAATAATTTTTTTAAAATATTAATAATCAAATCAAATAACTATGATATGATAAAAACAATTATTTGATCTAAAAATTTAAGAACAAAAATAAAAAAGAAGTCATAAGAACATATTATCAAAATATCATAAACTAATTAGGCTTATTAATCAATCAAACATAACCACCAATATTTGATAGATTAACTAAATAAAGAAGCTTAAAGAATTATGATCTTATATTTGTAAAATAAGAGAGAGAAATTAAGAAGAATAGAGTAATGTTCTTGTGTGATTGATTGAAACAATGAGCAATGAATTTTATTTATAGGAAAAATTAAAACCCTTAATCCTATGTAATTGAGAAATATCTTTTCTATTACAAATAGGATTAGTAATACTTATTAATTAAGAAGACTCCTATATGATTGATAAATATTTTTTCTATTACAAAAGGGATTAGTAATACTTACTAATTAAGAATACTCCTATTTAAATAAGAGTTCTTTTAAAATAGACTCATTAATCATGAATATTCCTATTTAAAAAAGAGTTCTTTTAAAGTATATTCTATGTTATCTTTTAGGCTAAAGATTTAAGCTATAATTTAGAGTATATCTTATCTAATATTTTAGCATATGTCTTATTCTATATTTTAGCATAAATATTTTACCAACAAAAATAATTCCAGATTTATAAATATGTGCTATTAAATCTGTGAGTGTAATCTTATATGTTATAGTTATAACATATATACATGAAGTACGACTATCTAAAATTCTGACATTTTTTTAACTTTGTTTGATAGACTTGATAACAAACTTAAAAATAAGTTTACAAGTAAATATTTTATCCATGAAAATAGTTAACACTTATAATCTTTACATATAGTCTATTTGAAAATTTTGATGCCATGTTGGATAGAAATATTCCTAACAAGGTGAAGGCAGTACTGCCAGATAGTAGTGGAGAATTTTAGTTTTTAACTTATTGTAGAGTAGTAAAGGTGTTATTTATAGGGAAAAAAATTCCCTCACACATTTGAGCAAAATAGTGTGATGGATAGTCAACGTAGAAGAAGAGTAGGGAAAGACATGACTTTATTATTTTAAAGTGGCTTGCAATTAAGGTACTAGTAGTATGATTTTAGGACTGTTGTATTTGTGTTGAACAAATTATTAATAAAGGTCCTACATGGAAAGAGTTCTTTTTAAGTTTTGTATCATAAGTAATCTTATAAGTTTTTGAGATCTTTCGATTCTCTATATTTTCTATAGTTGCGCCTTTTCAATCAACACAAGTTGGAACCTTGCTCAGTTCCTTGTGTGTTCTTAGGCTATGCTTCATTACTAGTAGATATGTGAGGTTTGATGAAGAAGTTTTTCCATGTCTATCTAACTCAAATATTTCTTCACTTACAAAGGAAGAAGTAGATAATTTTTATTCACTATTATTGCAATCTTATATTTTAATTCCTTCATCTTTCACTTATGATCCTAGTTCCCAATCATATCCTAGATTGCCTTATGCTTCTCCTGTTTTTTCACCTATTTCTACCCATATTGATTTATCATCATCTTCTCAATCAACAACACTTTTGCTTAAAATGCTTGAACTCTCAATTGAACTATTTGTACAATTTCTTGTTTTATCATTTGTTCTAATTTATACTACTTTTGCTCATCCTATGACTACATGTTCTAGAACTGGTTCTCTCAAGTTAAAGGTTTTTAAAATAATAGTCTCAATTACTTTGCTACATGAGCCTACTTGTTATGCAGAAGCTAAGGGTATACTTGAGTAGGATGAGCCTATGGAAAAGGAGTTTTTTGCTGTGATGGAAAACAACACGTATGAATTAGTATCTTGTCTAGATGTTGTTGATCTTATTGGAAATAAATAGGTGCATAGAACTAAAGTCAAGAGTGATAGCTTGCTTGATAAAGATAAAGAACATGTGGTAACTAAAGGGCATGATCAAGTGGAAGGGATTGACTACTCCGAAATAATTTCACCTATTATGAAGCCTCAGACACTAAGGATTTTTTTGACACTGGCTTCATCTAATGATTAGGATTTGAAGCAAATAGATGTTAAGAATGCTTTTCTCGGTAAAAATTGCAAAAGATTATGTACATGAAGCAACCATTGGGTTTTGAAGACAAGGTTCATTCTCAATGAGTATGTATATTAAAGAAAACCATATGTGACTTGAAACAGGCTCTAAGAGATTGTTTTCAAAAATTAAGTACGAGTTTAACTGAGCTTTCGTTGTTAACGCAGAATTAGATACCTCAATGTTCATTTAGCATGCAGGAGATCAATAAAATCAGGTTGATTTATGTAGATGATATTATACTTATTAAGAGTAGTACTACCTATATTAAAGAGGTGATTATTTTATTGAATAGTAAATTAGCCTTGAAAGATCTTAGCCATTTACACTTTTTCCTTGGGATAGATTTACATAAATATGATGAGCAACTATAATTGACTCAAACCAAATACATCAATAATCGGATCACTAAGGTAGGGATTGTTAGCACTAAACATTTGAAAACTCTTGTGTGTTCTAAGCCAGTTTTTTCAAAGTTTGAAGGATTGATGTTAGAAGATCCATATACTTACACGTGTATTTTTGGAGCATTGTAATAATGCTTGCTTACCTAACCAAAGATTATCTATGTTGTAAACATATTGTGTCAGTTCTTACAAAGGCACATTGGCAAGCAGCTAAACATATTCTATTATTTCAAAGGGACATTCACTTATGGTTTTTTGCTTCAAAAGTCTAGTGTTTTGGGACTCATAGGCTTCATTGATTCAGATTGGGCTTTAGATGCAGGAAGAGTATTAGGGGCATGACATATATTTGGAGATAATATTGTGGCATGGATGGCCTCAAAACAAAAAGTTATATCTAGATCAAGTGTTGAAGCTGAATATATATAATTAGCACTTGGTTATGTAAAAAATTTTGGTTGCTATATGTTTTAAGTGAGCTAAAAGTTAAGAAGGCTCATGTGCCAGTTCTTTTCACTGATAACATTAGTTCTAAGAATATGTTAGCTAACCATGTAATGCATACAAGAATGAAACATATGAAAATTGATTTCCATTTCATTAGGAAACTTGTTATTTAGAAGAAATTGGATGTCAAATTTGCACCTTTAAATGTGCAAGAAGCTGGTGTTGTCACCAGTCTTTGGGAGAGACAAGGTTTAGCTTAAACAAGGCTAAGATAATGGTGCTTCTTGCTCCATGCATTTGAAAGGGGATATTAGATATTGTTACACATACACTCTTGTATTTGTTGTAAAGGAATGATGGTAGTATGTGAGTAGTTAGGCTATAATAATTAACAATATGTAGCTATTGTAACCGGTCCGTCCATTCTCTACTTTTTAATTTTCAATTCGTTTTTCTTTAATAGATCATTCAAGTGTGGTCCAAATGTTTCTTCCATTGAAGAGCCATAACTCATTGATTATGGATGGAAGATGGTAACAGTGCCAATGCTTTGATGGGAAGCACGACTATAAAAAGGGTGTTATAGTTCCTAAGATCAATACATAATTCCAGTGCAATACACCATCTATTTGAGTTTTATTAAGAGCTTAGAAGTTCCTAACATAGAGAACAAATCATTTTTGATCAGTTCGGAGATTTAAGAACAATTTCAATGACCGAAGGTAAGAACCTTGCTTTACTTGTTTTCGATCCCTTTAGTTTGTTTATTTCACATTTTGGTCGATTAATTTACGCTAACATTTGGTATCAAAACACATATTACCTATGTCTTAATCAATTTTAAATGATCTCTATTTTGCTATGTTTCACCGAGCACCTTGAAATTGGGTTTTTTGAAAGACTTAGTTTTGATGCATATGACAATTATAAATAATTTCATTATTGATTTTCCAATCATTTTGTGAATTGAAACGTGAAAAACCATGAAGAAAATAGTTTCAATTCGTCATTTGCATTCATTGGAATGTATTAATTAACTTTTTATTTAAAATGACATTTTTGATTCAAATTGAGACTATGAATCACTTGGAAATTCAATTATGAGAATTTTGATAAAAAGAACAATGGCTTTCATCGTCAGAATTAAGAGAAACGTCTAGGGCTCCAACCGAGTTGCGCTGACCCAAATGAAGGTTAAAGATGACTTTCTAGAAAGAAAAAAATGTTCTATTCGTGGGACTCAAACCCAGGTCTTTGGAGGGTGTTAAACGTCCAAACCAATGGGCCATAACGCATCTTGTGTTATAATGTGTACAGAGCTTATTATTATATGTATTCAGAATTTAATTTTTATTAAACAAATTCTGAATATAATTTTAATGTGATTAATTATTTAACTTAGGTTTGTCATATGTAGAATATTTATTATACATGTGACATTTACATGTGACAATTATTTAAATAATTTTTAGCACATTAAAAATTATGTTTAAATTCATTATGATTAAATAATTTGTTTTGGTATTTGTATGTATAAATTTTGTAATTTATTATAAATATGAAATTTTGTTAAATAATTTATGTATAATGGAATTAATTTTTAATGGCTCTTCATGAATTTAATTTTTACTTATATTAATTGTTTTGCTTATATAATTTATTGTCATTTCTTTATACATGCAATCTTAAGATAGATAATTTTGTACATTTAGAATTAAATTAATATTGTTTATGATTTTATACAATAATTGAGTCTAAGGATTTAGTTAATGTTTAAGTGATTCATATAGTTTAATTAATTAAAGAATAGCCACGATATTTTTAATTAATTAAAACTATAATAAGGTTTATTTAGGATCACATTTAGAAAAATAAATATTAATTATAATTAATCATAAGTGATATAATAAATCTTATCCCATAGAAATTTTTATTATATTTAGTATGATTAATTAGGATAGAATATCAAATTATATTTTCTAATTTAACAATAGAGATTAGGAAAATGAACATAATTTGATAGTTTTATCATAAAATTAAGATGAATCTAATTGAATTATAATTTTAGCCCACATGCAAGTTTTATGTCACTAGATTCATATTTTTCATGATTTACATTGGTAAATAATAACTTTAATTTAGGTCTTAAATTTTAATAAACATATAATCTTTAACTACAGCTTCACAACGTGTGAATTTTTCTAATATTTTTTGTGACATTCCCAAATTAAAACGGGATAATTATAAAGTTTGGAAGGAAAGAATTCTCCTTCATCTAAGGTGGATGGATATTGACTATGATATTAGGAAAAATACACCACCTAAAATTACTGAAACCATCACTCCAGTGAATATCATGCTTTATGAACAATGGGAGTGATCTAATTTTCTTAGCGTGATGTTCATTAAGACTAAGATCTCTACTGGTATTTGTGGTTCTATTGATTAACATAACAATGTTTGGGACTTGCTAAAAGCCATTGATGATCAATTCATCACTTCAGATAAGGCTTTGGCAAGCACCCTTATTATGAAGTTCTCTTCCTTAAGACTCACCAATGTGAAAGGTGTGCACGAGCACATTATGCAAATGAGGGATTTTGCAGCTCAACTTAAGAATCTCGAGGTTGAGATGTTAGAATATTTATTGGTGCACTATATCCTGAACACTTTTCCACAAAAGTACGTGCCGTTCAAAATCTCGTACAACACATATAAGGATAAATGATCAATTAATGAACTAATGACCATGTGTGTTCAAGAGAAAGTGAAGCTTGTTATGGAGCTTGGTAAAAGTGCAATGTTGGATATAAAACGTGGGAAAAGAAAATCTAAAAACAAACATAAAGAGAAAGGGATAGTTCCACCTCAAGCATATATTAAGAAAGAAGCCAGATGTTTCTTCAGTAAAAAGAAGGGACACATAAAGAAGGAATGTATCAAATTCCAGAATGGCTTAGGGGTAAAGGTAATCCAATCTCATTTATTTTTTATGAATCTAATACTATTAATGTTAATATTAACACTTGGTGAATTGATTTTGGATCTATAATCCATGTTTCAAACTCCTTACAAGGCATGTGAAACCTAAGGAACCTAGTGGGAAGTGAGCGATACATCTTATTCAGAAACAAGATGAGCTCATATGTGAAGGCTGTAGGAACATGCAATTTGATTTGAAGTAGTCGTTTTGTTTTAAAAGTAGAAAAGACCTTTTATGTTCCAAGTTTCTCTAGAAACTTGATTTCAATTTCAAGACTTGTACTTTCTAGTTATTTCTTTCACTTTTTAGAAACATATTTCAGTTTATTTAATAAATTTGATTGTGTTGGGAATGGTATTTTTATCTTATGGTCTTTATTGCATTAATTTACGGAATAATGCCACTCATAATACTATACATGTTAAGCTGGCACTAAAAGGTGTATTATTGACGATGACTCTTCTACATTATGGCATAGGAGATTAGGACATATATCCGTAGCAAGAATTGAAAGACTAGTGAAAGATGGGGTACTTAGTACTCTAGATTTTATTGATTTTGAGACATATGTGGAGTGCATTAAGGGAATGCAAAATAACATGTCAAAGAAAGGTGCCAATAGGAATTAAGGCATATTAGAGATCATACATACTGATATATGTTGTCCAGACATGGACATACAAGATCAGAAATATTTTATCACCTTTATTGATGATTTTTTCTTAATATATGTATCTCTACATGCTTCATAATAAGAGCGAAGCTTTAGATCTCTTCAAGATCTTTAAAGATTAAGTAGAGAAGCAATGCGGAAACAAGATAAAGCTTGTGGGATCAGACAGAGGTGGTGAATATTATGGTAGATATATTGAGAATGGATAAGCACCAGGTCCATTTACTAAGTTTCTTCAAGAGCATAGGATAGTTGCCTAATACACTATTCCTAGTTCACCAAACCAGAATGGTGTGGAAGAAAGGAGAAATCAAACATTATTGGAAATGGACTGAAGCTTTAAAGATGGTTGTGTATATATTAAACTGAGTTCCAACCAAGGCTATCTCAAAGATGCCATTTGAATTATGGAATGGTTAGAAACTGAGTTTGCGACATATGTGCATTTGGGGATGCCCGTCTGAAGTAAGGATTTATAATCCATAAGATAAGAAGCTAGAACCAAAGACCATTAATGGGTATTTCGTTGAATATGTAGAATTATCTAAGGGCAATATACTTTATTGTCCATTTCATAGCACTAAGTTTGTGGAATCAAGAAATGCAAAATTTCTTGAGTATAAACTGATTTGTAGGAGTGATCAAATCAGGAACTTAGTGTCTGATACTAATCATTTAGAGTCTTAACCTTCCACTTCAGAAGATAGATTGATTGTTTCTCATAACACCCCTCAAGTACAATCCGGTGTTGAACAATCAATCATTGAAATTCCTAAGTTGTTGACAATATTCCAATAGATCAGATTGTTTAGGAGATTTCTGAAACTTCTGAACAACAAGTTGAACCTCATACTTCCCAAGAATATGATAGTGTAACATTACGAAGATCTACTAGAATTAAAAGGTCAAAAATTTCTAGTGATTATGTTGTATATCTATAAGAATCTGATTGTTACATTGGAGATAAGAATGATCCTAAATCATTTTCACAAGCCACGAGTTGCAAAGAATCTAAATTGTGGTACAATACTATGAAGGATAAGATGAGTTACATGAAGAGTAATGGAGTTTGGAATCTAGTTGAGTTTCCTAATGGTACAAAAGTCATTGGATGTAAATGGGTCTTTAAGACAAAGAAATACTCATCGGGAAACATTGAGAAGGTCAAATTAGTTGCTAAGGGATTTACTCATAAAGAAGGAATTGTTTATACAGATACTTTCTCTCCTGCATCTAAGAAAGATTCATTGCGCAATATATTGGCATTAGTATCCCATTTGACCTTGAGATGCAACAAATGGATGTGAAAAATAGTTTTTCTCAACGGAGATATAGAAGAAGAGATTTATATGAAACAACCTAAAGGATTTCTTTCTAGTGATGGTGAGAATTTGGTTTATAAGCTTAATAAATCCATATACGGACTAAAACAAGCATCCCGATAATGATATTATAAATTACATGGAGTAATTTCTTCATTCATATTTTTCGAAAACCTTATGGATCAATGTATATACCAGAAGGTTAGTGGGAGTAACACATATTTTCTGATTTTATACGTGGATGACATTTTTCTTGCAACTAATGATAAGGGTTTGCTACACGAGGTAAAATAATTGCTCTCTAAAAATTTCGATATGAAGGATATGGGTGAAGCCTCTTATGTCATTGGCATTAAAATCCATAGAGACAAACTTCGAGTCATCTTGGATTTATCTCAGGAAACCTATATCAATAAAGTTTTAAAGAGATTTTGAATGAAAGATTGTTCACCAAGTGTTGCTCTCATTGTGAAGGGCGAAAGTTCAATTTGAACCAATGCCCAAGGAATCATTTTGAAAGAGAAAAAATGAAGAAAATTTCATATACTTCTGCTATCAAAATCCTGATGTATGCTTAGGTTTAGACCACTAGAGAGCTGATAAGAAAGTAATGAGGTACCTTCAAGGAACCAAAGGCTATATGCTAATGTATAGACGAACCGAAAATTTGAAAGTAATTTGCTACTCTGATGCAAACTTCACTGGCTATGTTGATTTACACAAATCAACATCTGGTTACATTTTCATGCTTACCTGTGGAGCCATGTCTTGGAGGAGTGTGAAGAAATCCTTGACTGCTACTTCCACTATGAAGGCTGAGTTTGTGTCATGTTTTGAGGCCACATCACATGATGTATGGTTGAAGAGTTTCATTTTTGGGCTTAGAGTAGTTGACTTATTTCTAGGCCATAGATATTATACTGTGACAACTCAACTGCTGTGTTTATGGCTAAGAACAACAAGAATGGTAGTTATAATATGCACATCGACATCAAATATTTGGTTATAAGAGAACGTGTTAAGAAAAAGAAAGTGGTCATTTAGCACATTAGCACTAAATTTATGATTATTGATCCTTTGACTAAGAGCATGCCACCATTGAAATTTAAGTATCATGTAGAGAAAATGGGAATTGGTTCCATTTTGTAAAGTATATATACAGTTTACTACTAAAACTCTTATATATTTGATAACTGTATTTTATATAGTTATTTTCACCTATTTTATTAATTATAATTGCTATATTTTTTCTATTTTTAGTTAATTTTAGTTTAATAAATTAGTATTTACTGTTTTTATATATTTTAAGAAAATTAAATAAATTGTATCGAAAACGTACTTAATTGCAAATTTGTGTCCAAAAATATAATTTCAAATAAATAAGTGCTTAATTACCATTTATAAAAGTCGCAAATATAATTTAAATTAAAATCGGGCTTAATCTTAATAATTAAAAGTTTAAAATTTAATTTAAATTAAAAAAAGGGCTTAATTGTAATTAAAGAAAGTTTAAAATGTAATTTGAATTAAATTTGTGGGTCAAAATGCAATTAAGGAAAGTTTTAATTTCAGCGCAGGTGAGAAGAAGCCACGCGCCCTAATCCAAGCACGCAACGTGGACTGTCCGATCAAAGAAGAAACGGCCAGATGCGCACGTTGCAAGCACATCAGACCAAGGAGAGTGGGTGAAGAATTCTATCTATCACGTGGCTCGGTGCACCGAGTGGGGCCCACCTGCTGTGTAGGCCACCGTGCAGGGTGGGACCCACTTGTCTGACGCCGTGCAGGCCCTATCCCCCACCTTCGCGTGCCTGTTTTCCCGTGCGGTCGATCCATGTGTGCCTGGTTATTCTTTGAATCACAAGCTATCATGTGTCCCAGTTTATATTGAATCTAATCAGGTTCTGACGCGTGGCATGTTACAATGAGAGCGTAAGCGCAGGATCACGCCCGCGTCCAGCCGCTATCCCCCACGTTTCGCGCGCCCCAATCCCATGCGACAATATTTCGTGCACCCGTTCCCTACAACCAATGAGGTGCTGCCACGTGTCCCACTATTTGTTTCAGCGAATCAGATCACGACACGTGGCAGAGTTTATCGAAAAGCAAAATAGAAATGGACGGCTCTCCACTCAGATTTTGAACACATTTTCGATACCGGTTTTGTCCCCACGCATAATATTTTATTATTTTTGCCATATTTCTCTGTCCTCCCCGCGTATTAAAAAATATATATTTTTTAATGTATTTTTTTTATATAGATTTGATGTTATAAATAGGGGTAAGATGATAGAGTTTAAAAAGTTTTTGGAGAGTTTTTAAAGTTTAGTATTTTTGTATTGTTCTGTTCTAGACTCTGGAACATGCAGAAGCCATTTTTGGCTTCTGTTGTGTTCGCATGTGCCAAATATTAATGATACAAGATGTTTTAATTTTATTTCTTCTTCATCTAATTTTTCTATATGTGATGTAATTTTTATTTTTAATTTATGAAGTAATTTAATTTTTCTAGTGTTGCATTTGATTTAAATTTATGAAGCTTTGATTTTAATTTTTTTTTATAGATTTATAAGATGTTCGATTTGTTTATTCTATTTTGTGCTTAATGCTTTTTGATTATTTACGAATTTTATCAAATTGATCTGTGGCACATAAATAAACTTGGAAGAGGTATTTGTGTGTATATTGCTCGTAGATAGAATGACATGTATGATGAAGGATAGAAATATACCCTAATTGTATGTGTGGCCATTTGAGAACTTAAAATTTAATGAATCTCGGTAAATTTAATTCTCATAGGAATATAGTGAATTAATTTAACGAGGTGTGTTTATACGGAGCTAGGAAGAGATGTATTGATAAAATTAGAAGTTTTCGGTTAATAAATTAAATGTACAAAAAAATATAAATCAAAAGAAAATAACACGATTTGAGTGGATTAATTTGGTGAAAAATTGCAATCCTAGATTTCTTTTATTTTGTTATTAAACTCTTTTCTTCTTTTTCTAAATCAACGGTTGTTTTGGATAAAATCAGAGAGAAATAATTTTAGTACTCAACAAACTATAGTAACAAATCTCCGTGGGAATGATATTTTACTTATCAAATTTTATTACTTGTGACCGTGTATACTTGCACGTTTTATGTTCTTCAAAAGAGACAACAATATTATGATATTTTCTTATATTCATGTGCACCTTATTTTATTTGAGAAAATATATTTTGTATAAGATTAAGAATAAATATAAGATTTATTCATTAAGTTTTGTTACCACATAAATGTAATACTTGAGAAACCAAATACATAATAATACATGAAAGATAATACTCGCTCTTAGAGGATTTATTGTCATGATTCATGTGTTTATTTCTTAAGAAAGACAATCAATGAGATTAAGTTAAACGTTTGGACCAAGTGGGAGAATGTAACCGATCTGTTCATTCTCCAATTTTCAATTTTCAATCCGTTTTTCTTTAACGGGTCATTCAAGTGTGGTCCAAACATTTTTGCCATTGAAGAGCCATAACTCATCGATTATGGCTGAAAGCTAGTAACAATACCAATGTTTTGATGGAAAGCACGACTATAAAATGAGTGTTATGGTCTTTAAGCTCAATAAACAATTCCAGTACAATATATCATCTATTTGAGTGCTATTAATAGTTTAAAAGTTCCTAACACAGAGAACAAATCAATTTTGATCAGTTTGGAACTTTAAAAACACTTTCAATGACCGGAGTTAAGATCATTGTTTTACTTGTTTTTATTTCCTTTAGTTTGTTTATTTCATAAATTGTTTCATTAATTTATGCTTACACCTATTATACTCTAAATACATTTTGTATAAAAATAGTTTATTATCAATGAGAATAATATTTTTTGCATAGTTATGTCTCACGGCATGTACACTAATTAGGTACTGTCATGTTAGTGATTTAAGGAGAGAAATAATATGAAAAATATTAAGATAAATGGAATAATTGTTTATAGTTATCTATACACTGATATGACATCAATTGAGCGATGATACATACAAAGTAGGTAAGACAAATGATGTTATGTTTTTTGTATTATTTTAGTGTTTAGGTAGTTATTTGTTGGACTTAAAAATTCATTAATATTAAATTATATGTTAAGGTAGTTTATTGGTACAAAGCAAGACAATTAGCATGTTTTTGATATTTGAGCAAATCTCAAAATCTTTATTGATACTTACCCACAATATTTAATACCATTATATCACTTTACTAACTTACTTTAGTTTTATTTTTAAGTCCTCATGCTAACTCCATCAAATTTTTCCCCTTTTTTCATTTATTGTTTATATTGGTTGGAAGATGCCAGTTATTTAATTTATAAAAAAAAGTGAAGAATTAATAATTCTCTTGAAAGCAATGAAACAAACCCAAAATCAATAATTAAAATAAAAAAGAAGTTACAAATTAAATCACCCATAGTTGAAATGAGAAAAATGTTATGAAATACGAAAAGAAACAAGTTGCAATTGGAATTGGTTACCATTACCTATACAAGAATTAAATAGTTATTTAAAAAGAAAAAAAATATAGATATATAAAGAAATTAAAATCTGAAGTCGTATCACTAGTACCATATATAATCTTATTTAAAACTAGAAAAGTGACATTCCACTAAATAATGTTGTGCTAAAGGCAATACAAAGGCTTGTAATTAAAGGCAAATTATATGCTTTTCAAATCAAATCAATGAGCAAAAAGGCAAACATGGGATTCTGTTGGTATTTTTTTGCAGGTCACTAAAGGACTCCATTATCAGACCCTTTCCTTTTCTTTGATCCTAAATATTTTATTTTAATATTTTTAATAACAATTACAAAGTTATATACATCTATGCAAATCTATAACCACGGACTTTGAATCCATATTCTCTCAGATACTCACAAATCATATGTCAATCATATATCATGATAATATACAATAATATTTATATGTATTTTTTTATTTAAATTATTTATTATATTTAAATTTAAAAATATATATATATATATTTATATTATCAAAATATATATATATATATATATGATATTTATGATAAATTAAAATGCTATCGATAAATAATTTCTTTTTTTTTATTTTTAAGTTAAATAGTATGATTTGTGTCGATTAGTAGTTTATTGCATGTAGGATCAAACATTTATTTTGTAGAGCTTATAGCTTTGTAATCCTCATGTTTAGAAGGGAATAAATTTATATCTTATTTTGTATCCTTTTCTAACATCAAGTAGATGGTGTCATGTTTAGTGTATTGGCGGATCTATATACGTGGGTAGTACAGGTTGTAGTTCCATTAAAAATTTTGAGAAAAAATTAGATTTACCATTAATCTAAATATTTATAAAATAACATTTATTAATTAAATTGAGTAGTATACTAATTTTTGTGACTTGATTAAGTTATTTTAAAAGTATTAATTTTGATTAATTTTGTTTTTAATTTTTTTTTCCAATTTCACTAATTTAGGATCCTAGTTTTTTCAATTTGATCAATTTAATATAATAAAAATATTTAGATTAAATATATTAAAAATATATAATATCAAAATTAATTAAATTGGAGAAGTAAGAGTGTCAAATTAGTACAAATTAGGGTACAAAAATTAAGTAGTGAATTAGTCCTTCAAATTGTTAATTATTATATCTCACTTTAAATATTGATATAGGTTTATTTTATATCCAACATGTAAATGGAACATTGACCATACTCTATTTTTTACAAGGGGGAAAAATCAAACTCTTAAAAGAATAAAATTTTAGGCTTTATTGTTTTTAACTAAAATATTTATGAATTTTTCATTTATCATATATGTAAGTTATTATTCTTTTAGATTTGCTATTTATTTTAACAATTAAACATATTAAAATGTGATGTAGGTTGTTCATCCTATTTGATTTAAATTAATGCAAAACTCATGAAAATTTATCATATTTTTAAGTGAAAGAGGAAAAAATGATAGTAAATGTACCTATAGCTTGAAAAAATTATTAAATAAGATAAGTGTTTATGATTAATTTGGTTCATTATTATCTCAAAATGTTCATTATAATTTTGGTTAAACAGTATTTATGTTCCCTTAATGCTCACTAAGTTTTGATTTTTCACAAATTTGGTCCAAAATATACTAATTTAAAAGGTTAAGAAACTAAATCATAAAAAAGAAAAAAAAAATATAATCGTAACATATTAGATCTGACTGCTACAGTAAAAATTTTGTATTTGGTAAAAATTTGTGAATATTAAAAACTTAATAGACCAAATCTTATAAAGAAAATTAAGAGATCAAAGTGTAAAATTGGTTAAACTTAGGAGAAATTAGATATTGTTCTATCTATAATTTTTAATTGAAAAATGTAATAAAAATAAGAAAAGTAATATAAAAAATATAAATAACTGTGCATATTTGAAAAATTATGCTAAAAATGGAGAAATATTTTACTATTCTTATCATTATTAATTTATTTTTTAAAATTATTCATTCATTCATTGACACTAAGATAATTATAAGTTTAATGTCTCTTTTAATATTTGGTTATACATACCATATTTTAATTCTTTTTTAATTTAGAATTTAGTCTTGTAACTATGTGATTTGTAAATTTTAATCCCGTAATTTTTTAATTAAATTCTATTAGTTTTATAATTTAAAAATATTATCAATTAAGTCAAAAAAATTTAAAAATTAAAATGTTTTTTAGATAAAATGATAATTACATATTTTATTAATAAAAAAATTCTCTCTCTTTTATTCTCTAATCTTTCTCTCTCACTAACTTTCCATTTCTCTCTTACTTCTTTAATCATTATTTTATTATTAAAAAACAAAAATGAAAGAGAGAAAAAGTGAGTTAAAGAGAGAGAAAATGAGCGAGAAGAAAAGGAATAGAAGAGACGGAAAAGAGAGAGAAAGAGTAAGTGGAAGAGAGAAAGGAGGCGAAACAGAGAGAAAAAGAATAGAGGGAGAGGGAGAGGAGGGGAGATGTTTTTTTATTAATAAAATATATAATTATTATTTTATTTTTTAAAAATTTTAATTTTTAAATATTTTAACTTAATTAGGCATATATTGTTTTATTTGGTATTTTTTGTGATGAACTACTATTAATTTTATAATTGAGATAAAGTATACTTTTTAAAATAGATATATGGTGATTGCATGCATGACTATTCATACTGCAAAGGCTCAATAATTTCATCTTTTTATTGATCTTTATCGTTTTGATATTGAGAAAAAAAAGAACAAAAAAAATCAATTATTCTCGTGAATTGATTACAAACTGTGACTGCCTAATATTATTTCTTTAAAGTTTTAAGCAAGCTTTTATTCATAAATGATATTTGAATTTGACTCAAATATGTAATTATTTAATTGAATTAATATTTTAATTTAAAGTAGGAAGAAATATTCCATTGTCAAATTTTTAACATCTTTATTATTTTCTTTGTATTATCTCTATTATTTTATTAGTATATATTTTCTTATTTATAAATTTATATACCATAATTATATTTATTTTGAATATAGACTATTTTTGAATTTTAATTGCTTTAACGGTATTGAAATTAAAAGGATAGTTGTGATAACAGAACAAATCTCGAGATAGGTCTTTGATATAATTTTCTATTATATAGAGTTTTGTGATATAATGTTAAACCCTAGGAGTGCTATTGTAATTTATCCATAAAATTTACACCAAAAAAACAATAGTCAATAATATTGAACAATATTAAATTAAACAAAATATAAGATAAAACATATATAAATGGTTATAATTTAATTTGAATGGTGTTTAATTAATCAATAATAATGATTTAAACTTTTTTAATAGTAAAAATTTATTAACTTTATGAGATGACTTGTAATTATAAGTTTTAAATATATTATTTTTGTTATTTTTTCTTTAAAAAATTATATCAAGTTTACAAAACTAAAATATAAGAGAATAAAATAATAATATATTAAAATTAAGATGTTAAATTTATTGTAAAATATAATAGATAAGAATTTGTTAGCTCTTCGTAAAAACATTTCTGGGTACTACCCTGTGTTAATGTATTTAGAAAATTAAAAAAAAAACTCTTTAAATTTAATTTATCTTTATATTTTTCTATTAATTATTTCCTTAAATACACAAAGTTGAGAATAAAACTTTGATACTTTAAAAAATAGTCATTTTAACCTTGTAGGTTGACAACATGTAAATAACGTGATCACATTTAAAAAAAAAGGACTTGTTTTTCAGATTATATATAATTAGGGTATATCATTTTGTTAACTTTGTATACATATTCTAATAAAGTTAGACAGTGGGAATAAGTCTTATGCCTTATCCAAATGTCTATCTGAAAAAAGTACTTTAACGAGAAATTGAAATTTCATAATATTTTAATTATTTTAAAGGTTATATAGTTACACTTCAGACTTATTAAAGTGCAGTTGATAATTCTATTGTATATTTTTTAAATGTAGTGGTTGATGGAAATGCATAAGTGATTACTTAAATCGTTTTAGTTATATTATCTATAATATTTTAAGTACGAACGGTAATGATACAAATAATACAAATCTTTTAAAATTAAACGATATTTTAATGTGATTTTATACTCTAATTTAAAACGAAAAAATATATATATTATTAATAAACTATTAAATAAAACGCATATTCCTTAATTATTTAATTGCATTAAAAACTATTAAGTAATGATCAAGAATAAGCACCTCTTAAGTTTTGATATTAAATCATGATATCAGATGAGCATTCATTCTACCGTCATTCATGCTTAATGTTTAACTTCACAGGGTAGTAAAAATTACAAGCTATATTACAATTATGGGTTTAATCTTGGAAATCAAGTCTCATGGGCAGTTTCTTTTTTACCCTCGTATTATTTTTTTTTTTTTTTATTTTATCTCCTAGTAAAATTAATTATAATTACATGTTGATAGTATTTATAATGAAGTTTATTTGAACATATATTAAATATTAATGTTGTCTGTGGTCCAAATCTTTACTTGGAGACTTATCAAAGAAGGAAGAGTAAAACTACTAATCACAATTCACTAAAAGCAAAGAATATACATCAATCATACAAACTTGATCACAATATGTAAAAATATATAAAATTGAAATCATCATAACCATATATACATAAATATATTTCGATTGATTACCACCAAATTCATGAAATTTTACAATTATGTATCACCAAAGGGGAAGAAATATTAAGCAAAACAATAAAACAATTTAATAGTAAGGAATAAATAAAGGAAGCACAAGTTCAAACGCCTTCAAACAAGAAAAATGAAATAAAAGCAAAAAGAAAGACTTACAACACAAACTCCCAAGCATAAAGTCTAACAAAAAAAAAAGAGAAAAACATATAGAAGAGTAAAAGAAGAAACAATAAAGCTGCCTCAATGAAAGAGTAGGAAAAATAATGAAAGGCGTCTACTATAACAAGTTCACGTGGGTTTGCATAAATTTGATGCTTAACTAGAGAGGTATTGACTATTTTAGGGTAAAGCTTTGTGAATTTGGAAATGTGCAGAAAACACTCAAAGCACATACCCTTATTGATTTTACACATTGGGATATGTACTTGGAATTTATGGGATGTAAGTAGAATTCACGTTTGCAAATTTAGGGTTTCCATGCTGAAGCCCATACAAGAGGTTCATCTTTCCAAGTTAAGTAAATCCCGTGCTCATTTTCTCCTTGTGGAAACATAAGAGACCATCCACCTTTATACCTCTTCAACAATGCCTTAACATCATCAACAACATCATCACTAAACCCAAATGGCAAAAAAGAAGCCTCTTTTAGCCTCTCGGACCATTGCTTTCCTTTTTCTCTTCTTTCACACTCACCACCAATATTATTATTGATATTATTTTCTTGATCACTATCACAAGCCAAAACCCTAACAATGTTTCTTGAACATTCCCTCTCCAACATCAATTTCTCATTACTTGTTGGGGCAAAACTTTCCTCCAACATCTCAAAGTACAAGGAGTAGAATCTCAAGCACTCTTCAAAACACTTAACAAATTCATTTCTTGTAGTGGAGAAATCAGCTTCTTCTTCAACAATTGTCACAACTCTTGGTTTAAGTGAAGCGAACATCTGAATCACAACTTCTCTCACCTCAAATTCAACTTTTCTCAATGCCCCTACGCAATTTATAGCAATAGCTTCATCATCTTGAACACCAAGCCCTTCTTTTGTAAGCTCTCCTAAGTTGTTTAACCCACTTATCACATTAAATTCAAAGGGAACTCCCATTAATCTTGCAAACTTTTCCATTCTTTGGCTAATTTCTTTCATCACAGGCTTAACGATATTTGCCGTGACAACAACGGTGAGTTTCAAGTGAGGAGTATCATCATATCTTGTTGCTATAGCTTCTAACAAAGTAGGCCATTGAGTACAAAATGTGTTGCTTATGTCAATTATGTGAAGTTTGGTTTCTCCCTCTAATGCTTCCAAAATTGCACCATTTGAAGCAACATGACCAAAAGTTGTCCAAGGACTTACTTCTTGAAACTTTAATATCAACTTCCTAGCTGTATCAAAAGAATGACTCTTTTCAGCTACTGAAGTTAAGGTTTTATAACATCTTAGGCCAGAATCTGTAGCCATACAAAAGAGAGCTTGTAAGAAATAAGAAGCTATTTTTTGATCACAATCTCCATAAGGGGAAGCAAGTTCATTCAACATCCAAAGTAGGTGATGAATTTTACTTGAATCCTTTTCAGAGATTGCTCTTGCACACTCCTTGAGAAGACTTGAGGCCCATTTATCGGACGGATTAGAGGGATCGTTGGTGGGAGAGTCAGTTGATCGACTTGTTGAAGTGTGACTATTTTGAGGCTGATTGCTACTTTGCATGTCTATGGATGCAGCTTGACCATTGTTCAAGAAGCGTGCTTCTTTAGGGTTACTAAAAAGGGTTATGTCCATATATATGTATTAAGGAAAGCCTCTTGGATGAGAATACAAGTTTAGAGAGTCTGGCTAGTTTGAGAATAGAAGTTTAATTTGGGAAATTGGAGCTCTCTTTTTTCTTCTTTTTTTTCCCTTCCTTTTCAGCTTTGGAAAAAAGGCCAAGTAAAGAACCATTACATAGAAAGCCTCATCATATTACTTTATTTCAAGTCATTGTCCTATGTTAATATATTAATTCATATGCGGAAGTTTTAATCCTATCCTAATATAAAATAGATTGATATATTAGACTAGAAGGTATGAGAATGTAAAAAAAACCACAAATATATAATACTTTTCACAGGAAATTTTCATAAAAATATATGGATGGAAGAAGAGAAAAATACTTTATTTCATAAACTATGTCGTTGTACCGTCCATAGTTTTTTTTTTTTTGTTTAATTAATTAAAACCCATAAAGCTAATTTTGTATAGCTAGTGTTTGTAATGGAGTCATATAAGAGTTATGCTAAAGGTTGCAATTCGGGCATTTGGAATACGAACCCGACTCGACAAAAAAAGAATTATTTTCTGCTAGAGTTAAATACTAATTTATTTATTTTTTGTACTTCTAAAAATATTTTGGGTTTTTTTTATTATTATAAATAAATAAATAAGTAAAATTAATTTAATTTTTATAATATTATAAAATATGTGAATTTTGGTCCAAAAACACGAGAAGAAAAAAAACATAACACAATAATACAACATGATAATTGAAATCCCCTAAATTAGACACCACACTTCTAAAAAGTTTATTCACATTAAATATGAAATTAACAACCGCATATATTTTCATGATGTACAAATCATTAAATGATACTGAAATTTGCAATTGTTTAAAAGAAACATTATAAAATATTATATATATTTTAAAATAAATTAACATCTCACAACAAACAAGTGAATGAGGTAATCACAAAAAATATATTATTAATCATGTACAAATCACGATCAGCTAAAGCCATACATTCATGAGGGAAATTATATATAATTTTGTGTTAACCTTTAATTTGCATTAAATATATGAACCAACAGAGTTAGGAGAAATGTCAAAGAAACACAAATTTATCCCTATACCTTTTATATTATAACATGTGTGAATATTATATAGAAAAAATAATTTTATAAATTTTTAAAATATTTTTGACACGTGATATTATATAAGAAGTGTTGATACAAAAATAACTATTTATATATGTGATATTAACCTTTCTTATGAAATTAGTGAACAATAATATACTAATTAAGGGAAAACAAAAAGATAATATAAAAAGGACAAAGGTAATATTTTTTTTTACCAAAAAACTCTATTTGATTAATGTCTTATTACTATTATATATTAATAATACAAATATGGGTTTTAGACGAGGAATACATGTACACTCATAATATAATAAAAATATATTAAGAAAGATATTAATATAAAATATATAAATAATATAAAACTTATTTTTTTTAAGTATAATTTTTTAAGATTAGATATTTCGTATTATTTATAAATTATACAAAATTTACGAATTCTATAGGCCGAACGAAGCTAAATAAAAATGGCAAATAACATATTTCATTGGCTGAGAGAGAAACAAAATGATAGGTATTGTATAAGTCAGACTAGTCAAGTTAATTTGTACGTACCAAAGTTATTATTTCATTGTTATTTTTAAAAAAAATTACTATCTCATCATTTTGACTAATTAAAATTAACTTTAACATTTAAAAGATGTTAACACGCATAATGACATTTCTTAGAACTATAAAATTAGAAATAAGTACCCTAAAATTTTAATTTATTGAAAGATGAGTTAATAGTATTTTTATACATTTAGTGATGATTTAATAACACTTAGTGTTGGTTCTATTTATTATATATGTTAAATGTTTTGAAATTCAACTATTGAAGTTAGTAAAATTAATGACTTTTGACTCTAATATCATGTTATAAGTTAATAAAAAATATAACAAAAAATAAATTTAAAATTAAATATAAAGTAATTATAGTTTTATTACTTAAAAAAGTGTGCATGAAAAATATTGATTATTTTCTGTATGTTTTGCTAAACATTGATTAAGCATGTGATTTAGCTAGAAATGATAAGAGAATTTTGATTAATGGATGTGTTTTTGGTTTGAAATTACCAAGTGATTTGGTTAAATTAAAAGTTATTTAAATATAAATACTTTAATGTTTAGGAAGAAAATGTTACATATAGTTTTAAATGGCATTTTAATTAGTAACTATTTTAAGAAATGTGACATACATTTAAAACTAATTCTTTTAAAAATAAGTATTAATTTATCATCTTAAAAGTATTAATAATATTATTTAACCAAAAAGATGAAGCATTAATAATATTACTCGACCAAAAAGAAGTACCAGCTCAAAATAAACACTAGGTTTAATCAATATATTAGTGGGTTGAATCACATGCAAAAAGTACCTATACACAATGTATTTCTATCTATAGTTGGCAAAACCATGGGACATCTATTATTTGGAAAAATGGATTTACGGATGTTATATGTTTGTTTTTAAACAAAGATACTTTAGCAATTTGGCATAAAATAAAAACACTATAAAAATATATAAATATAAATAAATTTAGTTTAATTTTATAAAATATGCTATAAAAATATACGATAATAACATATATATATTTTAATAAAAATATTAAGATATTATTTAATTTTTAAAATGATACAAAAAAATATATAATAATTCAATACAAATGGTTTTTCTAATGATATAACATGGTTTTTCCAATGATATAACATACAAGAATCATTCATGCCCATTTCATGATACAAGTTTGAAGTACATCAAGTATTTTTATTTGTTATTAAAAATTTATCTTTAACATCTTTCTCTTTTAATATGTTTTGTAATTAACAAATTTTATTAAATCATCCAAAACTTAATTTGTAAAACTCACTATTGTTCGAGCAACGAAGGTAATTTTTGCACCATATCACTCTAAGCAAATTCAGTTTGTTCTCATATGTCATCATTGTGGTAGGAAATGACACATTAGTCCTAAGTGTAGCTTTCTTTATGCCTATGATTCTATCATGAGTACAAATGTTACTAAGACATCTCAAAAAAATTCAAAATGTAAAGTTTTTATTGTGAGAACTACACAAAAAGAGGAATTAGAGGAACCAGTGACTCAAATGTCCAAAATTAAAAAAAAATGTATAGGTTAAGAAATCTGAGTTGCACTACTTTGTGGCCCATATAGTGTTTAAAGCAAAATTAAATATCGTCTGGTATTTTGATAGTGGATTCTTTAAACACATGATTGGGAACCGTTCTTTGTTTAAAACCTTTGAGAAATACAATGAATGGATAGTTACCTTTGGTGATGGTAAAACATCTAAAATTGTTGAAAAAGGCTATGTTCAAATAGAGGATAATCTTGAAGAAGTTTTATATGTGGAAGGACTCAAGGAAAACTTGATTAGCATAAGTCAAATATATGACAATGATTTTAATGTGCAATTTACAAAAAATCATTGTATTGTAACATATAAAAAGGGTGAATGTATGATTAAGGGAATCGATCTCATGACAATTGTTATTGTATTGATACATCACTCACAGTAACATGTAACCTAGCTAGCAATGAATCAACTACATTATGGCACAAAAAGCTAGGTCATATGAATTTTAAAGATCTGGTTAGATTAAGTAAAATTGAGAATATGTGTAGTTTACCTGTTCTCCCAAAAATTGAAACATAAATATGTGGACCATGTCAATTGGGTAAACAAACTAAGATTGCTTATAAGAAGATCAAGAGTATCAAAACAAACATAGTATTGGAATTGATACATATTGACCTCATGGGTCCTATGAGAATAGAAAATATTGGAGGTAAGAAATATATCATAGTTGTAGTAGATGATTTTTCTCGCTACACTTGGGTAGACTTTCTTAAAGATAAGTCAGATGATTTTTAGTTCTTCATCTCATATAGTACAAGAGTGTAGGTTGAAGTAGGTGAAAAAATAATAACCATCAAAAGGCTGAGAATAAACCATGGAAAAGAGTTTGAAAATATCAAGTATGTTGACTTCTGCAAAGAATATGGTATCTTTCATGAATTCTCTGCTTTCATCACACCACAACAAAATGGAGTAGTAGTTGAAAGAAAAAACAAGATACTTCAAGAGATGGCAAGAGTAATGTTGCATGCCAAGGGAGTCTCCAAAAGGTTTTGGGTTGAAGCTATAAACACTGCATGTCACATTATAAATAATGTATATCTTCATCTAGGTACAAACCAAACTCTCTATGAGATATAGAGAGGTAAAAAACCTAATCTAAAATTCATGCATGTTTTTGAGTAAATGCTACATACTTAGGAATCGAGAACAGTTGGGCAAGTTTGATTCAAGAAGTGATAAAGGTATATTTCTTGGTTATTTCTTGTACATGTGATGATCGATGTTGACATAAACTTATTCACACACTCACGAACATATATATACGTTATGCTTGAAGTTTATGAATTCTCTTGAAAGATTCTAGGACTTCAACTCTAGGACTTCAACTAATCTTAATTCTAAAATTTTGTTGAGTTCTATTTATTACTAACTAAAATTTTACCATATAGAGGCACCAAGTATTGAGAGGGCTACCTACTATGATGTTTGAAGCTACCGCAATGAGCGGAGATGGCTACCTCATAACTAATGTAAAAGTCATCATGTTAGGTTTATGGCTCGTAAAAAAGGAAGAAAAGAAAAGAAATATTGTACAAAATGTGAAAACTTATAAAACTTGTACTTGAAATGCATAAAAAAAGGATCAATAGAGGTTTAAAAAAAATCATTTGCCTCATTTATAAAATAAAGACAAATTTAAGTCCTCTTTTGGTAGATATATTTTATTTTGTGAGATTGAAGACTCGATTATAATTTTACATGATAGGTGATTTTTTTTTCTTCTGAGTATTTCGTGATTGATCATAAATGAATTAATTGGTATATTTGTGAAGTTTCAACATATACACCACTTTTAAGTAAATGTCAATATGTCATTATATGTGCCAAGTGTGCTATTGTGCCTCTTCTACTCTACTTACTTATTTATATAATAAATAGTCAAATTTTGAGATAAGAATGATGAGTTCTCAATTGATTGTGTGCTCATTTGTATTTAAATGAGTTTAATACCTTATGTGACTATTTACGAAAATTAAAAAAAAATATTTTTATTCATTTATATCTTCTTTTTATTTATTGTCTTTTTAATTGGTTTTTAAGTTAGAGAGTCATAGAACTTAGGGAGAGTTTAAACCACATTGCACTTTTTCTTTTATGTTGCTCTATCTTTAGGAGGGATTTAACTTCATTGTTTTGTCTAATGTTTTATCCTTCTCGTATGTCAAAAGGGGGAAGAGTATGTTTCATTTTAATGTTTTATATTGTTATACATATAGGGGAGAATATATTTAGTTAGGATTATGTTAAGCTTGATTGGTATGAATGCATGTACTACATGATTAATCTTTACACTTTGCTTATTTCTATGTAAACTGAAATAATGTACAATAAGGCTTTCAAGCCAAATTGTAGTATGTCATGTTTATGTTATTTCAGTTACTTAAAAGCTTGTCAAGTTGCAGCGAAGATGGTTTCACCAAACTATAAGATAGTTCCACTATAGATTCTGGGACATCATTGTATTTTTAACTTATTTTTATAAGTGTTATGTAGTGATTGAGAGATTTTACCATATGAAAATGCCAAAGAAGGAGTTTGTAAGGATTATGAGTATTGGCTATTTTCGTGGATAAAATATTTATATGTAAACTTGTTTTTAAGCTCGATATCAAGTCTATCAAGAAAAGTCAAAAAAACGTCAGAATTTCATATAGTCGTACTTCAGGTATATATGTTATAATTATAACACATATGATTATACTCATGCATTTAATAGCACATATTCATAAATCTGAAATAATTTTTGCTACTAAAATATTAAATAAGATATAGTTTAAATCTTAGCCTAAAATATAACATAAAATATACTTTAAAATAACTCTTTTTTAAATACGAGTTTTTATGATTAATGAGTTCATTTTAAAAGAACTCATCCCTAAATAGGATTCCTCTTAATTAGTGAGTATTATTAATCATATTTGTAATATAAAATATATTTATCAATTATATAGGAGTCTTCTTAATTAGTTAGTATTATTAATCCTATTTGTAATAGAAAATATATTTATCAATTACATTGGATTAAGGGTTTTAATTTTTCCTATAAATAAAACACATTGCTCATTGTTTTAATCAACCACACAAGAGTATTATTCTTTATTCTTAATCTCTCTCTTGTTTTGAAAATATAAGATCATAATTCTTTAAGCTTCTTTATTTAGTTAATCTATCAAACATTGATGGTTATGTATGATTGATTAATAAACCTAATTAGTTTATGATATTTTGATCACATGTTCTTATAGCTTTTTCTTTATTTTTGTTATTTAATTGTTAGATCAAATAATTGTGTTTGTCATATCATAATTATTTGATTTGATTATTAATTTTTAAAGAAGTTATTTTTATTAAACTTATGCTTGATCTTTTTGCTCTAGAATCTGCTAGTTGATTTGATTTAAGTGACATATGTTTTGAATCATATAGTTAGGATTATTCATTATTAAATTCATTCTAGAATACACACATATATTTGTGTTTTTGTGTGAACCATTTTACAGTTAATTCGGGAACGTATCTGATTGACGAAAAGTTTATTGGAATGTTGGTCTGAAAATCGTTCATACTAATATTAAAAACTGTGAAAATAGAATAAGGACTCGTAAATAAGGTATATTAAGGCGGTATCCTAAAGAATGTAGCATAAGACCGAGGTTTTACTTGAATAATTGGTTTTTATAGTGAAAAATTATGTGGACTGGTGGTTTTTCTCTTATGTCATGGTTGTGTGTGTAGATTGTTTTGACCAAAAAATATTGTGTATTATTTTTATTTTTGAACTTTATTCTTACACGTGATTGTATGCTTGATCGTTTTGTTTAAGTTATTAAATTATAAATTGATAAAAATTAAAAATAATTTATTCATCCCCTCTAGATTAATTAGGTCTATAATTTATAAATTTTTACGTACAAAATTTGATACGATATTATTTATTGCGATATATTTAACACAAGAATTGGTGATACATTTGAGCAACTTTGGGTATAAAAGCTGCACCATTTTGATACAATGTTGTTGGATTAGAGATGTTCTTAGAGGGAAATAAAAAAGAAAAAAAATATTAAAAGTAAAAAGAGGATAGAGTTAACAATATATCATTGGAGATTATGAAATTATATCTCTCCTATAAATATCCGTTTTCTACGTTCCAAAGAGTATAGAAAAAAGTTTCCAATTTTATCCTCACCACCAAGCGAATAAATAAATTAAAAAAATAATAACAACAAGAAGAATAATACTAAATTTGATCTTCAACTTGTAGCAAACAAATGAATAAATAATACTAACAATAATAATAATACCGAATTTGACCTCAATTAATTTTTTAATGCTTGGTCTAATCATTATGACTCTGAAAATGATCCTGTGACAACATGTTGACGATACATATCATCAGCAATTGCAGTTGTACATTATTAATTTAATTATTAAAACTTCTGGGAAAATAATAAAAAATTAAGAGTCAAATTGTGTGACAATTACCCAAAGATCAAAGTCAAGATTTTTTTTTTCTCCTTCTAGTTAAATTGCAGTTTATAATTGAATAGTTTTCTGAAATTGTTGTTTAGCTAACTGTAAAAAACTATGAAATTAAAGCATCAAAATGTACAATAAATATCAAACAAGTAGCAGATTTGGACATTCCAAAGTTGGAATGTATACTATTTTTCATAGTTAATTACTAACCCAAATTACTTTATTTTCTGAAAACGACGTGAAGAGGGCATTTATATTTATTTATGTTACTATTTAATCTCAACTATATATACGGCAGCTTACAAAAGATTATTATTGAAAAATATAATAAAATATATATAATTGTCTCTAATAAAAAACTATTAGATAAACATATAATTATATTATTTAATAATTTTTTTTTAAGTTTGACTTAATAAATTAATGGTTAATTATTGAAGATAATTATTAATAAAACCATTCAATAATAAATTAGAAAAATATAAGCTGGGAAGGTAATGGCATCAAATTAAACTTATATTCTTCTCTAATGATTGGACAAGAAGACAAGGTGATAGAAGATCATGTACTGAGTATTCAATCATTGGAAGAAGTGTCTTTGCCTGAGCCATGAGCCCTGAGTCCTGAGCCTCTCTATAATTTTCTCTTTTATGAAAGACTCTTTATTTTATGTCCATTCCATTCATTGGGTACATTATTTTACATACTGCCTTGTCTGCATGGAACTTTTTTTTAATAGAGTTTTGTTAGATTTTTTGTAGTTAGTTGAAATTACATAAAATATTCAATTGTTAGAATTTAATAATGATAGAGTCTAATTAGATGAGTTTAACTTAAACAAATTTTTTTTTTTTTTTATAGATTGTCAAAATCTAAACCTTATGTAATTTTTGAGCTCTTAGAGGCAAAATCAGCAACTTTTATTAAAGCTAATTAAATCACTAAATTAATTAAGGTTGCGGTTGGCCTGCCAAATTAACAAAAGTTTCGATCATCATACAATCTCTCAGTTCCTTTTGATTGACAATTATTTTCTAAAAGACCAAAAGCATTTTTTTAAGGTATTAATTTGCATATCTATCTCAAAATAATTAGTACTTTCAAAATTATTTCTGAAAAGTATTGCTAGTGTTTTTATGATAATTAATACTTAGTTTTTGATGCATCCTCTATTCTTATAACAATTGTTAAAATGTCATTCAAACTACTTTTAAAAATTTCCTATAAAACACCTAAATATTTCTTTTAAATCTACACACTACTACAAAAAGAAGTATTTAAGTCGCTGTGTAAAGTTGGTTTTTGGAAAAAACCGACTTATAATGAATTTAAAGTCGGTTCGGTGTAAAACCGACGCTATCCACGTCGGACGTAGCGTCGGTTGGCCGCGTCAACCGACGCTAGCATCATATACAATGTCAACAAAAGAGAAGGATGTGTTTTGTAAATGTTTGGAGGGTGTGAAAGTTCCTGATGGTTACTCATCCAACTTAAGAAATTTTGTGTCTATCACCGATAAGAGACTGTATGGATTGAAATCACATGACTGCCATATCTTAATGCAACAGTTATTACCAGTTGCTATTAGAAACATGTTCGATTATCAATAATTCAGCTTTGTTCATTCTTTAATACAATATGCAAGAAATCTATATCAATTGGCGAGTTAAATTCTTTACAGAAAGAAATTATAGAGACTTTGTGTCTAATTGAAAAATATTTTCCTCCTTCTTTCTTCGATATAATGATTCACTTATGTGTTCATTTAGTTCGAGAGGTTCAATTGTGTGGTCCTACTTACTTAAGGTGGATGTATCCTTTTGAGAGATATATGCAAGTCCTTAAAGGATATGTAAATAATAGAAATCGACCTGAAGGATGTATGGTGGAACGCTACATTGCTGAAGAGGCCATTGAGTTTTGTTCTGAATACTTTAGTGGTTGCACTGAAATTGGGAATCCTACGCACAAGTTGTTCTTAGAACGTCACATGATCCAAGTAGGTAACCCTATGCTTGGTGGAAGTAAGAAATTATTTATTGATCGCACTCGATGGGAAAAAGCACACCGAATCATTTTGGTAAATAATAATGAGGCACAATCATACATAGAGTAAGTGATGTTCATTGTTTCATGATTGCAAAAATCATTTTTTATTTAACTATTAATGATGATATATAATTTAATATATATTTAATAACATTACAGGATGCATTTAAACTTATTGAAGATCGATCCTCGTTATAAAAAAAGGAGGAGAAAAATGGTTGTATGATGAACATAAGCGAGAGCTTATTAATTGGTTTCGCAACCACGTAAGTATCACAAACAAAAATTCATGCATGTATCTTCCTAGATCTATTCAATGTTTTAAAACTTTGCTCTAAACACATTTTGTGTTTTTGTATACATAGATTCGAGATGAACTCAAGAAACCCAATCATAAAATATCAGAAAGTTTACAATGGCTTGCACATGGGCCAAAATTTGATGTCAAATCATTTTATAGTTTCACAATAAATGGATCGAGGTTTACGACTCAAGCTAGGGACAAAGTCCGAGTAAATCAAAATAGTGGGGTGAAGATGGTTGCACAAACTATGCAATTTGCCAGTTCAAAAGATGCTAATCCTGTACTTTCTGATAGAACATATTATGGTATAATACAAGAGATTTGGGAATTGGATTATGAGGTCTTCCATGAAACAGTTTTCTTGTGTGATTGGGTCGAAGATGTTATCAATGTGGGATATAAAATAGATGAGTTTGGATTTACCCTTGTAAATTTATCCAGGATAAGTCACACTGATGATCCTTTCACGTTAGCACTTCATGCAAAACAAGTATTTTATGTGAGCGATCAGATTGATTCAAGATGGTCTGTTGTGTTAACGCCTCCACAAAAAGAGTTTTACCATTGTGATGTTGTAGAAGATGATGACTCTATGCTTGATACATTAACCAATATTAGTAATTTCTCAAATAAATTGCCTAATGTATGTGATGATCTAATTGATGATGATTCTTCGTCATGGGCTCGAAATGATTATGAAGGAATATATGTATATGATCAACAACCTACTTAAACATAACGTATGTTCTATATTGTTGTAATAACTCTTATATATATGTATGTTCCTAAAATTATCAATTAATTTATATTTCTTCATTGTTTGCAGATATTTCATGGATATTCGAACAACAGAGATTGTAGATCCAAATGATCCATTGGGGTATTTGAAAAGAAGGGGTTGGGCGATTATACCTGATGCTCCACTTAACCCAGATGATAGAATACCTATTCTATTTGATGCTACTGGTAATCCAATAGGGGAAAATGGTCAACAATTGAAATCCTCTATTGGTCGACTTGCAAAGTCCAGTAGACCAATCAATATAAATGATTGGTCTGAGGTTGACGAAGCAGAAAAGTTCAAAATATGGATAACCATTTGTGTAAGTCTCTTATATTTTATAATCAATATATATATTATATTATGTGTATAGCTAATCTTTTGTACTTAGTTTTTACAGAATTGTTACAAAGTCGATGACAGTTGGAAGGGCAAGTGTTATAAAATTGCAAATAAGGCGTGGAAGGAATACAAGACTTCCAGATTGGCAAGAAATTATGTGTTTCCATATTTGGAAACACTTGATGAGAATGAAATCTACAAAATTCCTGAAGGACACCCCTGGATTACACCTCAAGTTTGGAAAGAATTTGTGGATTATAGACGTACAGATGAATTTCAAATTATTAGATAAGATCATTAGAATGTACAAATGCATAACATTCTTCCTAACCGTACTGGGAGGTCTTCAAATCCTAAAGTTAGATATAGAATGGTATTATTAATTTGTCTTAATTTATAAATATTTTTATATTTATTTTCCTCAATTTAATTTCATGTCATTGTTAATAAAATTTTCATAATTTATGTAGGAAGCTGAATTGGGTAGACCTGTTACCCGAACTGAATTATACATAGAAACAAAGACCCCCAAAACAAAGAATTCAAGACCGATGACTCAACGAGGAGAAGAACAATTAAATAAGTTGGTTAGTAATTTTGGTTGATAAAAAGTCTTAATGATATTTAATAATTGATATAATAATGAATGATATGTTTGATGGCTTTATTATTTGTAGAGAGCCGTTCAAGAAAAAATATCCAGGAGTGAAATAATCGAAGAGCCTGGAAGAGATGCTTTATATCATGCATTCGGCCGTGAGCATCCTGGTCGTGTTAGGGGAGGTAGCCAATATGATGGTTCTATGGAGTATTTTAACATTCCAAAACAAAAGCCTCAGACGGTAAGTAAGGAGAAGTATACTAAAATTGAAGAAGAATTCAACTCCTTTAAGGCTTCAGTTATGAGTGAGATTGCCACTCTAAAAGAACATCAATCACAACAAATGTCAGCCATGACATCATGCTACAACCAGGGCATGCCATATTGGCCAAGCATGCAACCATCCATGCCAGGCATACCACCTTCCACGCCAGTCATGCCACAATTCATGCCAAGCATGCCACCATACATGACAGGCATGCCACCTATGCAATCTCATTGTGCTCAAACTACATCCAGTATGGGATATAGCCATCCTATTGGACCTCACTATATGCCAGGAATGCATATGCAATCAAGTAGTGGTTCATTTTCCCCGATGCAATCTGCACATTCTTACCATAAATCAAACCAAGATGAACATCTTGGTGAGAATGTACATCCAATAGCTACCCCAAATGAGAGTCCTCTTTTATTTGATGAATCATATGTGGTAAGATTTTAATTTCTGTTGTATATAATCTATTATTTTTAAATTCTTATTATATGTTGTATTTTTTTAACACTTAAATTTTTCTGAGAATATGAAATGTTTGTTGAAACATCCTTCGCCAACGGACTATGTTGCTATTGGAACAGTACAACAATTGAGCGATGATCAGATGATTCATAATCAATATTTGTCTAATCATTGGCGAATAGTAATTGACCAATGATTGTTTCATGATTGTCCACTACACTGTGCCTTCGATGCTACCACAGTCAAGAGCGGTTGGACGGTATGTGGCTTGGCCGTCGATTCAAGTTGTTCTAAATTTTGACGTGGTACTATTTTTTAACTTAAAAGATAACACTTGTTTACTACTATTATTTTATTATATCTTATATTGTTACTAACAAAATCCATATATAATACTTTTTTTTAGTCTATTATACCAGATCTCTTAAATGCGGCACATTTAAGAGATACAAAGCAAGCATCTCGTGCTAAATCTATGTCTAGTGGCCAATCATCCCGCACCAAGTCATTCAAGAAGAAGCCTTGGAAAAAGTATAGTCATATTTATGCGTTAAAATTCAGTAGAAATCTTGGCACTTTGATGACTATTGCTGGGAGGGCATCTAGCATAAATGATGGATGGATTGTGCCACTTCCTATAGAAATTTCTGGTGTAGACCTCGGCCAAACTTATATATCGATCGAGTGCTTATTGCAACTATTTGAATATCAAATGATCGATTTAAGTATAATTCAAGTGTGGACAAGGTGAGTCCTCAATCTATTTATTTTTCTTTTATTTATGTAGAACATATATAATTATATTTATATTATCTAATTATATATATATATATATCTTTTATATAGGGCATGTTATTATCGACTTCAACATAATCACTCATCACATTTAGCAATGTTCTATGATTCTTCATATGTCAATCAATATCAAGAGAAGGATGTTAGCATCAGAGCTAAACAATTATGTGATAGAGCATTAACGCTTAACAGAAATCAAAAGTTGATAATCCCTTGGCCATTAAGGTTTGAACAAGGCCAAGATCATTGGATGTTGGTCATCATTGATCTGTTTAATAATCATGCTTGGTATTGTGACTCAGCTTCTATAGAACTGAGTAAAGATACAACAGCAGTTGTTGAAATGTAAGAGTTATAGTTACATATTAGTTTCTTCTATAATTTTTTGTAATATTTAATAAAAACTAACCGTTTTAAACCTTGATAGGGCATGGAAGTTGTGGAACAAGTTTCGAGGCATTGCCCTCAAAATCTCATAAGCTTATATGGACAAAAGTTATGGTATGTATAAGTCAATATTAATAATTTTATTAATTTTACAATTGAATAATAAAGATATGAAAATTCATGTACACTTAAATTTTGTAGGTTCCACAACAAAATAATGGAGTCATGTGTGGTTATTATGTCATGAAGTTTATGAGTGAAATCATCACAAATATCAAAATTCCAATTGATGATGTGGTAATATCTTTTATCCATATACATAATTTTTTTTAACATATTTGAGTTTGTTTTTGTAAATAAATGAAATTATATTCTTATTTTGATTTTAAATACATGTAGTTCTTTGGTTGGAACAAGGCAATTTCTGATCAGCAAATTTTTGATGATTTACGAGAGGAATGGGCAGAACACATGCTTCAAATTATATCATCACAAGAAGAATCAGGAGAAGATTCTGATGATCTTGAATAGCATATGACGACATGACAGTAAATTTTTTAATGATTTAATTTCTCTATCTATTCCTGTGTCTGAAATCACTTGTTTGATTGATGATTATATGCTCATGTATTTAGGGGGATGCATTGTTTTATGGACCTATTTTTGGCCCAAACTACATCTCATATCTCTTTCCTACTTTCCTTATGAACTCATATTAGCACTTTATTAATCATTTGTTTATAAATATGAATTTATCTGAAATCTCTGCTAGTATTTTTAATGATTTATATAATGAACTCTAAATATGAAATCAAGTGTAACTCCGATTTCTTACTTGGCTTGTGTGAGTTTTAGTGCCCATGAACGTGTTTCGTGTAAGGGCACCAAAACTCATACAAGCCAAGTAAGAAATCGGAGCTACACTTGATTTCATATTTAGAGTTCATTATATATATCATTTAAAAATACTAGCAGAGATTCCAGATAACTTCATATATATAGACAAATGATTAATAAAGTGCTAATATGAGTTCGTCGAATGTCGCTGTATGTGGTAATCTCTTTTTGATGGTAATATTTATAATGATTTAATTTCTTTATTCGTATGTCTGAAGTTTAGACTGCTTGTTTGATGGATGTTTTACGTGCTCATGTGTATGTAGGGGAATATGAATTGTTATATGGATCAGCTATTTTTTTGTCATAATGCTTGTGAAGGCCAATCAAGATTCTAAGCCAACCAAGCTTACTCGATCGCATAATTACACTTTGACGACATTATTTTATTTGTAATTTAAGTTAACTATATGTATTATATATACATTATTTGTTTTTGTAATAAATTTAATTATCAAGTAATTAAATATATTTAAAATTTTAATTATTTGTATTATTATTTAAATTTTAGTTTTTTTATACTATATATATTGAATAATACGAAAAATGAGAATAAAAATAAAAAAAATACGGTATGTAAAGTCGGTTCACGGGATGAACCGACTTTACCCGTAAAGTCGGTTCACGCGATGAACCGACTTTACCCGTTAAGTCACTAAATTTAAAGTCGGTTCAGCGAACCGACTTTAATGCCTATTTCTGTAGTAGTGACATTTTAATCAAATAACTTCATTTTAAACCATTGTTAGGACTTTGACGTAATGAAATACTTTTACAGGGGAAAAAATCCATGAATCCAATGGTGCGAACTAGGGGTGTCCATGGTCCGGTCTGGTCTGGTTTTTCCTAAAAAAAATTTAACCGGACCGGACCGTGCATATTACTCGGACCGGACCGGACCGGACCGTTTGAAACGGTTTTAAGAAATAAAAACCGGACCGCACTGTTTGACTTATAAAACCGTTCGGTCCGGTTTTATTCCCGGTTTGGTTCGATTTTTTTATAATTTAATGAAGAATAATGTAAAAATTTTAATATATTATTAAACCGATCCGGTCCGGTTTGAACGGTTTAAAATTAATACAAATCGGACCGGACCGTTTGATTAGTAAAACCGTTCGGTTTGGTCCGGTCCGATCCGGTTTATGGACACCCCTAGTGCGAACCCAAGAAGGATAATTATGAGAAAGGAAGCTCATCTGACTTCTATGTCTTTAGAGAACATATATGCAAAACTTGAACGTTAAGTTTAACTAGAATAATAAAAAGAAAATAAAAGGCAAGTCATCTTAATCATCAAAGAAACAAAATCCAAGTTAATACAACTTTCATAAAGTTAGTCCCAGTCTATAGTTTATTAATAAAGGAAAAAATATAAAAGGAGTCAAACCGTGAAATTAGAGTACCAAATAGAATATAAAAAAATAAATATCCAATTTGAATCAATTCATAAAGATTGAGTATAAAAATGAATTTAAAAAAAGTTAAGGTAGTAAATATAATCACAATAAAAGTTTCTGATTAAAAAATACCACTAAATTAAAAATCCGATCAGATAGATTATAACGGTTTAATTGTTACCATCAATTTATATTCAAATGGATTCAATATATAATCCATTTGAATTCAAACTAAATTTGAATTAGAAAATTATATAATATGCTATAACTCGATCTAGAATGAATTAATATTATAATTATAAATTGTAATTAATATGAGTGTTGGTTATTTTTGTGGACAAAATATTTACCTATAAACTTATTTTTAAACTCACTATCAAGTCTATCAAGCAAAGTTGAATAAACGTCATAATTTTAAATAGTCGTACTTCAGGTATATATGTTATAACTATAACACATAGAATTATACTCATATATTTAATAACACATATTTATAAATTTGTAATTATTTTTGTTGTTAAAATATAGAATAAAATATATGTTCAAATATTAGATAAGATATACTCTAAATTATAGCTTAAATCTTAGCTTAAAAGATAGCATAAAATATACTTTAAAAGAACTATTTTTTAAATAAAAATCTTCATGATTAATGAGTCTATTTTAAAATAACTATTTTTTAAATATGAATCTTCTTAATTAGTGAGTAGTACTAATCTTATTTATAATAGAAAATATATTTATCAATTATATAAGAGTTTTCTTAATTAATGAGTATTACTAATCCTATCTGTAATAGAAAATATATTTCTCAATTACATAGAATTAAGGGTTTTAATTTTTCCTATTAATAAAACCAATTGTTCATTATTTCAATCAGTCACACAAGAGTATTATTCTATTCTTCTTAATTTCTCTATCTTGTTTTACAAATATAAAATTATAATTCTTTAGGCTTCTTTATTTGACTAACCTATTAAATATTGGTGGCTATGTTTGATTGATTAATAAGCCTAATTAGTTTATGATATTTTGATAATATGTTCTTATGACTTCTTCTTTATTTTTGTTCTTAAATTGTTAGATCAAATAATTATTTTTGTCATATCATAGTTATTTGATTTGATTATTAATCTTTAAAGAAGTTATTTTATTGAACTTGTGTTTGATCTTTTTGCTCTAGGATTTACTAGTTGATTTGATTTAAGTGACATATGTTTTGAATCATCTAGTTA